>JAPCYP010000125.1:0-600000 GCA_035048595.1 Echinosophora koreensis | reverse complement strand
TGTGTATCTCTTGGTGCAAATGACACTGTTAAAATGTCACGGGACAGAAGATAAGCTCCCCAACTTGCAACCTGAGTTGTAAAGTGCAACTTGTGAGGCCACGTAAAGAATTTGTCATACACAATAATGGAGTTATGCTAATTAGAAATGTCTATTGTGGTTGGTTTTTAGTATCTTCATAGATGCACACATGTAATGTTACTAAAATCCACGTAGAGTTAGGTAATAGATAGATACAAAAAATCCTGAGTAGAAATAAATTTACTGAGAACCAGTGAAGCCCGGATGGAGGGATAGATTTTCTAAGTGATTTTTTTTTCAACTATGTAAAGATTTTTTTTGTTACCATGACATAGGTGCGAAGTATCCATCGGCTTCACCAATGACTAATCTCCGCCGGGAACCTGGCTGGCCACCTTAGTGGGGTCTCCCCTCCCAATCACATTTTTCCATCCACAAGGTCCGAACTTGAGATTCAACAATGTAAAGATAGATAGACAGAAAAAGGTATAGAGGTCCCAGATTTTAAAAATCCCTAGTAAAGCCTTATTTAATACAGTATCTTTGTGTCTAATTTTAAACTTTATCATGTAAAAACGAATATGAGAAGATCAATTCTCATGTTTGTCTCTTGTTATGATTGCTACTTTTCTCTAGGGAAGTGGAGAGAGAGGAGTGAAATCTCCATTAAGAAACTTATAAATGAGGGAAAAGGAGGCATGATCGAGACGGCAGGTAGTATCTATGCCTATGCTTTTCATCAATACTCCAAAAACAGCATAAAGTCATAAACTCCAAAGCAGATTATTATCATCACAAAATGAATTAAAAATAAGTTTGGTAGTTCAATAATGCAACGTCTAATTAAATTATTGAGAAAAAAGCTTATAATGCTTTCAAATAGATAAGACAAGACAGAAAATTTATATTTCAATAATCAATTGAAAAATTTAAGAAGATTGTTTGCAAACCAATTATATATGCCCCCCTCCCTTTTCTCTCTATGGGTTTCACGTTTCGTTGATATTCAATACATTGGGACAATTTGACCCAAGTCACACACACACACGGGTTTGCTGTAAAACCCAGAGGCCATGCCTAAATTAAATACAAGGAGTCACACAAAAATGCATCTGCCAGACTGACATTATTTATGACAACCATTCCTAGATTACTATTCTTTCTTTTTTTAAACCATTGCTCCTTTATTCCATATAACCCATTTGGCAACAACAACATGGCTATTCATCTTTTAATAGTAAGATTCCTTTGAGATCAACTAATAACTCCATAGGAAATTTCGTCACTTATAGGATATGACAGCCAACTCAAGCACAACAATATAATATATTCCTATAAATATTCAAATTCTCAAAGCATATAAAAGGTAACAACTATGATTCAAAATCCCATCTAACCCACACACTCTTATTTGAATTACCAAGCGCTAAACTCAAATTACTACCAAAAATCACATTGAAAAGAGAAGCATTTAAGGACAACAAATCAAAAAATGGAAATTTCTCAATTGGTCAGGACCAACCTCGAAGTTGCCCCCAACCCCCCAACCATTAGGTCCAATAATCTCTCTATTAAACTACCCATAAAAGTTAAATGAACCGCCCAATGCAACAAATGAACAGGGCGGTTCAAGCATGAAAACCAAAGATTTAATTAATATACACTTATAGTATAAAAAAAATTTACATCGTTAACCAATCAGAATTGACGTCTCATTAAAAATAGTGTAAAAAAATTTACACTATATATACTAATTAAACTCAACAAACAAACCCAAAATGAAAAGTTCATTCCAAAAGAATGCATGCCAGCAGGGAAAGCCTAAACTAAAAACTGAAGAAGAAATGGACAGGCATGATATTCAACCGGTTCAAAAAAAGGAACCGGTAAAGCGGTTCAGTAATAATACATAATACATACCCCACAACCGGTGTCAATGGCGGTTCTGATGGACCCATCTCCGAGATTAACCATCTTCCCAATGTCATCAATGTACGCGTTTGCGCCACGTGGGAACATAGTCCCACCACCTGGGAACCTGAACCGGTCCCCATTGAACCGGACCCAGTTCTGGTTTTTCTTCTCCACTGTCAACTCCTTGTGCGGCACGTTCGCGTACCACGCCCAGTCACGGCTCGCCGGCCACCGAGGCGGAGACCGGTACCCGTGCGGCGCCGGAATCCGGCACCGGAGAACCTTCTCCGGGGAAGGGCAGTGCCTCTCCCGGTAGACGAGCCTGTCCCTCGGGAACTTGAGGGACCTGGTGGTGTCCTCGCAGGGGGTGTACTCGGAGAGCGTGGGGTCGCAGGGAGGAATTTGGGGAACACGCGCCGCCGTGGGAGGTGGGTCGGGGACAAAGTGGTGCGCCTCGAAGTCGAGGGTGGAGGAGGTTGATGAAGGGGTGGCGTAGGTGAAGGTGGTGGAGGAGTTGTTGGTGTTGGGGTGTGTGCATATGGTGTAACCGGCGGCGGAGGAGGTGGTGGTGGCGGCGGTGGAGGAGTGGGGCCAGAGGCCGAGGAGGTAGAAGAGGGAGGAGAGGAAGGTGGCGAAGGTGATGAAGTAGAGGTTGGTGAAGAACCTGTTGGGTCTTTTGGATGTGAAGTTGTGAAGTAGAGTTGAGAAGTTAGTGGAAGCCATTGTTTCTTTCTTTGTTCAGTAATCAGTTCATGTGCACTGTGCAGACAAAGAGAGAGAGAGAGATGTTGAAGTGATGAAGAAGAGAGGTTTTGGTGATGGAGTGTTACTGGTTCATGTTGATTGTTGACTCAGTGGTGGTGGCAAAGCATATATCTTGACTTGTATCTAATATCTTCACGTTTTCTCCCCTTTCCTTTTGGCTTTTGTCTTTTATTTGTTCTATTATAAATAAATAAATAAAAATTAATTTTAATTAAATATATTTATAAAAATATGGATTTAATTGATAAATATTATTACTTAAAAAAAAAATGAGTTTAATTTGTGTGCACTGTCAGTATAAAGAGTTTTACACTGACAACCAATCAAAAATCATGGAATTGATGAGTTTTAAAGTAGTTATGATGAGAATCAAACATTATTAATGATGTGTCAAGTTTTGATTGGTTGACAGTGTAAAAAATCTTTACACTATCAGTGTATATTAATTAATTCCAAAAAAAATTGATATATATTATTAATGTATTAAAAATGTTTTAAGAATGTGTCATTTATAATCCATCTAAACAAATTAATATTCCCATCTATCTTCACGTGTGAAAGAACAAGCAGCTAGATACAAACAAATAGTAAAAAGATACCAGCAACCATGCTAAATTGATGGGTTTTTGACCAAACTGACCCACTTTTAGAAACTATTTACCAAAATAACCTAGTTTTGAAACTATTTACCAAACTAACCTAGTTTTAATTAAAATAATATATTTTTTTTAAAAAAAAAAAAAAAAAAAAAAAAAAAGCTGGCAGGCGCCACGTGGCACCTCCCGGTGCAGTGGCGCCACTGCCAACAGCGCCATTAGTGGCGCATGTGGCAGTGGCGCCACTGCACCGGGAGGTGCCATGTGGCGCCTGCCAGCTTTTTTTTTTTTTTTTTTTTTTTTTTAAAAAAAAATATATTATTTTAATTAAAACTAGGTTAGTTTGGTAAATAGTTTCAAAACTAGGTTATTTTGGTAAATAGTTTCTAAAAGTGGGTCAGTTTGGTCAAAACCCCGTTGTGTCAAATATTATTGTTGCTTTCTAAATGTGTCTCTTTTGGTGAGAGATTTACATACTTGGAAATTTGTGACTGGCATGATGTGCTAGTTGCTTAGGAAAGGGTGACAGTAAAACTGACTACACAGACAATGATATGCAAGTTGAGAAGCGAACCAATCAGTGAGCAAACCAAAATCAAAATAAAGAAAGAAAACACAAACTTATCATTTAGTTAATTTAGTTGATTTTCTTGATTTATGTAAAAGAAAAAGTTATAATTATTAAAATACCTTTTAATTATTTTGGGAGTATGCAATGTTCTTAAAAAAGTAAAAGAGAAATTAGTTGTATGGGTTAATTTTCTTGATTTTTGGAATACTAACATTAAATAGAGTTGAGTTAGTTGGATTTTACTTATATTTGAGTATACAAAATATAGATATTTTTTTGCTTATAATTGAGTCCAGATGAAATATCATTCTCCTCATATTACTACGTATTTCACATTTTTGTAATAAAAGTGTGACAATTTATGATGGTAAAAAAGTGTTTTCCTTGTAACTTGTAAATGTGCGCAGTTTGTTTGTGCGCGCGCCTGCACTGCCATTGCTACTATTAACTATTCCACCGAACCAGCCAGCTCACAAAGCAGGAGTACCCCATAAGGGGTTTTGACCAAACTGACCCACTTTTAGAAACTATTTATCAAAATAACCTAGTTTTGAAACTATTTACCAAACTAATCTAGTTTTAATTAAAATAATATTTTTTTTTAAAAAAAAAAAAAAAAAAAAAACTGGCAGGCGCCACGTGGCACCTCCCGGTGCAGTGGCGCCACTGCCACATGCGCCACTAATGGCGCTGTTGGCAGTGGCGCCACTGCACCGGGAGGTGCCACGTGGCGCCTGCCAGCTTTTTTTTTTTTTTTTTTTTTTAAAAAAAATATATTATTTTAATTAAAACTAGGTTAGTTTGGTAAATAGTTTCAAAACTAGGTTATTTTGGTAAATAGTTTCTAAAAGTGGGTCAGTTTGGTAAAAACCCCTAAATTGATTGGATCGAATATCATTGATAAAAAACTCTTACATTAAATAAGTATATTCTGCCGAAATTTATTTATATTATAACCTTTTTGTTACAAAATTTATATTATATTATCTTAATCAATTTTTAAATGCCTACAAATATAAGTATTTTTTGTTTTTGTCCTTATCTTTTCTTTCAATAGGTTTTGTTCTTTTAACTTTTAAAATTTTAAAATCAGTCACTATTGTCA
Organism: Echinosophora koreensis; assembly: GCA_035048595.1. Taxonomy (NCBI): domain Eukaryota; kingdom Viridiplantae; phylum Streptophyta; class Magnoliopsida; order Fabales; family Fabaceae; genus Echinosophora; species Echinosophora koreensis. The sequence goes on along the minus strand of JAPCYP010000125.1, from coordinate 595,028 downwards.
AGATATACTATTAAGTGCTAATGTGATTAACGGATTGTCATCTTAAATATATTTTTTTAATGTAAATGGACATTTAAAATTATATATAAATATTTTGTTTTGGTCATTTTACTTTTTTTACTTAGGATTTGGTCTCTGCAAGTTCAAAAATTTTGAAATTGGTCCTTGTCGTTAGTTCTCATATGTTAAGTGTTGATTAGCATATGATAGACCACATTAGCATTATCATGTGAAATAAATTAATAATTTTTTATGTCACATTGTATTAAAAAATATTATACATAAATACATTCAGAATATGTATCAACTCAAAACTGGAAAAAAGCTCAATTAACATTAACATCAACCTGCATATTATATTATTTTTGGATGGAAACGAAAAAATAGGTCGAGGGGATTAATTATATTTTTTATAATTTATAATTATCAATATTATTTATTGTATATAATTATTAAAATATTTTAATTTATTATAATATTATTATTATTTTTTTATACCGCATGGTGCGACGCAGAGTGGCACCATATGGCACGTGCTTGACTTCTAACCCTTAGTGACTGCTCTCACAAAAGCTCATAGATTGTTTTAGCTTGTCAAATCTCTGTATTATCGAGTTTTGATAAAGTCAACTCAACATAGAAAAAAACTTAATTAATTAGCATATTGAGATCATTCTACATAATATAAGTAATAATATAAATAGTTATAAATTATTAAAAAAATTAAGTGATGCTTTTTTAATAAACCTGATATACAAAATTATTAGTTTATTCCACGTGATACCGCTAATTAATTTGGCACATTGTTAGTCATATTAGTACTTAACATATAGGAACTAACAGGAAGGGCCAATTCCAACATTTTTGAACTTGTAGGGACCAAAACATAAGGGGAAAAAGTATAGGGACCAAAACAAAAGAAAAAATATATATTTTAATGACACGTGGCATTACAAAAATTGTTTTTTGTAAGCAGTAAAAAAATTATATTTAATGTCACATGGCAGTGCTGATGTGGAAATTTGTTTGTCATGTTAACACTTAACAATGCATCTTGACGGCAGGGACTAATTCCAAAATTTTAAAAGTTAAAAGGACCAAAACCTAATAAAGGAAAGATAGGGATCAAAACAAAAAGTGTATGTATTTGTCGGCACTAAAAAGTTGATTAAGCCTATTATATTCGAAAAGTTTAATTTTGACAGATTGTCACAATAAAGTGTTAATATTAGAAATCCATCATATGTCATCCTATATGTGACTTTTAAGATGATTATTACAAGAGTCAAATACTCTTATGATGTGTCAACTCATGGTTACTTGATAGTGTAAAAGATCTTTTAGTATAGGCCAAACTACACTGTATTTTGAGCTTCGATTTGCTCTCTTTTAATTTTTGTCCCCATTTGATCTCTAATATATTATCAACGTTAGACTAAGTTGGTCATTTCCATTAGATTTGCACTAACGGTATTAGATTTCCACTTTTAGTTGTAGAAAACCATATTTTCTTGCCGGAATATGAGCTCTCTCACCGGAATATGGGTTTTAGAGAATGAATCTGAATTTGGGAATTTTGGGTTCTTCTTTGTCTTTCTCTCTTATTTTCCTTCTCTTCCTCCTCCTTCCTTCCTTCTTCCTTCTTCCCCCAAATCTACCTCCAACACATTCAAAACAACGGATTCAAATCAATGGTGGAGTATAGGGTTTGAATTAGGAGGAAAGAGGAATGAAGAGGGAGGAAAAACCCACATTACATATCACACCAAAAATATTAGATAGGGGAGAATGATATCCAGAAGCTCTACCCTAACTCTTGAATATTCTACCTATGATTGGTAGTTGAATTTTTCGTGCGAAAAGTGGAAAGCTTTAGAAGTTTTACATAATAAATTGATTGAAAATATCAACAAAAATGATATATTTTTTCTACCGATGTTCTTCTACTACCGTTTGGAAATACAAAAATGGTGTTTTTTCTACAATGTGAAATGACATTCTTCTACTAGTTTCTGCAATGAACATCTTCTCTCTTTCTTTTCACACCTGAAAATCGGAGATCTTGACATCGAACACCTACAACAACACATGAAAATAGAACAAAAAAAATTTTGGTAAAAGATGGTTTTCGACAACTAATGCCGGAAATCTAGTACCGTTAGTACAAATTAACAAAAATACTAAAATTAGAAGAAAGACCAAAATGAAACCGAAAATAAAGATAAGAAAACAAAAGTGTAATTTATCCTTAAGTGTATGACAATCAAGTCAGTATTTTGTATTCTATGATTTGAACATCCGTAATGCCATACTTAAATAACACTTCACCCACTTATGTGAATGGAACATCAGTTTAAATTTTATATATAATACATAACAATATAACAATGTTTAATTATACTCACATAAGATTACAGTATCATATATACTATTAAATTTAGATGTAAAAAAATATTAATTCTAATTTTGAAATATACTGACCTACATCTATTTTAAATTTTCTAATCTTTCATTAAAAAATATAAAAATAAAAGTTAGAAGTGTTTAATGAGAAGAAAAGCAACGATTTGATAGCCATGACAACATTAACAACAATCAAGTGTTAGAGAGAAAAAGAAGGGAGAAAGAAAGAAAATGATTTCATGAGTGTGGGAAAAGGAACATGTTTAACGTACTTTTTGTCTGCTACTTGTGTGTTGAAGATAATCTTGTCACCTAATCCTGTCACATTTTCCTGTATTTCATTTTTCTTTTTCTTTTCTTTTTTTTCTATTTCTATTTCCATCTACAGATTTTTGTTGGAGGAAGTTAGGAAATTAACTAACAGCGCTATTATATGTAAAAAAAAAAAAAGTAACGATTAGGACAATCATAACTAATAATTATCTATAAAATAAAGGATTAAAATAAAACAAATAAAAATAGAGGACAAAAATATCTATTTTGTCCATTTTTGTTTTTGGTTACGAGAAGGGGTTAAGGCACAGGAGAAGAAAAAAGTAAAAAAAAAAACAAAAACAAAAACTGTCGTACATGAGTCAAAAATTTAATAAGAGAAAGAGTACTCCACGGGTCCGTGTCACTCCCTCCGATCCTTATTATAAAAGGCAAATGACTATCTTTTTTTTGTTCAAAATATAAGAGACATGCATGTTTTTGACAAATATTAAATGTTCATTTCCAATTTTACCCTTGTTTATAATAGGGTTTATATTTATGAGACAGTGCAACTTTCAATACAAGTAGGTTTGTTCATTAATTATTGAAGGGTTAAATTTGTAAATTTATATGAATATTAATTAAAAATAGCTTATTTCAATGCATTTCCTTGGTCTGTGTGTTTTAGGGTTTTGCCTCTTATATATAGGACCAGAGGGAGTATTTTTTTTTCCATAAAAGTTAGGTATATAACGATTTGATGAATTATAAATTAATTATTAATTTCTATTTGTATTTTGTGAGTTTTTGAATTTTGATTATTTATTAAGTTTGGTATATAATAAATATTTTTTCAATAGTACATGAAAGATGATAAATCTAATGTACAATTTAAACGGATTAATCCGATAGAGTATCTGAAAGTATTTTTTTAAGACAAAATTAGTGGATTGGTCTCTTAAATTTTTTTCCCCCGATTTGACCCCATAAGTTTATTTTGTTTCAACTAGGTCCCGTAAGTTAGCTTGAGTTAACAACGTTGGTCATTTTTGGGATTAGGGTTCGAAGAATTGAGGGAGAAGGAGGAACTGGTGATGTATTTTTTGAATAAAACGCACCGTTTTGGGCCTAGGACTTTTTGGTCACATTCATCCCCTCAAATTGCACCGTTTTTTCTTAGTTGAATGAATGAATACACATGAAAACAAAAATGTCACATAAGTAGGTTAATCTAATTGGAAGTGACATACTATTTTGAGATATGTGATCTCTATCCTAACATATCACCACATGGACACAACCAATAACTCAAGTGGACCAAATATAATAAGAGAACTAACATATTGTTCTATGGATGTAATTTTCAAGAGCTAATTGATTAGGTTTTTTGTCATAATCAAAATGTACTCTGATTTTTGTAGTGATCAAATTGAGTTGTTATACTTAAGTATACTTTCCTCCCAAATCAATGCTCATGGTTTTAGACAAACTAGGGACATGTGTATTTGAGTTTGGTGGTAAGTGGACAATAGAATATGGAATTAATTGTCTCCTAACTAGAGAAATTTGGATCATGAAATTTGTTCTCTACGTTTTAATTTGCGAATGAAGTACTCTTGGGGATATGGATGGTGTCTATACACACAGATAATGTAAATAGTAGTCACGGGGGGTCAATAAAATACAAGTTCCTAGCTTAGGCAGCTGTGTAGAAAATTATAAATTCCGTTGCGTAAACGTTTCGGTAACTTTCATTTAAACTTCACGCTGATATCAATTCTCAAGAATAGAAGCTGCATGTGAATCCCCGATCCTATTCTATTTATGCCTAGAAAAGTGAGGAAATCCATGCCTATTTCATGTCATGATTTTTTTAATTGATTAGTTGATTTAAATTTAAATATTTAATAGTTAACAAAAAAAGATAATGTTTCTTGGGCAACCAACCTCCATAGCACGTGACATAAGAGAGCAGATGTGCTCTTCTTATACACAGCAGAACGCATAGGGAGAGGGAATGATCCGGTGTCATAGATGACAATTATTTTCTTTTATTGTTCTTGCCTTTTGGTTGACTTTGCCAAACTAGAAGCTTTCCCCTGCGCTACCCCTTTCAAAAGAAGGTATGTATTGAAAAGAGAAATGATGAATGCGAATTGCAAAATCCTAATTATTCAAGGTTTTGAATGTGGCCTTTTCTTTTTTAACCTGTTTAAAAAAATTTGAAATGAATTACCTAGTTGTGAGCAGGTGGATTCGTCACTGGTTATGCACTATATCCCTCATATATACAGTCATACTCAATAGAGTTGTGCTATTAGATGTATTTATCTTTTTATTAAGTATTATGAAGATTATTAGGGTATATTTTATCATGATATAGCAATATTCATATTCTTTTTACAGAAGCAATTTTCATATATTAAAGCGTGTTGCAACTGCCAACTTATTTATAGTTAAAACTTAAAGGATCAGTTTAATATTATGGAGGGAAGGGAGAAATTTTTTAAAATATTTCATGTTTGATTCAATTTCTTGTAGTGGAGGGGAGTAAAATCCCTCCCCACTCAAAGTTTAGCTTCTTTCCAATGTTGAGGGATTTGAAGGGGAGTGGAGGGGAAGGGGGAAGAGAGTGATTTTAAAACATTTTATATGCAGTAACTAAAATATTATCACTTGTGTATTTTGAAATAAATAATTATAATGGTATAAAAGTAAATTTGTTTTGAAATCTTTCTTCTCTCCTTGGGAACCAAACATAAGTAGTTATTTCCATTCCCCTCCATTAAAATCCACCTCCTCCTTCCCTCTCAATTAAACACAATATCTAATTAAAACCCTTCACCCCCTCCCTTCCATTGAATCAACCACACTCTAAAAAAGATGTAGGCAAAATGATAACTTCTATTTCCTCCTTTCCTCCCAATCCATTGCTCAAGGGAGGGATAAAAACTGTGGGTGCCATAGAAACACCATCATGCAAATTATTCTTTGTCCATGGACAAACTAATACCAAACAAGGAAGGCGTTATCAATCCTCACACCCTCTCCCTTTCTACCTTATTGATGGATACCAAACATGGCATAAAGGGTCAATGATCAATCCTCATTCTACAATAAATTTGTTTATAGATGGGCACATAGTGTTTTTAGTCCATAGACACATATAGCCTGTTGAGTATTAAAAAGATGCTAGACACATAGCAGGCCTAGCCCATAAGCACGGAACGAGGTTTACGCTAAAAAGCCCATCGTCACCACACCAGCGTTTGGGCACATAGGTCAATATCATGGATTCACGGTTACACTGTATGCCACAAAATTTACGCATTGATGTCTAAAGAGTAATGACTAATATCTGGTCTGAGAGTGACTATTTAGTTGGCCATGTTGCTCGCCCGTGTACTCTTGTGCTGTCTTATTGTCACCACAATCAGAGTATTTATCTCTATTTCTCACTTATTTCTTATCTTCTTTATATACAAGCTTCTTGAAAATACACTAAAAAAACAAAAGGGACACCATACAAAAATCATTCCTCCCACAATTAATCAATTGGAGGAGTTGAGTGTTGAGAGATTCGGTACCCAATTTTTCTTCTTTTTTCCCCTTCTTTATACAACAACGCTTATGTATATTTAGCGTTATTCTTCTCCAAAATTAGATGTGCTACTTACATCCATGGTCAATTCTGCTACTGTTTTTATCAATCTTAACGAATCTATAGCCTTTTCAGTTTTCAGCATCGCCTAGCCGTCCTACAGTCTCATACTATCCTTATATATATTGACTTTATGACTATAAATTAGTAGTTTTCTTCTCTTAATTTCTACAAACAATAGAATCCAGAAACTACTGCAAGGAAGAGAGAACCGGTAGATTAGAGTTCCCCAAAGGGTACACTAATTGGTTGGTTTCAACTGTGCTAATCCTATTATTTGATTTCCCCTTGAAATTGAAGATTACTGACATGATGTTTGGTTAGGGAAAATGGAGGGGTGGGGTGGGGGTTTTAAATCATTTTGAATAGAAGGACTATTTTTACTTATTTTTGAATTTATAATTACAAGAATATTAAAGTAAATTGATTTTAAAATCTCTCTCATCCTTTTGTAAACCAATCGGGAAGAGTGTTATTTTCTTGTCCTCCATTAAGATTTCCCCCTCCTCCTCCCCTCTACCCTCTTTTGAACCAAATATAGCCTCATGGGTATTGAAATAATAGAAGTGAGTTTTCCCTCTCCCAAAAGAGCATTTATTTTCCATACACACGACATTAATTGAACCACCGACATCATACTTAAGGAACTCAATCATTTACAACTATATTGGGCCTTGTTGGTGTGGATGACTAATCTAATTTTAGCTATATATAAATTTATGTGGAATTGTCTGGTAGTCAATAGAATTACTCAAAATTTCCTTTTAACAACATTTCCCTCTCACACATACACACACTTGTATAGTGACATGATAAATAAAATAAGCCAATAAAAAGGTTAGTTCCTTCTGGATTTTTTCATAATCAAAATAAAAACTCAAGTGATGGTGTTTTATGAGAATTCGAATTAGAACTTAACGTTAAACCACAAGTTAAGGTCAATGGATCCTGGGATTTCACGATTCAGTGTCTTCGGCCACTAATGTGCAAGCAGTTATAAAGGGGATCATGTATATGATCACTGTCACCTAGAGTTACTTGTTAAGCAAGTAAATGCCTTTTATAAACAGGGTAAAAATTCCAATGACATTTATCATCATATACTTATGTTCGGATGCCACCTCTAATTCGAACATATCTTAGACTAAAACAAAAATCATTCTTGTTTTCTTCGACTACAATAGTGAATAACTGAATATGACAAGCATTGTAGTCCTTGGATGCTAATTAAATATGAATGCTAAAGGGGTGTCAGGGATATAATCCGAGAGTAGAACCTTCTCTAATAAACCTTAAGCTCCCCCTTTAAGTAATTTTTACCTTGATTCTTACCAACTTTAATGTGTTTCCTTGGATACATGTAAGAGAATCACGAAATGCAGTTGCCATCAATAGCTGTACCTGACTCAGCTGCACATAAACAATGATTAATTAATCATGCTTATTTTTATGATTAGGAGGGTCCTTGTTACACCTCAGCAGGTTACGTACGCAACGATTAAAGTTATTATTATACCAATCGCGTATATTTTAACCAAAAGAAACCCTGCTTTGTTGCTTTTTGCTCGTTGTTTAAACTTTGGGTAGGTGTTGAGAGGGAAATTATTTCAAGAATTACACATGTTGGTTAGCTAGAGGGTAACAAGAGCCCCTTTCCAAATTATTTATAACAATTGAAAGCATAGTTTTCTTAGAATACAAATTAAATAACAGTTTGCAGAAGTTATAGTTGGTTCTACGATTGATGTCTACAAGGAAATCTTGAAGTGGTCAACAAAACCTAGTATTTGGATAAGTACATGATTTCTTTATTCACAATGGATAAGAACGAAATTCGCCTTCATATTCAAAAGACAAAATATGAATTCTGTTTGAATGACTCTTCGACAATTGACAAGGAGAATGGAAAATGACAATATCAAAATATTCATTCCATCTTGCCTGCTTATTTTTATCATTATTATGTGAGCACGGAGATTAGCCAACGATACCAAGTTCCAACTGAAGAATCTGTGTCCTTAGTGTCTTACGTGCACTTAAAGAAAAAGCAAAACTGCATCGTATATACTCCCTCCTGTCCTTATTATAAGAGACAAATGACTATTTTTTTTTTTGTCCAAAATATAAGAGACATACATGTATTTTGACAAATATTAAATGCTCATTTCCAATTTTACCCTTATTTATAATAGGGTTTATATTTACGAGACAGTGCAACTTTCAATACAAGTAGGTTTGTTCATTAATTATTAAAGGGTTAAATTTGTAAATTTATATGAATATTAATTACAAATAGCTTATTTCAATGCATTTCCTTGATCTGTGTGTTTTAGGGTTTTGCCTCTTATATATAGGAGCAGAGGGAGTATTATAACAATTGAATGCCTTCAAATTTTAGGGAGGACCTCCTAATTATTAGCACGAGAACTAAAATAAAATTTAAACCAAAAAAAAAATCGTATTTGTTCTCGCTGACAAAAAAGAAGTGTAGGAGAATTTCTATTTGCATGTGGAGGTTTTTTTCCCCCTTCAAATATTTATGATCAGTGTTTATAAAAGAAGTCTAGGCTCCAGTCTTAGATATGTATGTTTAAAAGTTTTTTTTTTTTTAATAAAAGCCAAATTATGGCAATTCATTCATAATAATGTCATCAATACAACTTGGAGCAGTGGAAAAACAACAGATCTAGCATACAACAAAGACGCCTTAGCCAAAGTATGAGCCACTTTGTTTGCTTGCCTCCTAATAAACTTAGTTAAAAAGTTTGTAAAAAAAGAACGAAGACTCTTGCAGCAGTTAACAATAACACCAAATTCAGTAAAATTCCCCTTTGAGGAGGATAGTTCATCCACCACCCCTTTACTATCAACTTCAAAGAGAACATCAGTGAAACCCATTTCAATAGACCATTTGATGGCAAACAAAAGACCCATAGCTTCCCCCAACTTGACGTCCAAATTTGATTCAACCCACATTGTTTTAGCATGGACAAAAATTCCATTATGATTACGGATGCACATACCAAACCCGGTTAAATTAATAGTGTTAAAGAACGCTGCGTCAACATTGCATTTCAAAGAACCTACCGGAGGAGGAGACCAACTGACCCGAGACCTACCAAGACCAGCGACCACCCTAGGAGTTTTTGTAGTCCTAGCCAACAACCAACTAGACAACGCCTCTTTTGCACAAATAAGAACATGGTTTTTATTCATCTTCTCTTTGTCCCATAGTTTCTTGTTCCTAGCCTTCCAAATAGACCACAGAATCATCACAAAATCCTTCCTCTTGTTGGGATCAAGAACACCAATGACCAAAAAATATAACTCAGGAAAAGAGTTTACCTGGTTTAGGAAAGGATCTATGATATGCCAAAAACCAGCTTGAACCCAAATATCTTTAACTTGGTCACACTATAGCAACGCATGACACTGAGATTCTAGCCCAGTTCCACAAATCACACACTGGCTTGGACACTCTATTCCACGCCTCTGCAGATTAATTCTGGTGGGAAGTACCTCCCTGCAAGCACGCCAAATAAAGGACTTAACTTTTGATGGAACCTCCAAACTCCAAAGACTCCGCCATTCACCCTCTTGCTTCAAATGTGACGTATCTAGTAAAGACTCCATGCAAATTCTGTAAGAAGACCGAACCGTATAAAGGCCGTCCCTGCTATGCCTCCAAATGCGCAAGTCTTCTAGCACATCATCAACAAGTGGCGTTGCTAATATATTAGTTGCATCCCAGGGAGTAAAAAGGTGCCTTATGAGGTCTTTGTTCCATCTCTTGGTACCAGGTATAAAGAGATCACTAACCACCCAATTATGGTCTTGATTTGGTAAGTTGAAATATTGAACCAGTTTTTGACCACACCCAATCCAAGGTTCATTAAAAATTGGAATATTGTGACCATTACCAATTCGCCACCTAGAGCCCTCCGTCAACAATACCCGGGAATTCCAGATGCTACGCCAAATAAAACTTGGATTATGACCAAGACTCGATTCCAAGAACTCACCTCTTAGGTGATATTTAGCTTTGAAAATCCTTGAAACCAGAGCTTCTGGGTTAGAAACAAATCTCCAACCTTGCTTCCCTAGCATTGCCAAGTTAAAAGCACCCAAGTTTCTAAAACCATGGCCGCCAAATTCCTTCCTAATAGCCAATTTATCCCACCTCATCCAATTAATGCCACACTTGCCTCCCTTCTTAGAACCCCACCAAAAAGAATTCATCATTTTTTCAATATCATCCGCTAAAGAAGGAGGCAAAAGGAAGACACTCATACAATAAGCAGGGATTGCTTGGAGAACAGATTTCACCAACACCTCCCTACCAGCCTTAGAAAGATATCTGACACTCCAATAATTAATCTTCTTCCACACCCTATCCTTCCAATAATTAAAATTAGCTTTCTTTTTTCTGCCAATCAAAGAAGGAAGTCCCAAATATTTACTGAACCAAGGCAAGTATGGACTCCCAAAATATTAGAAAGAGCCAAGCGAGTATCAACATCCACATTCTTGCTGTAAAAAATCTTAGACTTACTAAAATTAATAGCTTGACCAGATGCAGCTTCATAAGTAGCAAGAATTGTCTTCATGACATTACATTCTCTGTCACTAGCTCTAAAGAACAGAAAGCTATCATCTGCAAAAAGAAGATGACTCACAGTAGGGGCCCCTCGACAAATTTGAATACCATGAATATCTCCTCTCCCCTCAGCTCTCTTAATAAGGCTAGTAAGACCCTGAACACAGATAATAAAGAGGTATGGGGAAAGAGGGTCACCTTGTCACCTCTGCCTGGAACGATCGGACCAACAGAATCATTATTCATCAACACCGAATAACTGACTGAGGAAACACACAGCATAATCCATTTGATCCAACGGTCACTAAAACCCATTTTCTCCATCATAGCACGAAGGAAACCCCAATCCACCCTATCATATGCTTTGCTAATATCAATCTTCAAGGCTACCTCACCTCTAGCTCCCTTAGACTTGCACTTCATATGGTGAATAACTTCAAACGCAATAAGCACATTATCCAGGATAGATCTCCCTTCAACAAAAGCAGACTGTTCTTCTGAGATGCATTTTGGTATGAGAAATTTCAACCTATTGGCTAAAACTTTTACCAAAATTTTATATAAAACATTACATAACGAAATTGGTCTCAAGTCTTTCATTGAAGAAGGGCTTTCAACTTTAGGAATTAAAACAATATTTGTGTCATTAAGGGTAGATGGAAAAATACCAATCTCAAGCCAGTAACAACATGCCATGAAAATATCCTTACCACAGGTATCCCAAAAATGCTGGTAAAAAGCCGGATTTAAGCCATCCGGACCCGGAGATTTATCTGGATGCATCTGAAAAATAGCCGCCCTAAACTCCTCTTCTGAAAAAGGAGATTCCAAACCCTGGTTATCTTCCAGCCAGATAATAGGAGACACTGCCTCAATAACCGGAGAATAGATGCTCTGCTACTCATGAAACAGGTTCTCAAAATAATCCAAAGCTAATTCACAAAGGCCCAGCCGACCATCAACCCACTCGTTATTATCATTCTTGAGCTTTTCAATAATTTTCCTTCCTGGCAGTAGCCGTTGTGTGAAAATTTTTTGTGTTTTCATCTCCATCTCTAAGCCAAAAAGCCTTAGCCCTTTGCTTCCAATAAATCTCCTCCTGAACCAAAATAGCCACAAGTTTCTCACGTTATCTTTCATAATCAGAGGTAACTCCTGGATCATGTGAACTTCTAGTCTCCTCCAAAAATCTCTTACATTGACTAATTTCTTTGCGGAAGTTCCCATGCAAATTCTTACTCCACGCCTCAAGGTCCTTACTGCACTGTTTCAGTTTGGCTATAACATCCTCATGAATACCATTCTCCCAACTTGAGCGCACCACATCACCCACCTCCTTTTCTTCAAGCCAACTGTTCTCAAAGCGAAACTCCCTCATTTTCCTTCTTATAGGCTGCTGGTCAATACACAATAAAAGAGGCGAATGATCCGAAATTGGTGCAATAAGATTTGTGAGCTGAGCATTAGGAAACAAATTGCACCAATCTTCGGTAACCAAGGCTCTATCAAGACGTTCTTCCACTGCATTCTCAGAGTCACGACTCTTGGCCCAAGTGAACTGATACCTACACAACGGAAGATCAATTAAATTACACTCTTGAACAGTGTCACGAAAACCATTGATAAGCCAGTTAGGATAGTGGACTCTTCCCCTCTTGTCCTCAGCCATTAACAAGTCATTGAAAACCCCAATAACGCACCAGGGAAGCAACAACATTGTGGCCAAAGTTCTTAACAAATTCCAAGATGCACGTCTTCTACTACTCTCCGGGTAGCCATAAAAACCAGTCAACCTCCAAACACCTCTCACATTATCTTGCACCTCCACATTTATAAAATTGCTCGAATAATTAACAATATGACATTGGAAAGACTATCTCCAAATAATGGCAACCCCTCCACTACGCCCCTCTCTATCAACATCAAAAGCAAAATCAAAACCCAGCTTCACACGAATTTCCTCAATTTTATTTGAATGACATAAAGTTTCAAACAGTAAAATAACATCCGGTTTGTGGTCCCGGACGAGGTCCTTCAGAGCATAAACTGCACGCAGGTTACCCAAGCCTCAGCAGTTCTAGCTTAGAATACTTATAATCCCCGGCAGCCCTGATTGCCAGGGCGTGCCGATAAAAAAGAGTTTTGAATTGCAGAGGCAGAATCATCTGTCATATTGTTCACGTCCTTTTCCTCCCCATGCACGTGATTATCCTCATCCACCAATTATGTCAGCTTTCTTTTCTTGTCCCATTCCAGTTCTCTCTCCTCATTATTGCTATCATTCATTTCAATATCACAAACATTAACAGCCATAACTTTCTCCTTGATTTTTAGGAAAGAGAATATTTGGGTTTCTAAATATTTCAGCCGTTGAAACCATATTCTTCTGCATTAAGTTTGCACCATTCATGCCCCCATTATCCGCCACCAAAAACTCCAGAATTCATGGTTGTAACGTACTGCAGATTCGGCGCCTCCCAACCATCGTCACCTTCCTCCCTCAACCAACCCTCGCCGTCATCAGCCTAGTTTGTGACACCCTTCTACCCCGCATGTTATAAGGCATTCAAATATAAAAACAATTAAAAGAAAAACATGCATTTAACTGAATTAAATAAAACAATTGTCCACGGGTAGAAAAGTCCCACATGAACTCGTTTACAACGCGGAAAATAACAAAATAAGTTTAATCAAATAAAAACATAATCAAATAAATAACCCAACCCCGATGTCACAACTCAGAGCTGGTATAACCGTTCCGGAATTAAATCCACGGAATACAACTGGATACAAACTATCTAAACTTAAAACAACCCTACTATGAGTGGCGGCTCCTCAGAGTCACTCCTCTCCGGGCTGCTCATCATCCTCTGCAAATGCCAATCAGGCCAAACACAAACAATACAGGGAGTAAGATTCATGTAAACATATATACAGCAGGGGAATAGTACGCAAGGTAAACATACACATAAGCATACATCAACATCCAACAGTATCATAACAACCAAGTATGCTATGCTATGCAATGCATCAACTACTCCGCTACTCCAACTATGCATGTGGATCCAAACTAACTCAGGATGAACGACTTTGGAGTTACATATCCGTATTGGCCATAAAAGCACCAACACCGGCAGTTCACCAAACCTTGGGTGAACTCCATGGATAGCCAACGCATCAAACCGTGGATGCCTCATCACGGGGGGCCTCGGTCACCAAACCTTGGGTGACCTACCGTGGATGGCCAGATCACCGTACTCTCGGGCGATCTCCCCTATGTCGAACCTCCCCCATCAACTACTCCAATGCTTTATGCAAATGGCACAACAACAAACAATCTCAACCACCTCCTTGCTTGGGCCATGAAGCTCCCAAAACTTTCAACATCAAACTCAACGTAACCTTAGACCCAAACCGTGGGGTCAAGGCTCCCTTGGCCAATAAGCACCAAGGTTCAACTCAACGTGCTTGGGTCAATAAGCACCCAAGACTTAACTTAGCAACGTGCGGCAACCCAACGGATACCGACTTAACAGCTTGTTATCTTAATTGTCTTATATAATTAATAACCAAGTTGTCTAATCTTTATCTTTGATTAGTTATCTCAACTTATCATCATAGGGGAATGAGGTTTAAAACCCCTTAAGTCCTTTAATTTCATTACTGTCCAGGGGGTTTAGCACGGTCGTGCTTAGACGCTAGCACGGTCGTGCTTGGACACGTGAGGGCGTGCTGCCCTTTTAAGTGAAGCACGGTCGTGCTTCACACTCAGCACGGTCGTGCTCAGCAGCACGGTCGTGCTCAGCAGCACGATCGTGCTATTTGACCTGCATGGCCATGCTGAGCAGCGCGGCCATTTTCCAGAATTTAAATGGGAGCACGGTCGTGCTCCCTGTTCAGCACGGTCGTGCTCAATGCACGATTGCACTGTTCTGGGCAGGGACAGACACCAAGTTCAACCAGGCCATTAAGGGTTAAAACCTAACTTAACACGTTTATTAAACCTAATTATTCAATTTAACAGTTTTATCAACATATAATCATCACAGCCACAACATCAACCAACCAACATCATATTAATAACCATAACATAGCATCGTATAAGCAACCATCATGTTCATAGGCATATAACACTACAATAACCAGGAACATATTATCACAGATTAAATGTGCCATATTACAACAAGCATACATACAAAACACCGGGGTCGTAGGGAACTCCGTTACCTTACACTACCCACTGCCTAATGAATACAATCCCACTTCTCCCCATACCTGGATTGAAGGTAGCTCTAACACGTCCCAACGAACGAACCGGTTCCTCCCCTTACGGCGACTCACACCAACACGAACCTTGGATCAACAAAACAACCCAAGGATTAGTTCCCTATTCACAATAATGAAAGGAAACTAAGGAAGGGGAAAGAACCTTACCTGTGCACTGACACAGTTAAGCTAGCGATCTCCCAAGGCTTCCCAAAACTGATCAAGAGGAAGGGAAAAGGAGGAATGCTAGTTCTGGCCGCACTATGGCTGTTGCAATACGCCAAAAATAGGGTTATCTGCCAAACCCTCGACTCTGTTTACGTATATAACGTCCGGACCTGAGCACGGCCGTGCTTATCATTGAGCACGGTCGTGCTCCACTTAGAGTCAGCGAGACGCGGTCCACGCATTGAGCACGGGCGTGCTCAACTTAAAATCAGAAACACGCTTCTGACTTTAAGCACGGGCTTGCTGGCTGATGAGCACGAGCGTGCTCATGTACCAGAAAGGGACTTTTAGGCTAAAATCCCACTTAGCCCTTAACCAACATTTTAAAACAAATAAAACTAGATTTATAAAAACATTTTATGAAAAATAGGGTGTTACAATTCTACCCCCCTTATAAAAATTTCGTCCTCGAAATTTCTACGTACCTTAAACGAAAAGATGCGGATATGCCTCCATCATCTGACTCTCGAGCTCCCAGGTAGCGCTTTCTTCAGTTGCCCCGCTCCAAACTACTTTAACCAAGGGAATCTCCTTGCCTCTTAGCTGCTTCACCCTCCTATCCTCGACTCGAAGGGGTAACACCTCGAATGTCAAGTTCTCTTTTAACTGTATTGTATCGGGAACTATCCCGTGACTAGGGTCATGAATGTACTTCCTGAGTTGAGACACATGAAAAACATTGTGGAGGTTCGACAAGAACGATGGCAAGGCTATTTGATAGGCGACTTCGCCGACTCTTTTAAGGATTTGGTAAGGACCAATGAACCTCGGAGTAAGTTTCCTCGCCTTCATCACTCTACCAACCCCAGTCGTCGGGGTAACTCTAAAAAATACATGATCGTGAAATAACCAAAGTGAACACAAGAAGGGGGGTTGAATTGTGTTTACCAACTTTTTTGGGTTACTTAAAAAGATTTTCGCAGGCACAGCAAGAAGGTTTGATTAAGAGAGGATTAGACGAGTGAAACGTCTAATATTAAAACAGAGTAGCACACACAAATCAAGAAGGTTGAAAAGAGTTTGATAACCACAGTATTAACTCCCCAAGTTAAAAAGCTAAGACTGAAACAATATTCAAACAAAATAAAAGATAAGGGAGAAGAAATATCACTCAAGAGATTTATACTGGTTCACCCCAAAATCCACAGGGCTACGTCCAGTTTCTTGGCAGCACCAAGTTTCCACTATAACTGAGTAAATTACAGTACAAGTATTCTTTGCACACCTAGCCTCTTCAGGCTCAACACTCAAACAAGTATTCTTTTCTCACCTAGCCTCTTCAGGCTCAAAACAGTAAGAGATAGAAGGTTTGTATAGTTAATACAACTTGCAAGTCTTTCAGATCACACTCAGAGAGTGGAATAAATATGAAGTATGAAAGACTGCGAATTTATATCTAATGATTGAGTATGTATTCAATGAAGGAATGAAGAAGTTAATGAAGAGAGTAAATGCTTCTGTGCAGAGTTCTTTTGATATTCAACTTCTTATCTTCATCTTCATTGTTTGATCTATTTAAAGGCTTCAATCAAGAGATCCGTTTGACACAGCTTCAGAAAGTGTGTTCATCTGACTTGAGCTTTCTGAGACACCATTTAATGCCAAAGAGTCGTTCTGAGTATTCATTAAATGCTTGAAAACATTGGGCATTGTCAAGAGTGTCCAAGAGTACACTTTAAACTGAGTAGCTGTTCTTTTCAGAGTATATGGCAGCAGGCTTCTTGTACTTGTTGCAGAGAGCTTTCCTCTTTCAGTGCAACATCAGTTTACTTTTCCATAAAGTACTTTTACTTTGTACTGGAATAGGCAAAAGGTTACTGCAGTGGTGCAGAGATAGCGTGTTTATTCCTTAAAACCTTGAAACAACGTTCTTTTATTCTTTGTCCTTTGAGCTATTGTCCAGAGGTCTTCGAGGTCCATAAGGATGGCCTATAATTTTGAAAATGGTGACTTGGACTTGATTTCTGACATACTGACTTGGTGTCAGTAATGAGAATTTTTAGACGGGTGAAAGTCATCCAAAAACTTAGACGGGTGAAAGCTTGTTCAGAAACTTAGACGGGTGTAAGTCATCCAAAAACTTAGACGGGTGAAAGCTTGATCCAAAAGTTAGACGGGTGGTCAGCTGAGCCAAACTTAGACGCATGCTTCTTGCCACGTCATCAACTGAGCTTAGTCTTTCTTGAGCGTTGACTTTCTTTGACTCATTTTTTAGACGAGTGAAACTTAGACGAGTCACTGCTGAGCTTCTACTAAAAAGTAGACGGGTGAAATTTAGACGAGTGACTTCAAGTCTATTTTCCTGCACACTTATCAAATATATCAGTAATTTCATTTGGTTCAATATTACCATACTTGAACTATTTGGAATCATCAAAACATAGAGGATTTACACTTTGAATGTGTTTTTAGACTTATAAGGTCTCAACAGATCGCCTTCCTGGAATTCGAGCGCCTTCCTCCTTTTATCATGGTAGCTCTTCTGCCTACTCTGTGCAACTCTCATCTTTTCCTGAACTAACCTAATCTTTTCTGTTGTTTCCTGGACTATCTCTGGTCCTAGCACCACACTATCACTAGGTTCACTCCAATACAAGGGTGTCCTACATCTCCTTCCATACAGAGCTTCATAAGGTGCCATCCCAATGCTGGAATGGAAACTGTTGTTGTAGGTGAACTCTATTAGGGGCAAAAACTTGTCCCAACTTCCAGACTGTTCTAACACACAAGCCCTCAACAAGTCCACTAAGGACTGGATGGTCCGTTCAGACTGCCCATCAGTCTGTGGGTGGTAAGCTGAACTAAGCCTAAGCTTTGTCCCTAAAGCCTCTTGCAAACTATTCCAAAACCTAGAGGTAAACCTCGGGTCTCTATCTGAAACTATGCTAGAGGGTACACCATGAAGCCTAACTATCTCCTTGATGTACAGCCTAGCTAACTTCTCCAATGGATACTCCATATTCATCGGAATGAAATGGGCAGACTTAGTCAGTCTATCCACAACATCCCATACAGCCTCAAAACCAGCTGGAGTCCTAGGGAGTCCAGACACAAAATCCATGGAGATACTATCCCATTTCCATTCTGGGATATTC
Organism: Echinosophora koreensis; assembly: GCA_035048595.1. Lineage (NCBI taxonomy): Eukaryota > Viridiplantae > Streptophyta > Magnoliopsida > Fabales > Fabaceae > Echinosophora > Echinosophora koreensis. The sequence goes on along the minus strand of JAPCYP010000125.1, from coordinate 576,523 downwards.
AAGGGTTGCAACTTACCCGAAGGCCTCTGATGCTCGATCTTAGCCTTCTGACAAACTAGGCACGCATACACAAACTCTGCTACATCCTTTTTCATCCTAGGCCACCAAAACATCATCTTAAGGTCCTGATACATCTTAGTGGCACCTGGGTGCACACTCAATCCACTCCTATGACCTTCTTCTAAGATCAACTTCCTAAGCTCAGGAACATCAGGCACACAAAATCTATCCTTAAACCTAAAAATGTCATCACTGCCATCCTTAAAACTTAGGTCTCTACCCTGAGCGAGCGAATCTCGCTGGTCTAAGAGAAACTCGTCTAACTTCTGACCCTCTCTAATCTCATCCATCAAACTGTTGGTAACCTTCAAGGTACCAAGCCTAATACTCTTAGGGGTAAACTCACAAGCTAGACTAAGGTCTCTAAATTCCTCAATCAAATCCATCTCCCTAACCATCAAAGCGGAGACATGCAGGGTTTTCCTACTCAAGGCATCGACCACCACATTGGCCTTTCCTGGGTGATAGATCAGCTCGAAGTCATAGTCCTTTAAAAACTCCATCCACCTACGTTGCCTCATGTTCAACTCCTTTTGATCAAAGAGATACTTCAAACTCTTGTGATCACTACAAACTTCAAACCTCGCTCCATACAGGTAATGCCTCCAAATCTTTAAGGCAAATACCACAGCTCCTAACTCTAGGTCATGGGTAGGGTAGTTCTTCTCATGGGTTTTCAACTGCCTAGAAGGATAAGCAACTACCTTACCATTCTGCATCAGCACACCACCTAACCCTTGCTTAGAAGCATCACAGTAAACTACGAAGGGTTCACTAGGATCTGGCAAAACTAACACTGGTGCTGACGTCAACCTATTCTTAAGGGTTTGGAAACTCTCTTCACACTTAGAGTCCCACACAAACAACTGTCCCTTCTTGGTGAGACGGGTTAAGGGCAAAGCTATCTTAGAAAAACCTTCTATAAACCGCCTATAGTACCCGGCTAACCCCAAGAAACTCCTAATCTCGGTTACAGACTTTGGCGCTTCCCACTGGAGCACCGTCTCTACCTTAGCTGGGTCCACTGCTATGCCACCTTTAGAGATGACATGTCCTAAGAAGCTCACTTGCTCTAACCAGAACTCACACTTAGACAACTTAGCATACAACTGCTTTTCCTTAAGGGTCTGCAAAACAACCCTCAAGTGTTTCTCATGTTCCTCCTTACTCTTGGAGTACACTAAGATGTCATCTATAAACACTACCACAAACTTATCCAAGTAAGGGTGAAAGGTCTTCTTCATGTAGTCCATGAAGATCGCAGGAGCATTGGTCACACCGAAGGGCATAACCAAATACTCATAGTGACCATATCGCGTCCTAAACGCTGTCTTCGGGATGTCCTCAGACTTAACCCGAATCTGATGGTACCCTGACCTCAAATCTATCTTTGAAAAGACGCAAGCGCCCATCAACTGGTCCATAAGATCATCAATCCTAGGGAGGGGATACCGATTCTTTATGGTCACCTTGTTGAGCTGTCGAAAGTCGACACACAACCTCATACTACCATCCTTCTTCTTCACCAACAACACAGGTGCTCCCCACGGAGACACACTCGGCCTAATGAACTGCTTCTTCATCAAGTCCTCTAACTGTTATTTCAACTTAGCTAGCTCTAGAGGAGACATTCTATAGGGTGCTATGGAGATTGGCCCGGTGCCAGGCACTAAGTCTATGGTAAACTCAACATCTCTCTCTGGGGGTAAGTTATAAACATCCCCCGGAAACACTTCAGGAAATTCTCGTACAATAGGCAAGCTGGCGACATCAGGAGGGCTGCTCTCTACTTCCAGGGAAGCTAACATCATGTATACTTGGGCTTCGTCTTTCATCGAAGCTTGAACTTGGCTGGCAGAGAGAAGGTCCGGATTCTTATACTCCTTTGGAGTTCCAAAAATCAAGGTTTTATCAAAACAGTTGAGGAGGACATGGTTGGAAGATAACCAGTCCATACCCAGAATAATATCCAGGTCTTTCAAAGGCAAGCATACAAGATCAGCAATGAATGTTCTATTATTTATGGACTATATGACAGTTCTTGCATGCATAAGAAGTAGTAACAGGTTTATTTGTAGGTGTAGAAACCAACAAATCATACTCAAGGGAAGCAACAGGCAACTCAAGACTCTTGACCCTATCATGCGATATAAAAGAATGAGTAGCACCCGAATCATACAGCACAGTTAATTGAGTTCCATCAATAAGACATGTACCTTGAATCAAGTCATCAGACTCGGAGGCTTCAGCTCCACTAAGAGTAAAGACTCTTCCAGTGGTCTTCAGTCGGTTGGCCTGGGACTTCTGATTCTTACTGGCACTGGGAGGCTCGGCCTTGGCTCCTTCACACTCTCAACTGATGTGTCTTGGCTTGCCGCATCTGAAGCAGATAACTTGCGTCTCCTTGCACTGAGACGAGTAGTGATCTGTAGCACCACACTTGCCACACCTCATGGGCCTAGAGACGTTAGAGATCCCGCCCCTGAACCCATCCTGCTGAAACTGTGGCTTCTTACCATTCTGCTTGAAATCTCTGCCGGTCGGAGCATACCTCTGCTTACCCTTGTCCCTCTGATCGGTCCTCTTGCCACTCTGGCTATCTGACCCTCTGGAACTAGCAACCCTGAACTGGCTGGCATCCTCATAGATCCTGCACTTGTTGACCAGAATAGGGAAGACTCTGATCTCCTGGTAGCTGATGGCCTGCTTGATCTCAGGTCGGAGTCCAGCCTCAAACTTCACACACTTTGAACGGCCATCCGTCTCATGCTGGTAGGGAGTGTAGTACCTGGCCAGCTCCTCAAACTTGGCCGCATAGTCACCGACTGACAGCAACCCCTACCTCAAAGACAAGAATTCCATCTCCTTCTTGTCTCTGATATCCGCTGGAAAGTACTTCTCCAAGAACCTCTGCCTGAACACAGCCCATGTAACCGCTGTGCCCTCAGCCTGCATCCTCTGCCTGCAGTTATCCCACCAATGCTCAGCCTCCTCGGTCAGCATGAAGGTAGCAAAGATGAGCTTCTGCTGATCGTTGCAATCCATGGCTCGGAAGATCTTCTCTGTTTCCCTCAGCCACAACAAAGCTCCTTCCGGATCGTACGCGCCCTTGAACGATGGAGGGTTGTTCCTCTGGAACTTATCCAGTCCCTGGAACTCAGCTGGCCCACCGTTGTTAGGGTTAACCTGACCAATAGCATTGGCTAGAAGTGCCAATGCGTCAGCAATCGCCTGATCGTTGCGTCCTCTACCGGTCATTAGTTCCTGTACAAGCCCAACACAACTCTTAATACAGAAACTTAAGCGAGTAAAAGCTACAGGCAACTAACTTAAGACATCATTATCTATACAAGTATAGACAATTCACACAAGAGTCACACAACAGACTCATACCACGTCCGAACAAGGTCGAACTGCTCTGATACCACTAAATGTGACACCCTTCTACCCCGCATGTTATAAGGCATTCAAATATAAAAACAATTAAAAGAAAAACATGCATTTAACTGAATTAAATAAAACAATTGTCCATGGGTAGAAAAGTCCCACATGAACTCGTTTACAACGCGGAAAATAACAAAATAAGTTTAATCAAATAAAAACATAATCAAATAAATAACCCAACCCCGATGTCACAACTCAGAGCTGGTATAACCGTTCCGGAATTAAATCCACGGAATACAACTGGAAACAAACTATCTAAACTTAAAACAACCCTACTATGAGTGGCGGCTCCTCAGAGTCACTCCTCTCCGGGCTGCTCATCATCCTCTGCAAATACCAATCAGGCCAAACACAAACAATACAGGGAGTAAGATTCATGTAAACATATATACAGCAGGGGAACAGTACGCAAGGTAAACATACACATAAGCATACATCAACATCCAACAGTATCATAACAACCAAGTATGCTATGCTATGCAATGCATCAACTACTCCGCTACTCCAACTATGCATGTGGATCCAAACTAACTCAGGATGAACGACTTTGGAGTTACATATCCGTATTGGCCATAAAAGCACCAACACCGGCAGTTCACAAAACCTTGGGTGAACTCCATGGATAGCCAACGCATCAAACCGTGGATGCCTCATCACGGGGGGCCTCGGTCACCAAACCTTGGGTGACCTACCGTGGATGGCCAGATCACCGTACTCTCGGGCGATCTCCCCTATGTCGAACCTCCCCCATCAACTACTCCAATGCTTTATGCAAATGGCACAACAACAAACAATCTCAACCACCTCCTTGCTTGGGCCATGAAGCTCCCAAGACTTTCAACATCAAACTCAACGTAACCTTAGACCCAAACCGTGGGGTCAAGGCTCCCTTGGCCAATAAGCACCAAGGTTCAACTCAACGTGCTTGGGTCAATAAGCACCCAAGACTTAACTTAGCAACGTACGGCAACCCAACGGATACCGACTTAATAGCTTGTTATCTTAATTGTCTTATATAATTAATAACCAAGTTGTCTAATCTTTATCTTTGATTAGTTATCTCAACTTATCATCATAGGGGAATGAGGTTTAAAACCCCTTAAGTCCTTTAATTTCATTACTGTCCAGGGGGTTTAGCACGGTCGTGCTAGATGCTAGCACGGTCGTGCTTAGATGCTAGCACGGTCGTGCTTAGATGCTAGCACGGTCGTGCTTGGACACGTGAGGGCGTGCTGCCCTTTTAAGTGAAGCACGGTCGTGCTTCACACTCAGCATGGTTGTGCTCAGCAGCACGATCGTGCTATTTGACCTGCTTGGCCGTGCTGAGCAGCGCGGCCATTTTCCAGAATTTAAATGGGAGCACGGTCGTGCTCCCTGTTCAGCACGGTCGTGCTCAATGCACGATTGCACTGTTCTGGGCAGGGACAGACACCAAGTTCAACCAGGCCATTAAGGGTTAAAACCTAACTTAACACGTTTATTAAACCTAATTATTCAATTTAACAGTTTTATCAACATATAATCATCACAGCCACAACATCAACCAACCAACATCATATTAATAACCATAACATAGCATCGTATAAGTAACCATCATGTTCATAGGCATATAACACTACAATAACCAGGAACATATTATCACAGATTAAATGTGCCATATTACAACAAGCATACATACAAAACACCGGGGTCGTAGGGAACCCCGTTACCTTACACTACCCACTGCCTAATGAATACAATCCCACTTCTCCCCATACCTGGATTGAAGGTAGCTCTAACACGTCCCAACGAACGAACCGGTTCCTCCCCTTACGGCGACTCACACCAACACGAACCTTGGATCAACAAAACAACCCAAGGATTAGTTCCCTATTCACAATAATGAAAGGAAACTAAGGAAGGGGAAAGAACCTTACCTGTGCACTGACACAGTTAAGCTAGCGATCTCCCAAGGCTCCCAAAACTGATCAAGAGGAAGGGAAAAGGAGGAATGCTAGTTCTGGCCGCACTATGACTGTTGCAATACACCAAAAATAGGGTTATCTGCCAAACCCTCGACTCTGTTTACGTATATAACGTCCGGACCTGAGCACGGTCGTGCTTATCATTGAGCACGGTCGTGCTCCACTTAGCGTCAGCGAGACGCGGTCCACGCATTGAGCACGGGCGTGCTCACTATTGAGCACGGTCGTGCTCAACTTAAAATCAGAAACACGCTTCTGACTTTAAGCACGGGCTTGCTGGCTGATGAGCACGAGCGTGCTCATGTACCAGAAAGGGACTTTTAGGCTAAAATCCCACTTAGCCCTTAACCAACATTTTAAAACAAATAAAACTAGATTTATAAAAACATTTTATGAAAAACAGGGTGTTACATAGTTCCTCCGCTGCTCAACTCACAACTCCGGTCCCTACAAGCGGCTACCATCATCTTCTTCAAGCAAGAAAAGATTCTCACACCAGTCCTCCATGTGACCTAGCATTCCACACAGATAGCAAAAGGTACCCAATCTTTCATATTTGAACTGAACCTCCTTAGCCTCCCCACCTGGTTTCTTCACTTTCTTTAACCTCTTCAGTGGCTTACGTACATCAATCAACACTCGGATTCTCATAAACGACTTCAGGAAGTTTGAGTTGTTTTTTGGCATCATACTCTATAAATTCACCCATGAAGTTTGCTAAGTGCTTGCCCACCGCCTCTGTCATAAACCCAGCAAGGATCTTATGAACTTGAACCCAGAAGGGTACCTTGAATAACTTCACTTCCTGGGGGGTTTGTGTCTCCTGCATTGTCCCTAGAATCAACAAATGGCCATCAAACGACCACGGTCCGCCTCTCAACACCCTCTGGAAGTCCACCTTGTGAAAAAACTGAAACAAGTATATGTTCCCTGCCTCCTTCACGTTGATGCCCCTCCCTGGCTTCCAAACCCCAGCCATCCTTTTTCCGCATCATATGAAACCTGATAGTTCTTGTCGTCAGAAAACGACCAACCAAACACAGGGCTGGATCTGCATCCCTTTCCCGCCTGGATTTCTCACCCGGAATCACCAAGTCCTCCTCTTCATCTTCTGAAGTTAATTGAGCAAAACTAGAAGACGCCATTGATAGATGATCCACACACCACTGACTCTTGCTTAAGCACTATGATACTTCTCACAGAGGAGAGATACTTTTTGGGAATCATATCCCTAGAAATATTATATCAGTATTTTAAGAAAATGTTGATTAGCATTTAAATTCTTGATAATGTACCAACATGTGGTTAGTTCAAGTGATAAGGGATTTGAACACCTTAAGCAAGTAGTCAGGAGTTCGAATATCGACTCTTGTATATGAAAAAAAAACCTGGTTGGGAAAGGAGAACTCATGTGCCTAATAGGTTCCCGGATAGAGATTAGTCACTGCTCTTGATAATGGTTTTTAAAATTTCTGAGAATAAAGTTTCTTGATTCATGATGTACACTACTAAGATTATAAATGATAATTTAATAATCAAAATATTCTTGTTATATAAAATATTGTTTAAATATAAATTATTTAACGCAATTGATAGAAAATGGAATAAAAATATAAAAATTGAAGTGATTATCATCTATTATATAACATAAATATTTTTATACTTTTAATGATACTTTCATACATTTATAATATTTTTTTACATTTTTTATATTTTAATTGTATTTATTACATATTTTGTATAATAGAAATTTAGGGTGAGAAGATTGTGCCCTAGTTCAAGACAGAGAAAACCTTCAAACTCTATGAGGGACTATAAAGTTCAACAAATAAGGTATTATTAAGTAAAATTGCTCATTATTATCAACGGTTATACGACATCATTTTGATAAAAATAATGTTAATAGAAACTCTTTTATTTTTGTTATTATATTTTAAGAGTATAACATTGAATTTAAGATATACTCCCTCCGTTCCTTTTTTATGGTAATTTTAGCTTTTTGTTTTTGTTCCAAAACAATAGATCTTTTATAAGCCCAAGGTATATTTGACAATTTTTTTTCCATATATACCCTTTTCATAAAATTAAATTGAAATATATTGAAAACACACTAAACCCCTTACTTAAATTCAGTCATAAATACACTACACATATCAATGATACTATAAATAAGGGTAATTTGGTACAAATATAAACAAATTAATGCTTTCTTAATCTGTGTGTAGAAACCTTAAATTACCATAGAAAAGGAACGGAGGGAGTATTATACAAGACACCTAAAAAATATGTACGTGTCTCAATCCAATCCTCGTCTCCTTCACGTTTCCCCTTGCATATTTCAACTTCAGAAATGTTTTTTTTAGACAATCGGGTTTGACAACTATACTATATGGGACAACCTGTATAATTGCACAGTATAGCATTACTATGCCTGTAGTGTTATACTGTTCATTTTTTTTTTCCAAAATTCGAAATTAAACAAAAAATTAATAATTTGAATTTTTTTTACTAACATTTTTTTTAAGTACTAACATTTTTTTGTTAAGTATGTGTAAATATCTGGGTAATCAGGTACAAATATCTGGTGAATTCGGTTCATTCTCTGGTTAATGGGTTTTTTTTAGAAATAAATTTGTGGTTAAGTATGTGCAAATATCTGGTTAATCAGGTACAAATATCTGGTGAATTCGGTTCATTATCTGGTTAATGGGTTTTGTTGAGAAATAAAATTTTGGTTAAGTATGTGCAAATATCTGGTTAATCAGGTACAAATATCTGGTGAATTCGGTTCATTATCTGGTTAATGAGTTTTTTTGAGAAATAAAATTTATGGTTAAGTATGTGCAAATATCTGGTTAATAAGGTACAAATATCTGGTGAATTCAGTTCATTATCTGGTTAATGGGTTTTTTTGAGAAATAAATTTTTTGGTTAAGTATGTGCAAATATCTGGTTAATCGGGTACAAATATCTGGTTAATTCAGTTTATTATCTGGTTAATGGGTTTTTGAGAAATAAAATTTTGTTTAAGTATATGCAAATATCTAGTTAATTCAGTTCATTATCTGGTTAATAGGTTTTTTTATAAATAATTTTTTTTAATAAAAAAAAGTCAAAATTTGTATTAAAAAAAAAACGACGTTACTGTAGCGCTATAGTAGTGCTACAATACGAGTTGTCCCGTGCTGGTTGTCTAAATAACACAGCTATTTCAACTTTTTATTTTTTCGTCTTTAACCGGGTAATCTCACGAGCAAAGTTGTGCATCCAACTCTTAGATAGAAATGATAGTTAGGTAAAACTCTCTTCAAAATAATGACCCTTTAATACTGAAGGTAAGGTTTCACATGGAAGTACATTCCATTATCACTGTAACCAATCAATTTTAGGTTGCACATGTTCAACTTTCTCAAGTCAAATACCCAAACTAAACTTCTAAAAACAAAATTACAATTTAGTCTAAAATGTTCTAAAAATATTATAAAAAAAGACAAATTATCTCTTTAAAAATGTTGAATTTGGTCACACTCAAATCACTATTATTTTTCCAATTTTTCTACTGTTACGACGAATTTCATCATAAAATAATTATTCTAGAAAACATATATATTTTTTTATGAACCAACGTTAGATTGGTTCTTGTAGAACTAAGCTCGAATCTCTCAAGCAAGGTTTCGAATTCAAGTTTTGTGGTTAAAAAAAATGGTTAGGAGGGAAGATCCCACTAAAAATGATCAGCAGGATCTCAGCTAAAATTAGTCATTAGCGAAGTCGGTAAATAATTTTAAGCCGATATGTGGGGATAATTTTAAATCTTTATTTTCCTATTTATTTACTACTACATTAGAAAGTATTAAATACATTTTATATTTCAAAACATTGGATACATTTATTTTGTTATTTATTTTTATTATTGTTCATTTAACAGGAAGTAGATTATTAGAAGGATTTTGCTAGGGATAGATACGTGTTATACAAGTTTTTTCGATTTTGTTTTTTTAAAGATGGTGAAAACCAGTCTAAACAAACCACTTCAGTCTTCAGCTGCTGAATCAGAAGCGCGTGAGAGAGACAGCGCCTGGTCAATGGACATGACACGAAAGATGGCTGCAGTGGATAAGAACCCCGCATTCTCATATCTCAATGTGTCGAGTTCAGTTGGAAGAAACACGCGTGTCGTTCCCACATCTATTCTCCCTTCCACGACAACTACGACTCCCCTGTTTCCTTTGCCATCATAGAGTTTTCAGCTTGTTTTTAATAATTGTTATCCCATTTTTATGATATCTCATTTTGGCTTTTGGGTTTCTTCAAAACCGCATCTTGTATTTGATGATGATCACCCTTTTCTCTCTCTTGCCTCTAGCACTCTCTCAGAAAATTGACAAATTCAGGTTCAAGCTCAAGTTTTAAACCAAATCGGTGTGTGCAACATGGGTGCTAATTTTTCAACGTGTGTTTGTGATGGGGATGCTGCTTCTTCGAAGCCAAGGCTTGGGGACATACCAGAGAACTGTGTGGCATTGGTGTTAATGTACTTGGACCCACCTGATATATGCAAACTAGCACGATTGAGCAGGGCATTTCGTGGTGCTTCATTGGCTGATTTTATATGGGAATCGAAGTTGCCTTTGAATTATAAGTTCATCATGGAGAAAGCTTTGGAGAATACTAGTTCAATAGCTGAGTTGGGGAAGAAGGATGTGTATGCAAAACTCTGCAGGCCTAATTTGTTTGACAATGGAACTAAGGTGAAATCTCTTAACCCCATATGTTAATTCATGCACTCCTTTATGGTTTTCGAGTTTTTGATGTTTCTTTGTCAAAATGTAATGTTACTTTGTTGTAGGAAATTTGGCTAGACAAGAAAACAGGTGGGGTTTGTTTGGCAATTTCTTCCAAAGCGTTGAGGATTACAGGGATAGACGATCGTAGATATTGGAATCACATTTCGACAGAAGAGTCAAGGTGAGATTATTTTTAAGTGAAACTATGTTACTCTGACTCATCCAAATATTACAACTGATTGGGTCTTAGCTTTGTTATATTGTGTTGATTGTGTTCATTCTAGTGAGTTTTCATCTTGTTGCACCCAAAACAAAAATATGTGACTCAAGTCAACTTTAATTTTTATGTCCTTTTCTAGATAGACTTGACACCTTTTGCACGTATTAGACGGCTAAATTGAACTTCCAGCTGTTTCTTTTTATATATTTTTTTCCTTTGATTTTTTAAGGTTACCTAACACCAGATACATGTCTGAAGTTGGAAGAATGTTCGACCTCAAAGGGGTAGAAAATGATCTGCTTGTAATATTCATTTCTTTCCATAACTTTGATATCTTTTTAGTCATGGCCTTGTTGATAGTCCCTCTCCCATTCCCCCAAAGGCTTAGTCTGTTTTTGGTATATTGACCTTGTGCTAGGATACATTTGAAATTAGGGACACAATAATCATGATACCTTGTTGATTTTGGTTTCCATTTTGAAAGGCAATCCATACTCAACTTGTTTGTGACTGTGCTGCACTGCCTCAGGAATATGATGGAATTGGAACCTGATTCCTTATGCTTTTTTTATTTTTCGGGTGTGTAGATTCCATACAGTTGCTTATCTGCAACAAATTTGGTGGCTTGAAGTGGAAGGAGATCTTGAATTTCAATTTCCACCTGGGACATATAGTGTGTTCTTCAGACTCCAGCTTGGCAGGTCATCCAGGAGACTAGGTCGTCGAGTTTGTAACACGGAGAACGTCCATGGTTGGGATATAAAACCTGTAAAATTTCAGCTAACCACTTCTAATGGTCAGCATGCTGTATCCAAATGTCATTTGGATAATCCGGGGCATTGGGTGCTATACTATGCTGGAAGTTTTGCTTCTAAGAACCATAATGATTTGATGAAGATCAAGTTTTTATTGACTCAAATCGATTGTACGCATACCAAAGGTGGTTTGTGTGTAGACTCTGTCTTTATATGCAATAATAATGTAGAAAAAGGGTGTAGATTGTTTTTGTAGCTAGGAATCTGTATAAAATATAGAAATGAACTTAGGCATAGAGTTTTTTTTTTGAAACTAACTTAGGCATAGAGTTAACTCTCGTGTTTTGGGTTATAGAGGAGTTAAGTAGAGGTGATACTTTACATATATGGCCCCCAAATGAGCTTTCTTTGGATGTTTTGTTTCTTTGATTGGACAATGTTTATAATAGGTCGCACCTATTCCCCCAAGGTTTTGGCCAGAATCTGTGTTACTGGTGTATATTTCCTCTTTTGTTGATACTGGATTTTTTTTTTTTTTTCTAAAGGGGATCAATAGTGGTTCCCCACTTCCCCCTTGAAACATGACTCCCCCCCCCCCTGAAACATGACTCGATGTTGATACTGGAAATTGATTGCAGTGTTTTGTCCAAGAATAAAGTGGCTCATGTTTTCTAATTTCAGCTGTTACGGATGGTATTTTATCCTCTCTTTTTTTGTGAATTTTCTTTTATGAATGATTCTTGTGTATAATATTATATATTATATATATGATATGATATAGATTGTTTGCTTGTTGGTTAATTCTGGTGAAGAGGTAAACTCAAGGCTCACTTGCCTTTGAAATGCTATATCGTTGAAGTTCTTTTTTCTTTTAACGTATAATCGTTAAAGTTCCTCTACATATGGGAAATAGGCATAAGCTTCATGGGACTACGATGGGGTTAAGGGTGCCTCCCATATGCCCCATGAACCTGGCAAACCGGCAATTTCATTCTCATAAGCATTGTATTAATTTACACATACATTCATAAACATAGATACGTTAACTAGTATAACATGTTTCTATCAGAATGGTATTGGAATGTTAAGGTAACATTTTGAGTTCTAATACAAGTTTTCCTTTTCTCATATTCTAGATTGTGCAAATATTTTACATTGCATACCTTATGTTCCAATAATGCACTTGGGCTTGAAGATTGAAATGCATTGTATTTGTATAAGGGCAAATTCTAGGGTGAGCAGGCTCCCCATATCCCTCGCGGTGAGAGATGTTAAATAACTGGCTATAGTGGGTTTTTTTTTTTTTTTTTTTTAATTTGCAAGTTATGACAAGTTAGAGTATTTGCACAATTGGTTCCTATAGGCCCCTATATGCAAAAGTGGCAAATGACATAAGAGACAAGGTGTGACCACCAGAGTCCATGACCATTAGCCACTCCTTCATTTGTCCCTCCACATTTCCACTCCTTTTTCATCTTTCATTCATAATCAGAGTCCATGGCCATCAACTAACCAAGCTCCATCCAAGCCAAACCCATCACCCACCTTCTGCTAAACCGCGCGCCGCCCTTCCCCCTTCCCGCGCCGCCTTAGATCCGATCCTCGTGCCACCACCGCTCAGCCGCGGATCCAAGCCACACCATCTGCACCTCCGCCGCAGAACGCTCCACCGGACCAGAACGACCGCTGCGTGCTGCAGCAACCTCCGCCGTGCCATCACGCCGTCCATCTGCCGGGCCGTCACACCTCCAGCCGTCGCAGCTCCTCTTAACAGCAACACTTAGGTTGCAGGTGTTTTGACTGAAGAAGATGAAGCCTATTTTGGGCTTGGGTCACCTTGTTTGGCCTAGAGTTTTTTAACACCAAAACTCATGTGACATTTTTTAATGGGTTTGGCAAAATATTAATATAAAAAAAAGTAAATATTCCTTCTCTAAAACTAAAGAAAATTCATTTTAAAAAAATAATATTAATAAAAAATCAGAATATCTAAAAAATTGAAAGAAAAAAAAAACTATTAAATAAAAAAATCTTGTTCTTTGAATAAAAAAAAGACTTCTAAAAAGAGAATTTAACCTGTGTGATATACCTAAATATATGTATCTAATGGCTCCCCCAATTTTTTTTTTACTCAACATCTGCCATTGGTTAGGGTTATGGTATATGTTTATGTCCATTATTGACTACAAATAATATAATAAACACGGTTAGGATAACGGTATTAAACCAAAAACACCAATCAAAATATTATTAAACAAATACAAGAAAGTATAATTTATAATTAGACATATGAACCAATATCAAAGAAAATTACTTAGATTATATAGTGAATTTATAATAAGATTATATATTAAATCTATACTAATCTAAAAGGTGGAGAGTTTTTTTTACTGTACATCCACTTGGCAAGTTATAGATTTTTTTGTTATTATTTTATTAGTTACTTTTTATAATTTATATATATTTTGTAAAGTGGGGAAGGGGTGTTATAAGGGTTTAGGGTAGGTGGGAAGGTTTAGGTGGGGAGGGTGATGGGGTTACGAAGGGGATGGGGGAATAGGTAAAAAGGGTGGGAAATAAAAATAACATTTATTAATATTTATTATAAATAAAAGTATTTTTATAATATATTTAATTATAAAATATAAAATAAAAATTATATATTACTTTTTAAAAAAAAATATATAAAATACAAATAATATGTTACTTTTTTAATTATGGGGTACTTATGTCATTTTGCATATTCATTATCATCTTTTTAAAAAATTTCTCTCAACTTCTTCCTTATCGTTTTCTCACATATTTCTTTCATATCAAATAAGTCTTAAAATTCACTATTTTTTTTTACCATCTTCTCTCTTCTAATATTCTCTTTTTCCATCTTCTCTCTTCTCAATTTCTCTTCCATACCAAACAAAGCATTAATGATATATCGTTGTATAAAAAATGAATGGATTGCTTAAATTGATGTCACACAATGAGATCCAGAGTAGGGTCCACTTAAGAAATCAAAGTGGGTTACTTATCTAGATAACGTTGGATAAGTGTTATTAATATAGCATTTGATCATCTTTTCAAAATATGTGTTAAAACAATTATATAGTTATTAGTTATTATATCAATCAATATTTTTTTGTACTTTAGACTCTTTTAAATTTTTGTATAAGTTATGGTTGTTTTATATACTATAACCAAACAGAAAAACTATATTACTAAAACATATTTAGTTATTTCAGTAAAAAAAAAAAAATTAAAGTGAATGAAAAGTGAATGAAAGTGAATGAAAAGAACACAACTATTGGGAAACACCAAAAGCTAGAGCCCAAAGGCCCTATTAGAATGAAAGTTATGTGAAAAGATTTAAATTAGGCGGGGAAGAAAAAGAATGTAAAATTTGGAAGTAGCTGAAAGAACTTCCCTGATAACATTATTATTATTTGACTTCATGATTCTAATTTGAACCATCTTATGGGTTGAAAACGTTACATAAAAACATACTTATATGTATATCTAGATGTATATAATTATGTATAATGTATAATATTTTATATTGAAGTTAATATATAGTTATTAGTTATTATCAATCAACATTTTTTTGTTCTTTGTACTCTTTTAAATTTTTGTATAAATTATGATTGTTTTAGATACTATAACCAAACAGAAAAACTATGTTACTAAAACATATTTCGTTATTTCAGTCAAAAAAAAAAATTTAAAGTGAATGAAAGTGAATGAAAAGAACACAACTATTGGGAAACACCAAAAGCTAGAGCCCAAAGGCCCTATTAGAATGAAAGTTATGTGAAAACATTTGAATTAGGCGGGGAAGAAAAAGAATATAAAATTTGAAAGTAGCTGAAAAAAATTTTTCCCTGATAACATTATTATTATTTGACTTAACCATCTTATGAGTTGAAAACGTTACATAAAAACATACTTATATGTATATCTAGACGTATATAATTATGTATAATGTATAATATTTTATATTGAAGTTAATGTTTTAAATGTGAAGATAATAATTTAAATATTTACTATCCACAAGAATAATTTTCTAAATGAGTATATGAATTTGTAATAGAATCTCAAATGATTTCTATATATATCTTCATTTTGATTGGATCATTTCAACATGAGTTAGTAGAAAAACTTTGTTACTGAAACATATTTTAGTTGTCAGAATTTGAGAAAGGTGTTTAAACACGTTGGGTTTTAATGCATTAAAAAAATAAAAAATAAAAATAATGATAGATAATGAAAGGAAAACAACTCTTGATTCGTAGAGCATTAAATGAATTTGGGAAATTAAGTGAATTATCCGAATACATTGGAAAAAACAAGAAAAATGAAGGGCATGGAAAGAACACAACTCTTAGGAATGATTGTTAATGTTCTCAAATGTGGCGTCAATAGTGGGAGTGCAACTTTATCAATAAACTAAATATTGGATTTTGGAATGTTGAAAAATATGGTATGACCAGTTAGCCAAAGTTTCTTTGTAAGTTTGCAGAGGACCAACTAATCTCAAGTCGTGAAAGATAAATATGTTTTTTTTTAATGGTTAATTTGACGGGGAAAAGCTGAGAAATAAATCAAATAGATTTTTCAGAGGGAAGGAAAATAAAAATGATAGATAAATATATTTTCTAAAAAGGAATGACTTGCACGGATAAAAGATAGAAAGAAATCAAATAGATTTTCAAAGGAAAAAAATGAATATGATAGACACATATTTTTTTGACTTAAAAAAATAATACTTAACTTGAAAGGGAAATGAAAAGAAACAACCCAATAGATTTTTTAAAAGAGAAGAAAATATGATAGATATAATAAAATGCAATTAATTGAGATGGCATTTGATATAAGATATAGTTCCAGATTCCAAGAAAAGTGAGATGAGAATAAATTTTTTCATGTTTTGTACACGAGATAAAAAGTCATTCTATGAAAGGAGGTTCCCAAAAATATAGTTTACACGACAATATAAACATTGTCAAAAGTAAACGTTATATAAATTCCAAAATTGTCAACCATCATTTAAATCTTAAAATATTATTGCCATCAATGTAAAATACAATTGCATTACAAAATCTGAGATGTATTTTTTACTGTACATTACACGTGTCGACACCTCCTTTTTCCTTTTTTTTAACTATTTTTTTTATAATTAATTTTTTTTCTAATATATTTTTAAAATTTATTTTTTTCCCGAATTATTTTTTTTCTAATTTACTTTTTTTAATGTTTATTTTTATAATGAAATTTTTTTAAATATATATTTTTTCTAATTAATTTATTTTTATATTGTTTAATTATTTTTTTCTAAATTTTTTAAAAATACTTTTTTCCCTAATTTTTTCCTAATTTTTTTCTAATTTTTTCGAATTAATTTTTTTATTTTTCCTTTTAAAATAAATTTTCCAATTAATTTTTTTATATTTTTAAAATTATGTTTTTCCTAATTAAAAGAAATTATAAAAATAAAAATAATTATAGAAAAATATTAAAATAATTAAAAAATATATATATATAAAATCTTTAAAAAATAATTAACAAAATAAATATTTTAAAAAAATTAATTAGAAAAAAACAATTAATTTTATTTTTTAATTATTTTTTCCTAATTTTTTTATTTTTTAAAATTTTATTTTTTCTAATTATTTTAAATATTTTTTTATAATTACTTTTTTCCCTAATTTTTTTAAATAATTTTTTCTAATTACTTTTTTTCCTACTTTTTTTAAATTTTTTTTGCTAATATTTTTTTAAATATAAATTTTCAATTTTTTTTTTGGTAATACTTTTTTTCGGCTAATAATAAATAATAAATCTATATCTATACCAATTAATAAGGGAAAATTTTGATTTTAGTACAGCACATTAGTGCAAGCCACATGTCAAGTTATGAAATTTTTTTTTTTATTATTTTATTTATTTTCTAAAATTTATATATGTTTTTGTTTTAAAATATTTACAAACCGATAAAGGTGCAATGTTTTGGGAGTCAAACACGACAATCTCTGAATTGACACAAATAGAGGCAGAGCTATTTATATTTTCTAATATATTTTTTGGCTACATCCTTGCCTTTTTTTTTCTATTTTAAATAATAAATCTATATCTATACTAATTAATAAGGAGAATTGCCGTGTTTCTAATAAAGGGACACATGTCAGCATCACATGATTTAAGAGGATTAGTTGATCATTAGTAATGATCAAAGAGGAACACTGTAACACATAGTGTTACATTACATATTGTAATATCATTTTAAAATAAAATAAAAATTCAATTTTTTGCACTCAAATTATAGATAAGATTGTTTCAAGGTTTTTGCTGATCACTTATGTCTATAAAAAGCCTTAGAGATACCAACATGGTGTGACACAGTTGGTAGATAACTGAGCCCCTTAAGCATGTGGTCAGGGGTTCGATTCCTGGCTCATGCGTATGGAAGAACATCTGTTGAGAGAGGTCAACCCCTTAAATGGATCTCAGTACCTCGAGGGATTAGTCTTTGGCTCCCGGCCGGAGGATACCCGAGTTTACCCAAAAAAAAAAAAAAAAGCCTTGGAGATGAATGAGTACCACCATTATGGGTGGGAACGAAAGATTGAAGGCAAAATGTTAAATAAGTAAAGAAAATGTTTGACATAGTGGACTTAATTTGTTATAAAGGAAAGAAAAAGTTTGGTAGATATAGAGGCACAATTCAAGTTATTAATGATAACAATGCTCCCAATAATAATAGTAATTGATGGCCCGTGCATTGCACGGGTGCAAAAATACTATATACTTAATAGATTATAATTATACATATGTATTTATATATGTATATAAAAATGATGGATTCAAATCAGTTCTTACTAGCTATTTTTGACCAGTTTTCGTTAATTTTGGGTCGATTGATCGATTCTCACTAGCTCTAAAATCAGTTGATCTTTTAGGTATAATGGACTGGACACCCAACCAGTTCCCAACCCAATCGGTCGAACTGGCATATTTAGTTTGATTTTCAAAGAAACTCAAATTTCTTAATTGTATTTTTTTTTGTTAATATATGTTAATATTTTGGGGGGTAAAATGTATTTTATTATTTTTAAAATCAAAATAAATATTCTAAGATTTAAATGAATTTTAATTAGGTGTTACATTATTCACTTAAGAACATTTCTCATATAAAGTTTTAAATTAGAGTAGAATAAAATATAAGTTTAATTGGTATACACTACGTGCTAACATACTTTTTTGTGCAAATTAGTGCTTACCTGATTTATCAGCCAAATCGCATGAAATGATTCTCCCAGGTCAATTTTCAAAAATGAAAAGGTAAACAAAAGTTATATAAAGAAATTTAATTATACAAAAGAAATGATATCAATTATTCTAATTAATTATATAGACTAAAAATTAATTAGACATTTACATAATTGATATAATTTTTTATTTAATTAATATATTATATATAACTTTCGTTCTCATTTCAATTTTTGAAAATTGACCTATGAGAATCATTACAAGCGAATTAACGGATTAATTGGGCAAGCATTAATTTGCACAAAGAATACATGT
The DNA here is from genome assembly GCA_035048595.1 of Echinosophora koreensis. Lineage (NCBI taxonomy): Eukaryota > Viridiplantae > Streptophyta > Magnoliopsida > Fabales > Fabaceae > Echinosophora > Echinosophora koreensis. The sequence goes on along the minus strand of JAPCYP010000125.1, from coordinate 557,721 downwards.
CTGAGCCATTTGGAAATGATTGGCCCAATAAGACACAATTGACCCCATTTGGACATGATTAACCCAAAATGACATGATTGACCCAATTGGACATCATCTGGGCCATATTAGGCCAAACAGGGCCACACCGGTCCAACTGGGTCCTATTAATTCAAGTGTAAGCCTTACACTGGCATGATCCCAATTTGGACGTGATTAACCTAATTGGACATGATTGACCCGATTGGACATAATCTGGACCATATTGGGTCAAAACAAGGTCACACCGACCCAACCATGTCCTATTGATTCCAGTGTATGTCGTACACTGGCATGTACTTAATTTGGGCCATATTGGGCCAAACTCGGTCACACTTGACCCAATAAGACTTACTTGACCCAATAAGACTCGGTTGTCTTAATACTTACCTGACCGAATAAAATTTACTCGGGCCAGATTGGACTTACGCATCATTTGATTGATCATTCTTATGAGTAGCATCCTTTTCTTAAAATTCATATGATCAACAATATGTTACGTTTAAAATAATTTCCTCTAATTAGCATGATTCCTATCATCTTGATAAGTGTCTTAATTTAATCAAAGACTTTGTCATATCAATTAAATAACTAAATAATTAAAATGAAGACTCTTGTGTTATTTTAATATTTATTTATCAACAATATTTTATAATCCTGTTATTTTTAAGATACAAAAAATACATTTCCAAATAAAAATTGCATTTGTATCATTTATACTTTTTTTTTTACAAGGTTTATACTTTTATTTATTAATTTCAAATTTAACTTAACTATGTATTGTGTTTTCAAATAATATGATTTTTCAGCCAATTCGTTTGCAATTATTCTCCTATGTCAATTTTCAAATATTGGAATGTGAATAGAAGATAAATATAATATACTAATTATATAATAAATTATACCACTTATTTTAATTAACTATATAAACTAAAAAAATAGTTTGTCATGCATAAAACTTTTGAATAAAAATATGTACTATATTTACACACACATATATATATAACAGGGTTAGGGTTAGGGTTAGGGTATATGTTTATCTCCATCATTGATTACAAATAATATAATGAACACGGTTAGGATAACAATATTAAACTAAAAACACCAATCAAAATATTGTTAAACAAATATATGAAAGTATGTATTATAATAGACATATGTACCAATATTTAAGAAAATAACTTAAATTTTATAATGAATTTATGATAAGATTATTGTAACACCCCGATTTTTACAGTTTTTTAATATTAGTCAAATATATATGTTTATAATATTTTTATTGGAATGCTAATTATTTTATGGAGTGCGTTAACCCTGCCTTATTCAGTGTATGCACGCTTACTAGACAATAATATTAAGTTATTGTCACTATTAGTGTTTGTTTAGAAAAATATTTTAAATGGTATTATTGAAAGAAAATTATTTTTATATTTTACTCTATTTGATTTTAGATTTGAAAATAAATTGGTCTGACATTAATCGGAGATTAAATGTTAGACCGTGGATTTTCTTAGTTAATCAATTCAACTATTAATCTTTACTCTAATTTGAATTTTGAAATTTTATATTTGTCGATCATTATTTTTTTAGATCCAAGGGTCTATATTATTTCTCTTTTTCTAAAAATCAATTTTAATCACACATTTTTCTAATGCCAAAAAGAAAAGAAAAAAGAATAAAATTCTTCCTCCTTTATCTCTCACACGACGTGCCCTCTCCCCCACAGTTCTTCTTTCTTTTTTTTGAGGCGTGATATCTGAACACACGCCCGCGACACCAAATACGCGACACCACGCTACAGTGCGCCACTGTAGCGCACTGTAGCGTTATCTTTTTTTTTTTTTTTTTTAAAATAAATTTTGACTTTTTAAAAAAGATAAAAATTTTATTTCTAAAAAAAATCCATTCACCAGATAATGAACTGAATTCACCAGATATTTGTACCTGATTCACCAGATATTTGCACATACTTAACCAAAAATTTTATCTCAAAAAAACTCATTCACCAGATAATGAACTGAATTCACCAGATATTTGTACCTGATTCACCAGATATTTATACATACTTAACGAAAAATTTTATTTCAAGAAAAAAAACGCATTCACCAGATAATGAACTGAATTCACCATATATTTGTACCTGATTCACCAGATATTTGCACATACTTAACCAAAAATTTTATCTCAAAAAACCCATTCACCAGATAATGAACTAAATTCACCAGATATTTGTATCTGATTCACCAGATATTTACACATACTTAATGAAAAATTTTATTTCAAAAAAAAATGCATTCACCAGATAATGAACTGAATTCACCAGATATTTGTACCTGATTCACCAGATATTTGCACATACTTAACCAAAAAATTTATTTCTCAAAAAAACCCATTCACCAGATAATGAACTGAATTCACCAGATATTTGTACCTGATTCACCAGATATTCACACATACTTAACAAAAAAAATTATTTATAAAAAAAAAACATTTTAAAAAAAAAACTAAAAATTAAAATTTAAAAAAAAAAAAAAAAAACCGCTACAGTGCCGCACAGTACAGCTACAGTGCCGCACAGTACGGCACATACGGTGTCGCCCGTATTGATGTCGCTATTCTGTGTTCAGATAGCATTTTTGCTTTTTTTTTTCTCCTTCTCCTTCTTCACATGGAACCAGACCCACCTCTCTTCCTCCCACTTCATCTTCCTCCTCCTCTCATCACACCAGCCGCGCACCACCGCTAGGGAGGAGCTCCGACCGTCGTGCGACGCCCCTGGAGTGCTGCTCGCTGCGTCGCTCGCCGCTGGGCTGGGGGAAGACCACTGCGTCGCTGTCCCTGTCTGTTGCAGCGCGCCTCCGCCGTGGGTGAGCTTCCCACGGCCGTGTAGCGCCATCCGGCCACCGTTCGAAGTGGAGACACCGATCATACGTCTAGGCTCATGGGTCTGTATGTTTTGAGTTCCATGAGAGCTTGTGTGGCCACTGTACCACCGCTTGCCGCTGTGAAACGCCACTGCCGCCGTGCCGGACATGCTATCAGCCACCATGTCCTCTCCTCTTCACCTTGGGTAAGAGTTTTACCCCTAATCTCTTCTCTTTTGTAAATCCCTAAATTGATTTTGAAAACCCTAACCCTAACTTTTTGATTTCAGATTTCAATCTTGAAATTGAAGGTTGTTTTATGCTATTGAGATTGTAAATTTGTAATTCCCTAAGCCAATTTCATTATTCTTTGGCTAGATTGGTTTTTCCCCAAATTTTGTTTAGGAACCCTAAACCCAAATATGATTTTAGTTGAAATTGACTCAGTTTTATAAAATTAAGTATTTAAAATCAATTTAGAATAAGTTTTGAATGATGAGTAATTGATTTCTTGATTTTCTGGTTGTTGAAATTGTTTGGATTCCCTCGCTGGGATGTTGGTTGCGATTGTCATGCTTGGAGAAGCCTGAGTTGCCTTATTGGGAGCTGACAGAAGTTATTTGCACACGTTGCGAGGTGTCAAAGGAAACCGGGCATCATTGAGAAGGAAACAAATCGTTGAATGCATCGAGAGAATATTTCTCTAGTCTACAAAGGTAAAGGGAGTAAGCCTGAGGAGTTCCTAGTAGTTATATATTTAATATTTTAAATTGTTTATGAGGTTTTATAATATATTGACTGATTGTGGGAATGTCTGTTTATACATATATATGTCTTATGTGATATGTTAGATATTGAAAATATATATATATATAGTCATGATGCTGAGACATTGGATTTGATGAATATGTATATGTATGTGATTATCTGTGTTGTTGAATTTTGAGACTGATTGAGGAATGAAAGTTTATTCATTAAATGTGGTTGAACACAGAAAAATTGAGGAAAATGGTTTTTGGCTTTCTTCAGAAAGTGGAAAAGAGATGGAAATAGAAAGGACCTGGTGTTACCGTGCTGAGATTCGGGTCGGATCTGGATTGCCGAAAGATCGGGCTAGATTCGGATTGTCGAGAAGCCGGGCTAGAGTTCCTTTTTTTTTTTTAAAAGAGAAAAAGGGAAAGAACCTAGAATGTTGAGCTATAAACCCGGGCTGGATTCGGATGGCCGAGGTGTCGGGCTGGATTCGTAGTGCCGGTAAAGCCGAGCTAGTGTTCCTACTACGAAGAACCTAGAGTTCCGAGACGTCGGACTAGTGTTCGTTTAAGAAAGAGATTTAAAAGTCTTTGAGAATGTCTTAAAAATTTTAACTTGGTGTTTAAAAAGATAAAGCGATGTTTGAAATATGTTTCTGGCAGACGTGCCGTCGAGCTACAGTTCACACGGGGTGAACTGACAAATTTGATAGTTACGGACCAAAGGCATGTTCTTGGGTCTTTGGGTCTTTAGGGACATTCGGGCTCGAACTCCACGAAATGCTCGGGGCTTTGTAACCTCTTGTCGTGGAAATCGATTACCCTTCACGAATGTACTCAATAGGGAACTATCCAAATATTATTTAGGTGAGATGCGATACCCTAGAACAATTGGGGATCGAACCCAAGAGAGGTCGACCCAACGCGAAACAATTGTGTTATAGGCATTATCGCGATCCTATCATGCTCGAAGAAGGGAAGTTAAGATCTCCGGAGATTGTGTTAGAAAGTGGATATTGAAGTGTTACAGAAAACTTACAAATAAAATCTTAAATCTGAACAATCTTATGATATGAATATTATTATATTTATATGAGTTACTTTGGTATTTTAATGTTGTTTATGATATTAAATATATGACTGCTATGTTTAAACTCATATATTGGTAACTCACCTTTGCAATACATCTATGTGGTTTTGTGTCGTACTTTGGTACGTGACTGCAGGTAATACCGAGGTGTTTTCTACCCTAAGTCGGAAGGTTTAGTCTTGACTCTTAATGAAGGTTGAATAACTGGAATTACCATGGAGGTCTTTTCCAGTAAGAGTCTCATAGTACGACAGCTTAGTCTATCGAGTTCAGTTTAGTTTTGGGAAAGTTTCATATTTATTTACATTAAGGCTCTGAGAGTCTTTTATTGGATTACTGTTATGTTTATGGATGTCTTTTAGAATGACCAGTCTAAGTTTTAAGATGTTGTTGATTACTGATAAGTATGTATGTTTATGGCTCGGAGAGCCTTTCTTTTGGATGAAAATATAAATATATAGGTAGGTGTTTTTGTTTGGGATGTTAAAATTTTAGGGGAGACTCTGTCGAAATTTTTGTAAAAATTATAGATCTGTATTTAAGTACTTATATACATTTATTTTCCGAAAGCAAAACCAGCAAATTTCTTTTTATTTAAGTTCCGCGACGAGTTAAGTGTTAGATATGTAATGCCCAAGGGTGATGTTACAATTATATATTAAATACCTAGTATTTAATAGGTTAATGTTAGAGTATAGGTTCATGCTCGTCATTTAAGATTTAAAGTAAAATAGTTTACCTGACATTGAACTACTCATTGAGTGAAAATATGCAAGACTTGTATAATACGTATATAAATGATAGATTCAAATCAATTCTTACTAGCGAGTTTTGACTAGTTTTCGTCAATTTTGGATCGATTGATCGATTCTCACTGACTCTAAAATCTGCTGATTTTGTGGGTTGAATGCACTGGACACCCGATCAATTCCCAATCCAACTGGTCGAATCGGTTTATTTAGTTTGATTTTCAAAGAAACTCAAATTTCTTAACTGTTTTTTTTATTATAATATATGTTAATATCTAGGGGGTTTAAAATGTATTTTATTATTTTAAAAATTAAATTAATTATTCTAAGATTTAAATAAATTTTAATTAGGTGTTATATTATTCACTTAAGAACATTTTTCATATAAAGTTTTAAATTAGAGTATAATAAAATATGTGTTTAATTGGTATACACTATGTTGAGATCAAAAAGGTTCCCAGAGAGGCTAATGGATGCGCTGACCTGCTTGCTAAGACAGGTGCCAAAGACTGCTCAGATTTCCAGCTGCGGAGAGAAGCTCCTTTGTTCCTGGGAGCACTGTTAAATAGTGATATTATGGGTTTGCATACCCATGTTTAGTTTCTGTTGCTTTTGTTTCTTTTCTCCATCACCAAAAAAAAAAAAAAGGTTGGTATACACTATGTACCAACATACTATTTGATGCAAATTAATGCTTACCCGATTTATCAACTAATTCACCTGTAATGATTTTCCTAGGTCAATTTTCAAAAATCAAAATGAAAACAGAAGTTATACATGATATATTAATTATACAAAAAAAAAAAAAATGATATCAATTATTTTAATTAATTATATAGACTAAAATTTAATAAGACATATACATAAGAAAAATGCTAGTATCACTTTCTTTATCACACTCCTCTTCAACACACCCTTTATTATTGATTGAATTTCATGTGAGACCCATCAAAGGACATGGTCCCATATGAAATTCACCCAATAACAGAGGGTGTGTTAAGAGGAGTGTGATGCTAGCATTGCTTTATAAATAATTGATATACAGACTAAAAAATAATTACAAGCGAATTAGCGGATAAATCGGGTAAGCATTAATTGGCATCAAAGAGTACGTTGGTACATAGTGTGTATCAATTAAACTCATATTTTATTCAACTATAATTTAAAATTTTATACGAAGAATGCTCTTAAGTGTAATGTAACACTTAATTGAAATTCATTTAAATCTTAGAACAATATGTTTGATTTTCAAACTAATAAAATACAATTTAACCCATAAAAATTATTTATCTTTGTTCGTTGATTTTATATTATGAATTATATTAAATAATCATTATATTTTAATTTAAAATTTGATTTGTCTTAATTTTTTACTTAATATAATATAGAATATTAAAATAAATATTTAATTATTACATGTTCGATCATGCATGGTTCAATCACTAAATCTTGAACTAGTGCCTTCACTGATTCAATGATTAGTCCTATTTTTAAAACATTGCTTGATTCCTACTTTTATTATTTTTGAATCAATTTAAAATAATAGTATATCTATAACTTTTGGTATGATAAGATTTTAGGTGTGAAAGAAAAAGATATGATATGATTTGTTACTTGATATAATATATAATATTTTAAATACATATTTAATTATTACATGTTCAATGATGATTCAATTATGGTTGAACCACTAAATCTTAAATTAGTGCATTCAGCGATTCAATAATCAGTCCGGGTTTTAAAACATTTCTTGATTACTACTTTTATTACTTTTGAATGAAATTAAAATAATGGTTTTTCAACCTATGCAATATTGCATAGGATAAGACACATTAATTACTCACAATCAACTCATTGTTAATTAATTATGTCAAGCTCATTAGCTATGATTTTTTTTTTTGAAAAAATCAATTATCTATCTCCTATTTATTTGTTCTGATTCACATTCTTATATCAATATTTCTTCCACCAAAAAATTAATTACCCAATATCTCTTCCCACAAAAAATTAATAAACATTTGATTTTGATTTTTTACAAGCTTAAATCCCTCTCTCTTCCAAAATACTGCCCTCAACATAAATTAGAATTTTTTTTTGAAAATCATTTTTTAATTTTAAAATTTCTAGATACTAGAGGAAGCGGACACAACATGATTTAAATTTGTAATTTTTTTTTTTTTGTGTAGTTAATATAGCTGGTCAAAATATGTAGGTTTATCAACAAAAAAATTTTTGTAGTTATACAATAAATAAAAATGAATTTCAATCAAAATTCAAAAATGGTTATTAATTTTGGTGGGAAGAGACACTGATATAGAACGGTGAATCTAAACAAATAAATAGAAGATAGATAAATGATTTTCTCAAAAAAAATCATAATTAATGAGCTTGACATAATTAATTAACAATGAGTTGATTGTGAGTAATTAACGAGTCTTATCCTATGCAATATTACATAGGTTAGAAAAACCGTTAAAAATAATAGTATATCTATAACTTTTGGTATGATAGGATTTTAGGTGTCAAAAAAAGATATAATAGGATTTTAGGTACATATACTTAGATATATCTCACAGGTTAAATTCTCTATTTAGAAGTGAATTATTATTCAAAGAACAATAATTTTTTTTAATAGAAAATAAAATATTTTCATTTTTTTTAGATATTCTGATTTTTAAATTAATATTATTATTTTTTAAATGAATTTTCTTTAATTTTAGAGAAGGAATGTTTACTCTCTCTTTTTTAATAAATTTTTGATCAAATTAATAATTTTTTTTGTCAAGCCCATTTAAACAAATATCATCAGTTTTCTGTTTCTAAAGACTCTAGGCCCAAGAGGAGCTGACCCAAGCCCAAAATCATCTTCATCTTCATCCCTCAAACCACCTGCGACCTAATGGTGATGCTGTTTGGAGGAGCTGCGATGGCTGAATGGCGTGGCGACGGCGAAGGAGGCCGCGTGCTGTGGTGGTCGTTCGGTCTATGTAAAGTGCTATGCGGCGGAGGTCCAGAAGGTGTAGGATGCATGTTTAGCGACTTCGATCTGCGACGGGCGGCAATTGCACGATGATTAGATTTGCGTGCGAGGAGCGGATCTGAGGCAGCGCGTGGAGGCTGCGCGATGAGCGGATCTGCGAGCGAAGAGCGAATTTGAGGCGGCGCGAGGACGGGGCAGGCGGTGCATGGAGGGGGAGTGCGGCACTCGAAAGGCTAAATTCGTACACTGTTTGGGCTCATTAAATCTTTCAAATGACCTTGCCAATCAACCATTAAATGACTTTCTGCTATTTGAATCATGAATCACAGTGGTACATGGCCACAAATCTGATGAACAAGTTGCTTATCCATGGCGAAATTTTTGGAACAATTAGCATCACATAAACTTACAAATTTGATGTCGTGATATCAACATTGAATGAGAGTCGTATAACCTTTTTGGACCTAATTTCATAGGGACCAATTTGCAAAAATCAGAAAACTGGAGAAGCAGGTCACAGGTGATGCATCTCAGCCATTGATGTGTTTTTTACCACGATCCAACGGTTATAATACGTCTCTCACCGTGAGAGATATGGTGAGCTCGCTCACCCAAGAAGCTGCCTTGTATAAGTCCATTCTGCAAGTTAATTATTGAATTGTAGTTCGCTATATGTTAATTACTGTTTTGGCTTAATCAACTTTTTAATCCATATAAATATACACATTTTTTGTTTTGATCCCTATCTTTTTTTGTTAGCTTTTAGTCCTTTAAACTTTTAAAATTTTAAAATTGGTCATTGTCGTCAAAAAGCACCGTTAAGTGTTGATGTGGTTAACAGATTGCCACGCCTGCATTGCGGCGTGACATTGAATATAATTTTTTTAATGCTACGTGGCATTAAAAAAAAAATTTAAAAAATTTAGTTTTGGTCCCTATACCTTTTCCTCCTTAAGTTTTAGTCCCTGCAAGTTTAAAAACATTGAAATTGGTCCTTCCTGTTATTTCTTATATGTTAAGTGCTAATGTGGCTAACGACGTGCTACATCAGCACTATCACATGGAATAAATTAATAATTTTGTATGTCACGTTATTAAAAAATCATTACTTATTTTTTTATAATTTATAATAATTTATATTATGTAGATTGATCTCAAGGCTAATTAAGCTCTTTTCTAAGTTGAGTTGATTTATATTCTGAATGTATTATCAGTTGAGCAAAATTGTATCGAAAATCAACCATAAAGAGATTTCATAGGATAAAGTAATCCATGAGCTTTTGTGATAGCAGCAACATGAGTGTTAGAACTCGTGCATGTGTCATATGGAGCCACTCTATGAAACGTCGAACCATGTGGTATAAAAAACAAATAATGCTATTATAATAAAGTTTAAATATTTTAATAATTATATATATATATAATAATAATATTATTAATAATTATAAATTTTATAAATAATCCTTAGTGGCTATTTTTCATTTTCATCCTCAAAATTAATATAATAAGCAGATTGATATTAATGTTAATTCAGTTTTTTTATTCAATTTTGAGCTGATATATATTATAAATGTATTTATTTATGATAATCTTTTAATCCGATGTGACATGAAAAATTATTAATTATTCCATGTGAGAATGTTGTTAGCCACATTAGCACTTAACATATGAGAACTAACGGGAAGGACCAATTCCAACGTTTTTGAACTTATAGGGACCAAAACCTAAAAGGAAAAAGTATAGGGACTAAAACCAATTTTTTAATGGCCCGTGACATTAAAAAATTATATTTAATGGTACGTGGCAATCCGTTAGTCATGTTAGCACTTAACGGTGCCTTTTGATGACGGGGACTGATTTCAAAATTTTAAAAGTTAAAAGGATTAAAAGCTAACGAAAAAATAGGGACAAAAAAAAATGTCTATATTTGTAGGAACTAAAAAGTTTATTAAGCTTTACTGTTTTTGAATGAGACTTCTCATCCTGCATTTGAATACAAGAAAACGATAATATAATTCTTAAATTTTTTTGAATAAGTACAAATTTTTTTTATAGATACGTAAAGGGTAAATAAAAATTGCAAGCACCTAAAAGTAGTTGGTCGTAGTGGAAGTGGATTGTACTCCTAGATGAATTTCACCTGCAATGTCATGAATTCAAATCTTGGAATCACCACTTTGGAAAAAAACTTTACCTAAACTCCATTCTAGCCCTAGGGTTAGTCTTATAATTATGTTTATGGGAATATCCGGTCAAAGACAAAAAAATATATAAAAATTGCAAGATGTACAAACAAAACGCCAAACTACTTAGTATAGTTTCATTAAAACCTTTTATTTTCATTTGTTTTGTTAAAACATGTTTAGTGTTATGAAACATTTGCAAAATATGGATGTACATTTAGTCTTGTAACCTCTATGAGTTAAAGGACCAAGTTATTACCATTGAATTCTATATTGTAAATGGCTCATTATATTTAGGTTTTCAATAGGCTTATAGGTTACAAGAGTTGTGTCCTATAAATAGGACTATGTATTATTGTAAACTTGTACCTTGAATTGTATAATACAATGGCTCTCTTCTTCTCCTTTCTCTATTCTTTTGTTCTCTCTATTCTCTCTAGTTTCTCCATCTCCTTGCTTTTAAGTTATTTGGCTTTTACATTAATTTCATAACACGTTATCAGCACGAGATTCTACCATAGGAGCAATGACTGAATCAGTTTGGAGATTGTATAAAAAATATTTGTTTCTTCTCACTTTTCTTGGGTGATTATATCCTTTTCTTATACTTTTGTTTTTCATGTTACGTTTAGTATGAAAGTATATTAGTGTTCCATCGATAGAAATTTTCTTGTGAATTTGGTCACAATTATCTTGTTACTTATGATAAATTCTGGAAGAATTTGATATTCAAGTATCCCTGTAGGATGGCACAAAACAATGATTTTTCCTAGTAATCATTTATAAGAAAAATGGTAGCATGGTTAGTTCCTAAAGAACTAAACCTTTTTGTGTGCATATTTTATTTGTCCTAATTTTTGCTTTTCTTATCTATCTTCTATTTATCATATTTTATTTTTATTGATATTGATTTTGTTATGTTGGAACCAAAATAATTTGGATTAAATAATCTCTAGGTTTTGATGTTAACAATGAGAATTAAATTTGTGTAGCAAAGTGTTAATGCTTTAAATCTATCAAGTGCCTTTAGTCTTAAAGAATCTCTGTTCTTATAAGCTAAAATGTAAGTCTATTCTCCTTGCAAATCCGCGTCCATATGATTTATATTGAATATCTTATATTGAAAGAGTGGTCGAGTCCACTCTATCAAGGATCTCCCTTTAACTCAAGTGCCACGTCAGTGGACGAGCGCTTGAATGCTTTTAGTGGACGGAGAATTTCTCTTGGTGTAGACGTGAGCTTCTCTCATATAATAACCTTAGTCTGCTTTTGCCACGTCACTGGACGGAGACTTCAGATATCGCAAGTACTGGCAAGACCAATGTTTTAAGTAGACGAAGTTTTGGTTGCCACGTCAGTGGACGGAGCCTTAAAACTCTTATTGCTTATCCTGCCTTTACTCTCGTTGCTGCACGGAGATTTTCTTAAGCATTTATACCAATCTGAAGCAAAGCGAATTTATTTCTTATGATTGATATTCTTTTCATTTATAATGGTTCTTCTCTTTTTGTATTAACGGTTCGCATTGCCTTGTTTCATTGAGAGAAACATAGTACAAAAAAAGGGGACTTGCAAAAAGCAGAATAGTACAATGCAAAACGATTGTACCCTGTCACCTCTTTACGCTGATATAGTTGGAACTTGTACAAAGGAGGCAAAACTGTTTTCAAGCTGCTTTTGCTCAGAGGTGTGCTTTTACATGCAAGAATTTGTCTCACAGTACAAAGGCCTCGAGCTAGCTGAGTCTCAACGGATATTTACTTGGTTGACTCTATTACTAAACGGGAATTTCAAATACAACCGTTGAAGATTCTGAAGAGAAGATCAAGGACCCTATAAATAGAAGACTAAAGCTTTTGAAGAAATAACTTTTGCGCATACAAAGAAATATCAAGAAATCTCTTGAGAAGCAAATACTCTTTTATTCATTCAAAAAGCAAAAGTCTGTAATATTATAGTTTGAATTCTTGCTATAATATTTATCTGATCTTAAACTTTCATACTCTCACATATAGTGAGTTAGAAGATCAAAGAAATCAAAACTCTTTATTAGAGGTAGAGCCTGAAGAGGCTTGGTAAGAAAGAAATACTTGTGAGCCTGGAGAGGTGTTGAATACTTGGTGTAATCTATTTGAAAATAGTGGAAAAATCCTTCAAGTAGAAGGGACTGGACGTAGCTCTTGGTTGGAAGAAAGTGAACCAGGATAAAACATCTTGTGTAAATCTTCTAATCCCTTATCTCTTTTGTTTTACGTGTTTATACTAACTGTGGGGATTTGAACTTGAATTTGTTAATCCTTCAAAAGACTTCCTTTTTGTGTGCTTTATTCTGCCTCCTTATTTTTGTGTGAGAAAATCTTTTTGAAGAAGGCTGTTTTCGAAAAATATTAACAAACACAATTCAACCCCCCCTTCTTGTGTTTGCCTGTGTCAACTTCAGTTGGTATCAGAGCTCAGCCTCGAAAGGGTTGAGCATCTAACAAGTGCTGAGGAAGTACGATCCTATCACCATGGATGCAGAAGGACAAGCTATCAACAGACCTCCACTCTTTGATGGAACTGATTACGACTATTGGAAGAAGAGAATGATGGCCTTCCTAGATGCACAGAACCTAGACATCTGGGAACTGATAGAGAATGGCTACACTGAGCCAAGAGGTGAAAATCAAGCAGTACTGGCTAGAGCAGATTGGAGTGTTGATCAAAAAGCCAAACATCAACTAAATCTCAAAGCCAAACATTACTTGATGTGTGCTATTACCAGATCAGAACATGATAAAGTTCATAGCTGCAACACAGCAAAAGAAATCTGGGATACACTGGCTCTCGCGCATGAAGGCTCATCACAAGTAAAGGAGTCAAAGATAAGCATGCTGGTTCACCAGTATGAGCTCTTCAAGATGACTGATCATGAGTCTATAGATCAGATGTTTGGAAGATTTCAAACAATAACAAACAGTCTCAGATCTCTGGGAAAAGTATATGAGAATAGGGATCATATCAGAAAGATTCTGAGAAGTCTCTCCAAGCAGTGGAGACCGAAGGTCACTGCTATTCAAGAAGCTAAGAATCTGAATACTCTCTCTCTGGAAGAACTTCTAGGATCATTAAAAGTTCATGAACTTGAACTAAATGAGGAAGACAATTCCAGAAAGGGAAAGTCCATTGCTTTAAAGGCAAAGAAAGCAAGTTCTTCAAAAGTTCTCAAAGCTGCTGAGTCTTCAGATGATGCTGAACCTTCAGTCACTGATGAAGGATCAGATGAAGATGAACTATCTTTCATCTCCAGAAAGATACAACATATGTGGAGAAGAAAAAATAATTTCAAGAGAAAGCCATTCAACAAGAAATTTTCTAAGGAGAAATCAGACTCCAAAGAAAAAGGTCCATCTCTGTGCTTTGAGTGCAAAAAGCCAGGACATTTCAAAGCCGACTGCCCTGACCTAAAAGAGAAGAAGAAGTTCTTTAAGAAAAAGAAGGCTTTAATGGCTACATGGGAGGACTTGGACTTATCCTCATCAGATGAGGAAGAGGAAGCAGAGGAAGAGGCAAACATTTGCCTCATGGCAGACACATCATCAGAGAATGAGTACACTGATGATGATGAGGTAACAGATTCTGAACCTTCAACTCTCAAAAATGCCTTTGATGAATTACTGCATGACTCATCCATATTGTCTCATGAATACAAAAGCCTTAAAAAGAAGTTTGCAAAATTAACCAAAGAATATGATAGAGTCTGCATGGAAAAAAAAAGTTTGCTTCAAGAAAATGATAAGCTAAAATCAGAGAATGTCAGTCTAACTGACAAATCTGAATGTGAGCCTGACAATTCTTGTGAAGTTGCAAAACTAAAACAAGATGTAAAATACTTGACAGACTCTCTGTCAAAACTGGTAGGAGGCTCAGATAAGCTTAGTCTTATCCTAAAGTATTCTAGGTCACCCTTTGATAAATCTGGCCTTGGTTATGACAATAAGAAGCATGAGGCATCTTACATTAAGTCAAAACCACCTATGCAGCAAAGAGCTTCAAAAGCTCCAGCTAGGTATGCAAAAACCAAATCTGGCCCGTCCAACACCTTTTGTAAAGTGTGTGGAAAAAGTGGGCACTCTACATCTAGATGCATACATAATAGGCATACTAAATATTCTCGTCCAAAGAAAACTAACATGAAAGGACCCAAGTCAGTTTGGGTACCTAAGAACAAGATAATACCTGTTTCAGATCTGCTTAACAACAGGAAAGAAACAAACATCTTGGTACTTGGACAGTGGATGCTCACGTCACATGACGGGAGAAAAGTATATGTTCCAAGACCTTAAACATAAGGATGGTGGCTGGGTGACATTTGGAGGAAATCAGAAAGGAAAGATCACTGGTATAGGTAAAATCGGTAAACATCCTTTTCCCTCCATTGATAATGTTCTTTTGGTGAATGGTTTGAAACATAATCTACTGAGCATAAGTCAATTATGTGACAGTGGATATGATGTTTCTTTTAATAAGAACATGTGTTATGTCAAGAAAAATGATGGATCAACTTTATTCACTGCTAAGAGGCAAAACAATTTATACAAAATTGACTTGGAGGACCTCTCAAATCAAAGTGTCTCATGTTTAGTGTCCATTGAAGATGAACGTTGGATTTGGCATAAAAGGCTAGGTCATGCAAGCTTGAGATTAATCTCAAAGCTAAATAAGCATAACCTCGTGAGAGGATTACCAAACCTTAAATACAAATCTGATGCTCTCTGTGATGCATGTCAGAAGGGAAAACAAGTCAAAGGTTCTTTTGAATCTAAGAATATTGTAAGTACCAAGAGACCACTAGAACTGCTACACCTTGATCTTTTTGGTCCAACAAGGACTGCCTCTATCAGTGGTAAGAAATATGGTCTAGTCATTGTGGATGACTATACTAGATGGACATGGGTTATGTTCCTTGCTCACAAAGATGAGTCTTTCAAGGTCTTTTCTGTATTCTGCAAACGTGTACAGAATGAAAAAGGGATGTGTATAGCTTCAATCAGAAGTGACCATGGGGGAGAATTTGTCAATGAGCTATTCAATGAGTTTTGTGAAGAAAATGGAATTCAACACAACTTCTCAATACCAAGAACACCACAGCAAAATGGTGTGGTAGAGAGAAAGAACAGATCTCTTCAAGAGATGGCTAGGACTATGCTCAATGACAATTCTGTCCCTAAGCACTTCTGGGCTGAAGCTGTGAACACTGCCTGCTACATTCAGAACAGAATATACATTAGACCAATTTTGAGTAAGACTCCCTATGAATTGTGGAAAGGCAGAAAACCCAACATATCTTATTTTCATCCTTTTGGATGTAAATGTTTTATTTTAAATACAAAAGATCAACTTGGTAAGTTTGATGCAAAGGTAGACAATGGAATTCTTCTAGGATTTTCTGAAACCTCAAAAGGATTTAGAGTGTATAACTCAAGAACTTTAATAGTAGAAGAATCTATACATGTTAGATTTGATGACAAACAGCCTGATAAGAAACTATCAGAGCTAGATGAAAGTTTTGCAGATCTTAACCTAAACATCCCAGGAGAAACAAAAGAAGTCAAAACTGATGATCCAGTTGAAGACCCTTCTCATCAACCAGAAGCATCCACCTCTCAACAAGACAATGCTCAGAGAACTTGGCATTTCAAGAATTATCATCCACCTGATCAAATCATAGGAAATCCAAGCGATAAGCTAAGAACCAGATCAACCTTCAGAGAGCAAGAAGACTCTGCATTGGTCTCTGAATTGGAACCAAAAACTGTAGACGAGGCTCTGCTGGACAATGGTTGGATTTTGGCAATGCAAGAAGAGCTGAATCAGTTTGAGAGGAATGAAGTTTGGACTCTGGTAACCCTACCTAAGAATAAATCTGTTATAGGAACAAAATGGGTTTACAGAAACAAGCTTGACGAAAATGGTAAGGTTATAAGAAATAAAGCAAGACTGGTTGCACAAGGTTATTCTCAAGAAGAAGGTATAGACTATACTGAAACCTTTGCACCCGTTGCAAGATTGGAAGCAATAATAATTTTACTCTCATTTGCTGCACATCATAATATTATGCTTTTTCAAATGGATGTAAAAAGTGCTTTTTTAAATGGTTTTATCAATGAAGAAGTTTATGTTATGCAACCACCGGGTTTTGAGAGTGAAACCCAACCTGAACATGTATACAAGCTTAAGAAAGCTTTATACGGCCTAAAACAAGCCCCAAGAGCTTGGTATGATAGGCTAAGTTCTTTTCTAATGGATAATGGTTTTGTCAGAGGAAAGGTTGACACTACCTTGTTTAGAAAATCAATTAATTCCAACTTCATTGTAGTACAGATCTATGTAGATGATATTATATTTGGTGCTACTAATGAATCTTTGTGCAAAGAATTCTCAAAGCTAATGCAGAAAAAGTTTGAAATGAACATGATGGGAGAACTCAAATTCTTTCTTGGACTTCAAGTCAAACAATCCTTGGACAGGGTGTTCATCCATCAAACTAAGTATTCAAAGGAACTTCTCAAAAAGTTTAAGATGGATGATTGCAAACCTATGAACACACCTATGCATCCCACGTCCACACTGAACAAAGATGATAAAGAGAAAAAGGTAGATCAGAAGGTATACAGAGGTATGATTGGATCTCTATTATATCTAACTGCTTCTAGGCCTGATATAATGTTCAGTGTTTGCTTATGTGCTCGTTTTCAATCTGATCCTAGAGAATCTCATTTATCAGCAGTTAAAAGAATTTTTAGATATTTAAAAGGTACTACTAATCTTGGTCTGTGCTTTAAGAAAGATGGAGACTACAGATTAGTTGGCTTTTGTGACGCTGACTATGCTGGAGATAGAATTGAAAGAAAAAGCACCAGTGGGGGATGTCACTTCATTGGAGCTAATCTAGTATCGTGGTCAAGCAAAAGGCAGAGTACCATTGCTCTATCAACCGCTGAAGCAGAATATATATCAGCTGCAAACTGCTGCTCACAACTTCTCTGGATCAAACACCAATTGGAGGACTACAATGTGTTTGTAAGTAGTATTCCACTAATGTGTGATAATACTGCTGCAATTAATCTGTCTAAGAATCCAATTCTTCATTCTAGGGCTAAGCATATAGAAATCAAACATCATTTTATCAGAGACTATGTGCAAAAGGGTGTTTTTGATGTTCAATTTGTAGATACTGACCATCAATGGGCAGATATCTTTACTAAACCTCTTGCTGAGGACAGATTTACTTTTATCAGAAAACATCTTAACATGTTGTATGTGGTTTAATATGGTATATGTATTGATTGCATGTTTTATCTGTGCGTCCACTAGTTTTGGCGTCCAGAACTTGTGTAGTCTACGCGTCCACTACTGATGGTGTGCCGCGTCCACTACTTATGTTTTTGTGCGTCCACCCTCAATCTTATGTGGACCCAATCTTACATACATTTGTCTTTTAAAATATTTTTTTTGAACTCAGTCATACTAAAACGTTTGATTTTAATCATTTCCTTGCTGAGTCAGCGACTTCCATCAATCCCATCGTAACCTTTTTACTGTCCCAATATACCAACGCCGTTTTTTTCACTAAAGTCTTGTCTAATCAATCTTTTTTGAATTTCCTTTGAAAACTGTTGGTATTCGGAAACCCTTTAAAGGTAACTCCTTTCCCTCTGAAAAACTTTTCGATACTCTTCATCTTTGATAACTTCTCTCTGAAAGTTTTCAAACTCTCCTTCAAACCTAAACCTTTACTCAAGAACTCAACAATGGCTTCAACCTCAACTCCCGAGCCTGCCTATGTTACTGACATCCTTAATATCGCTGCTGAACATCATTTCAACTTTGAAATTCTGTGTGAGTATAACTTGGATGTAAGCAAGTACATCAACGCTGCTGGTTGGGATGGTTTGTTTCTGGAAAAGGTCTCGATTTATCCAGACTTAATAAGGGATTTCTGGAGGAAACCAACGATTACTAAAACTGAGGTAGTAGGGTTTGTTCAAGGAAAGAAGATAACTGTCTCTGAGAAGACTATTTCTGATGCAATCGTATGTGCCCAAGAGGGTTTAATCATGACAGAAAACTGGGAAGAAGATCTTGGTGGTATAGAAACCATCGCGGTTACACTGATGCGAGATGACACAGTGAGGACTCACTCATGGAAGTCATCTGAAATGAAGGATCACATCAGGATTCTTCATCAGATTCTGAACAAGACAGTGCTTCACAAGGCAGGGTCTAAAGACAATCTTTCTGCCCTTCACAAGTTCTGTCTCTGCAACTTGGTCTATGAGACTAAAATAAACCTTCCATGGATCCTGTTTCATCGCTTCAAGGATGCCATTGCAAACAGAGAAACCGCCTCCCACATCACCTTCTCTCATCTTCTATCAAAAGTCTTCAAGCAGCAAGGCTTGTATGACTACTTAGATGCAAAGCCTCAAGAAGAACAAGACAAGATCTTTCGTTCGAAGGGGATGCAAGCTGCCATCTTTGGAAAGAGCAACCTAAGTAGCATGCACCTTGACACATACAAGCTTGTTGAAATGTCAAAGCAAGAAGAGGAAATGAAGATTAAGGAAGAAGCAGTTGAGGCCAACAATGCAGCTATTCTTGGTCTCAAGAGAGGAACTAGAAGGAAAACTATGGCTGTCAGAAAGCCTGCTCCTAGAAGGCCTACCAGAGGCATTGTTATCAATGAGCCTGGGAATGAGGCCCCTCAACCTGTTCCTCGACCTGCTCCCAAGAGAGCTAGAAAGCTGGTTCTGCCTCAAGATGATGATGAAGATGATAATGTTCCACTGGGAACAGTTTTAAAGAGGAAAGCAGCTGTTGCTGTTGATGCTGCTGTGCCTACCAAGAGGAGGCAACCTGCAAGGAAAGCAAGAACCTTTGCAGCCTCTGAGGTAAACACATCTTCTGATGTTCCTACTAATGATGTGAGTGATGATGCCCCTGCTCCGAGTGTAGATTTTTTTGATAATGTATATAGACCTTCTTTACCCACACCCCAACCCTCACCACAAAGAGAACAACCTGACCAAACCTCAAATCCATCTTCACCACAAAATAGCCCAACTCAATTAACCACACCTCAACCTACACCACTCAAAACCCTCTTTCCACCCATAATTCCTGACTCAGATCCTTGGTTTCATCAAGAGGATGATGGAATCTGTAGAGGTGCCCCCTTCCCTAAACAACTAAGAAAACTCTTTCCACCAATTATTCCCCCATCCACTATTTTTGCCAATAGGTCTGAGAACTGGGCTCAGGTTAAGAGGAATTGGAAAATTCTGTTCCATACTCACCAACCTGACCCTGAAATTAACCTTGAAACTCCTTTAACAAGGTGGTACTCCCATCCAGATTATGACTTTGAACCCTATGAGGAGTATCCCTGGACCACAACATACCCAAACTCTCAGCCTCCTAAAGGTCCCTTTCCCTCCGAGATGCACAACCAACATGGCCCTCTCCTAACCCATCTACCCCTCAACCGCTTTCCCCAAAGGAAAATTTACCCAAACCTACAAAAAACCCCACCATTGATTCCTCACACTGAAGGGGTAGCACGGCACATCATTCCCGTATGGGAAACTGATCCTAAAAGGAACCATCTGCCTACCTTACCTGAGAAGAGAGCTCGATCATCTAGGCACGTTCCAATTATTCTGGATGCAAACACACAATGGATGAAATTTGAGCATCCCAGCATCTATGGAAGTGCTTCAGACCCATTCGCAGATCAACTGATCTACAACATTCTGAAGTGGGAGTTCAGCTACTTCCAGATTGAGAGAGCTGCTCGATGGATTCCTATCACATGGCTGAGACACCATAAGGAAACTCGAGTAGGCATTGCTCCCTACCCCATCTGTCCAAGGCTTGGCATGATAGACCTCAACAAAGACAAAGACATGAGGTGCAAAAGAAATAAAGGAGTCATGCCTGAAGCTCACTCTGCCATTCTGGACTTGTCTCAGGAACTCTTTGATCACTCCGAGCTTGACTTCTATCTATATATGGAGGATGTGCAGAAAATTGGAGAGATGAAGGCTGCAGACTTCTGGTTATCTCACATCATCCACTGCACCAGGGAAGCTTCTTCTTCTGGTTTGACTCAAGAAGAGAAGAAGGAAATTCCTAAGTACAGAGGAAAATATGGCCTATCCAAAGTAAGGCACATGATCTACAAAGATCTGTGGGGACTTCCTATTACCAGCAGGGATGTGGAGGAAATCATTCCTATCCACTGGGCAAAGGATTTACCTCAGAAACCTATTACAGTTGCCACTGCACCTCCAGCAACATCTTCCTCAGATCAGGCAGCCCAAGAATTGATTGTAGAAGGCCCTGAACTTGATGAGCAACAATCTTCTCAGCCTACTTCAGTTGAACCTCCATCTGCACAGGCTAAGCAGTCTGCTGAGGCTGGTGTCTCTAAGCAAGGAGCTGAGTCTGCTAAGACTTCTTCTCAACCATTAGCTCTTGCTATGGTCAGAACAGCAGCCCAAGCTCAAGACACTGTCTCTGACACTGCTGAGAGCTCAAGACAACTTACCTTGCCACCCAATGTTGAAGACATCATTGGGAAAATTGTTGATGATAAGGTTGGCAAGATAGTTGAGGAAAAGACTGAGCAGATGGCTCAACAGCTTGAAGAAAGGGTGCAGAAACAAGTTCAAGACTCTCTGGCCCCTACAAATGCTGTAATGAATCAAATGCTGGCTCTGATCTTGGAGTTTCAGAGGAATCAAAATCCACAGCCTAACCAACCACCTCCTCCACCACCTCCTTCCACCTAATTTTTTTTTTCTCTCTGCTTCTTTTATCCTTTTGTATTGTTTTGTTTGCTGACAATGATGGTCCACTCCCTTTTTGCCTTTTTGTTTGATGACAAAATAGGGGGAGAAAGGAAAGATTAAATTTTATAATACAGAGATTTTTTTTAAAAGTACACAGTTGTCTGCATATGCATAAATATTTGCTAATACTATGCCTTAACATTTTTTTTATGACCTTGCTTCGATACTGCTTTGAATTCTAAATGTTTAATAGGCTGCTATCTTGATATATTAATCAATTTTATTGCATAAGAGACTTAGCTTATTATGCCTTAACTGCTTTTATCTGATGACTGCCTTGTCTTAGGGGGAGCCTTGTAAGCTCTCTTAAACTTTGCAAAATAAATTTAATTAGTTTTTGTCATCATCAAAAAGGGGGAGATTGTTGGAACCAAAATAATTTGGATTAAATAATCTCTAGGTTTTGATGTTAACAATGAGAATTAAATTTGTGTAGCAAAGTGTTAATGCTTTAAATCTATCAAGTGCCTTTAGTCTTAAAGAATCTCTGTTCTTATAAGCTAAAATGTAAGTCTATTCTCCTTGCAAATCCGCGTCCATATGATTTATATTGAATATCTTATATTGAAAGAGTGGTCGAGTCCACTCTATCAAGGATCTCCCTTTAACTCAAGTGCCACGTCAGTGGACGAGCGCTTGAATGCTTTTAGTGGACGGAGAATTTCTCTTGGTGTAGACGTGAGCTTCTCTCATATAATAACCTTAGTCTGCTTTTGCCACGTCACTGGACGGAGACTTTAGATATCGCAAGTACTGGCAAGACCAATGTTTTAAGTAGACGAAGTTTTGGTTGCCACGTCAGTGGACGGAGCCTTAAAACTCTTATTGCTTATCCTGCCTTTACTCTCGTTGCTGCACGGAGATTTTCTTAAGCATTTATACCAATCTGAAGCAAAGTGAATTTATTTCTTATGATTGATATTCTTTTCATTTATAATGGTTCTTCTCTTTTTGTATTAACGGTTCGCATTGCCTTGTTTCATTGAGAGAAACATAGTACAAAAAAAAGGGGACTTGCAAAAAGCAGAATAGTACAATGCAAAACGATTGTATCCTGTCACCTTTTTACGCTGATATAGTTGGAACTTGTACAAAGGAGGCAAAACTGTTTTCAAGCTGCTTTTGCTCAGAGGTGTGCTTTTACATGCAATAATTTGTCTCACAGTACAAAGGCCTCGAGCTAGCTGAGTCTCAACGGATATTTACTTGGTTGACTCTATTACTAAACGGGAATTTCAAATACAACCGTTGAAGATTCTGAAGAGAAGATCAAGGACCCTATAAATAGAAGACTAAAGCTTTTGAAGAAATAACTTTTGCGCATACAAAGAAATATCAAGAAATCTCTTGAGAAGCAAATACTCTTTTATTCATTCAAAAAGCAAAAGTCTGTTATATTATAGTTTGAATTCTTGCTATAATATTTATCTGATCTTAAACTTTCATACTCTCACATATAGTGAGTTAGAAGATCAAAGAAATCAAAACTCTTTATTAGAGGTAGAGCCTGAAGAGGCTTGGTAAGAAAGAAATACTTGTGAGCCTGGAGAGGTGTTGAATACTTGGTGTAATCTATTTGAAAATAGTGGAAAAATCCTTCAAGTAGAAGGGACTGGACGTAGCTCTTGGTTGGAAGAGAGTGAACCAGGATAAAACATCTTGTGTAAATCTTCTAATCCCTTATCTCTTTTGTTTTACGTGTTTATACTAACTGTGGGGATTTGAACTTGAATTTGTTAATCCTTCAAAAGATTTCCTTTTTGTGTGCTTTATTCTGCCTCCTTATTTTTGTGTGAGAAAATCTTTTTGAAAAAGGCTGTTTTCGAAAAATATTAACAAACACAATTCAACCCCCCCTTCTTGTGTTTGCCTGTGTCAACTTCATGTTAGTCGTTATAATTTCTGGAAGAAATTATTATTCAACAATCTCCAAAGGATTAGCTAGGCAAAACCAATGATTTTTCTTAGTAATTATTTATATGAAGAGTTATGGTATATTTATTGAAGAACTAGACCTTTGAACCATGATTGGAATCTAAAAGATCCTTTGATCTTAGTGTAATTTAAAACAAAGGATGCAAGAAAAAGATAACCTATTTTGGTTTCACTCAAATATGCTCCTGAAGTAGCAAAAATGAGAGAATATTTTCAAGGATATTTTGAACTAAGTTTAAGCTTTATTGTGAGTGACCACAAGAGCAGATATTTATGCAAATGAGAAAAGATCATATAACGAATTGAACCTCATTCCCAGAAGTGAATGTTTCGTATTATATTTCCGGGTACGATAAAGGTCGTAACAATGAATAACGTAACAATAAAAAAAAGGGGAAATATTGAATGTGTTACTTGTGATGATTGAATATATTCATTAGGCAATAATGGTGGTAAAATGCCATTAGTATGACTTGTGGTTATGACCTGTATTATTCTTGATAATGATTTAGTATACATTATGGAGAAGTATAACTTCTCTCCCTACTTATGCTTGGAATTCAATATAAGGACATCATCTTCTGGAAGAAGGAATAAGAAGAATCAGTGGTATGCCTAGTTCTAAAAAATTAGACTCTTTTGTGTTCTTATTTTCTTTGTACTAATATCTTCTCTTTTCATGTTACCTTAATGCTGTAACATGTACAAAATGATCATAAATTATATATGTTATGTGTTAAAATTTTGTTAAAATTTACAAGTGAGTTTGAATTTATTCATTTGATCATGATCTATTTCGTTAAATATTTTGGAGAAAATTTTTATTATATTTGATTAATTGATGATTTGAGTAATTAAATTATTTTCTTGGAATTCATATGATTCGTTTCATTATGTTTTTATGTGATTTTAGACGCACATGTACACATTTTCTTTTATTTTGTGTAGTTTACATGGATTTAAATAAAATATGTATGATATTTCTAGAATTTTATTATTGAAGAAAATTGTGTCTTCCTTATGCTTTATATATAAATGGTAATATAAAAGGTGCCATTATTAAGGATGTAGTGGTTATAACCTTTAGCATATTTTATTCCTTTGTAACTATTGTGCCTTTTTTTTTTTTTATTCCTTTGTAACTTATTTTGTAACCATTTACATGATTGTGTATTATATTGAGACGTCTAACCACTCTCTTTATTGATGTTTGGAGTCCTATATAAGGAGATGACCTCTCATGAAGAAATCAAAGAAAGCTATAATTAACTTGGTTCTAAGCTTCTTTTATTCTCTTCATTTGATCTCGATTTCCTATGTATTACAAAAGGTAAATAAGTCTTTATAATATCTATTATGTTGTTTTATTTGGATAGCAAAATGTTATAAATTATGTTTATGCATTATCAACTCAAATTTGAGTGTGATTGAAAGATGTGTTAATTGTAAATTAGAAGTTTGCAATGCACATGTAAACCCAAGTTCATTATACCATTGTAAACCAGAAGTTTACAAATCATAAAAGTTTGTTGTTTGGCATGACCGGTTGGGTCATCCCGGGTCTATTATGATGCGAAAAATATTTGAAAAATCATATGGACATCCATTGAATATCTTGAAGATTCTTCAATCCAATATGTAGTACTTTTCCCAAGAGAAGTTGATAATTTGAAAAATCATATGGACACCCAATGAAGAGCCGAGAGATTCTTCAATCCAATTTGTACTACTTGTTCCCAAGGGAAATTGATAATCAGGCATCGCCAACAAAAATTGAGAGTGAACCTCTCACATTTTAAGAACGTGTACAAGATGATATTGGTGGACCAATACACCCATCGTATGGACCATTTAGATATTTTATGATTTTAATTGATGCATCAACTAGATGGTCGCTAAGGGTGAGTAATTTTGGTTTTAGTCCTTGTACTTTTTTTTGTTGGTTTTGGTCCTTGTAAATTTCAAATTTTTCTTTTTAGTCCTTGTCGTTTATTAATTGTTGACGTGGCTAACAGAGCATCACGTTAGCATTGTCACGACAGCTTAATTATTATTATTATTATTTTAAGTCAGTAGGCTACCACATCAAATATTATTTTACTAAATATATTAACATTAATTATTATATTTAACCATTACTTAATTTTAATTTTTTATTATAATATTATAATAGTTATTTTTATAAAACCCGATTGCCATTTCTTCTTCCTCTTTCTCCATCGTTCATCCGTCATTCTGCAGCAATGTTGCTTCCTCCTTTTGAAGCGTTTCTCCATATCATCTAATACGTTTTTTTCAACCTGCATTTTACTTGTAACTTTACTAATGTTTTCCCCTTTCGCTCTCTGTAATGAATTTCCAAAGTTGCCACCATGATGCCTTCAACGTAAAAGAGCATAAAAATTGCTACAGAAGGAGGAAGCAAGATTGTTGCAAAAAGAAAGAGGAAACAAGATTGCTGCATGAAAATTGTTGTCGTGACAATGGTGACATGGCGCTCTGTTAGCCATATCAACACTTAACAGAGTGTCACTGACAGCAGGAACTAAAATAAAAAATTTAAATTTATAGGGACCAAAACCAATGAATAAAAAGTACAAGGACTAAAACCAAAATTTACTCACTTTTCAAGGA
Organism: Echinosophora koreensis; assembly: GCA_035048595.1. Taxonomy (NCBI): domain Eukaryota; kingdom Viridiplantae; phylum Streptophyta; class Magnoliopsida; order Fabales; family Fabaceae; genus Echinosophora; species Echinosophora koreensis. The sequence continues at coordinate 531,621 of JAPCYP010000125.1, read as the reverse complement.
CTAAAACCAAAGTTTATTTTCATACGTGGCAGCTAACGTGACATATTTGATGACTTAGCAGTGCTGACATGGCACTCTATTAGCCACGTCAACACTTAATGGAGGGTGACTGACGGCAGGGACAAAAACAAAAGTTTTAAATTTACAGGGACCAAAACCAACGAAAAAAAAGTGCAGGGACTAAAATCAAATCACACCTACTTTTCAGTGACAAAAAATTTCATTAATTAATATATAATCTATAATATTGTTTTAACAAAATAATATATGCATTTTGAGCAAAATGGGATTATTTTTATAAATGATGCAATTTGCTGTTCACTAAAAAAAAAAAAAAAAAACCAGTTTAGTGACCGAAGAATTCGGTCACTAAACATACAAATTCGGTTGCTATCCACCTTAGCGACCGAATGAACGACCGAAACAAGGGGGTAGCAGAAACCCTGGTCGCTAAGGTTTTAGCTACCGAATTTATATTTCGGTCGCAATATGGAGACCGAATATTTGGTCACTATATTATATAATTCGGTCGCAAATAAGGTTGGTCACAAATGAGGTTGGTCCAAATTCGGCCGCTAATATTGGTTATTTTAACCAAGCTAGCAATCGAATATAATTTTAATAATTGTTTTATTTTTTACTGTTATTTACACCTAGCGACCGAGTTGTGGGTTGCTATTTCGGTCGCTAAAGCAATTTTTTTTATTTTTTTTTGGTTTTTATTTTAAATTTGATTTTAAATTTATAATATTTTTTTTACTTTAATATTCTTCAATTTACTAATATAAATTACTAATATAAAAATAATGTAAATAAATATAAATCTGAGGCGACCAGAAAATGAAATAATTATAAATAAAAATATAAATGTCATACAATAAAAATCTATAAACTCCAGAAAATAAAAAAAATACAAATGAAACTCAGTCATGATGCGGAGGCGGACGCGGAGGCGACCAACCGTCCTCATCGTCCGTGCCGCCGACGTCTGCAATGTCATCGCCCTCTGGAGCAGCATCATCAGTAGCAGGAGGTGGCGGAACTGGAGGAGCAGCAGGCGGCACAACTGCTGGAGCATCACCCTGAGCAACTGGAGACTGGATCCTCATATGCTGGTGTGCCTGCGTCAACTATGCAATCTGCTCCGCCATCAGCCGCTCTCTCTCCCTCTTCTCCCTAAGCTCCGCGTTCAGCTGCGTGATGGTATCCTGCATCTGGTTGAACTGCTCCGGAGGGATAGTAACCGCGTAGGAATGAGCATGCTTACCGGATGATGAAGCGATAAACTCGCTGCCCAAGTGTCCGAGGCCATACACGTGCCCCTTCTTGTTCCTGCCCCGACGACCTCCAAATGTATGGCATTGTCGTCGACAGAGACATGTGAGCGAGGCCCCTCACCATTCAAGGCCTCATCCTGTGAGGCACGTGATATGGCATCATCCTTCTTCTCGTTAATGTTGACCCGCGAAGTATAGTTGAAGAGATTTAGTTACACTTATAAACATTATTAACAAATTAATAATAATAAATTACTAGTTTTAACTAAAATGTTTTTTACTTACAGAATAGTTACGGGCCTTGTCATTGCCCCATTCCCCCGACTTCAACTTCTTCGTCCTCTCCACCAACTCCATAGCGGTGGGGAGTCGCTGTTCTGTGCTTTCTGCATATAAAAAAAAAGTTAAATTCATAAGAATAGTAAAAAATGAAAACTAATTAAATAGTATGCTAAAATAATCATGTTTAAATTATTACCAGCTCGTTGAAGTGAGCGGCGGCTGATTTAAAGCCCCCGGTGTAGGCATATGCGCCACTATCAGAGACTCGATTATGCCGAGCTGTGGCGGCCTTCTCCTGGAACTTCTCAGTAGCCCAGTACTGCTCCAGTCCCCTCCTGATCTTAGGATCCAACCAGTTCCCCTTATCTTTACCCTTCCTCAGCTTGTTCATGACATTCTTCATGGCCACTGAACCTTTATGCTAAAAAAATGCCCCTGATGATCTTCTCCAAATGTGGGGCCCACCGATACTCTTTCTGCAATAGACACTTGTTAGGAAATTCTTATATATATTTAAATTAAATTTAAAATAATAGGTAATGTAAATTTAATTTAAATAATATAATAAATTGTTACATTAAATTCTTTAAACAGCTGATTCCTATGGCCGTCAGGGATGCCCTTCTAGGTAGGCCATGGACCATCAAACTTCTGCTTTATGATCTTAGATATCGAATCAGAAGGGCCCTTTGCGGGCAGAAAGCTGCAGGAAAATTATGGCATTATCAAATGTTATGAATAATTAAACAAGTAATATGGAAATTAATGATATTAATGTAAAAAAAATAAATTAGCTTACTTGTTATCCCCCTGGGGATAAGAAGAGTCCTCCGGTCGGATGAATCACGGCTCTCCTGCGCCGCTGATGATGATGGTGGTGGCACAGGTGTGGATGATGACGGTGCAGCTTGTGTCCCGACATCTGAGGCCCGTCCACGGAGGTACTACAGGGTGGTCTCGATCAGAAGTCGGTGGGTCGGTTGGGGGAGGATCTCTCGCAACACGACCTCTGCCACGACTTCTGCCATGACCACCACGCTGCCCCCTGCCTCTAGAGGAATTTGCTATCTCTGTAAAAAATGATAAAATTATTACATCACAGTATAAACATTAACTAATTAATCAACAAGTTTAGAAATGAATAAACATTACACAATGAATACTATATATATAAATTACCTAAGTAGAATCTGCGTCACTAAATTCACCCTCACTCTCATCAGTCTCACTTGATTGGAATGAATTTATATCCATTTACAATGTAAGTATTCCAGGATGTAACCCATCTTTTAGGTCCCCCATGCCAAATTAGTCAACAATGGATTTTGAACATTGTTTACTGGACCTATTACCTACAAATTTTATTAATCCAACTTATAAACCACATATATTTAATGTGAGAAAAAGTATTGCAACAAATGAAGACACTTAACCTACATATTTATTGAACCACACAAGAAAATGAGAAGTAATTTCTCGACCAATCTGAGCGTTCGAAATGTCAGGTTGGATTTCCCTTAGAAAATTGACATACATCCTATACATGGGAGGTTAACAGTAGGGTGATTAATAACCATAAATAACAATTGCACTTATAAAACACATTGTAGACACTTACTCTAAATATGACGCCACCTCTTCACAATTTTGAAGGATGTACAAATGAGCAGCATTAATGTCACACTGCTCCAAGAAATATCCTTTTGATTTGCCACTAAATCTGCACGAATAGTTGAATATTGATAAAGGAGAACTAGTTGAACATGCTTCATCCAAATCAACATTTCGAGGCATTCTAGTCCTTCTCGTGTCAACTTCATCCGGATAGTAATAAGGGGCAAAGGTGGATGTCTCCTCTACTAAGTATGCTTCACAAATGGAACCCTTTACTCGTGCTTTGTTCTTGACTTTGTGTTTAAAGGAGTGCAAAAACCTATTTAAGAGGGATACATACAAATAATTAACATATTTAAGGAAACCTAAACTACGACGTTTGCGAATTTAATATATATAACTTAAAATAATTGATGTTGTATACATCTCAAATGGATACATCCAGCGGTATTGGACTGGACCACCAACTCTTGCTTCGTAAGGTAGATGAACTGGAAGGTGTTCCATTGAATCAAAGAAACTTGACGGGAAGATTTGTTCCAACTTACATAACAACACGGGTATATTCTCTTCCATATCCTTTAATTGTTTCAAATTTAGTGTTGTCGAAGTAAGCTCCCCGAAAAGTGGCTAAGCTCAACAAGTGAGTTCCAAATTGGTTTTGGTAACTCGTCGAACACAATTGGAAGCAACCGTTGCATGAATATGTGACAATCATGACTCTTCATTCCATGTAACTTTGCTTCCTTAATGTCCACAAATCTACCCATATTGGAAGTATACCCAGCAGGCAACTTCAATTCTTTAACCCACTTACAGGCAGCTACTTTCTGTGGTTTGCTTAGTGTATAACTTGCCTTCGGTTTGATAAGTCTGCCACCACTACCATCTTGCAACTCAAGCTCCTTCCGATTACAAATTTCTGCCAAATCCAATCGGGCTTTATCTGTATCCTTTGTCCTCCCCTTGATGTCCATCACAGTGTCAAACACATTCATAAACACATTCCTCTCTGTATGCATGACATCGATGTTGTGACGGAGTAGGTGCGTTCTCCAATAAGGCAACCTCCAAAATATACTTTGTTTGGTCCAATTATGCTTGACGCCATAATCAGGAATATGTTCTCCTTGGGATTCATGGACGAGCGGTAAATTCTCTACTCGCTGCCATACATTGGGACCAGAAAAAACGTGGGGGAGTGGGTGTAGTCTCCGCACAAGGCTTCTTGAATGCATTCTTGTTCCTCCTACAAGGATGATCTTGTGTAAGAAATTGACGATGACAATCAAAATATGAGATCTTTCGACTGTTTTTAAGCGTGAATGCCTTCTATCGCTCCATACATATTGGGCAACTAAGCTTCCCTGCAGTCATCCAACCCGACATCATCCCATAGGCGGGAAAGTCATTGACCGTCCACATCAAAGCTGCTTTCATCATGAAATTCTACCTCAAAGATACGTCATAAGTCAACACACCATCATTTCACAACGTTGTCAACTCATCTATCAGCGGCTGCAAGCACACATCAATCTTCCCTTTTGGATTAGACTGACCCGGGATTATGACTATTAGGAACATAAACTCCAGCTTCATGCACATCCCAGGGGGAAGATTGTACGGAGTCAGGATAACCGACCACCAAGAATATGCTTTTCCAGATTTCCCGAAAGGATTAAATCCATCGGTACATAGCCCAATCGGACATTCCGAGGGTTCTGCGAAAATGCCATATGCACCTTATCAAAATGCTTCTGAGCTTCTCCATCCGATGGATGACACAAGACATCTTGCTCCCTCTGATGCTCACTATACCACCTCATGTGAGATGTAGTGGCTATTGAAGAGTATAATCTTGTAAGTCTTGGGATGAGCGGAAAGTACCACATCTTTTTTAGAGCGGTTTTCTTCTCAATGCCCCTCCCAGTGGTTGTCTTGTACCTATCCGCCCCACAAAATCGGCAACATGTTTTGCACTCCGCTGAATCATCCTTGTAGTACAACATACATCCATTCAGGCAACAATCAATTTTCAAACACCCCATACCCAAATTCTCCACATACTTCTTAGCATGATAAAAACTACTAGGCATCTGATTGTCTTCCGGCAACGCCTTGGACATTGACATGGCAAGGCGATTAAAACATCCTTCTTGCATATTGTAATCAGATTTGATACTCAACCATTCCATACACATCGACAACTCCGTGTACTCCCGACATCCTTCTCACAACGGAGATCTTGAAGTGCACTCAACATGCAAAGAATCTTTGAGCTTCGGGATTCGGATTCTCCTCTATGTATTTGGAACCCATTCCACCATCTTCTCCCCCATCTTCTTCTAGTGCAACACCAACCGAGGGTCCAGCATGATCCATTATCATCTGCTTGTATGGATTCAATTCTTCCTTCCGCTCACCACTTCCATAGTACGAACCTTCAAACACCGCTGGGTTAAAATCGGGCAAGGACTCACCATGGTTGCTCCACCAATAGTAATCAGGCATGAACCCCATATCATAAAGATCGGCCACCACTCCATCCACGCTTTTGAAAGCTTTACACTTGCATCTTGAGCAAGGACACCTCAAATGATCATCGCCCCGCCTTATAAATCTCTCTTGGCTAACAACAAACTCTATAAACTCACCCATTCCAACTCTAAACTCTTCCCTAAAACGTTTATTCCGATCCAACCTACGATACATCTATTTCCGATTCTCCAGAATCTCCATTGCTGCCAATTAAATAGCCTGAGCAACCCTACAACGACACTTATACATTACGGTGCATTCCAATAACTCCATCAACCTCCTTCTTACGACAAGGTATGACCCTATCCCATTCAAGAAGAAACATTTACCACACTCGGTTAATAATAGTTATTCCCTTATACTTAACAAAATTTCGGCAGCATTTCCCATTGGTCTCCAAGTACACGACTCGAGCACGGTGAGATTCACCGCGATCAAGTATGCACCCGGAGAACAAAAGGAAATGCATCAGACCGAGATTTCATCTAGTATATAAGGCATTTGAACATGGAAATGACTTGTGTAGTCTGATGTCTGATCAAGATAGCCGATCTAAACATTTTAAGGAAAACACTCGTGCATACAGTAGTATGTTTTCCTTTACATCAATTGGAGGAAAGGTCCAAACATCTATAAATAATGGCTCCGGTCCACCTCAATTTATTCTGAGTGGACAGAATTTCCATAGGATTGGAAGTTTAATACCAGAGGAGGGCAAAGATCCCAAATTTGCCTAACTTTATATATATGACACTTACAATGAGAATCACAACAGAATGAATAATTTTAGGTAAACTTCAATTGCCAATTGCCTCTATTTATTTGGTCATTTACTACGTTTTAATCATTATCAATTTATAGATTATTAATTGTTTTGAGTATTCACTATGTTATACTAACTCACCATGCCATCATTATTTACAGCTCAAGACATAGAAGGGATTTTGGCGATGAGTCTTTGGTTGAGGATCTCAAGCAGATGATTGATCAGCATAATGAATTGGCAAAATCATTTAGAAGGGTTAGAGATTTTATGTTGGACAATCAAGCAGCAAATTTTTCTTTGTGGTTGTTTAGAGGAAGAAATCGAGATCCCAGGATTTACAATCTTCCTACATCTGATGAGGTGGCTGCTTTAATCGTAGGTGATCTGGAGAATATGGATTTAGGTCGGGATATGATAGTAAAGAAAAGATCTGGTGACTTAGAAAAAATCCATGAGACTCATCCATCTTTCATTCCTCTGCAGTATCCTCTTTTATTTCCATATGGAGAGGATGGTTTTAAAGAAGATATTCCTCTGAGAGAGTCTGAAATGGATCAAGGCCGAAAAAGACAGAGAGTTACATTGAGAGAATTCATTGCCTATAGACTTCAAGATAGAATAACTGAATATGGAAATATAGTTAATTCAAAAAGGTTGTTTCAACAATTTGTTGTTGATTGCTATACTATGATTGAATCTCAAAGGCTCTCATTTATAAGGAACAACCAAACTGTGATTCGAGCTGAAGTTTTGAATGGACTAGAAGAAGCTGTCAGTAGAGGTGAAACTGAGCCTGCTACTGTTGGAATGCGAGTGATTTTGCCTGCATCATTCATTGGTGGTTCAAGGTACATGTTTAATAACTGCCAAGATGCAATGGCTATTTGTAAAAAGTTTGGTTACCCAGACCTTTTCATTACAATTACATGTAACTCCAATTGGGATGAGATCAAGACTTTTGTTTCTTCAAGAGATCTTCGACCAGATGATAGACCGGATATTGTTTGTAGAGTATTCAAAATGAAGCTAGATCAGATGATGGCTGATTTCAAAAAGGAAAGAATGTTTGGCAAGGTTGAGGCAGGCAAGTATCTTAAATCTTTTTCACTACTCAATGATCTCTTTATATAATGTTAAATAATTACAATCTGTTTTGTTTTCTGTTGCAGGGATGTATTCTGTAGAATTTCAAAAAAGGGGACTACCGCATGCCCATATTCTACTTTGGTTGAATGGTGAAAACAAACTGACTACCACTGCAGACATAGACAGATACATATCTGCTGAGTTACCAGATCCTGTTTTGTATCCCAGGTTAAGTCAGGTTGTCACAAAATTTATGCTACATGGACCATGCGGAGTTGCCAATCGGTCGTCACCTTGCATGAAGGATAGGAGATGTACAAAATTTTTCCCAAAACGATTTCAGAATTTCACCCAAATTGATGAACATGGATACCCCACCTATAAAAGGAGGGATTCTGGAATTGCTGTAAGTAAAAAAGGGATTCAAATGGATAATCGCAGCGTTGTTCCTTACAACCCGCAACTGATCGTTCGGTACCAAGCTCATGTTAATATGGAATACTGTAATAAATCAAATGCCATCAAATATTTGTTTAAGTATGTCAACAAGGGCCCTGATAGGGCTACCCTTGAGATTTATGGTCAAGGTCCAATGCTCATTGACGAAATTAAGCGATATTATGACTGCAGGTATCTATCGCCATGTGAAGCAGTTTGGAGAACATTTCAGTTTGATATCCATCACAGGTGGCCACCTGTCCAGCGATTAACATTCCATCTGCCTAATAGACAAACAGTTTTATTCAAAGATCATGAGACTATAGATGATGTATTGAGAAGGAGTAAAGATAATGAAACAATGTTCTTAGCTTGGATGGTTGCAAATCAAAAATATCCAGAAGCTAAACATTTGACCTATGGAGAGTTCCCTGCAAGATTTGTATATAATAAAGACAGGAGAAGATGGCAACCTAGAAAAATGGGCACTTCAATAGGCAGGCTACATTATGTTCCTCCTGGAACAAGAGAGCTTTATTATATGAGAATTCTTCTGACTTGCCAGCGAGGTTGTACAAGTTTTGAAAGCATTCGAACTATTGATGGTGAAACCTACCCTACTTTTCAAGAAGCATGCTATGCTCTGGGGTTATTGGCCGATGACAGAGAATATATTGATGCAATAGTAGAAGCAAGTGAACTAGCTTCAGGTTTTCAAATCAGGAAACTTTTTGCAACGTTATTGCAAACAAATACTATCAGCAATCCAGAATTTGTTTGGAAGGAATGTTGGCAGTTATTGTCAGATGGGATTCTCTACCATACACGAAAAGATTTGAATCTTCCAGGTTAGTATCATTTTTCAACATATTTTTAAACAAAATTTGACACTGTTCTGTTTTTCTAAGTCAATCAGTATTTTTTACTTTGAAGAACTGCATATGGATGAAGCTGAAATTAAGAATCTGTGTCTACTTGAGATTGAAAAAATACTTCAATCAAATGGAAGATCTTTAAAGGAGTTCCCCAGTCTGCCATATCCTAACCCACGTGCGGAGTCTCGATTCCAAAACAGATTGATTGTGGACGAGCTCGACTATAACAAGGAAGAGCAACATCAAACTAATAATGCTTTGCTAGCCAAGCTGACAGATCAACAGTTGTATGTATATGACCAAATTATGCAAGCTGTCTCAGATGAAACAGGCGGATTTTATTTTTTGTATGGTTATGGTGGTACAGGGAAGACCTTTATCTGGAACACACTTTCTTCTGGTCTCAGATCTCAAGGACATATAGTTGTCAACGTAGCATCCAGCGGAATTGCATCGCTCTTATTGCCTGGAGGACGAACCGCTCATTCCAGATTTTCAATCCCGCTGTTGGTTAATGAGAACAGCACATGTAACATTAAACAAGGCAGTCCCAAAGCAGAAATGCTACAGGCAGCGAACTTAATCATTTGGGACGAGGCTCCAATGCTTAATAGATTTTGTTTTGAAGCTTTGGATCGAACACTACGAGATATCATGAGATCAAGAAATCCAAATAGTGGCGAATTACCATTTGGAGGAAAGGTAGTGGTTCTTGGAGGTGATTTTAGACAGATCCTACCTGTTATAAATAAAGGTTCCAGACAAGACATTATTTCAGCTGCTGTCAACTCATCTTACTTGTGGAAATTTTGCAAAATTTTGACATTGACTGAGAACATGCGTTTGAGGACTCATTCCTCTAACAGCAATATCAATGAGATCGCAGAATTTGCAGAATGGATTTTAGGAATTGGTAATGGATCTACCATAGCAGACGATACAGGTGATGAGGACATTGAAATTCCGGATGATTTGCTCATTGACCAGCATGTCAATCCTCTGCTCCATTTGGTTAATTTTGCATATCCTGATATTTTGCAGAATATGACTGCCTACAAATTCTTTCAGGATAGAGCAATATTAGCCCCAACATTAGAATCCGTTGAGAAGGTTAATAATTTCATGTTGGACATGATCCAAGGTGAAGTAAAAGAATATTTGAGTTCAGACTACATCTGCAAGTCAGATGAAGATACTGATGTTGAAGGAGAATGGTTCACAACAGAGTTCTTAAATGATATAAAATGTTCCGGTCTACCGAATCATCGATTGATTCTGAAGATTGGTGTACCAGTTATGCTTCTTCGTAACATAGACCAATCTGGAGGTTTGTGCAACGGAACAAGGCTAATTGTGAATGAGTTGGGTAGAAATATAATTGGTGCAACCGTTGTTACGGGACCAAAAATAGGCGACAAAATCTACATAGCTAGAATGAATCTCATACCCTCTGACTCCGGCCTACCTTTCAAGTTTGAAAGAAGACAGTTTCTGCTGGTTTTGTCATTTGCAATGACAATCAACAAGAGTCAAGGGCAATCTTTATCTCATGTAGGAATATTCCTACCACGACCCGTATTTACTCACGGTCAATTATATGTTGCAGTGTCGCGTGTTAGATCAAGGAAAGGATTGAAGATACTTATTTTGGATGATGAAGATAGATTATCGAAAGTAACAAAGAATGTAGTGTACCAGGAAGTATTCGCAAATCTGTAAGCAAGCAATGTTAAAGAAGATATTTTGTTTATGGAGCATATGTCTAATGTTCCTGTTTATGTGGATTATGGTCCTTATGGTTATTACTTTGTATCAAGAAAGGCAACTCACGTGTCCATTTAACCCAAGTATATAATATCAAATTTATCTAAGTTTATAATATATTTAGCAAAAAAATATAATCAGAAAAATCCAACACATACATTTCCATATAATCCAATGATCCAATAGCATGTACAGTAGATATAATCATGAATATGATGTTCCAAACATAATATAATTAAGCAATCAATTCATCATGTCGTACGGTTTTAAATATATAAATAAATATTTTTAATCAATTTAATTAACAAACAAATTAGAAATATATTTAAATGAAATTTGTTTTTTGTTAATTAAAACCAGTTATATATGACATCATTAATTAATTTGATAACAATCAGGAGCCTTTCTAATTTTCACCTTTATTATAAATTGCTAATAAATAATCAATGACATAAACAACTGAACTAATAATGGGAAGTTGAACCAACATGATTTTGTAACTAGAAAAAAATTTGTTTTGGAGTAATTTCGAGAATGGAATAACACATCATCTGCACCTAGGTTGATAACCATTTATTGTAGATAGTTTCAAAACATACCTTTACATTGCCCGTGCCTGTTTGCCTTCATACACAGTTCTCCATTGCTTTGCACAATTTCCTACGATGGCTGCCTCTTAATTCTTTAATTAACTGCAAACTAATCTTAATTAAGTTCGAGAATTCCAGAGGACAACCCTTTCTGCTTAAATAGCCGTCCTCTCCTTCGATTTGTTCCCAACTAATAGCTACTCCCTTCTTTACTTCAATTGCTTTTGCGAACAACCTCAACATCAGATCGTAAGTACAACTTTGCTGCTTTGAATATTTGTGGTTTACGGTTATCTACAATGTTCGTTGCATTTTGGAGGAACTACCCAACCTGCCATAGAAATTTTGTTTATTTTGCAAACAAACACACTGACCTTTATTAAAATCCTTTGTTAGCAAGAAATAAAAAAGTGTGTACCTTCTGCGTTCTGTTACCCAAATGGAAGATCCACCATTGTTTTCTATTTTCGAATTGATGTTCTGAAATTTGTTTTGTAGATGGCTTGCGATTCCTCCTCCAACATCGGTCCAACATATGCTGCCTTTTATGCTTTTCTGCCACCTAACAATGTAAAATTTTCATCTTCTATTATACTTATTAGTCTATATCCAATTAAAGACTTTTATATTTTTATATATACTTTCTCTGAAAAAGACATATGGCACTGGAAAATGGTATACGCGTGAGGACAGTATCTTGACACGCTTTTTGTCCATTTATAATTGATAATGTTACATTTTATTTATTCAAAATATATATATATATATATATATTCAAATATTATTTATTTTCCAAATTTCTACTTTGCAGGGATGGATTGCAGTTCCCGATTACTTTTATAACAGATACAAAACTACTGTACCTTCCAGAGTGTTCTTTGTTGATCGTGCTGGTACAAAATTTGGTATTATTTTACACAAATTCCACAACAGTGGGTACTTTAGCCATGAATTGGAAAATATTCTGAACCATTATCAAGAGCCTGAGGGAGTTTGGCTCAAATTAATATTCTTTGGTGGAAATGAATTCTCCATGAGTGTACAGGATGTAGATACCCAGGATATCTCCTATCCGGTGCCGAACGTTACATATCCCCATCAGATTCAATATCTTCCAGAGGAATTTTTGGATGCCACTGCAATACCTAGAGATTGGGAGTCTATGCAAAAATTTACTGTGAAGTTAACTTGGCTGCAGGCAACCACAAACTGTTTGGTAATTTATTTCCTGTATCAATTATTTATTAAATGTTTCAAATGATTTAATACATTGGTTTATTATTCAAATTCTAATTAGTCCTTTTTGTACATTTAGAATTTACCTGCTGCCCTTGCAAAGCATCTCCATGATATGGGGAGACCTGATGTCATTATTCTGGAAGATGATGTGGGGGGCAAGTTCAACTGTAAGCTTAGGTGGGGGAGGAGGAATGGTGAAGCCTATATGACTGGAGAATGGAATAGCTTTTGCAGCAAACATTTCTTAAGGGGAGGAAGCTGTGTGCTAATTGGGTTGGATCCGGAAGATCGTACCTTTTGGTATGGTCATGTTGTGTCTCTGTGATTCGCTACTAATGATGAAGAAATACCCTTACCCTTGCTGCGACAAGTTGCTTTTTGCTTATCCTATGTTATTTACTGTTTGTTTAATTTAGTTCGTCTTTTTTTTATGTGTTTTGGACAATGTTGTTGCCATAGTGCAAACTTATCTTTATTTATGCTATATGTAGTTTGGAGAATTTCTATTTAAAGACTATTATTATGTGTGTTTCGAAAATTATCATATCTACTATAAAAGGTTGCACAAGCTACTCACAATGCATTTTAATTTCTAATCGTATATTTTATCCTTTGAAATCTACTGCATCCCGTGCAGCACACGGGCATGAACTCTAGTATATGTATATATATATATAATATATATATATATATATATAGAGAGAGAGAGAGAGAGAGAGAGAGAGAGAGAGAGAGAGAGAGAGAGAGAGAGAGAGAGAGAGAGAGAGAGAGAGAGAGAGAGAGAGAGAGAGAGAGAGAGAGAGAGAGAGAGAGAGAGAGAGAGAGAGAGAGCATGTACGTGAATAACATATAGGTTTTTAGGTTTTTATTTTTATTTTTATTTTTTATCTAACTTAATCATTAGATGGGCATCTAATTTCTAACGTGAAAGTGAAATTCGTGTGACCATATATATACATTTTGTTCTTTTTTTTTTTTCATTTACCTATTTATTTTTTTTTTATTATTATTATCATTATTATTATTTTTAAGAATCCAAACCTTGTATTTTCTTTTTAAATTGTTAAACCATTCAAATAAATTCTTATACTAACAATTTTTTCTACACTAAATCTCATACTAGCTTGATCTTAATATTAAAATAAATATATTAAAACTTTAGGATGTTACATTTTCTTTTCCATCCTTAAAGAATTTCGTCCCCGAAATTAAGCTCACACTCACGCAGCTATTTTAACATACATCATATTCAAAACATAAATGTTATCATACCTTAGATAATAAAATCTGGGTATTGACGCACAATGTCCTCCTCCATCTCCCAAGTGGCCTCCTCAGGAGTCAATCCTTCTCATAACACTTTCACCATTGGAATTGTCTTGTTCCTTAGAGTCTTTGTGCTCTTGTCCAAGATTTGAATAGGTCTTGGCTTATAGATCAAATTATCTTTCAATTGTACAGACTTAGGAGCTATCACATGAGACTCATCAAGCACAAATTTTCTGAGTTGCGACACATGAAAAACATCATGAAGGTTTGCCAACTGTGGCGGAAGAGCCAATTGGTAAGCAATAGGACTGTCTCTTTTAAGTATTTGGAAAGGTCCCATGAAACGAAGATTTAGCTTACGAACTTTCATTGCCCTCCCCACCCCTGTCTTAGGAGTGACTCTCAAAAATACATGTCCACTTTCCTGAAATTCTAGAGGCTTTCTCCTTTTGTTGGCATAACTTTTCTGTCTACTTTGCACCGTGCGTATCCTCTCCCTAATCATTCTGATTCTCTCAGAGATTTCCTGGACCAATTCAAGTCCTATCAAGGTTTTCTCACCTACCTCGCACCAACATAAAGGGACCTACACTTTCTCCCATAAAGGGCCTCATTGGGTGCCATACCTATGCTGGCGTGATAACTATTGTTATACGCAAACTCGATGAGAGGCATGTATCTATCCCAACTCCCACCTTCATCCATGACACACGCTTTAAGCATGTCCTCAAGGGTCTGAATGGTCCTCTCTGTCTGACCATCGGTTTGGGGATGACAGGCTGTGCTAAGGCTCAACTTAGTGCCAAAGGCTTGTTGGAAAGCCCTCCAAAACCTAGAGGTAAACCTCGGGTCTCTATCTGACACTATGGATGTGGGTATCCCATGTAGCTTGACTATCTCCTTGATATAAAGTTCTGCCAACTTGTCTAAGCTATAGATTGCCTTAATTGGCAAGAAGTGGGCAGACTTGGTTAACATATCCACTATTACCCAAATGGCATCTAAGCCCAAGCGTGTCTTAGGTAATCCCTTCACAAAGTCCATAGAAATCCTCTCCCACTTCCACTCGGGAATTTCCAAGGACTGTAACAACCCCGAAGGTTTTTGGTGTTCTATCTTAACCTTTTGGCTCACTAAACACCTAGTCACAAAGCTAGCCACATCTTTTTTCATTCCTGGCCACCAATACATCTTCTTAAGGTCTTGGTACATCTTAGTTATTCCAGGATGTATGGTGAACTTTCCCTTATGAGCTTTCTCTAATATATTATCTCTAAGGCTCCCCTTCTTAGGAACAACGATCCTATTCTTAAACTTCACTAGTCCATCAGTAGACAACTCATAACCCTCTTGTCCCAACCGAGACTGCAACTCCTGATCTAAATGCTGTTCGCACCTAATCTCATCTCTAAGGCCACTGTTAATTTCCAACCTGTTCAACTTCAGACTTAAGACATTTAAGGACACATCCAACACCTCCAGATTCATGTCCCTAAACTCTTCCATGAGGTTCAGCTCTTCCACCATCAACCTCGACACTTGTAGGGACTTCCTACTCAAAGCATCTGCCACTACATTGGCTTTTCCCGGATGGTACTTCAACTCGAAGTCATAGTCCTTAAGGAACTCCATCCACCTTCTTTGTCTCATGTTCAACTCCTTTTGGTCGAACAAATATTTAAGGCTTTATGGTCACTAAAAAACTTCAAACTTTGCCCCATAAAGGTAATGCCTCCAAATCTTAAGGGTAAAAACTACAGCTGCTAGCTCTAGGTGATGGGTAGGGTAATTCCCCTCATGTGGCCTAAACTGTCTAGAGGCATATGCTACCACCTTGCCCTCCTGCATCAAGACACATCCCAAGCCATTCTTAGATGCGTCGCAATAAACCACAAAACTCATTAAGGATCCTGTATAGTTAAGACTGGTGATGACACCAATCTCCTCTTAAGTTCTTGGAACCCGTCCTCACACTCTTGGTCCCACACAAAAGGTTTCCCTTTCCTAGTCAACTGGGTCAAAGGTAAGGCTAGTCTAGAGAACCCCTCTATGAACTTCCTATAGTAACCTGCTAAGCCTAAGAAACTTCTCACTTCGGTTACTGTCTTAGGTTGTTCACATTTCGACACCGCATCAACTTTAGAGGAATCAACCGCTACACCATCCTTAGAGATGGCATGTCCTAAAAACTTCACCTCGTCTAGCCAAAACTCACACTTCTCAGGTTTGGCATAAAGACATTAATCCCTCACGATCTGCAACACCAACCTTAGGTGGTGTCCATGCTCTTCTGGTGTCCTAGAGTATATTAAAATATCATCTATGAACACCACCACAAACCTATCAAAAAAGGGCCTAAAGATCCGATTCATGTAGTCCATGAAAACGGCTGGGGCGTTGGTCACGCCAAAAGGCATCGCTACATACTTATAGTGCCCATTCCTTATTCTGAAAGCTGTCTTAGGGATGTCCTCACTTCTAACTCTAATATGATGGTATCCCGATCTTAGATCTATTTTGGAAAACACTGACACTCCCCTCAACTGATCTAAGAGGTCATCTATCCTAGGCAAGGGATATTTGTTCTTGATGGTTACCTTATTCAGCTGCTTATAATCAACACATAACCTCGTACTCCCATATTTCTTTTTCACTAAAAGCACTGGCGCTCCCCAAGGTGACACACTAGGCCTAATAAACCCCATTTGTAACATCTCTTCTATTTGTTTCTTGAGCTCGCTCAACTCTAAAGGTGCCATCCTATAGGGTGCTATTGATACAGATCCACTCCCAGGTACTAGATCTATGGTAAATTCAATCTCTCTTTCTTGAGGTAAACTAGAGACCTCCTTAGGAAACACATCTGGAAACTCACACACAACAGGTAATGCCGCTATATCATTTTCAGCCTCTATCTTAGCAGAAAAGAGAAGAATGTATCCCTAAGCTCCCTCAACTAAGCACTTATGACAAGATGCAGCAGATATAAAGCAATTTGATTTAGGGGAATCAACAGACATAGATTGTGGAGCAAAAAATATGGTTCGACTAGAGCAATCAATAACAGCATTATTATGAGATAACCAATCCATGCCCAAAATAATATCTAGACCCGACATAGGCAAACATATCAAATCAACAGTATATGTCATGTCTTGAAACAACAAAGGACATTTCAGGCATACAGAAGAAGTAATCAATCTATCTTTAGCAGGAGTAGAAACACACAAATCATATGACAGTTTAGAAACGGGCAACTCTAAGCATTTAGCACATTTAAAAGATATGAATGAATGTGTTGCTCCCGAATCGAACAATATGATAACATCATGATTAGGGGTGGGAATAGGCCAGGCTGCCCGACAGGGGCCTTTGGCCTGGCCTGTTTAACAAAAAGGCTAGGTTCAGGCCTTCTAAAATGCTTTTTATTTAAATAGGCCAGGCCTAGGCCTTTATAAAAGCGGCCTTTATAAAAGCCTTTCTGGCCTGTCAGGCCAGCCTGATTATATATATATATATATATATATATATATATATATAATATATATATATATATTATATTTTTAATAAAAAATATATTAAGAATATTTATATTTATATTAAAATAAATTGAATTTTAAAATTTTCCCTGACTACTGGACTCTCAATTTTCAAACTGACATTTCACATTTCGGAACCCTAAACCCATTCATTATATGTTTTTGTCCCATTCATTCCTATTTGACCATTTCCAAAAACCCATTCCTGCCACTCCCTCCGCCCACGTTCCTGTCCGACTCTGCCTCTCGCCGTCCCTGGATAAGAGCTCTGGATTTATGTCTTCCTGTATTTGTCAATCTGTGTCTTTTCCCCCATTCCAAATTAGAAGCCCTCATTGTATACCTCTCTTTTCATTCTCTGTGGAGGTCGACGGTTATTGCGGCTGCATCACCTACGTGGAATGGTGTCCATGCTTGACTTGGGCTTGCTATGTATTCGTGGAACGACATCTTGTTGCTACTTCTTCGGCTTGGAAACACTCCCAACTCTGGCGGCAACAAAGCAACAATATGTATTTCTCTATTTCTATCCTTTTATTTTTAAATAAATATTTTTCCGTCATCAATTTTTTCCTAAGTTCGTCCCACGGGTTAGTAGTTCACGCCAAATCCAATATTTTGTTTCTTTCCAAATGCAAAGCATAGATTAGTGATTTGTCAATTGTTGGATGGTTAAACAATATAGTAAAATAGTTAATAATAGCTCCTTTTTGAAACAGAACTTGAGGTGCTTCCGAGTAGTATTTGTAGTGGACTCACATTCACAAACAATCAAGCTCATGTTGCTACGCCAGTTGACAAAATATTTTTATTGCCAATTTTTTATTTTACAATTACAAATCTTGTTTCTTTCTTCTTGCCCTGTTTAGGCCTACTTAATGGCCTGGATAGAGATAGGTCAAATGGCCTATTTGAATCTTTATACAAAATAGGCTTTTAAACAGGCTAATAAGCCAGGTCAGGCTTTTAAACAGGTCAGGCCAGGCCTAAAATAAAGCCTTAATCATGACCTCTAATAAAGCCCTTACCTTGGATCAAACTGTCGGACTCCTTCACCTCCTCTCCTTGGATGGTAAAGACCCTTCCGTGGTTCAGTGATCTGGTTTGAGATTGTCCTCCTGACTTGCACATCCTAGCAAAGTGTCCTATCTTCCCGCATTTGTGGCAAGTGGTTTGCGCCGTGGGGCACGCACGATCTCCATGCTGCCACCCACACTTGTAACATGCAGTCCCTTTTTCACCCTGAGCACCTTGAACCTGCTTACCCTTCATGATTGTAGGCACAGGTTGTAGTCTCTTCTGGAAATTACCCCCTTTCCCTTGGAATCTCTTGCCGTCACTGAAGCTCTTCTACTTCGACCTCTCAGCCAGCACAACTTGCATATTTTGCTCCACCACCCTATTCTTATTCACCAAAGTAGGGTAGTCCCTATAACATCCCTGTTTTTGCTTATATGTTTAATTGCTTTATTAAAAGTGATTAATTTTCCTAAATGTTTATTTTTGTTTATTTTAATGTTGTTTGACTTGAGTAATTTTATTTATTCGTTTAAAAGACTTTACTTTGTTAACACTGTGTTGTTACAGGGTGTGCATCCTTACTAGACAATAGCATTAAGCTATTATTCCTTGATTATAAAAATATAATTTAAAATTATTTTGATTAAAGAAAAATTATTTCAATACTTCCTGAAAGAAATTTTTAGCATCAGAAAAGAAAAAGGAGTCAATTTTAAGTCTTTTTTTTTCACTTGGCTTTGGAGTTAGCCACGTTTTCTCTCTCTCACCCACTCCTTTTTCTTCCTTTCACGTCCCTATCTTCTTCATCAACAGAAAAACACTTTCATTTCACTTTCTTCTTCTCTACCTTGAAACTCCAAGAGCTCACCTCCTCCACTCCTGCCCAGCCGTGACCGCGCCATATCCTCAGCCCAGCCGCGTCGCGCCGCCCGAAGTGGACCGCCGGAACCGCGTCCGGTCCGTCCAAGCTCCGACCCGCGTCCCTGCTCGCACGAACCACCACCTCCATCGCGCGATTTTCGCTCCCCCACAGTAAGCAGCGCGCGCCGCCGCCTCCTCATGGTGGTTTCCACCATTTGTTCTTTGGTTTCATTTCTTGTTCTTCTCCTTGGTCTTACTCTATTTCTCCCTCTCTTGTTGGAACAGAACCACCACTGTCAGCCACGGCCACCGTCCGCCGCCGCGTCGAACCTCTCACAGCCACCATCTCTCCTTCTTTGTTAGGTGAGTGATTTTCTCACCCTTACCAAATCTAATTTCAAAAAGCCCCAATTTAATTTCTCAAACCCTAACCCCCAAATTGATTTTATGTTGGCAGTTTTATTTGTATACAGATGTTTGAAATATGAGTGTTTTATGTTACATGTAAATGTGTTTTGTGATCTCCAAAGATTGTGACCTTTTTGTGAACAATTTCTTCCCCATATTAATGCACCTATTTGAATTTTATGCATCTAATGTATGGGTATGGGTGATTTTGAATCCCTGTTGAACCTATTGAATTATTCCTTGCATCAAGTACTCTTGCCATCTATGAATTTCAAAAATACTTCTTTTCTTTTCTTTTGTAATTGTGCTAATGGTACCTTTTATGTTTTCTCACCTTTTTTGTCGGATTGCTTAATATACATAAAATATACCATTGATTTGTTTATCTTTTTCCTAAGTGATGGATTTCTTAAAAGGATAAGTTATATATCTAATTGGAATAATGTTTTCTACATCTAATGGCTAATTGACATTTGATTTTATATATATACATGTATAAATAATTGGCATTTGGTTTTTCTTTTGTCTGGACTGTAGCGTAATGGCTAATTGGATTGCTTATGCAACAACTAAATACCAATATAGATTATGAATATGATGATGTGATGACTAAGAGGTGTGTTTTAGTGTGAGATAACTGGATGTAGATAGTATAGATAATGAGAATGGAAGTTGTGATAAAGGTGTAAAACAAAGAGAGGATTGATATATATATATATATATATGGTTAAGATAAATATATTGTGGTGTTGTGGATATGGCTATGAGATTGTGATAATTGTCCCTGGATGTGGATTACATGGATGATATTTGCTTATGATGTAGGATTAAGATCTTGAATAAATTAAGAATATGAATGCATATGAGGTAAATTATGTAGATGTTGAGTTTGCTATGCTATGCTATATTTGTGAATGCTCTGGAAAGAAGAATATTGGTTTTCATTGTGGTTGAACATTAACTGAAGTGTTTAATTAGGGAAACAAAAGTTATTTCTATGGTTTTCAAGAGAAGTAGTGAGATTCCGAATTAATTTATGGAGAATTATACCTTTTAACTACCTATTATCTTTCTTATACAAGTTGAATAATAAGGAATTATATTAAAAACCATTTTCTTTTTGAAGTGTAATGGCAGGAAGAAACCATGATGAAAAGTCAATTGAGTTTAATGTTAGGGTATTAAATGGTTTCCAAAATGTTTCTAGTGTATTTTGAACTCTTTAATTCAATTTTAATTATGTTTTTATTCAAATCTGAAAATTAACTATTAGATGATTATTGTATTGATTTGGTTCTATTTTGGTGTATGAATTGAATTGGGTGCTTGTAACACGTTGTGATCGCGACTATGTTCATGCTTGGAGGAGCATGATTCACATTTTTGGAGTTGTCGCAGAGTTGCCTGAGTGTGTCGGGAAGTGCCGAAGGAATTCAAGACGTCAATTCCAGGTGGGAGAAGATATTATGGTAGGTGTAGTATGGGGTTAATGCGGGTTAGTATAACTGCTTAGGAATATTGGGAATTGTTTAATATTAATGTTGTTATTATCTGTGTAATCTTAGGACCTTATATCTGTTTAGATTTAATTTAGTGCTGTGCTAAATTGGATCTAGTTGAATTGGCGTAAGGTTCTAATTCGAGAACCTTACTTATCTTCGTCACTCGCGTTTATGCGTTAGATTTAATTCCATGTAGTTAGGTTCTAAGTATAGTCTATCTATTATTAGTGTTAAGTCGTTTAGGGACTTCTTGTGACAAGCGTTTGATGTTCGAACTTGTATTCTGAAAAGACATTGGATTTTGGTCCAGAGATATCCATATAATATGTCTTGTGATAGACATTGGATTTAGACCCAGAGATATCCAAATAATATATCTTGTATTGTGGAAGACTTTGGATTTTGGCCCAGATATATCCAAATAATATGTCTTATGATAGACATTGGATTTATGCCCAGAGATATCCAAATAATATGTCTTATTACAGACATTAGATGTATGCCCAGAGATATCCAAAATAATACGTCTTATAATAGACATTGGATTTTGGCTGAGATATGGATATCGTTAGACTCGATCCATGAAGAGTTACTTGACTTGATCGCTATATAGCAAATGGAACGTTATGACAACAATATAGTCTTCATGGAGCAAAGTTAGGTCGATGTCTTAGGCATGCATTCGAGTCTCAACTTTTTCTGAAATCGTATATACGTATTTTATTAAAATATCCCTAAATATATGTATCCACTTGATTGATTGTTTTTCGCCGCATACCCATATCTACGTTATGAGCTTGGCATAGAATCTTACCTCCATATGCGTTTCTTCTCTCTTCTTATGTATGTGAGTAGCTGATTCTGATGGCCGCACGGCACGTGGGATCGAGATGATGGATGATTGATGATGCATCATATGGACTTTTGTTTCTTTTTAGAGGATCCCGTGCTTGAGGGATATTCTTGAGAATCCTCTTTTATTTTATGTTGTATATATACTAAGGGAAACTTGATGTTCTTTTGTATCAGTCTTTATGATGGCAGTTTCCTGTTTTTATTACTGATGTGTATATAGTACATTTATCCCGCTATAGGGTTGTCAGTGGGAGTCCTGTCTGCCCCATCTGACTTATGACTTTACGTTTAATTTTATGTTCCTAATGAAAACTTTCGCGTATGTATGAAAATCAATTTCGGATTACTGTATCTATAATTTTCCAAGTCCTTATTTATGAATGAAGTCTTTTTATTATTATTTTTTTTCGCCCCTGGCATTTGATGTAAGACCAGAGACCAAGTTTGGTTTGAATTAAGTTTTGATGTTATAAACTGTTTATTAGGTGTTTTCGACTTCATACAAATCTCCATTTTTCAAAGGAGATATTTTGAAAATGATTTATGAAAATCCTTATTTTAATTATTATAATTAGAGTTAATTAAAACTCGACGTCATAGTCCCGAATCTCTAGGAGTCCAATAAGGCTCTACAGCCCTGGCTTCAATCCCTGCTCAAACTTAATTGCTTTCCACTGACAATCAGGATTATCCCTCACATGAGTAGAGAACCTTGCAAGCCTCTCAAACTTGGCCATATATTCCCCCACTATCATACTCCCCTGATGAAGCTATAGAAACTCCATCTCCTTCTGTATCTGGACACTGTGTGGAAAGTACTTCTCCAGAAATACCTCCTTGAATCTGTCCTGCATGATAAGGGCGCCCGAAGCAAGCAACCCGTCCCTAGCACAGTTCCACCGGTGCTTTGCATCCGACTCTAACATATAGGTGGCAAAATCCACCTTCTGAGCATCAGAGCACCTCATGGCCCGAAGATCTTCTCTAATTTCAGCAACCACTCCTCTGCCGCAATAGGATCGGTGGTCCCTCAAAAAGCTGGCGGATTATTGTTCCTGAACTCTGACAGACCCCTGTACTGTGGATCTAGAGCTGCAACCGGTACCACGTTAAGCACGTCCCCATTATCCCTCATCTGATGAAGAGTCTCTGTCTGCTCCTGCATAACTCTGGCCATTCGAGCCAAAGTCGCTGCAAGTGCACCATTTCTCCCTCGCCTGTTCGCTGCCATAATCTACATATCACCAATTAAACACTGGGTTGATCAAGTCCAATATCCAAATATATAGAATGCAAAATTATAACTCTAACAAGAATCCTATGCGCCTAAGTTTTGTTTTTTAAAAAGCCCCACTATCACAGTCCGATTTAGAATCGAACTGTTCTGATACCAAAAATGTAATGCCCTTCGTTACATTATTAACCCAAAATAAAATAGATAAAAATCCTTTTAAACATTTACTTAAAACATACATATCATAAAAAATTTCTTAAATAATTAAAGTCTGAAAATACCTCATTAAATAATATAGTAATAAAGTATCCAAGTAATAAATATAAATAAAAATCCATACGTTCGAATAATAAATAAAAACCAAAAGCCTCAAAATCGGGCGTCTAATTATATTCCAAGAAAATAATACGTAAACTAATAAATGTCGTTGGCATGATACTCTCAATCATGCTACCTTACTAACCAACTAGCTAATAAAAAAGATAACACTTCAGGTCTCTGGGTCCTCAACAGCGATATACTCGGGCTCTGAAAATAACACTTATAATGTGATATAAATCCCAGTGAACAACAATACAATTATAAAATGATTAGAAAATAGGGTTGTTCTCAGCCAGCGCGGTAACTGGAAAAGCTATCCATGATATTCGCTAATTTTTCTAAAATAATATATACAAAAAATACTTCTAATAACAATAATAATTTCATCAACTCAAAAGCATATAACATAAGGACAACTCATCTCAATGCATCACATTTCACATACCAAATAAATTCTAAATTAATCACATACCAAGTAATATTCAAAATTAATCTAAGTGGCTCGAAGACCTCATACTTAGATTGGTCTCTTGCCGGCATGCCATAAATCTCACACATCACACGACAATGACGTCTCATTGCCCACTCCTACTCATGAGGAGTGTTTCGATGTCACCCTCCAGTCGGGGACATTTCTATTTCGATACCTCCCATGTGCACATGGTGGTATTTCTCCCTTTTCGACACCCCGTGTGGCGGTGTTACTTTCGATACTCTTTTTAGGTGGTATTGCATATTTTCGACATCCCAATCACAAGGCGACATTACTTTTGATACCCCATTAAGGTGGTATTACTCTTCGATACCCCTATCATAGGTGGTATTGCGGCAAACATCATACAACATATCATAAGGCACAAATTTCATGTCTCATATATGTAACAATTTATTTACCATAAATTAAATATTTAATCTTATCATGCATGCCAATTAAACTCACATCATGTTATCAAGTAATTTTATAACTACACTATGACAATTATGAACATCAAGACATAACATACATTAATAAGCATATCATTCAACTAATACAGATACCAATAACGTATTTCATGCCATCAATAACAAGAGTAAATACTCAATTTAATAAATTTTTGTTTTAATTGAAAGCCCCCAATTTTAAAATTAGGATAATAGCAAAATGCATCATATTAATTAAAAGTTTCCAAAACAATAGGATAAACCCTTGTCAACACAAAGAACTCGTATATCATGGAAAGGGTTCGAAAAAGTATTGTTACTCACCTCTCGAAGACCTCCAAAATGCTCTAAAATTTATGTACGATAAAAGCTAGTGCTTTACTAAAAATTCTTCTTCCCTTAGCTGCCGCTCTTGGATCGGTGTGTTGGAATGATGGTACCGCCAAAGAAAAGAACGTCTCTCACTCCCTCGCTATGGTCACCTTGTGGTGCTCCTGACCTCCTTTCCTATCTGCAGTGACTAATTTTATAAATATATATAGAGAGAGAGAGGCAGCGCATGTACGTGAATAGCATATAGGTTTTTAGTTGTTTGTTTGTTTTTTTTATTTTTTTATTTTTTTATCTAACTTAATTATTAGATGAGCATCTAATTTCTAACGTGAAAGTGAAATTCACGTTACCATATATATATATATATATATATATACATTTTATTCCTTTTTTTTCATTTACCTATTTTTTATTATTATTATTATTATTATTATTATTATTATTATTAATCCAAACCTTGTATTTTTTTTTAAATTGTAAACTATTCAAATAAATTCTTATACTAATAATTTTTCTACACTAAATCTCATACTAGCTTAATCTTAATATTAAAATAATTATATTAAGACTTTGGGATGTTACACAACAAAGATCGGAAACTAATAAATAAAATAAGACAATATGAAAGCAAATTAATATCCTTAGAGCAAACTTAATTGTATTCAAGTTAGTGATATAAAAGTTCGAAAAATTGCCATTACGAGCAATTAATTATCTGTGGAGATGGAGAGGGGATAAAGGGATTCAGTTTCCACTCAAGAGAAATAGAATAAGGATCTATAATGCATAAATAAAATTAATCCTGTCAAATACTAATAACATTTAAGAAACTAACATTTAAGGCTCCTATATATTGTCATTTTGCAACTAATTCAATGTACTCATGCAAAAAATCTACAAAGATAAACTTGCCCAAGTTGAGAGCTATCATATACGCTTTTCTAATTATTGACTTTTAAAGAAAATGAAACTTGAACCACTCAACTCACTGTTCAAGTTTCAAAATTTAGAAAAAGAATTTTATTTTTAAACTAACCTTTACCTTTCTATCTAACCAGAACACATCTATTACATTTAGAAACAGAATTTTTTTTTTAAACTAACCTTCACCTCTTTATCTAACCAAAACACATCTATTACATTTACAAACACAGTATGACAAAAGAGTAACTTAGAAATCAAAGGTGATTAGCACAAGCAACTTAGAAACTCCAACAACTCAAATTGACTTTCATTCAACCAATACATTGAAGATTATTCAACTCACCTCAAAATTTGAATTCCATATTAACATCATAGAACTTTGAACAAAAATTTGTTCAGAGACAACAAAAAGTAACTCACCAATCTACACAGTGGTTCATGCATTTTTTCAAACAATTGGTAAGCAATCTAGATAATTACCAAAACACATCAGTACATTTTTATGATAATCCAAATTATCTACCCTAGCACATCAACCCATTCAAATGAAAAATCAGATGCTGATAGTAGAGTGAAGGAATCCTAAAATAGAAACTTCTCTAAACCCTAACCTGAGACAAAACTGATCAGAGGAGACTGTGGTGGTGGTGGCTGCGCGGACAGAGGGACCTCAGCGGTGGTGGTGGCCGGAGGAGGAAGAGATAGCACCTAAGAGAGACATAGAGAGAGAAACTGAGACAGGGAGAGAACCAAGCAAGAGAGAAAGAGAGCGAGAGACAGGGAGAGAGAAGAGGAGAGCTTACCTATGGAGGAGGGGACGGTGGTGGCCGGAGGAGACGAAATGAAGAAGAAAGGGGAATCTACGCGTTTTAGGGATTTAATTTTTAGAGACCGAACATTACTGTGGCTAAATCGGTCGCCGTAATTAAATTTTAAAAACGGTCGCAAAATCGGTCGTTGATTAGGTGTTTTTGAATTTTAATTCTCCAAGTTTAGCGACCGATAAGGAATCGGTCGCAAAAAGGCTCCACTTTAAAAGTTTTTACATGCGGGTTAGCCACCGAATTAAGATCGGTCGCAACAATAATTAAAATTTTACCGTTGGATTAAAATCAGTCGCCATTTCAATCGCCAAAAAGTTAACAAAATCAGACTTTTAAATTGATTCAATTAGCGACCGAAATAATGACCGAACACTTTGCTACCATGTATTTCGGTCGCTAAATATATTATTACTAGTATTATAAATTCTAAAATCGGTCGCAATTTCGGTCACCAATAGCAACTGCTAACTTCGGTCGCTATTTGACCTTTTTTTGTAGTGGTTTATTTATAGAATGTTGGTTTGCTTCACATTTATACTTTGAGAGATGTGGGACTAACTCTCAATGAAGCATTGCTGTATATATGAACCTTGTTTTTTAGCAGCACCTACTACCAAAGCACGTTGCTACCTCATATGCGGTGATGCAAATCAGGTGTCCAACACCTTCTTGTTTCTAGACATAGCTTCACGCTCATGAAACCAATATCAGACTCTTTAGGGATTGAAATTTCCAATTGTGGTTTTGTTCCTTCAGCTCCGTAGTTGTGTAGATGTAATCCAGTTGGCCTTATTAGATAATAGTAGTTAGTCCCACATTGCTACAAGTAACATGTGAAGCAGACCATCATTCTATAAATAGAGAGCAAATAGATAATAGAATTATTGGATGAGTAATTAAGAAGGCTCTTTGGGTGCCTTATGTTGCTTGCTGGAAGACCTTATTTATTAGTAGTCTAAATAGAGAACTTGACAAATTTAATGGCCTATTAGCCTATTTAGAGATAAGCCAAATGGTCTATTTGAAGGCCTTAATATGAAATAGGCTTTTAAAAAGGCTAACAGGCCAGGTCAGGCTTTCAAAAGGGTCAGGCCAGACTTCAAAAAAATCCTTTGACAAGTAACAGGTCAGGCTTATGCTTTCTATTTTCTAAACAGGCTAGGCCTATTTAACCAAAGCCTGGTCTGACCTATTCCCACCCCTAATGGTCACATGTTTGTCATCTCGTAACCAGAAGTTTACGAGATTGTTTGCTCAACTAATTCGACTAAGAGTTCATTTTCCCGATTATCCAATTAAGAAAATATGTTTTGTTAATGTTGGTGAAATTATATCTCATGCCTTTAATGAATATTGTATATTTATTGGAAATGATATTGAGCATCCTGTAGCATATGTTCATACACAAATGAACTTGCAGATTTATACTTGGGGACACTTCGCATCAGCCAACAAGTTATTATAAGTCATCCCCATTACATTTGATTTCTGATAAGGAGCCTAATATTTCCCATCTCATAATTTTTGGAGGTGTTGTATATGTTCCAATTGCTTCACCACAACACACTAAGATGAGTCCTCAAAGAAGGTTGGAAATATATGTTGTATATGAATATCCATCTATGATAAAATATCTTGAACAATCAATAGGAGATTTATTTACGACTTGGTTTGCCGATTGACATTTTAATGAAACGGTTTTCCTAATATTAGGGGAGAGAATAAGCAGCTGGAAAAGGAGATTAGTTGGAATGAATTATCATTATCTAATCTTGATCCTCATATGAATCAATATGAACTGAAAGTTCAAAAGATAATTCATTTACCAAATTGTATGTACCAGTTGCTAATGCTCCAATCAATTTTGATGTCCCAATTGGACAATCTAACATTGCAAATGTATTTCAAGCACGCATGAAGCATGACAGACCATCGGTTCCAAAGATAAAAATCCTCAAACAAGAAAAGAAGCTAAAAATTAAGATGGTCTTATTGAGGATTTGAAAACTCCAGAAGAGTTCTCAAACATAATTAATTTTTCAGTTGCAGGAGAAACTCAGGTACCTGAAATTTGTGAAAATAAAGAGATCTCGATAAATTATGTCAGGAATGAAATACAACAGAACCGAAAATGAAGTCAATGTTGACGATGACTTTGCATATAATGTAGTGCTAAATATAATAAATGATAATGAGGATCACGGACCAAAGTCTGTTAAGGATTGTAGACAAAGAAATGTTTGGCCAAACTGGAAAGATGCAATTGAGGCGGAATTAAACTCGTTTGCCAAGCGAAAAGTTTTTGGACCTGTAGTCCGTACACCTGAAATTGTAAAGTTAGTTGATTAATACAAATGAGTTTTTGTGCGAAATCAAAATTAGAATGGTGAAATTGTGAGAAACAAAGAACGACTTGTTTCTTAAGGGTTTTCACAAAAGCCTGGCATTGATTTTGAAGAGACATGTGCACTTGTGGTGGATGCAAGTACTTTTCAATACTTAATTAGTTTGGTAGCACATGAAGGACTCAGTTTACATGTAATAAATATTGTCACAACCTATTTGTATGGATCACTGGATAATGACATTTATATGAAACTCCCTGAAGGATTCAAGATGTTGGAAGCATATCCTTGAAGGATTCAAGATGCATAAAGCATATCCCTAAAGGATTTAAGATATTTGAAATGTATAATTTAAAACCTTGACATATGTACTATTTCAAATTGCACAATTTGAGGATTTTGAAATATAGCTCGAGCCAGTAACACCCCGATTTTTACTGCTTTCTAATATCGGTAATAAATATATGAATGATTATATTTTTATCCGAGACTTAGAAAATGATTTTGGATAAACCAACATCGTTTCCATGTTATGCTTAGTCTTATAAGCTTACGATATAATTTTGGGTTGAAAATTCAGACGGAACCCGATCTGCGTTTTCACTGACAGTAAAAGTTTACTGCTCAGGAGACCTAATTTTACGTCGTGAACGAGATGAAAAATATTTTTATAATATTTGCTTCGATATTGGAAGTTTTGAAAATTTTAGCAGAAAAATTAAAATATTATATTTGCTGCGGGCGTATACTTCGAGATGTCTCTAGGAAATCTGCGTCAGATGAATAAAAATGGTCAGCAACTGAGCTCAGAGGACTGATGTGACTGATGTGACTCGCATTAATGACAATCCTATCCATATTATAATGGCCATAATGACGCATTTATGACAAATGGATATTTTTGCGTGGAAAGGACAATTTTGCCCCTAGTTGGTCATGATAATTGCAAGTTTGCCATTGCAATTTTGGACCAAATGGTCCCTAAACCCACGTCTCCCCTCCCCCATTAAGCTCACTTAGGCAAATTTCTTTCATTTCCATTTCATCTTCATCACCCAAAGTTCATATTTTCCTTAAGAACACTTATGAACATCAAGGTGATTTTGTGAAGAACATCAGCAAATCCATCAAGTTCTTAGATCAACAAGAGGTAACAACTCTTCATCTTGTCATCTTAAGCCTTTCTCTTCACAACTTTTATGGATTCATGCTTGTATTCATCATGTTCTTGATTTCCTTCGAAGTTCATGAAACTAACTTCAAAAATTCATAACTAATTCTAGAAAAATCCTTTTGACATGAAACCAATTGCTATGATCTCATAATCATCTCTATATTCATCATCTAGAAGCATATGATCATGAGAAATTTCCTTCCCAATTTTCTGAGCTGGGCCGAATCCATGTAAAAGTGGAGTTCATGGATTTTGTTTCATTTTCAAGTCTTGATTCATGATTCAATCTCTTAGTACCTTGATAGCTCTTGTATGTAAGTGGTTTGAAAACCAAGAATCTAATCCAAGCTTATTTATTTTCAAAAGGGCCGAAACCCTATGTTTTGTTGTTGAAGGGATTTTGATTCCAAAGTTGTCTTAAACCACTTGAATCCAACTCTAGGTTTTGTATGTTGATTTAATCCAAGAGTTGAGAAAATTTTGAAATCCTTAGCCTATGATCTTGAGGAAAAACGAAAACCCTAGTTCTTGGAACTAGATGAGTTTTATTCCATGTTCTGAGTTCATGATCTTGGTTTAAGTGCTTAATCATGTCTAAGATACTTAAGAATCATAAATCCCTAAGTTAACAAATTTCCAACTTTCCTAACATAGAAATTTTAAAGAGGCCGAAACCTAACCTTCATGATCTAAGTATGTTGTTGTTTGATTTGATTTATTTTGGTTGCTATTCGTTTGAAGGAATCGATGGAGTTTGTTTAATCTAAGTCGTCGAAGAAGAATCGGATCGAGATCGGGAGATTACTTGAAACAGTTGAGTCAACTCTTCAAGAGGCAAGGGGAGTAAGCCCGAGGAGTATAAGATAACCACATGCTTATTTGTTAGAGTCGTCTATATTGACCGTAGTGATTTACTATGTTTTAAATTATCTACTGTTAATGTTTTAATTGATTGTCTGCTGATTATCTGTTTACTTGAGTAATTGAACTATATGAGCTATATGATATGTGCATATGTCTGATTATAATTATTTTGTTATATTAAAATTGTGGTGCATGTCATGAGTTGATATCTGTCATGCTATTTTGTGATGAACATTATCTGCTGTTGACTGTTGGATTGTGAAACCTGACATTGGTCAGTGTACAATTAATTTTGAGGATAAAAGCTTAATAAGCTTGAATAATTAATCAGAGTGATTAATTTGTGTAATTTTGAGAAAAAGTGGGAAAATGTGTCAATAAAGTGACAGTAAGGGCGAAACTGCGAAAATTTTCACAGGCTCTAGTTTTTTCAAAATAAATTCAATTTTATTATAAAATATTATTTAAAGTGATTAAGTTCCGAAAATAACGTATTTTAGCTGTTAGAATAATTACGCGAAGCAGAACAGTTATTACGCTATTAAAAGATTTTTATGGAAAATTTTGAGAAAAAGGTTTATATTTTGGAATTATTAATTTTATTTAATTGAGATTTTAAAAGTTGATGTTTCTTGAAGACAAAGTTTAGAAATAAATAATTTAAACAGAAAAGAATTTATGTACGCTTTCACGTTTTTATCAACGTTTTAATAGAAAAGAATTTCTGTAAAGAGTTTTATTCAGTGAACGTATTTCGTTAAACTTGGATAAGTTTTCGGAAATTTGGTTTTGTATTTGTTTTTCACTGAGCGAACTATTTTACAAAGGATAAACGAACCTAGGAACCGAGACGTCGGGATTCTAGTGTTCTGTGGACACGTAGATCTGGGATCTGTGTCATTGGACTGAGGGTCCTGCAATGATTTTTGTGGACTGTGTGTCCTAAATTTGATGTGGAAAATGTGAGTTCCATATCCGCAAGCCTAGGACTGGTGCATCGGTTTAGGGCCTTGCGATTGAGCACTCGGACTGTGTGTCCTGTGTTGAGTTTAAAAACATTTGGACTGTGTGTCCTATGTTTGTTTGCAGTAAAAAGTCTTAATATAAAATTAAGCATGGTCGTAAGCTGTGAGCTTTGATAAGGAAAGATTATTACGACAAAGAAAACAAACGAGAATAAAATTTTTTCTCATGCATTGTTGGCAGACGTGCCGTGCGATCATTGAGTCCTGAGTGGATCAATGTATCTGTTATGGACTATGGTTCCATATGAATCATTGGGTTTTTGTGTGAACCAATGTATTTTACTGGACTGAGTGTCCAATTTTATGCGATAACTATTGAGGTTCTAAGTGATGCAATAGGTTATGGACAATAAACTCCATTATTCACAGTAACCATTGGGTTCTCTGTGTATAGACCAATGAGTTACATTTTTGAACAATAGCCTTGGTACGTTGGAGAGTTGCCATTGTGTTATGTGTTCTTTTCTTAGGCATTGTTTTATTTCGTTTTTACAATGTGCCATGTGCGAGCTTGATCTGCTAAAAAACGAAACAGAAAGTTGTGGGATCTCTGGAGATTAGGTATCAAAATAGGGCCGAGATATTGAAGTGTCATGCATTTTTTATAAAATGACGATGACTGTCGGATATGAAATCCTTTGAATTATTCTACTGTTTAGATAATTCTGTATACTGTAATTATATGGTATGTGCTGTTTTGTGTGTCGTACATGGGGTTGTCTTTGTAAAACTCATATATTGGTAACTCACCCTTGCATATTTGTTTTGTTGTTTCTCTTCTATGTATGTGGAATCTATGTATATATATACGTTCAGATGGATCCGGATGCAGTGGATCTGAATTACTCAGGGGTCCGAGCCCTCATGTTCGATAATGCTGATCAGGGGAACGCCTGGGTGATCAACCCAGGAGCTCGGAGTTCGACGTACACGGGTCCGATGCGGACACTTCGAGGGACCGTAGCTGATGGACCCCAGCAGTTGATACACACTAGGGAGACGATAGAGGTTTCACTGCCTCCCATATGGACGATTCTACAGCACTTGGTACGTCACAGAGAGTTGGAGCATCAGCCACCTCCG
Source organism: Echinosophora koreensis (assembly GCA_035048595.1). Classification (NCBI taxonomy): domain Eukaryota; kingdom Viridiplantae; phylum Streptophyta; class Magnoliopsida; order Fabales; family Fabaceae; genus Echinosophora; species Echinosophora koreensis. Next base: position 498,650 of record JAPCYP010000125.1, on the reverse strand, counting down.
CATGTTCAGCCATTACAGCAGGTTGCCCCAGAGTGTCCTCCAGGGCCTATAGTCTTGATTCCAGAGGATGCACCACAGGAGATGGAGGAGGATCTTGAGGAGGATCCGATAGCTGATCCGGACTATGTCCCCGAGGATGATAGAGTAGTCCCAGATGTCGGAGTGGGAGATGATGCATCCCCTCCTGATACACCTCCTGGAGGTGGGGGAGTTTACACAGGACTCTCCAATGGTTTCTGTAGGTGATGACTAGCTGTAGGGTGCAGTCTGTTGGGTAGAGTGGGACTTTTAGATAGTCTGACTATTTGGCTACAAAGAGCCAACCTTTTTGAGTAGTATTTTTCAGACTCCCACTATGACAAGTTATGTTGTGTTTCAATTGATGTGATATAGGTGTGACAGTAGATGGTAACCTGGTAGGATAAAGGTCTTGTATAAAACTTTGAAGCATATGTATGATATATAGTTGTATATTATATTACTGGGTGTTAGTTGTAGGTAGTAACGAAAAAGAAAAAAAATCTATCACCTTTTTGACGAAATATAAGTAAGTAGTAAACTTATTTATTTTTCTGAAGGAAACCAGCAAATTTATAATTTTATTAAAGTTGAGTTTTATAACACGTTACTTAAATGTGATCCCTTGGGAATGGGGTGTCACATTAGTGGTATCAGAGCTGGTCGAGTCTTTCGGGAAAATCTTTGGGAATAGGTCTGTTGTGTTGATGTTGTGTGACCTCTAAAAAGAGATTGTTTGAATTACTTCTTAGAAGTAATGTGTGATAGTTAGTGAACTCAAGTTTCATTTTTTGGTTGCCATTTAACTGATTGTGTCTTGTAGGTCAGTTATGGAACCAGAAGGTGTACTTGGACGTGGTCGTAGACGTGGACGTGGACGCGGCCATGGAAGAGGTCGTAGAGGTGGTCGTGTTTATGGTCGAGGACATTTTGAGGAGAACTATGAGGAATATTATGAGGGAAATGGAGGTATGGATTTTGCTGCACAAGCAATGGCTGATGTTGCCGCTGCTATTGCACAACAAACTGCTACAATGATTGCTCAGAATTTACAAGAACAACTTCGAGCTGAACAGGCTGCTGAGGGTAGGGGTCTTACTGCTTTTAGACCCCAGAATCCTCCACAATTTCATGGAGACGTGGATCCTATAAAGGCTGACTTATGGATTCAGGAAGTAGAGAAGATTTTTGAACTAATCAACAGTCCAGAAGGAGTAAGGGTACCTTATGCTACTCACTTGTTGCTAGGAGATGTTGAGTATTGGTGGAGAGGCACTAAACAGTTGCTGGAAGCAGAAAATCAAGTAATTACTTGGGTGATTATTAAGAACATGTTTCTGAACAAGTACTTTCCACAGAGAGCTAGAGCGGAGAAGGAGCAAGAATTTCTACGTCTGTACCAGTGGGATCTATCTGTAGGAGAATAGGCGACTAAGTTTGAGTCACTTGCCAAGTATTTCCGTTTCTTTCAAAACAACTCGGATGAAGAGTGGAAGTGCGAACATTTTGAAGCGGGACTGCGATTTGAGATTAAAGAGTCTGTGTTACCATTGGAAATCAGGAATTTCTAAGCTTTGGTTGAAAAGTGTAGAAGATAGAACAAATGAGGAGAGGAAGAGATAACAGAGGAAACGTTGGAGGACCGTCTAAATCCAAGGGTCAATATCAGAACCAGAAGGGGAAACAAGTCTAGAACAAAGCTTATAACCGACCAGGGAACAATCGGAATCAGCAAATGTATCATTCTGTAGCTACTGCATCAGGTGTTGGATGCCAGAGGAATCAAAATCAACGCTCAATCAAGAAATGTTACAAGTGTGGGGATCCAAGTCATATGGCGAACAATTGTCCAGTGAGAGGACCAAAATGCTTCAACTATGGTCAGATAGGACATCTAGCTAGAGACTGTGGTATGCCAAGGACTGCGCCAGTTGTTAACACTGTGAAGACCAATTAGCCGACAGCTAAGGGAAGAGTTTACACCATGAGTGGTGCTGAGGCTTCTTATTCTGACGATCTCATACAAGGTAGTTGTGACATAGCTGGTAATCTCTTAACTGTACTTTTTGATTCGGGTGCAACACATTCTTTTATTGCCATGGATTCTGTGAGACATTTGAAATTACCTGTTTCTTCTTTATCTTATGACTTGATTGTTTCAACTCCAACTGCTGAGCCAGTTACCGTCAATTCTATATGTCTGAACTGTCCTATTATCATTCAGGATAGACATTTTCTTGTTAATCTGATATGCCTGCCTTTAATACAGTTAGATGTAATTCTAGGCATGGATTGGTTGTCTTCCAACCATATTCTGTTAGATTGTGCTCGTAATACTTTAATTTTTCCTAATCCTGAGATTTCTGGATTTATATCTGCCAACCAAATAAGAACTTTTTTGAAAGAAAGAGATCAGGGATACTTGCTTTTAACTAACTTAGAAATCGAGAGGGAGATTGATCTGAGTACAATGCCTGTAGTAAGGGAATTTCCGGATGTTTTTTCCTGACGATGTTCCCGGTTTGCCGCCTGCAAGAGAGATAGAATTCTCCATCGACTTAGTACCAGGAGCTGGACCAATTTCAATTGCTCCATATCGAATGGCACCTACAGAGCTAGTTGAATTGATGTAACACCCTGTTTTTCATAAAATGTTTTATTAAGCTAGTTTTGTTAATTTAATAATGTTGGTTAAGGGCTAAGTGGGATTTTAGCCTTAAAGTCTCTTTCTGGTACATGAGCACCCTCGTGCTCATCAGCCAGCAAGCCCGTGCTTAAAGTCAGAAGCGTGTCTCTGATTTTAAGTTGAGCACGACCGTGCTCAATAGTAAGCACGCCCGTGCTCAATGCGTGGACCGCATCTTGCTGACGTTAAGTGGAGCACGACCGTGCTCAATGCTAAGCACGACCGTGCTCAGGTCCGGATGATATAAACGTAAGCAGAACCCGAGGGTTACGTAAAACCCTACTTTTGTGAGTTGCAGCAGCCGTAGTTGCGGCCAGAGCACGTTTCCACACTGCTCCCTCTTCGTTCTGCATTGTTGGGAGTTATTGGAAGCAGTTTAGGGAGATTAGTGGTTCTACCTTGGTCTGGAGGTAATGGTTTCCCTTCCCCTTGTGGTTTCCTTCTTTATTTTGAGTAGGGAACTAATCTGGTTGCGTTCTTTTGTTTAAGGTTCTTTGGGTTAAGCCGTTGGGAAGGAACCGGTTGCAGTTAGGAGCACACATTGGTTGATAAAGCTACCTTCAATCCAGGTATGAGGAGAAGTGGGATTGTATTCATTAGGCAGTGGGTAGTGTAAGGTAACGGGGTCCCCATGACCCCGGTGTCATTCTATGTTGTATGATTTATATGTGGATTACTGTTTCTGTTAATAACATGTTATATTGGTTGGTTGTGATGTTATATGTATGTTACGGATATGTTGGTTATTAATATGATATGATGATTGATGTTATGATTTAACAGTGTTTTTGTTGTTGGACTGTTGCGATGATGATTGGTTGATAAAATATGTTAACTGATTAATTAGGTGTAAAAACGTGTTAAGTTAAGGGGATCAATCCCTAACATGATTGATTAGAACTTAGCTTCTGTTCCTGCCCAGAACAGTGCAGTCGTGCATTGAGCACGACCCTGTTGGTCGTGCTCCCACTTAAATTCTGGAAAATGGCCGCGCTGCTCAGCACGGCCAAGTAGGTCAAACAGCACGATCGTGCTGCTGAGCACGACCGTGCTGAGTGTGAAGCACGACCGTGCTGAGTGTGAAGCACGACCGTGCTTCACTTAAAGGGCAGCACGCCCTCACGTGTCCAAGCACGACCGTGCTAAGGTCTAAGCACGACCGTGCTGACCTCCTGGACAGTGATGAAATTAAAGGACTTAAGGGGTTTTAACCCCATTCCCAATGATGATAAGTTGAGATAACTAATCAAAGATAAAGATTAGACAACTTGGTTATTAATTATATAAGATAATTAAGATAACAAGATGTTAAGTCGGTATCCGTTGGGTTACCGCACGTTGATAAGTTGAAGTCTTGGGTGCTTATAGACCCAAGCACGTTGAGCTAAACCTTGGTGCTTATTGGCCAAGGGAGCCTTGACCCCACGGTTTGGGTCTAAGGTTACGTTGAGTTTGATGTTGAAAGTCTTGGGAGCTTCATGGCCCAAGCAAGGAGGTGGTGGAGATTGTTTGTTGTTGTGCCATTTGCATAAAGCATTGGAGTAGTTGATGGGGGAGGTTCGACAAAGGGGAGATTTCCCGAGAGTACGGTGATCTGGCCATCCACGGTAGGTCACCCAAGGTTTGGTGACCGAGGCCCCCCGTGATGAGGCATCCACGGTTTGATGCGTTGGCTATCCATGGGGTTCACCCAAGGTTTGGTGAACTGCCGGTGTTGGTGCTTTTATGGCCAATACGGAAATGTAACTCCAAAGTCGTTCATCCTGAGTTAGTTTGGATCCACATGCATAGTTGGAGTAGCGGAGTAGTTGATGCATTGCATAGCATAGCATACTTGATTGTTATGATGCTGTTGGATGTTGATGTATGCTTATGTGTATGTTTACCTTGCGTACTATTCCCCTGCTATTTATATGATTACATGAATCTTACTCCTTGTATTGTTTGTGTTTGGCCTGATTGGCATTTGCAGAGGACGATGAGCAGCCTGGAGAGGAGTGACTCTGAGGAGCCGCCACTCATAGTTAGGGCTTATTTATGTTTAGTTGTTTTTCCTTTGTATTCCGAGGATGTTATTTTCCGGAACGGTTATACCAGCTCTGAGTGTGACATCGAGGTTGGGTAGTTATTTCTTCATGTTTTATTGATTTTAAACTTGGTTTATTTCCCCGTTGTAACTGGTTCATGTGGGACTTTTCTACTCATGGACAATTGTTTTAAACTTATTAACTGAGTGCATGTTTTTATTATTAAATTATTTATATTAATTGCCTTTTTACATGCTGGGTAGAAGGGTGTCACATTTAGTGGTATCAGAGCAGTTCGACCTTGTTCGGACGTGGTATGAGTCTGTTGTGAGTCTGTTGTGTGACTCTTGTGTGAATTGTCTATACTTGTATAGATAATGATGTTTTAAGTTAGTTGCCTGTAGCTTTTACTCGCTTAAGTTTCTATATTAAGAGTTGTGTTGGACTTGTACAGGAACTAATGGCCGGTAGAGGACGCAACGATCAGGTGATCGCGGACGCATTGGCACTTCTGGCCAATGCTATCGGGCAGGTTAACCCTAACAATGGTGGGCCAGCTGAGTTCCAGGGACTGGATAAGTTCCAGAGGAACAACTCTCCATCGTTCAAGGGCGCGTACGATCCGGAAGGAGCTTTGTTGTGGCTGAGGGAGACAGAGAAGATCTTCAGAGCCATGGATTGCAACGATCAGTAGAAGCTCATCTTTGCTACCTTCATGCTGACCGAGGAGGCTAAGCATTGGTGGGATAACTGCAGGCAGAGGATGCAGGCTGAGGGCACAGCGGTTACATGGGCTGTGTTCAGGCAGAGATTCCTGGAGAAGTACTTTCCAGCGGATATCAGGGACAAGAAGGAGATGGAATTCTTGTCTTGAGACAGGGGTCGCTGTCAGTCGGTGACTATGCGGCCAAGTTTGAGGAGCTGGCCAGGTACTACACTCCCTACCAGCATGAGACGGATGACCGTTCAAAGTGTGTGAAGTTTGAGGCTGGACTCCGACCTGAGATCAAGCAGGCCATCAGCTACCAGGAGATCAGAGTCTTCCCTATTCTGGTCAACAAGTGCAGGATATATGAGGATGCCAGCCAGTTCAGAATTTCCAGTTCCAGAGGGTCAGATAGCCAGAGTGGCAAGAGGACCGATCAGAGGGACAAGAGTAAGCAGAGGTATGCTCCGACCGGCAGAGATTTCAAGCAGAGTGGCAAGAAGCCACAGTTTCAGCAGGATGGGTTTAGAGGCGGGTTCTCTAGCGCCTCTAGGCCCATGAGGTGTGGCAAGTGTGGTGCTACAGATCACTACTCGTCTCAGTGCAAGGAGACGCAGGTTATCTGCTTCAAATGTGGCAAACCAGGACACATCAGCCGAGAGTGTGAAGGAGTCAAGGCCGAGCCTCCCAGCGCCGGCAAGAATCAGAAGTCTCAAGCCAACCGACTGAAGACCACGGGAAGAGTCTTTACTCTTAGTGGAGCTGAAGCCTCCGAGTCTGATGACTTGATACAAGGTACATGTTTTATCGATGGAACTCAATTGACTGTGTTGTATGATTCGGGTGCTACTCATTCATTTATATCGCATGATAGGGTCAAGAGTCTTGAGTTGCCTGTTGCTTTCCTTGAGTATGATTTGTTGGTTACTACACCTACAAATAAGCCTGTTACTACTTCTTATGCATGCAAGAACTGTCATATAGTTATAAATGATAGAACATTCATTGCTGATCTTGTATGCTTGCCTTTGAAAGACCTGGATATTATTCTGGGTATGGACTGGTTATCTTCCAACCATGTCCTCCTCAACTGTTTTGACAAAACCTTGATTTTTGGAACTCCAAAGGAGTCTAAGAATCCTGACCTTCTCTCTGCCAGCCAAGTTCAAGCTTCGATGAAAGACGAAGCCCAAGTATACATGATGTTAGCTTCCCTGGAAGTAGAGAACAGCCCTCCTGATGTCGCCAGCTTGCCTGTTGTGCGAAAATTTCCTGAAGTGTTTCCGGGGGACTTTTATAACTTACCCCCAGAGAGAGATGTTGAGTTTACCATAGACTTAGTGCCTGGCACCGGGCCAATCTCCATAGCACCCTATAGAATGTCTCCTCTTGAGTTAGCTAAGTTGAAAGAACAGTTGGAGGACCTGATGAAGAAGCAGTTCATTAGGCCGAGTGTGTCTCCGTGGGGAGCACCCGTGTTGTTGGTGAAGAAGAAGGATGGTAGTATGAGATTGTGTGTCGACTTTCGACAACTCAACAAGGTGACCATAAAGAATCGGTATCCCCTCCCTAGGATTGATGATCTTATGGACCAGTTGATGGGCGCTTGCGTCTTTTCAAAGATAGATTTGAGATCAGGGTACCATCAGATTCGGGTTAAGTCTGAGGACATCCCGAAGACAGCGTTTTGGACGCGATATGGTCACTATGAGTATTTGGTTATGCCCTTCGGTGTGACCAATGCTCCTGCGGTCTTCATGGACTACATGATCAAGACCTTTCACCCTTACTTGGATAAGTTTGTGGTAGTGTTCATAGATGACATCTTAGTGTACTCCAAGAGTAAGGAGGAACATGAGGAACACTTGAGGGTTGTCTTGCAGACCCTTAAGGAAAAGCAGTTGTATGCTAAGTTGTCTAAGTGTGAGTTCTGGTTAGAGGAAGTGAGCTTCTTAGGACATGTCATCTCCAAGGGTGGCATAGCAGTGGACCCAGCTAAGGTGGAGACGGTGCTCCAGTGGGAAGCGCCAAAGTCTGTAACCGAGATTAGGAGTTTCTTGGGGTTAGCCGGGTACTATAGGCGGTTCATAGAAGGTTTCTCTAAGATAGCTTTACCCTTAACCCGTCTCACCAAGAAGGGACAGTTGTTTGTGTGGGACTCTAAGTGTGAAGAAAGTTTCCAAACCCTTAAGAATAGGTTGACGTCAACACCAGTGTTAGTTTTGCCAGATCCTAGTAAACCCTTCGTAGTTTACTGCGATGCTTCTAAGCAAGGGTTAGGTGGTGTGCTGATGCAGAATGGTAAGGTAGTCGCGTATGCTTCTAGGCAGTTGAAAACCCATGAGAAGAACTACCCTACCCATGACCTAGAGCTAGGAGCTGTGGTATTTGCCTTAAAGATCTGGAGGCATTACCTTTATGGAGCGAGGTTTGAGGTTTTTAGTGATCGTAAGAGTTTGAAGTATCTCTTTGATCAAAAGGAGTTGAACATGAGGCAGCGTAGGTGGATGGAGTTTTTAAAGGATTATGACTTCGAGCTGACCTATCACCCAGGAAAGGCCAATGTGGTGGCCGATGCCTTGAGTAGGAAAACCCTGCATGTCTCCGCTTTGATGGTTAGGGAGATGGATTTGATTGAGGAATTTAGAGACCTTAGTCTAGCTTGTGAGTTTACCCCTAAGAGTATTAGGCTTGGTACCTTAAAGGTTACCAACAGTTTGATGGATGAGATTAGAGAGGGTCAGAAGTTAGACAAGTTTCTCTTAGACCAGCGAGAGTTGCTCGCTCAGGGTAGAGACCTAAGTTTTAAGGATGGCAGTGATGGCATCTTGAGGTTTAAGGATAGAGTTTGTGTGCCAGATGTTCCTGAGCTTAGGAAGTTGATCTTAGAAGAAGGTCATAGGAGTGGATTGAGTGTGCACCCAGGTGCCACTAAGATGTATCAGGACCTTAAGAGGATGTTTTGGTGGCCTAGGATGAAAAAGGATGTAGCTGAGTTTGTGTATGCGTGCCTAGTCTGTCAGAAGGCTAAGATAGAGCATCAAAGGCCTTCAGGTAAGTTGCAACCTTTGAGTATCCCAGAATGGAAATGGGATAGCATCTCCATGGATTTTGTATCTGGACTCCAGCTGGTTTTGAGGCTATATGGGTTGTTGTGGATAGACTGACTAAGTCTGCCCATTTCATTCCGATGAACATGGAGTATCCATTGGAGAAGTTAGTTAAGCTGTACATCAAAGAGATAGTTAGGCTTCATGGTGTACCCTCTAGCATAGTTTCAGATAGAGACCCAAGGTTTACCTCTAGGTTTTGGAATAGCTTGCAAGAGGCTTTAGGAACAAAGCTTAGGCTTAGTTCAGCTTACCACCCACAGACTGATGGGCAGTCTGAACGGACCATCCAGTCCTTAGAGGACTTGTTGAGGGCTTGTGTGTTAGAACAGTCAGGGAGTTGGGACAAGTTCTTGCCCCTGATAGAGTTCACCTACAACAACAGTTTCCATTCCAGCATTGGGATGGCACCTTATGAAGCTCTTTATGGGAGGAGATGTAGGACACCCTTGTGTTGGAATGAACCTAGTGATAGTGTGGTGCTAGGGCCAGAGATAGTCCAGGAAACAACAGAAAAGATCAGGTTAGTTCAGGAAAAGATGAGAGTTGCACAGAGTAGGTAGAAGAGCTACCATGATAAAAGGAGGAAGGCACTCGAATTCCAGGAAGGTGATCATGTATTCTTGAGAGTTACCCCGACGACTGGGGTTGGTAGAGTGATGAAGGCGAGGAAACTTACTCCGAGGTTCATTGGTCCTTACCAAATCCTTAAAAGAGTCGGCGAAGTCGCCTATCAAATAGCCTTGCCACCGTTCTTGTCAAATCTCCGCAATGTTTTTCATGTGTCTCAACTCAGGAAGTACATTCATGACCCTAGTCACGTGATAGTTCCCGATACAATACAGTTAAAAGAGAACTTGACATTTGAGGTGTTACCCCTTCGAGTCGAAGATAGGAGGGTGAAGCAGCTAAGAGGCAAAGAGATTCCCTTGGTTAAAGTGGTTTGGAGCGGGGCAACTAAGGAAAGCGCTACCTGGGAGCTCGAGAGTCAGATGATGGAGACGTATCCACATCTTTTCGTTTGAGGTACGTAGAAATTTCGAGGACGAAATTTTTATAAGGGGGATGGAATTGTAACACCCTGTTTTTCATAAAATGTTTTATTAAGCTAGTTTTGTTAATTTAATAATGTTGGTTAAGGGCTAAGTGGGATTTTAGCCTTAAAGTCCCTTTCTGGTACATGAGCACACTCGTGCTCATCAGCCAGCAAGCCCGTGCTTAAAGTCAGAAGCGTGTCTCTGATTTTAAGTTGAGCACGACCGTGCTCAATAGTAAGCACGCCCGTGCTCAATGCGTGGACCGCGTCTTGCTGACGTTAAGTGGAGCACGACCGTGCTCAATGCTAAGCACCACCGTGCTCAGGTCCGGATGATATAAACGTAAGCAGAACCCGAGGGTTACGTAAAACCCTACTTTTGTGAGTTGCAGCAGCCGTAGTTGCGGCTAGAGCACGTTTCCACACTGCTCCCTCTTCGTTCTGCATTGTTGGGAGTTATTGGAAGCAGTTTAGGGAGATTAGTGGTCTACCTTGGTCTGGAGGTAATGGTTTCCCTTCCCCTTGTGGTTTCCTTGGTTTATTTCCGCGTTGTAACTGGTTCATGTGGGACTTTTCTTCCCATGGACAATTGTTTTAAACTTATTAACTGAGTGCATGTTTTTATTATTAAATTATTTATATTAATTGCCTTTTTACATTCTGGGTAGAAGGGTGTCACAATTGAAAGCTCAACTAGAGGACCTTTTGTCAAAACAGTTCATTCAACCAAGTGTTTCTCCTTGGGGAGCACCAGTTCTTCTAGTGAGAAAGAAAGACGGAGGTTCGAGACTTTGCGTGGATTTTTGACAACTTAACAAAGTGACGATTAAGAATAAGTACCCTTTACCACGTATCGATGATCTGATGGATCAACTGCGAGGAGCTGTTGTGTTCTAAAAAATTGACTTGAGGACGGGTTATCATCAGATTAGGGTAAAAACAGAAGATATTCCAAAGACTGCGTTCAGAACTCGTTATAGACATTATGAATATCTTGATGAGTTCGTTGTTGTGTTCATTGATGATATTCTTATTTACTCTAAGAGTAATGAGGAACATGAAGAACACTTACGGCAAGTTTCACAAATTCTGCGTGAGAAAGTTTTGTATGCAAAACTATCTAAGTGTGAATTTTGGCTTGAAGAAGTGAAATTTTTGGGACATGTGATTACTGAAGAGGGAATTGCTGTCGATCCTGCAGAAGTGGAAGCAGTGCTTTCTTGGGAAAGGCCAAAGACAGTAACGGAGATCAGAATTTTTGTCGGTCTAGCTGGTTACTATAGAAGATTTATTGAAGGAGTTTCCAAGATAGTTGCGCCATTAACTTTACTTACAAGAAAAGATCAACCTTTTGTGTGGACGGACAAGTGTGAAGAGAGTTTCCAAAAGATTAAAGAACAGTTGACAACCTCACCAGTATTAATACTACCTGAACTGAATGAACCTTATGAGGTATATTGTGATGCTTCACATCAAGGTTTAGGTTGTGTGTTAATGCAACATTGGAAGGTCGTAGCTTACGCGTCACGACAGTTAAAGAATCATGAAAGAAATTATCCGACGCATGATCTGGAGTTAGCTGCGGTGGTTTTTGCACTAAAGATATGGCGACATTATTTGTACGGGGCAAGATTTGACGTCTTTAGTGATCACAAAAGTTTAAAGTATCTGTTTGATCAGAAGGAACTCAACATGAGACAGAGACGTTGGATGGAATTTCTGAAAGATTACGACTTCAAGTTACAATATCATCCTGGAAAGGCGAATGTTGTAGCTGATGCACTTAGCCGGAAGGCCATTCATATCTCAGCTATGATGGTAAAGGAATGTGAGTTGATAGAGGAATTCCGTGATCTTAATTTGGTTATGGAATTAAGTAGAGAAAAGATCAGTGTAGGGATGATCAAGATCTCTAGTGGATTACTGGATGAGATCCGAGAACAACAAATCCTGGATACATTTCTTCAAGAAAAGAAGGATTTAGTGAAACAAGGGAAAGTTGCAGTGTTTAGTTTGGGGCCAGACCAAATCTTGAGGTGCAATGGACGAGTATGTGTACCGGATAATCCGGAGATGAAGAAGATGATTTTGGAAGAATCACACAAGAGTAAGCTAAGTATTCATCCTGGATCAAAGAAGATGTATCAGGATTTGAAACAACGATTTTGGTGGCCAGGCATGAAAAGGCAGTAGCAGAGTATGTTGCATCATGTCTGACTTTTCAGAAAGCAAAAGTCGAACATCAAAGACCTGGAGGTATGCTTACATCATTGGACATACCAGAATGGAAATGGGAAAGCATATCCATCGATTTTGTGGTAAGTTTACCGCGAACTTCCAAGGATTTTGATTCTATTTGGGTGATTGTTGACAGGCTAACGAAATCGGCACATTTCTTACCTGTTAAGATCAATTACACCGTAGAAAAGCTGACTGATGTTTATATCAAAGAAGTGATCAGACTTCACGGAGTACCGTCAAGTATCATGTCAGATTGAGATCCAAAGTTTACTTCATGTTTCTGGGGAAGCTTACATCAAGCTCTAGGAACCAAGTTACGGTTAAGTTCAGCATATCATCCTCAAACTGATGGACAAACAGAGAGGACGATTCAATCATTAGAAGATTTGCTAAGAGCATGTGTTTTGGACCATCGTGGAAGTTGGGATGACTTGTTGCCACTTATTGAATTCACGTATAATAATAGTTTTTCATTCAAGCATAGGGATGTCTCCTTATGAGGCTTTGTATGGAAGAAGGTGTTAGACGCCTTTGTGTTGGTACCAAGATGGAGAAAGCATGATGTTAGCTCCTGAAATCGTGCAGCAGATGACGGAAAAGGTTAAACAAATCCGTGAAAGAATGAAAACATCACAAAGTAGGCAGAAGAGTTATTCGGATCAAAGGAGACGACCCCTCGAATTTCAAGAAGGTGAACATGTATTTCTGAGAGTCACACCAACGACTAGGGTAGGTAGGGTTATAAAGTCCAGAAAACTCACTCCTAAATTTATTGGACCTTACCAAATTCTTCGCCGTATTGGTCCAGTAGCCTATCAAATTTCTTTGCCGCCTTTTCTTTCAAACATTCATGATGTATTCCATGTCTCACAATTAAGGAAGTATATTCCTGATCCATCTCACGTAATTGAACCTGATGAAGTACAATTAAAAGAAAACTTGTCTTATGAGACTTCGCCTGTACGAATCGAAGATAAGATGATTAAGCAGCTCAGGGGTAAACAAATTTCCTTAGTCAAGGTTATTTGGGATGAAGTGACTGGAGAAGCAACGTGGGAAGCTGAGGACAAAATGAGATTACAATATCCTGAACTTTTTACAGGTGCGTAATTTCGAGGACGAAATTTTTTTTAGTGGGGTAGTAATGTAACACCCCGATTTTTACTGCTTTCTAATATCGGTAATAAATATATGAATGATTATATTTTTATCCAAGACTTAGAAAATGATTTCAACGTCATTTCCTTGTTATGCTTAGTCATATAAGCTTACGATAAAATTTTGGGTTGAAAATTCAGACGGAGCCCAGTCTGCGCTTTCACTGACAATAAAAGTTTACTGCTCAGGAGACCTAATTTTACGTCGTGAACGAGATGAAAAATATTTTTATCATATTTGCTTCGATATTGAAAATTTTAGCAGAAAAATTAAAATAATATATTTGTTGCGGGCGTATACGTCGAGATGTCTCTAGGAAATCCGCGTCAGATGAACAAAAAGGGTCAGCAACGGAGCTCAGATGACTGATGTGACTTATGTGACTAGCATTAATGACAATCCTATCCGTATCATAATGGCCATAATGGCGCATTTATGACGAATGGATATTTTTGCGTGGAAAGGACAATTTTGCCCCTAGTTGGTCATGATAATTGCAAGTTTGCCATTGCAATTTTGGACCAAATGGTCCCTAAACCCACGGCTCCCCTCCCCCATTAAGCTCACTTAGGCAAATTTCTTTCATTTCCATTTCATGTTCATCACCCAAAGTTCATATTTTCCTTAAGAACACTTATGAATATCAAGGTGATTTTGTGAAGAACATCAGCAAATCCATCAAGTTCTTAGATCAACAAGAGGTAACAACTCTTCATCTTGTCATCTTAAGCCTTTCTCTTCACAACTTTTATGGATTTATGCTTGTATTCATCATGTTCTTGATTTCCTTCAAAGTTCATGAAGCTAACTTCAAAAATCCATAACTAATTCTAGAAAAATCATTTTGACATGAAACCAATTGCTATGGTCTCATAATCATCTCTACATTCATCATCTAGAATCATATGATCATGAGAAATTTCCTTCCCAATTTTCTGAGCTGGGCCGAATCCATGTAAAAGTGGAGTTCATGGATTTTGTTTCATTTTCAAGTCTTGATTCATGATTCAATCTCTTAGTACCTTGATAGCTCTTGTATGTAAGTGGTTTGAAAACCAAGAATCTAATCCAAGCTTATTTATTTTCAAAAGGGCCGAAACCCTATGTTTTGTTGTTGAAGGGATTTTGATTCCAAAGTTGTCTTAAACCACTTGAATCCAACTCTAGGTTTTGTATGTTGATTTAATCCAAGAGTTGAGAAAATTTTGAAATCCTTAGCCTATGATCTTGAGGAAAAACCGAAACCCTAGTTCTTGGAACTAGATGAGTTTTATTCCATGTTCTTAGTTCATGATCTTGGTTTAAGTGCTTAATCATGTCTAACATACTTAAGGATCATAAATCCCTAAGTTAACAAATTTCCAACTTTCCTAACCTAGAAACTTTAAAGAGGCCGAAACCTAACCTTCATGATCTAAGTATGTTGTTGTTTGATTTGATTTATTTTGGTTGCAATTCGTTTGAAGGAATCGATCGAGTTTGTTTAGTCTAAGTCATCGAAGAAGAATCAGATCGAGATCGGGAGATTACTTGAAACTGTTGATTCAACCCTTCAAGAGGTAAGGGGAGTAAGCCTGAGGAGTATAAGATAACCACATGCTTATTTGTTAGAGTCGTCTATATTGACCGTAGTGATTTACTGTGTTTTAAATTATCTACTGTTAATGTTTTAATTGATTGTCTGTTGATTATCTGGTTACTTGAGTAATTGAGCTATATGAGCTATATGATATATGCATATGTCTGATTATAATTATTTTGTTATATTAAAATTGTGGTGCATGTCATGAGTTGATATCTGTCATGCTATTTTGTGATGAACATTATCTGCTGTTGACTGTTGGATTGTGAAACCTGACATTGGTCAGTGTATAATTAATTTTGAGGATAAAAGCTTAATAAGCTTGAATAATTAATCAGAGTGATTAATTTGTGTAATTTTGAGAAAAAGTGGAAAAATATTATTTTAATAATATTTTTGGGGAAAATGTGTCAATAAAGAGACAGTTAGGGCGAAACTATGAAAATTTTCACAGGCTCTAGTTTTTTCAAAATAAATTCAATTTTATTATAAAATGTTATTTAAAGTGATTAAGTTCCGAAAATAACGTATTTTAGCCGTCAGAATAATTACGCGAAGCAGAACAGTTATTTACACTATTAAAAGATTTTTATGGAAAATTTTGAGAAAAAGGTTTATATTTTGGAATTATTAATTTTATTTAATTGAGATTTTAAAAGTTGATGTTTCTTGAAGACAAAGCTTAGAAATAAATAATTTAAACAGAAAAGAATTTATCTACGCCTTCACGTTTTTATCAACGTTTTAATAGAAAAGAATTTTTGTAAAGAGTTTTATTCAGTGAACGTATTCCGTTAAACTTGGATAAGTTTTCGGAATTTTGGTTTTGTATTTGTTTTTCACTGAGCGAACTATTTTACAAAGGATAAACGAACCTAGGAACCGAGACGTCGGGGTTCTAGTGTTCTGTGGACACGTAGATCTGGGATCTGTGTCATTGGACTGAGGGTCCTGCAATGATTTTTGTGGACTGTGTATCCTAAATTTGATGTGGAAAATGTGAGTTCCATATCCGCAAGCCTTGGACTGGTGCATCAGTTTAGGGCCTTGCGATTGAGTACTCGGACTGTGTGTCATGTGTTGAGTTTAAAAATATTTGGACTATGTGTCCTGTGTTTGTTTGCAGTAAAAAGTCTTAATATAAAATTAAGCATGGTCGTAAGCTGTGAGCTTCAACAAGGAAAGATTATTACGACAAAGAAAACAAACGAGAATAAAAGTTTTTCTCATGCATTGTTGGCGGACGTGCCGTGTGATCATTGAGTCCTGAGTGGATCAATGTATCTGTTATGGACTATGGTTCCATATGAATCATTGGGTTTCTGTCTGAACCAATTTATTTTACTGGACTGAGTGTCCAATTTTATGCGATAACTATTGAGGTTCTGAGTGATGCGATAGGTTTTGGACAATAAACTCCATTATTCGAAGTAACCATTGGGTTCTCTGTGTATAGACCAATGAGTTACATTTTTGAACAATAACCTTGGTACGTTGGAGAGTTGCCATTGTGTTATGTGTTCTTTTCTTGGGCATTGTTTTATTTTGTTTTTACAATGTGCCATGTGCGAGCTTGATCTGCTAAAAAACGAAACAGAAAGTTGTGGGATCTCCGGAGATTAGGTATCAAAATAGAGCGGAGATATTGAAGTGTCATGCATTTTTTATAAAATGATGATGACTGTCGGATATGAAATCCTTTGAATTATTCTACTGTTTAGATAATTCTGTATACTGTAATTATATGGTATGTGCTGTTTTGTGTGTCGTGCATGCGGTTGTCTTTGTAAAACTCATATATTGGTAACTCACCCTTGCATATTTGTTTTGTTGTTTCTCTTCTATGTATGTGGAATCTATGTATATATATATGTTCAGATGGATCCGATGCAGTGGATCTGAATTACTCGGCGGTCCGAGCCCTCATGTTCGATAATGCTGATCAGGGGAATGCCTGGGTGATCAACCCAGGAGCTCGGAGTGCGACGTACACGGTGCGGACACTTCGAGGGACCGTAGCTGATGGACCCCAGCAGTTGATACACACTAGGGAGACAATAGAGGTTTCACTGCCTCCCATATGGATGATTCTACAGCACTTGGTACGTCACGGTGAGTTGGAGCATCAGCCACCCCCGCATGTTCAGCCATTACAGCAGGTTGCCCCGGAGTCTCCTCCAGGGCCTGTAGTCTTGATTCCAGAGGATGCACCACAGGAGATGGAGGAGGATCCGATAGCCGATCCGGACTATGTCCCCGAGGATGATGGAGTATTCCCAGATGTCGGAGTGGGAGATGATGCATCCCCTCCTGATACACCTCCTGGAGGTGGGAGAGTTTACACAGTACTCTCCAATTTGTTTCTGTAGGTGATGACCAGTTGTAGGGTGTAGTCTGTTGGGTAGAGTGGGACTTTTAGATAGTCTGACTGTTTGGCTACTGAGAGCCAACCTTTTTGAGTAGTATTTTTCAGACTCCCACTATGACATAGTTATGTTGTTTTTCAGTTGATGTGATATAGGTGTGACAGTAGATGGTGACCTGGTAGGATAAAGGTCTTATATAAAACTTTAAAGCATATGTATGATATATAGTTGTATATTATATTACTGGGTGTTAGTTGTAGGTAGTAACGAAAAAGAAAAAAAATTTATCACCTTTTTGACGAAATATAAGTAAGTAGTAAACTTATTTATTTTTCCGAAAGAAACCAGCAAATTTATAATTTTATTAAAGTTGAGTTTTATAACACGTTACGTAAATGTGATCCCTTGGGAATGGGGTGTCACAGAGCCTTGGAAATGTTTTAATGGAGTTGAAATCCAGAATCTAGAGTACATAAAAATATGTTGATAAGCTATTATTACATCTTATGGTTGACTCAAAAATAATATTTACATGAAAAATCCCGGAAGGATTAAAGATATATATAAAAATATCTATTTGGATTTATGGTTTATAAACATGATGTTATTTCATGCAATTATGGATAGATTTATTTTTAATCTTTTTATTGAAATGACTTGAAGTTGTTCCAAAAAATATAAGATATAAGAAACATCTTGAAATGAAACATTTGCAGGATAAAGTTTTATGTCGGCTTGCAGATCGAGCATTAAGCAAATCAAATTTTTGTTTAAGAAGATGTAAAGAACCAGTTCTTAAGTGACTCATGATAGATTATATCTATTGAGTATACTGCTATGGTTCAGTAGATGGATGTGAAGAAGATAACTAATATATTGGTCCTAAAGACCATATCTTATTGTTAAATAAGCACACGCACATATTGCTAAATACTATCTGACTTGATATAATAATTTTATATGAATATATGTTCAACTAATTGATCATGCAGATAAAAGTTTATTTTATGATCCAGATGAAGTCAGATCCCATACCTGCTATTATTTACACGTGGAAGGAAATTCCACCTGATGAAAATATTGCTTACAAAGCTTATTTGAAAGAAGAATATATCAAATGTGTCAGAGCACAATATATTGCTTCAAAATGGTCCATGGGAGAAATCAAAATGTTGAAATTCATATATCTTGAAGTGATGCTTCAATAGGGGGAGAAAACTGTACTCTTTTTCCCCTTAATCAAGGTTTTGTCCTATATGGCTTTCCTTGATAAGGCTTTTACTGAGGCAGTTCCCATATAAAGGATATTTTACTCTTTTTTCTTCACTAGGATTTTTTCCCACTAGGTTTTTTCTAGTAAGGTTTTAACGAGACATATTCTTTAAGTAATGGACATCCAAGGGGGAGTGTTATGAAACATTTGCAAAATATGGATGTTTATTTAGTCTTGTAATCTCCATGAGTTAAAGGACCAAGTTATCACCATTGAATTCTATATTGTAAATGGCTCATTATATTTAGGTTTCAATTGGATTATAGGTTACAAGAGTTGTGTCCGATAAATAGGACTATGCATCATTTGTAAACTTGTATCTTGAATTGTACAATACACTGGCTATCTTCTTCTCCCTTCTCTATTCTTTTGTTCTCTTTATTCTCTCTTGTTTCTCCATCTCCATTGCTTCTAAGTTATTTGGTTTTTACATAACATTTAGCAAACTTTTTAAAGTTTTCAACTAATCGATGGTGTGTAGCAACTGTATGCCATTGTTATTTTCATAATTAAAAAATAATTGATTTTGTTACGAAATAATTTAATGATTATTTTTATAGATTTTTAAAAAAAGCAGAAGCAGATTTGTGTTTGTTTTACAATCATAAAAATCAATTTTTTTTAAAGTAGTTAGTTATAAAAACTGATTTTTTTCCAGAAGCAACTAAAAGTTGCTTTTCATTTTAACCCCAAAAATGATTTTTTCTGCTTCTGATTATTTTCAAAAGCAAGAACAAACACATTAAAAACATAAAAAAAAATCATTTTATGGTTAAAAAATGATTTTTTTAATAAAATAAGCAATAACAAACGGGCTCATAAAATACTAGGCTTATTGCTTAATCATAGTTTTGGTCCTTATAGTTACACAAATGAGTAGTTTTGGTCCCTGTAATTTCAATTGCGCAACTTTTGTCTTATCGTCAACCTATCATCAAATACTTAACGTGAATTACTGACTTGGTTAACCCTTTGTTATGTGGCACTAGTGTAGGGTTGATTTTATCCAATTAGCTAAAAAACACTAAAACTAAAACTAAAAGCTAAAAATTGCTAGAAGGAAACACACAAGCGGTACTCATTTGTGTAACTACAGACACCAAAATAACTCATGTGAAATTATACAGATTTGATTTGTCCAATTGAAACTACATGAACTTGATTTCTTCAATTTTGAAATTAGAGGGACTTAATTTAAGTAATTAAAACTATAAGGATTAAAATCACCTATTTATAAAACTACAGCGACCAAAACAACAACTAATCCAAAATACTAAAGCCCTTTAAAACTATAGTTTATAAGTCTCACAACACAGACAATACACCGGAGTTCATTAAACTGTAGTGACATTGTCATCACCCACATTAGCAAACAGTCATTATTGATTTTAAAGTGTATATATGAAGAAGTTCAAACTAATCTTCTTGTCAAGTAATTGGTTATCTACTAAATTTTATCAGATTATTAGTTTAAGCCACCTTAGGCCTTGCAAAAAAAAAAATTTAAGCTACTTCAGTTTGAAAATCTTTTTTTCTTTTTTTCCCTTCCATCTAAAATCTTCAAAGATGGAGAAACATGAGTACCTAAGAAATCATAATTTAGATTAAGAAAATACTAGATCTCTATGGCTAAGCCAAGTTGAGATCAATTCATATTCTTGAATAATTTATTTTCATTGGCAACGAAAAAGGAAAAAAAAAACTTTTTTGATTTCAGATCAGTTCATAACTTCATAGTAAATAACAGGTTCAGTGCAACTAAATGGGCTTGACGTGTGGTTCAGAAAACAGGCTTGGTGTGATTACCTTATATCCAGCATTAAAGAAAAAATATGATATTTGAAGAGATAGCATTGCTATTAATACCTTGCAATTTGCTAGTTGCATCTTGCAACTTGATTTTGACAAATGTTTTTTCCAAAAATACCCTCTTGACTCACATTCCAATTCCTATGTCACCATCATCCGCAGAAACTGCTCCCACCCCCACACCCAACACCAAAAAACACTCCACCATTCTCCACCATTGTCACCTTCTCCACCATTCACCACCTCCACCATTGTCACACAACAATGAAAGGGTGAGTTTTGTGAGTGTTTTCAAATTGGTTTGAGAGTGGTTTGCGGGTTCTACGAAAATCAAAGGGCTGACTGCTTCTCTTTCGTTTTCCTTCTGTTTCAAGATATTCATCTGCGTCGTCAACAAGTAAGCTTTTTCCATATATGTAAATTTTTGAAATGTCCGGAATTTGAATTCCGAAAAACTTTCGGAAATCTATTTCTGGAAAACCATTTCCGGAAACTCAAATTCTCAATCCGTATTACTATTTCCGGATGTGGTAGATTGTACACATCCAGAATTTACTTTTCAGATGTTTTTATTTTTGTTCTACCACA
The DNA here is from genome assembly GCA_035048595.1 of Echinosophora koreensis. Taxonomy (NCBI): domain Eukaryota; kingdom Viridiplantae; phylum Streptophyta; class Magnoliopsida; order Fabales; family Fabaceae; genus Echinosophora; species Echinosophora koreensis. Next base: position 478,050 of record JAPCYP010000125.1, on the reverse strand, counting down.
TTTTAGTTTCCGGAGGTTAATATTATCATACATGATGCAAATATTCCTCCGGAAACTAATTTCCGGAAGTTGTTTTTTTGTTCCTCCGGATTTTAGATTTCGGAGTTGCATTTTTGAATCTTTCAAAATGTACATCCGGAAACAAGTTTCCAAAGGTGTTAAATTTCCTGATTCAAATTTTTCTTAGTTAAAATAATGTTGTGTTTTGTTATGATGCTATTTTTAATGTCGTTTTCAGTGGACATGGATGACTATTTTGGCAATCTAACTGAGGATATGGACATGTCAATTAATATGAGAAGAGATGGAGATGTAAGAATAAATTTTCATTTGCCTTGATTAATCGTCTTAAAAAAACTCATCCTTTATTTATGGTTTTTTTTTTTTTTCAGAATCCTGTGAGCATAGAGAGGTTGGATGTTCTGAGTGTAAAAGATGTTGTTGATTATAGTGATGCATTCACTACTACAAAGGTGGTTGAATAATGAAATATTATTAGTATAATGTTATTACTATGTGTGAACATTATAACATCATGCTAATTTTTTTATTGACAGGTATTCTCGAGATGATATGTTGAATTGGGCTCGACAAGTTGGTAGAGAGAATGGTATTGTTGTCGTCATTCACAGGTCAGACACAGGAGGTAATCGAAGGACGACGGTGGTGATTCTTGGTTGTGAAAGGGGTGGGAAGTATAGACCATACAAAAAGGAGTTAGCTCGCAAGGTGACAGGAACTAAGAAATGTGAATGTCCTTTCAAATTAAGAGGAAAACTGTTGAAAAATGGTGGTGGATGGACACTTAATGTAGTTTGTGGCCTTCACAACCATGAGTTAGCGGACACCTTGGTTGGTCATGCATACGTTGGTCGCCTAAGTGCCCAAGAGAGGTCTTTGGTCGACGATATGACAAAGAGCTTGGTTAAGCCAAGAAACATAATGATCACATTGAAGGAGCATAATAAGGATAATTGCACCACTATCAAACAGTTGTATAATGTGCGGCAAAATATTAGAATATCTCGAAGAGGCCATGATGGGCTCCGGCAAGTGTACCGGATCAAAGCAAGTAATAATAAAACGGTGAGAAATCGAGTATCGAACTCAGGGATTGGGTGACCAAGTACCACTTCACAAATTTAACAACTATTGAGACCAAAATAAATTTCGGATTTGTTTTAAGATAAAAATTATGAAAAGAAATTAAAATAAATATTTTTGTATTTTTGAATTAATTAAAAAGTAAAATTAAACAAAGAATGATCAAATAAAGAAAGCTCTAGGGATCCAATATCACCAACGCTATGAATACGCATTCCTCATAGACAAGGAATCCTTATCCCACTTGGTTTGGTTCAACTATATCAATTCTTCCTAAAGTCTAATTAACTTCTAATGTCAACCAAGAATCCTAGACTATCATAAAGTCTCTCTCTAGTACTCTAGAAAACACCCCTCCAACTATATCTCTATGATGATCAACTACTAAGAAATTCATTAAGCTCTATGATTCTCTACGAAGGTTGCACAAGATTCATTCGGCATATCTCTATGCATATTAACCCTGTGGTTTTATCTCAATACCCTTGACACATAAATCTCCTCTTGGTTTCATTATGATTAGCCTATCATCTAATTGGCGATCAAGCAATTAGAAGCATTAAGAACAGAGAATAAAAGACAAAATAAGATAAGAAGAAATTAAGTAAAACTGAAATAAAATCATCAAACCATCATGGTGCGATTACATCGTCACCCTAGAAAAAGGGTTTAGTTCATAAGAAAAGAAAGAAGAAGAAAAGAAGAAGAAAATTACATTGAAATGGTGCTACACTGCGTTCTGCTTTCTGCGGTACTGGGACTCGCGCTACTCCGACCGAGTCTTTCTCTCGCTGACGCTGTTTTATATGCTTTTCAAGGCTTCATCTTATAATTAAATTGCCAAAATATCTCTCTGTTATTTTTCTGATATGCCATTGTTATCCAAATCTTCAATTTCATTATGTGGGCCCCTGCCACAATTTACTTCACGTTGACCAACTTAAGTTTCACTCTTAATTCCAATTGAACTTTTTTCCTTTCCTGGATGCAATCACTAAATGATCACATGGGCCCAGTTCAAAGTCCAATTTCAATCTTAAGTTTCAATTGAAACCTCATTTCCGTTGCTGATTTTTTGTTGGACTTATTTCCAACTTCTAACTCAATTAGGAATTCAATGACACTCCTTATATCACGTTGGGATTTGGCAAAGCCAAATTATTTCTGTCAATTGCAATCCTTGTTTTTGTTTTTGATACTTTACTAAAAATCAAAATAATAAAAACATGAGAAAATCAACTAAAATCTAATTATAATTAATTAATTACACACATTGACTCTAAAATAATCAAAATAGATAAATAAAGTCTAATTTGGGCTAAATCAAGCATTTAACTCAATTTAATTGATGAAATCCACTCTAAAATAATCTAATAAACATGATAAGTCAACGGATTATCAGGCCCTAGAACAGAAATGCAACATTTGCTGAATTTATGTGAGCGTGATAAGTATGTGTGTTGGCATAGAAGGCTGGACATGCCCGATGTTGTTAGAGATATATTTTGGACACATCCAGATGTCGTAAAACTTATGAATGCATTCTCCATTGTGTTGATCATTGATAGTACTTATAAAACCAACAAGTATCGGTTGACGTTACTTGAGATTGTTGGTGTTACCTCTACAGAGCTGACATTCTCCATTGGATTTGCTTATTTGGAGTCTGAACGAAGTAATAATTTCATCTGGGCATTACAGAGGTTACGAGGTCTATTTCTATCTGAAGATTCAATACCTCAAGTAATAGTGACCGATAGAGACATTGCGTTGATGAACGCAATTCACACTGTTTTTCCTAGTTCAACTCAATTATTATGTCAATTCCACATTGTTAAGAATGTGAAGGCCAAATGCAAGATGATAGTGCACCCGAAGGAGAAGTGGGACATTGTGATGGATGCTTGGGATAGTATTATGGACCCCCCCCCCCCCCCCTACTGAGTGTGAGTTTGAGGAGCGTTTGAGGAACTTAGAAGATATATGTTATAATTTTCCTATTTTTGGTGACTACGTGAAAAATACGTGGTTGATTCCTCACAAGAAAAATTTGTCGCATCATGGATACATCGGGTGATGCACCTTGGAAACACAACAACTAATAGGTGTCTCTTATATTAAAGTATTAATATATAGTAGAATAAATAAGTATTAATATTTATGTGATTTTTTTTTTTTGTGTTTGATAGCAGGGTTGAGTCTGCACATGGGAGGCTGAAGACATTGATTCAGGATAGCATGGGGGACTTGTGCAGTTGTTGGGATGCCAAGAATAACATGATCATATTGCAGCATACTGAGATAAAGACATCATTTGAGAGAAGCATAAACGTAGTGGAACACAGATTTAATAATCGATTCTACATCACTTTGTATGGATTTGTTTCAAGGAGTGCTCTAAATCATATTGCCGATGAGTTTGAACGAGTTAAGACTATCGGGATTAACAGTGCTGTCTGTGGTTGCAAAATTAGAAGGACACGTGGGCTACCGTGTGCATGTGAACTTGGTAAGTACAGTACGATGGGTAACTCTGTTCCTTTGCAGTCAGTTCATTCTCATTGGAGGAGGTTAACCCTTGCGTACCAAGGATTGGACGAATCATGGTCAGAGCTATCGTTGCATCATGAGCTAGATGCATTGAATAACCGATTTCAGGAGCTTGATTTATCTGGAAAAAATACAATGAAAACAAAACTGTGTGAAATTGCATATCCAGATACAACTTCAATGTGTCCACCACCCGAGAAGGTAATCCCCATATTCTTGTCTATATTGAACGATTTAGCAAGGGTTTCCATTGATTTTGTTTAATTATGTCTTTTTACAGGTCCGAACAAAAGGAGCACCAAAAGGTCATGCAACGAAGTTTGCTAGGTCGACTAAACGTGATCCTTCGTATTTTGAACACGTTGATTCACTTCATTCGGTACAAGAGAGCATATCAACTCGCCCTTCTCCTAAAATGTCAGGCCAATCCACCAGACCCAAGAGAGCATATATAATGCTACATCAAATTCCTCCTCAACTTCGTCACTTTGTTGAACACATTGTTGATGTGCAAGCTGATGGGAATTGTGGTTATTGTGCCATTGCTGCATTACTTGGTATGAGTGAGGATTCTTGGGCACAAGTCCGCCTTGACTTGATTAAGGAGCTTAGAGAATTTCGTGTTGAGTATGCCAAATTATTTGATAGTGAACAACGGGTGGTAGACCTAATAAACTCACGATATGTTGGTTACCAAATGGTTGTATCCCAAGAAAAATGGATGAGCATACCGAACATGTGTTATGCAATTGCTTCAAGATATAATGTTGTCCTAATTGTCCTATCCATGCATCAAAGCAATAACTTTTTTCCTTTAAGAAGTAGGCCACCATCATCTCATTCGAGTCACAAACTAATTTGCATTTCTCTTGTGAATAATTGTCACTTTGTACAGGTATAATAAGACATTTCATTGTTGCTTATCAATTACTATGATTTATTGTATCAATTATTTGACTTTGTTTTGTTTTGATTGTTTTACAGGTCTTTTTGAAGGACGAGTGCCCATTACCCCCTGTTGCTTACGGGTGGCATAGATTCTGTTATCCAGATGCTCGTTCATTGGAAAAGCCATATGTTCACTGCTTACAACATTTCAACTCATTGTTAGTACAAAAAGACCTAGAATGGATGGATATTACAGATGATTGATTGGATATATAAACAAGGACCTTCATATTTTGAGTTAGCCTTCATATTTTGGGTACATAGATTCACTCTATTTAGTGTGAGTGATTGGTTGGATGTATAAATGATATCCTTAATTTTTTGGGTATATAGATTCACTCTATTTAGCGTGGGTGATTGGTTGGATGTATAAATATTATCCTTCATATTTTGAGTACATATATTTCTATGCATAACTTATAGCAATTGGATAAATTTAATTACTATGGTTCAGTTTATTTTTGTTCATTTGTTAGAATTTAATAAAAGAGTTTGGGTGAAATTATGGTTACTCCCTATTGATTAATCATAATTTTAATTTATTATTAAAAAATAATTAATTAATGAAGTGTACGTATAGCAATTAAAAAATATCAAAAAATTTATTTGAGTAAAATAAGCCTATTATAAGTGAAAAACATTGAGCAAAATATAGTTTCAAAGTTCCTCTCAAGGATTGTCTTTAAATTTAGCAACCTGATAGCAACATTAACTGTGGAGCTAGTTTAATGAACAAAATAAATGGCTTAACAATGCCATTAACTAAGGACTTTAAACATCTACAACTAATCAACTAGTGGAGGACCTGGATCGAGACTTCTTCCTCCTCTGATATGTGTTTCCAAACTGAATCCCTCCACTAGCAAGTGTCAAAGCTGAACGCGTGTGCTCCCAAGCATCGGTACCTTGGGTTACCATCCTTCTGTCTAGCATCTCCTCGAGTAAGTCACGTATCTTCTCAAACCTTTCCTGAAATTGCAAACAACATCGTGTCAAAACAAGTTCCAACTTACACACACTCTTATTGAAACAAATACAAACTCTTATATACATAAACTCACCACTTGTTGACCAAAACTCCTGGAACTGTTACCTGCCGGCAATTCTGGCTGGATGTCTGGCACCCTAGGAGGAGCTCCTTCATCTGGAGGTATCAAGTAAGGATGGGAGATCCTATGGTACCACTGAATGTATGCTTGGGCACACTGCGTTGGATCAGTAACATGTGGTCCCCTAACAACCACCTAATTTGTAACACCCCCCTTGGGCATTACTTTGTAACATGTGCGGAAATAAATTAAAAGAAATTTTTGCTGGTTGCTTTCGGAAATTGATTTATTTTGATGTCAAAAAAATATGTCTGGGTGTAAAACAATTTATTTCTGAATACTTCAAACATACGTACACATCATAATAGTAAAAACTGTATTATTCACAACAGAACTTCAAACCATATAAAGGTTTTCAAAACACCTACACATACTATCTCAAACATACCACCCAAAGAAAATCCTAAGCTGATCGCTCTATAAGACACTCACTGATAAGACCTCGTGATCATCCCTATGATCACAACTCTTTCTGCAGTCTGTACTCAAGTCTCCAAGTGACTTAAGGAACTCTTCTGCAACATCTGCACTCGTGTACCAAGGTACAACAGCAAAGCCAGGAGAACATGCATATGCAAGGGTGAGTTCCAATATATGGATTTTAAAACGATAACCATATGCACGACACACAAATAACATTTAACATGTATGTTCAACAATAAACAGTTTATTTATCAAAGGGTTTCATACTCGACAATCTTCGTTGTTTTAAAAACCATGAGACTTCAATATTCATCAACTAACTTTTGTACCTAATCTCCGGAGCTTCAAACACCAAATACCAAATAAATGAGCTGATCAGGCTCTCGTTGCCAAATAAGGCAGAAATTAACCATATCACTGTCCAAAACGAGGCACAGTGGTTACTATTTATAGTATATGGTTTCGTGGTCATATATCCATCAAGGCAGAGTGATGCAAACTTCATGAATACTTGCCATCAAGAATTCAAGTCCTACGCAGAGGCACGTCTGCCCAAAAATGCATGTAAAACGTTTTGTTCACGTCATTTTCTTTGTGTTCATTCTTTCCTTGTCGGGGCTCAATGGCTCACGACCAATCCAAAGTTTAAACATTTAAGTTTAATCCATCATTCCACTAAAGCAGACTCCAAGTCAAAATGTGCAAATTAATCCATTATTCCAATAAATCAGACTCCAAGTCAAAATGTGCAAATCATGAAATCTGGACCGATGCACTAGTCTTAGATACGTAGATTTTAGCGCACAAAAATAATACACGTTTTATAGGACATCTAGTCCATAACTTCACCTTTTAGACCCCTGGTCCATACCATAGAACACTAGATCCCGACATCTCAGCAGCTAGGTTCGTCTTTCAATTTAAAAACATTTTCGTTCTATGAAATACAAATTCAAAATGAAACTCCACAACTCATCCAAGTTGTTGGAAATAATACCGTTGTATAAAAATACTTTACAGAAAATTTTTTTACGTTGGAAATTCATTTATAAAATCATCAAATCACTTGAAACTCGTTTCGTCTAAAAATCTTTATTTGAAACTTTAGTTCAAAGAAAACATCATTTGAGACTAAATTACTGTTTAAAACAAATACTGTTGTTGTCGAAAATGCTTTCCGTAAATATTTTCGGAATGGTTCATCGCTTGACGTTTTCAAACGTTTTAGGTCAAAATATGACTTTTCTAGTAAAATAATTTTCCCAACACTGTAATAAAATTATTTTTGAAACTTATTTTTTTATAATAACATTTTCTAATACTTAGAAATTTCTTGCGTAAAAATCAGCAGTACAAAAATATTTCCACGGTTACGTCCTCACTGTAACTCATAAAACACTCTTACACCGTTAAATCATTAAAATAATCTCTTTTTCATTTATTCCTCATTTCTAACCAATCAAATACTTAAGTAATATTATATTGCTATTTCTCATCTATTAAAACTCATTATTCTGTAAAAAACTTTTTAACGCTTTTAACCTCGTTATTAATTGAGCACTGACCACTGTCAGGCTTTTCAATTCATAATCAACATCAATAACAGTCTCATGCCAATAATATAGCAAATCGCAATTAATGACATACAACAAAATATAATAACAATTAAATGCAGATAAATAAATAATTTAAAAGCAGATAACTTAAAAGCAGTTATTTCTAACTATGTAAAATAACAAATGCACCCAAATAAATCATACAGACCACAAACAAATTACATACAGCTATCGGAAAAATCCCTCAGGTACTCCCCTTACCTCTTGAAGGTTTTTCTTCTGAATTTAAGTTCTGCCAACGTCCGATCTCCGCAAAACACGTACACGATTCACACAACAATTTATCCCTCAACAACCACAACAAATAATTATCAATCAAACACTAAATACACCTATGCTCCTATATGATAGGTTCGGCCATGAGGTTTTTAAGTTGGCTAGAAATGATAAAATTTTGCAAGCTTTTGGATTAAGGATCCCTAAGCATTGGAGACACATAATCAATTATTATATCGCAAAAGTGAAAACAAAATCCTCTAACTCAACATATAGAGCTAGGTTCGGCCTACTCATTTTAACTAGGCTAAAGATGTTAAAATTTTACCAACTCTTGGATCAATGATCCTTAAGCAAGATTGAAACCTAAACAAAGCTTACTTAACAAAAATTGAATCAATACCATCTTAACCACAAAGTTAAGACTTTCGGCCATGGGGTGATTTTGTGCTAAAAATTTCTAAAAACCTTAAGCTCTTTGGATTAGTGATCCTTGATCACTTAAAACCTTAAAACAATGATTAAGATACAGGATTGAAATAAAATACTTCAATCCTTCAAGAACTCAATTTCAGCCATGAGTAAAAATTTGGGTTAGAGGTTTTATTTTGATTCAACATCAAGGATTCAATACATATATGAGATATAAGGATTGAATCAAGCAAGACTTAACAAAAAAGGTTTGAACAAAGTTCCTCCCCCTATAACACTAGGGGTTCGGCCTCAACAAGATCAATAGGAAAGAAATTTTAGTTTGATGCATCCTCTTGGATCTTAAAAATAGAGAGGATACTAAGATCATAGAAATTGGTTTCATGCTCATTGGATTTTTCTATGAATTTTCAAAGTTCTAGATCTAAGAATTGAAAATAATGATCATGGCTTCAAAACACAAAAATAATTTAAGAACATGATGATGATTGAGTGAGAGAAGCATGGTATACCTCTTGGAATTGAAAAATGAGCAAAGGATCTACTAGTTGCTTCACAAAAATGGCTATGGAAACTTAAGGTTTTTTTTGTGAAAAATGATGAACAAGCTTGATGGTGAAGATCATGCCTTTTATAGAAGTGAAATGGGCTCATTTGGAGGGGTTGGGCTGTGGGACTTGGGGGGCAAAAGGTTCCAAAGCATAAATTTTTAGGGACAAAGTTGTAATCTTACACAATGGCTATTTTGTGATTAAATGACAACATAAGGACAAAATGGTAATTTTCCACAAAACCATCATGACAAACATGTGGTGAGGATTGGTTGGTAAGGTGGCTGATTTGTGTTCACAAATTGTTGGGACAAACTTGGCATTTCAATGAAAGTTCAAGGGTAAAATAGTATTTACACTATTTTGAAGAAATATCTAGATATTTGCTAAATGTAATCAGTACATTGGTGAGTCACCCCCTATGAGTCATCATGGACTCATTGTCTTCATCCATCTGGTGTCGAATTTTGTCTCTGCACGTCCGTTCTCGACTCCGTCGATTACCCGATTTAGGTTTTACGCCCGAAATAACTTATTTATTTTGAAAATTTTCAAAATAGCCTATATCGTTGGAAAGTTGATAAAAACCCTAATCGTTTCGTTCACGAGTCAAAATTAGGTTTTCTGATCAGTAAAATCTTACTGTCAGTAAAAACACAGACCGGGTTCCATCTGAATTTTCAACCCAAAATTTAACAATATACTTATAAAAATAAGTATAATATGAATATGAATATGACTTTGGTTTTCCCAAAATCATTTTCTAAGTTTTAGATAAAAATATAAACGTTTATTTATATTTATATCGATATTAGAAAACAGAAAAATCAGGGTGTTACATAATCTACATGCTGAGATCATCTAGCATCTATCTCCTTTGATGACAACACGATACTAGTTACATCAAGAGGTGACCGAGGAATGTTTTGCACATGGCCAAACTGCCGCAACACCCTCTCAAGTAAATAGGGGTGCCTCTATCGGCCACATCTGATGAAACCTGAATACAACGAGATGTCATCAAATGGTCGGTGCACCCTGTGACCCTCATATGACATCCATATGATTTCATCCACTATTAACTGGTCAATGGAAACCTGAAAAGGATGGATAGCCCAAGCACCCCTCACAGGTGTCCAGCACTGTACTCTAAGCGAATCTTCGGTGTATCCATCTGCCACATTACGGTTACCAATGCTTGGGAAATGCTCATATATCCATCACTGAAACGACAGTAATGTGTCACTAAATGGCTTACAATATAACAAACATAAGCAATTTAATATAAAATAATTATACCTACAATAGGGTCATATAACCTCCACACTTTTTTACATTATGTCGACTAGCATCACTTAGATGATCGTGTAGGTATGCCAGAGCAACTGCACCCCAGGCATACCTTCTGCAGCTGCCAAGGTCGCGGAAGAGTTCCAAGAATGCAACATCTACATATGTAGAACTCTTATCAGCAAAAATAGTGCAGCCCACCAAATGTAATAGGTATGCTCTGGCCGCATTTTCCACTTCCCCTTGCTCCAACTGAACCCGATAAACATCCTGGAGCCAGCTAAAGCTAACATGGGCACCTCTAGTCGCATCTGTCTCCTCTTTTGCCTCTGATTGTCTCACTCCTAAAAGATCAACCAGATACAAGCATGCAATGTCTCTGTCCATGAGAGGCAGTTTGAAAGATGCACCAATGATTGGAAGATGCAATAGGCTCGAGACGTCATCCAAAGTAACTGTCATCTCTCCACACGGTAAGTGAAAGGTGCATGTATCTTTGTGCCACCTCTCGATAAAGGCTGACAACAATCCCTTGTCAACAGTGCTATGCGAGCAGTGCAAGAGGGGCCCCAAGCCAGAGTCATGAACATACATCTCAACTTGATCATGGTTGCACGAGAATTTTGCTAGCTTCCGTTCGTGTGTAACCACCTTCAGCTCACGACGGTCCTGCAACCGTAGAAGCATATAAAATGTCAATGGTAACAATTTATTTAATATTAAACTAAATCCAAATGTAAATCATAATAATAATAATAATAACTTTCAGCAGATACTTACAACTCCGTTCCATAGCGCGTGTGCAACATGCTCACCGAATGACCTAAGGACAGACGTATCCTCGGGTCCTCCAGGGAATGACTCAACAGGTAAAGGAACATCCTCCTCCTACTGGAGCTGTATAGGGACCTCAACCTCCGGAGCGGGATCCTGTACAACGACCTCATCCTCGTGCTGAGCCACAGAAGCACGACTACCCGCAGCACGTTGTGCACTCGCAGAAGCTGTCAGTCGCCGACGTTCAGTAGGAGGTCCCCCGTCCAGAGTGAGTACGCACCATGCTGCATAATAAGCCAGATGCAGAAATTCAATAATAATAACAAGCTACATATTTACATTCAGTAATAATAAAGTGGGTTCTTAAGTTTGTGGTGATAATCATGATTAATGAGGGTACTCTTGCTCTATTTTATTCATTAATTATAGAATATTGCCATCTGCCATTTTATCCAAAACTAGTAGGCTTAAAATTTCCAAAGCAGTATTTTTTATTTTTTTATTTAAAAAAAATGAATGAATCTGGAAAATCAAATCCAGAATACATCCGGAAAAAGAACTCCGATAATCTTCCGGAAAATGAAATCTGGAGCATATCCGGAAACGAAAATCCGGAGGCTTTCAGCAAACAATCAATACGTCACCAAGTAATGAAACCGTCCGGAAATGAACGTCCGGAGAATAATCGGAATCCAAATTCCGGAAACTAATGATTTTGAAAAAAAAAATAGTAGAGAGAAGAAGAGAACGAAGACTTACCCGAGGAGAAGATGAAGGCGGAGCTTACTGTCCTGTGTCGCGGCGTGGGGAGGCACTGTGTGGAGGCGCTGCACGTCTGCATCAGGAAGGGTAGGGGAGGAGCTGTGAAGGGGATTTAGGTTTTCCGGATGTGTGGTGCTGGTGAGGAAGGATTATAGGCTTAAGGGCATTTTTGGAAAAGCAAAAGAAAAGAGAAGGGAGCAAGGTGTGTGCAGCAATAAAAAAGGTTATCTACTAAATTTTATCAGATTATTAGTTTAATCCACCTCAGGCCTTGCAAAAAAAAAAAGTTTAAGCTACTTCAATCTGAAAATCTTTTTTCATTTTTTCCCTTCCATCTAAAATCTTCAAAGATAAAGAAACATGAATACCTAAGAAATCATAATTTAGATTAAGAAAATACTGGATCTCTATGGCTAAGCCAAGTTGAGATCAATTCATATTCTTGAATAATTTATTTTCATTGGCAATGAAAAGGAAAAAAAACTTTTTTTTTATTTCAGATCAGTTCAAAACTTCATAGTAAATAACGGGTTCAGTGCAACTAAATGGGCTTGGCGTGTGGTTCAGAAAACAGGCTTGGTGTGATTACCTTATAAGGTCCTGCTATTTGCACTGGTTTTTTTTTACTCTTTGCACCTTGCATAATTTTTTGTTTCACTTTCTTTCCAAAAATACACTTTGAGTGAAATCTCCCCTCCCACACCGCCGCTGAGCCGTTTCCTCCACACACCACGACCCTCATCATTTTCTTGGACAGCCTAGGTTTCGCCTCCACCCTTGAAGAGCTCTTCATCTTCCCTCTACTCATTTGAAGAGAATTATGCATTTTATCCAAATCTTTATATATGACCTGTAATAAATAATTTGAAAAGGAGAAAAAATGAGTTTTCATTCTCTGCTTTGAAGAGACACCCACGATAACAACAGCGCAAAATTCTTTCGCCCTCTTCACACAATGTTTCTTCAATTCCGAGTCCTACACGTCGAATCTTCTCCGGTTGCTTCCATTCGGGGGCTCCAATTTTGGAATCCGTTCAGTCCATCTTCGGCGATGGCAAAGAACTTCGATTTCGTTGATGAATTAGGGTTTCGATTTGGTCAATTCCAAACGCCACTGAAGCTTCGGAAGCAACAGTTGTATGCTCAGTGTGATGCCAAGCGCAATTACAGATACCGTATCAATACCATTGGTTTCAAATTTCAATTGAATAACTGAGACACAGTACTGAAACACAAAATCAAATACATACTCCCTCCGGTCCACAATATAAGCAAAAATTTTCAAATTTTTTATCCAAAATATAAGCAAATTTTAACTATTTCCATTTTATTTAATGAAGTTATTCTCAAAATACCCTTCATTTAATACAAATTTTGTTTTCCAATGATTCCTTTTATTCTCAACAACACAAGCTTAATAAATAAGAGGAAGGGTAATTTAGGTAACAAACTTAATTTTTTATTCCCAATGACTCTTTTAAATATGATCAACTAGCTACCTTAATATGTGTGTTTTATTCAATTTTTGTTTATAATAGAGATCGGAGGGAGTAAGTCGTTTGAGCTTTGTCAGCTTGACATGTGAAGAAGAATTAAAAAACTAATAGTGGATGGATGCAAGACTGACCAAACATTTTGTTTTTCTTCATTATTAGTTGAAGCGTAATTTTCAAATCTCGACGGCCCTGATTAATTAATAGTTGTTATAGAAATATAATATAAGAAGAGAAAAAAAAATTACCAACTCGTGTAATGATAATTTTTTTCTAGGACGACTTTTGAAGTCGTTTGAGCTAGTCATGTCAAGAAGAATTAAAAAACTAATGATGGATTAAGATAAATCAAACTTTTGTTTAAATAATCGTAATTTGTTCCACTATATGCTAAACCGAAGGTTTGGGTTAAAGTGCACCACACAAATTGGTGTATCACTCACTATCAGGGTCGGCTCAAGGGTGAAGCTATTAAAGCCTTAACTTTAGGTCCATCAAGAAAAAAATTATTTCCACTTAGTTTTTATGAACAAAAAAAGCCTTACATACTAACAAAAAGGCCCAACCCAAAGCATAATCTCATCCAAGTAGATTATCTCATTTAAAATAAAAAAATCTCACTTAAAATTTGTTTTAAGCCTCGCTCGCTCTTGGATCGATCCTGCCCACTATACCATCCATGTGACAAGTTTTGGGCCAATGAAATTGTCACATGGGTTGATCAAAATTTCAACCTAAAAAGTCAAATAGTCACATATACAAAGGATTGATGGAGCTCTTAATATATGAATGGTATAATGGATAATGTATCATATGAATGGTGCACCATAGCCTTGACCATGCTAAACCATCCTGCCGGCTTCTGGAGCACGTTCAAATTTTTAAAAAATTTCAATGGGATAATTAAATGTATAACAACTACATCAATAATAAAATAGTAGATTTCAATTTTCATCGCGTTTGGCTTCAATTGCCAGGTTGGCTTCAACCGAGGAAAACTAATTAATGGAAGGCTTAAATAAGTTTTTGGTCCTTATATAAATATCTTGAAATTTGGTTTTAGTCCCTCCAAAAATTTTTTTTAGGAAATGATCCCTTAATGTTTTTAAAGTTTGAAAATGATCCTTGTTATTAAGTCAACTCCTTTAAGTGATGACATGGCAAACGGACCGCCACGTCATCAATGCCACATGTATTAGGATAATATTATTTAATTTCATGTTGGATTTTTAAATATTTAAATAATCTCAAATAATTAAATAATATTTAATTTGTAATAATTCTTATTATTTCAGGATATTCAAAAATTTTAATTTAAATAAAAATTTATAATTATTAAAAAATTAACTAATTAAAAAATTTAGTATTATTTTTTTAAAATTATTTTTAAAGATTTTTTAAAAGTTTTAAATTTTATTTAACTATTTAAAAAATTATATTTATTTAATTATTTAAAAATTTAAAATTATTTAACTATTTTAAAAATTATTATAGTTTAATTATTTAAAAATTATAATTACTTAAAAAAGAATAATTATTTAATTACTTAAAAGTATATTTATTAAAAAATTATGATTGTTTCAGGATATTAAAAATTATAATTACTAAAAATAATTATTATTTATCAATGAGATTATTTTTTTAATTAGTTAATTTTTAAAAGATTATGATTGTTTCAGGATATTAAAAAATTATTCAAGTAATTAAAAAAATAATTATTCTTAAAAACTAAATTAAAATTAATTTTTTAATTTTAAAAAATTATTTAAAATTTAAAATTATTAATTATATAAAAACATTTAGATAATTAAAAATCCAATGTGGAATTAAAGAATATTATTTTGGCACATGTGGCATTGATGACGTGGAAATCCGTTTGCCACGTCATCGTTTAACATAGTTGACTTAATGATAGGGACCATTTTCAAATTTTGAAAACATTAAGGGACCATTTCCTAAGAAAAAATTTTGGAGGGGCTAAAACCAATTCTCACCATATTTAGAGGGTCAAAAACTTATTTAATCCTTAATGAAATAAATAAATGCATATCTTTGGTATTAGGTCCAAACAAATTATAATTAAATCCCTATTCTTTCTTACTATCTCTGGATTTTTGCTATAAATCTCAACGTGCCAATGTTTTTTCTACAGCTTCATTTTCTAAGTGATTGCAGGAAGGACTCTGTAGCCTTTTCCTTTTCACTGCTCTCTTAAAGCTTTTCTTCTTTTGCATTCATTAGAGTTTCTGGTTGTTTGATGCCTTCGTAATGGTCAAGTATGGACTAACTACAGCTTCATCATCTTATTTGAAATGGAGGTTTGTTTCTCTCGCTTTGTCTATTTGTTCATCGACTCTTGTTTCGTTTGGTCCTATGAAATTTTACCCTCAAAAAGAAAGATAATTATTAACATAACACAGAATTCATAATTTTAGACTATGTTTGGGAGTTTTGGAGAGGATGGAGTGGAATAGTTAGTAATGGAGTGATTTAAAGTGAAGTGGAGTAGAGTGATAAGAGTATATCACTCCATTGTTTGGGAGTTTTAACGAAGGAATAGAGGGACATCCCACTCCATTGTTTGGAAGTCACAACGGTAAGTAATTGAGTAGGGTGAATTACAAACATTATTTCCAATACTAACCTTTTTATATTTCATTGTTCATAATAATGTTTTGTTTAGAAGGGTTAAAATTATAAATCTGTATCTTATAATAAAAAAGAGAGAAGTGTTCCATCCAAAATTTGGAGGGTATGAAAATAGAGACTTTGGATGGTTTGGAGTGGTTTGGTTTCTCATTCCCAACCATTTCACTTCATTGTTTAAAAAACTCCCAAACAATGAATGAAGGTATCTTCGCTATTCCACTCCATTACTAACCATCTCACCCCATCCTCCCAAATATACCCTTAGTCAATGTTTTTAAAACCGGTCGAACCTTCCAGATGGACCGTTGACCGATCCTCTCTTTCGTCCTAGTTGGACCTTAGAACCGCTATAGCGGTCTGACCAGCAAAAAATAAAAAACCGGTTGGACTGGTATAAAACCAGTAACTGGTAACCGTCCGGTTTATTCCAATAAGATTTAAGGCTAATTTAAGGCTAAAAACCCAGAGACTAAGTAACGTAATTACAAACTTAGATACCAAATAATCCACCAAAGAAACACCCTTGTATAAGAAAAATCCAAGACTTGTGGAAACAAGACTTGTGTAATCCCTATAAGTGTAACCCAATAATCCACAATTACCACTTACCCCCGACCCCCAAATTAAGCACCTGTGAATTTTTCCAAAACCATCCCACGGGCAAACTAGAAAACCAGCCAGCCACCAATCCAACCAAAAGGGTATCGCAGACAAGCACTTCAACCCCACTTCCAGCGAAGAGACAAAGCTGCCCACACAATAGCCGAGCGAGAACAGCCAATAAATCAAATTACAGCAGGGCCATAGCAGAGAAAAAGAGAGAAAACCTTCACCCTTCATATGTGTCGTACCAAAAAAAAATCCACCAGAACAGCCACAAAAAAAAAAACTAACCATTTTTATGCACTCCACTCCAAGGGATTTATACACTATAGTCCAACAATTGCACACCCCCTTTCCTTGTTGTAGGTGAACTCTATGAGAGGTTAAAACCTATCCCAACTACCCGATCATTCTAGCACACAAACTCTCAACAGATCCTCTAAAGATTGGATGGTTCTTTCAGACTGACCATCAGTCTGTGGGTGGTAAGCTGAACTCAATCTAAGCTTGGTCCCCAAAGGCTCATGCAAACTATTCCAGAACCTAGAGGTAAATCTAGTGTCTCTATCTGACACTATGCTAGAGGGCACACCATACAGTCTAACTATCTCCCTGATGTACTACCTAGTCAACTTCTCTAGTAGATATTCCATGCTCATAGGGATGAAGTGAGCAGATTTAGTCAACCTATCCACAACAACCCATATATCATCACAATCAGCCGTAGTTCTAGGGAGTCCAGACACAAAATCCATAGAGATAATATCCCATTTCTATTCTGGGATACTCAAAGGTTGAATCTTACCTGAAGGCTTTTAGTGTTCTACCTTAGCTTTCTGACATACTAAGCAAGCATAGACAAACTCAGCCACATCTTTTTTCTTTCTAGGCTACCAAAACATACGATTTAGATCCTGGTACATCTTAATGGCATCTGGGTGAATACTCAAACCACTCCCATGTCCTTCCTCAAGGATCAACTTTCTAAGCTCTGGAGCGTCAGGTATACAAACTCTATTCTAGAACCTCAAAACTCCATCAGTTCTTTCCTTAAAGCTAAAGTTTCTACCCTGAGCAAGTAACTCCCTCTGGTCTAAGAGTTACACATCTATCTTCTGACCTTCCCTAATCTGGTCCATCAAACTGTTAGTGATCTTTAAAGTTCAAAGCCTAATACTGTTAGGGGTAACTTCCCAAGCTAAGCTCAAGTCTCTAAATTCCTCAATCAAATCCATCTCTCTAACCATCAAGGCTGAAACATGTAAGGTCTTTCTACTTAAGGCATTTGCCAATACATTGGCTTTTCCTGAGTGGTAATTCAACTCAAAATCATAATCCTTAAGGAATTCCATCCACCTACGCTGCCTCATATTTAGCTCTTTCTGGTCAAACATGTATTTTAAACTCTTATGATCACTACCTCAAACCTCGCTCCATAAAGGTAATGCCCCCAAATCTTTAAGGCAAACACTACAGCTCCTAATTCCAAATCATGGGTAGGGTAGTTCTTCTCATGGGTTTTCAACTGCCTAGAAGCATAAGTTACTACCTTACCATCCTGCATCAACACACCACCTAAACCTTGCTTAGAAGCATCACAGTATACTACGAAAGGTTCACTAGGATTGAGCAAAAATAACACTGGTGCAGATGTTAACCTTTCCTTCAAGGTTTGAAAACTTTCCTCACACTTAAAGTCCCACACAAAAAGCTATCCTTTCTTGGTGAGACGGGTCAAAGGTAAAGCTATCTTAGAGAACCCCTCTATAAACCTCCTATAGTACCATGCTAAACCCAAGAAACTCATAATCTCGGTCACTGACTTTGGTGCTTCCCATTGGAGCACAGCTTCTACCTTAGCCAGGTCCATGACTATCTCTCCTTTAGAGATAACATATCCTAACAAATTCACCTCTTCTTGCCAAAACTCACACTTAAACAACTTAGCATACAACTATTTCTCCTTAAGGGTCTGCAAGACTACCCTCAAGTGTTCCTCATGTTCCTCCTTGGTCTTGGAGTACACTAAGATATCATCTATGAAAACCACCACAAACTTATCCAAGTAAAGGTGAAAGGTCTTGTTCATATAATGCATGAACACAACAGGAACATTAGTCACACCAAAGGGCATAACCAAGTACTTGTAGTGACCATAACTCGTCCTAAACTCAGTCTTCAGAATGCCCTCAGACTCAACCCGAATCTGATGTTACCCTGATCTCAAATCTATCTTGGAGAAGACACAAGCTCCTATCAACTAGTCCATAAGGTCACCAATCTTAGGGATACCTACTCTTAATAGTCACTTTATTGAGTTGTCGAAAATCGACACACAATCTTATGCTGCCATCCTTCTTCTTCACCAATAACACTGGCGCTCCCCATGGGGACACGCTAGGCCTAATGAGCAGTTTCTGGATCAACTCTTCTAACCGCCTTTTTAGTTCTGCTAGTTCTAGAGGAGACATCCTATAAGGTGCTATGGATATAGGTCCAGTTCCAGGCACTAAGTCTTTGGTAAATTCCACATCCCTCTCAGCGGGTAAGTTATAAACATCCCCAGAGAAGACTACAAGAAACTCTCTCGCTATTGGCACATTCCTATCATCGGGCTTGCTCTCTACTTGCAGAGAAGATAACATCATGTAAACTGGGGCCTCTTCTTTCATAGAAGCCTTAACTTGGTTGGCAGAGAGAAATCTTGGATCCATAGACTCCACTAGAGTTCCAAAAACATTGGTCTTATCAAAACAGTTCAAGAGGACATGGTTGGAAGATAAGCAGTCCATACTAAGAATAATATCAAGCTGTTTAAGGGGTAAGCACGCAAGATCAACAAGAAAGTTCCTAACATCAATGGTAATGAGACAATTCTTGCATGCATGTGAAGTGAGAACAAGCTTATTTGTGGGTATGGCAACAATTAAATCACAATCAAGAAGGGTCACAAGCAATTTAAGGCTCTTGACACAGTCATGTGATATAAATGAGTGAGTCGCACCCGAATCAAACAAAACATCTAAAAGAGTTCCATCGATAAGGCACATACCTTAGATCAAGTCCTTGGATTCGGAGATCTCAGCTCCACTAAGAGTAAAGACTCTCCTGCTGGTTTTCAGTCAATTGGGTTGGGAATTCTGATTCTTACTAGCACTCTGCGGCTTTGACTTTGTCCCTCCACACTCTCGTCTAATGTGGCCAGATTTGCCACACTTGAAGCAGATAACATCGGTCTCCTTGCACTGAGTGGTGAAATAATCCTGCCCATACTTGTCGCATCTGATGGGCCTAGGAGCAGGAGAATCCCAATTCCCAATTTTCAACTCAAATCCTATCAAAACCTAACCCCTCACTTGGTCTTGATTAAGGCTGGACAAAATTTCACAGCCGACCAAGACTCGAACAACCCAAAATAAAATTTGAGCGTGCGGGCGGGTTTTACCGGACGTTGGTTCGTCGGATTGAAATATTGGGTTACCACGGTTGCCGGCGGTCGAGCTCGATCCTGGAAATTTCAGACCGTCGGTGACCGAACCTGATAGACTAAGTGGGGAAAAGACAAAGATAAACCATGTTTCAGAGGAAGAAAAAGAAGAGAGTTTAAATTTTTAACAATACCCACACCAGATCTGGAAGAAGAGGAGGAAGAAGAGGTGGTTTGAAGAAGAGGAAGAGAAGGTAAGGCGGTTTTCCGCCTCAAGCCCTCCACCGCCTGACTTCTGTGAAGAACATGCGCTGTCTTCTCCGATTTTACGCCACCGCTATTGCCTGATGAACGACGCCGGAGGGAAGGTGGAAGAGGAAGAAGATGAGAGAGGCTCTGGGGTTGAGGCTACGGCGCTGAAGCAGTGAGAGGTGAGAAAGACTGAAAGAGGATTTCATTTGATTTCGGGTTTTTATGGGCCAAATAAAAAAAAAAGCTCAAAAAAATGTTTGGGTAAAAAAACTTATGAGGCCCAATCCGACATCACTATCAGCTTTGTAGTCTAGTCTAGTGATAAGTGAGTCCTTGGGTTTATATGTTGCTGAGGCCCAATAATTTGTTTTTTTTTACAGAAGGCCCAATAATTTGTTAATAAGCCCAATTCGCACAACACTATATGAAACCTAGAATAGTGTCGCTCAGTTGACATGAACATGGCCAACTTGAACAATTTGTTCTGGTAAACCCTAGAACAACACCGCTCGAGCCTCCCTCTCCCTCTCGTTCACAGGGCGACTGCCTATGATCTGGTTCACAACACGACGGAGTTTCGCCTGACCGCCTCGATGAAGCTTGCCTCTGCGTCTCCTTTACAGAACCTCAGATCTGTTTGATGGTGGGGTTGTTTGTTGAAGTTGAATTTCATACTTCTTCTTTCTTTGTTTTTTTTTTTCCGCTCCAAATCTGTCGGAATCCGTCCGTATACCCGCAACCCACCACCCTCCCTATCCGATGTCATGAAACGGTCGGGAATGGGTTAGCTTTTTCCCCCCTCGGTTTGATTCGGATGGGGCCATTTGGGCCCGAAGTCGACCAAATCCGATCGTTGTCCAGCCCTAGTCTTGATGCAGAAAAAGAAAGAATGATAGAAGAGTGGTTCTTCGCGCTAAGAACACATTCCTCCGGCCTCGGGTTATCGTGCCTCCTCTATTTATAGAGAGAATTCAGAATTTCTGCATTAGAGTTCTCATTGGCTACTGAACCCTCACGCTTTCTATTTATACTCATTTATTTTTACTAAAAGTCCCCAGTGCCAAGTTACTCTTATGTGACGCTAAGGGTAAAAAGGATAAAGTCCTTTATTAATTAAAAAGCATATTTTTATTTTTATCTTTTATCCTCACTTTTAATTTTTCTTCATCCTATTAATAATTATTATTTATAAACTCCTAATATTCATTATTGAAATTATTTATAATCTATCAAATAAATTTAACATTTTTTTGGGGTATCAAATCTTTTCACTGCTCTCTTAAAGCTTTCTTCTTTTGCATTCATTAGAGCTTCTGGTTGTTTGTTGCCTTTGTGGTGGTCAAGTATGGACTAATCACAGCTTGATCCGTCTTATTTGAAGTGGAGGTTTGTTTCTTCTCTTAGTCTATATTTGTTCATCGAATCTTGTTTTGTTTAGTAATATTAAATTTTACTTTCCAAAAGAAAGATATTTATTATCAGAATACATTACTCTTAAGTGTATTTTTCTCAAACTTTTTGTTTTAGCATTTCCCAGTTACATTTTGTCTTTTTATTGTTGGAAATGATTATTTAAATTCTTTTAAACAGTAGTTATTTTGTTTGATTGACTTAAGTAATCACTAATCAGTATATCATTTCCCAAACATGCAAAACAATCAGCAAAACTTTACAAAATTTGGACTTTTTTTGGCCATATGTTGATCATTGTTGTGGAGATTACAAAATGAGTTTAAATGTAATGTAAGCAAGTAATGGTGTATCAGTCTTGGATTAGTTAAAGCGTATTGAGATCTCAACCCACTTTATTTAATTAAGGGTAGATGCACTCTTACTTTTTCACTTTACATTCAAACTCATTATTTTTAAACTCCTTTCTTAAGTCTCTTAACATTGAAATAACTATATTTCACCTTCTAATAACTTGATCACATTATTTAATTAATTAAACTAGATTTATAGGATGATACACTTTGGAAATTTAATTATAGAATGAAGGAAAGTTTTCATTCCATTACTTGTTTTAGGGGAAGGGAATCAAACCGTAAGTCAGTAAAATTATTCTAATTGAAGTAGGCATTTTGTTATGCTTAGAAGGGCATTTCTATGGGGAAAAAATTGAAAAAAAATTGATTCAGCGTTTTAATTTTTCTTTTAAACATGTGATATTTTAAAATAGTCATTTTCTGAAGCGATTAATGTTTAAAAGGAAAATGAGGTAACTAATGTTTACGATTCTGAAACTTATGGAGTGAAGCATCAAACATTGTAATGTGAAAACGTATATGGTGATCAAATGGTTTTTAATTACTCTTACTCTATGTCACAGTTCTGTTACAAGAGATCAAAGTGAGTTGCGGTGTTAATTCTAGTTATTTTTGGATATGTTGTGGTTTATGGACCTGCTCTAATCTAAATGGTAATGTATTTTATTTCCAATCTGTATCCATCATTTCTTTATTTGTGTTGTTTTTTGTTGGCTGAAAGTAAAGTGCTGCTATATATTCTTTTATATATTTTGAATAGAGTTTAGGGTTTATACAATTGAATATTAATCAAAGAACAAGGTAGTTGTTGTTTATAATCTTGCAACTTATTGGGTCAAACATAAAAAACTATAATATAAAAACTCATGATAATCAAGTGATCTGTATTGAGTCATACCATATTCTATATGAAAAGTCTGTCACATGAGATCAAAGTGAATCACGTTAATGTATAAATGGTAATCTATTTAGCCATGTTTCGTTTTGTGAACTTGCTCTAATCTAAATAGTTATGTATTTTCTTTACCATTTCCTTATTTGTGTCATTTGTAGTTGTAGACTGTAGTAGTAAAGTGTTGCTATACATTCTTTTATCTATTTTAAATAAAGTTTAGGATTTATATAATTGAATATTGAACAAAAGTATAACATATATAATATATAATATTTACAATTTGCAACTTATTGGGTGAAACATCAGATATTATAATGTAAAAAATTATATGACCATCAAATGATCTTTATTAACTCTTTATTCTATATGACAGTGCTATCACATTCACATGAGGTCAAAGTGAGCTGGGTTAATTCTAGTTATTGTCGGGCATTTTACAGTTTGTGGACCTGCTTTAATCTAAATAAATGGTAATGTATTTTTTTTCCCATTCTATATCCACCATTTCCTCATTTGTAATGTTATTTGTCAGCCAAGGTAGTAAAGTGTTGTTATTTTCCTTTGGAGAATGCTTACAAATGTCCATAGGGCATTGTTTAAGGAACCAAGAAAGGAAAATTTGTATGGGAAATGGTGTATTTGGCATTTTGAAGTGTTACATTTATTTTTCCAATACAAACTTTTCATTTATGGGTTTTTTAACCAATACCCTTTAGGGCACTTGTTAGCAAAACCCTTGTTCTTATATATATTTAAAATAAAGTTTAGGGTTTATATGATTGAATGTTAAACAAAATAAGACAAAACTTAGGTACAATTTAATAGGTACATTAGGTATTGTTTTTCAATGACAATATGACATGTCTAACAGCTGTTACACATGTTATGTTTTCATATTGATGAGGTGTTACACATGTCTTATTACTATTGGAAAATAACACCTAATATACTTATGGAATTGTATATAAGTCTTGTCTAACAAAAAATAAGGTAGCTCATGTTTAAAATCCTGCAACTTACTCAGCGAAATTTAAAATATTATAATGCAAACACTTATTTGATGATTGATCTTTATTTACTCTTATTCTATGTGACAGATCTCTCACATGAGGTTAAAGTGAGTCGTGTTAATACTTAATTCTATTTTACTTTTGGGCACATTGCGACTTGCGGAGCTGCTCCAATCTAAATGGTAAGTACTAATTTTTTTTTTTTTTTTTCCATTCGATATCTACCATTTCCTTATTTGTGTTGTTATATGTAAGCTCTGAGGTAGTAAAGTGTTGCTATATATTCTTTTATTTATTTTGAATATATTTTTGGTTTATACGATTGAGTATTAAATAAAGAAAAAGGTAGCTATTACGGACTGAAGATCAAGTAGTAATCTTAGGATACTATCTCCTTGAAATGCAGAGTTAGTCCTTTAGTTTATAGGAATTCAAATGCAGAAAACAGTAGAAAAAGATAACCGAAAAATAGAATGACTTACATCTATGGTTTCCCCAGATACTAGGGAATACCACCATGCAGACCTTATCTCCTAATGTTCACGTAATGATTGTCTGCCTTCCTTCATCTCCCACGTCTTTCTCATATCCTACATCTCTCTTTCTCCCTTGTGATTCTTCCTCAAGCATTCCTTCTCCACTCTCTCGTTGCTAGTTGTCCTTCTGTACTGACCCAAAACTAGTGTTAGACCATCCTTTCCCGTCTTAGACCTCGTTCTCCTGTATATGTGTCTCAGAGGGAGGCTCTTAGGGCGTGTCAATACCCCTTAATGAGAGACACCTTGTCCTCAAGGTGGAATGCCAGAAATTGCTGTTGTATGGTGGTGAAATTCTCCCAAGATTATTCATGCTCCAGGAGATTGGCCTATATTATCAATACTTCAACAGCTCCATTCAGAAGTTTCCTTGCTGCAAGGACACCCACGGGTTGCACCTGCAATTCCAGCTCGTTAGTCAGAAAGATAGGCAAATCCTGACTCGGCACCTTCACTTGAATAGCCTTATTCAATTAGGAAGGATACATGGAAAATAGGATGAATACGCGAATGTTCAAGTAAAGTTAACTCACAAGCTATTGCACCAACTCTCCAAACTATTTTATAAGGGCCATAGTAACAAGGGCTATGTTTCTGATTTATCCTTGGAGCAAGAGATTTCATTTTATAAGGTTGCAGCTTCAAATAAAACAAATCACTTTTTTGAAACTCGGCTTCCCTTCTATGTTTATCAGTGATAGGCCCTTGACACATGATCAGGAGGGAGAAGAGAAGGAGGTTGGGAACATGTGAAGGGAGAGGGAATGAATAACAAAATAGGGACAAGTGGCACTTGGGGATTGGGGAGTGTGATTATGTAATCATTGGGGAATGAGGTGAGGTGGTTATAGAGGGAGTGAGAGTGGAGTGAAGGGTAGGAAAATACTTGTTCAGTTTGTTAGGCAGAGAAATGATTTCTCTGAGGAGCTAGGCTCTGGGATTACAAAGGGGGCTTCCTCTTTTGTAATAGTTTTTTTCTCTTTTTCAATCTATCATACATTTTTTCCTTTTCTATTGATTCGGGTTCCTATCAATTGGTCCGACCCGCCGGATCTTCGAGGGAGAGCCAATGATGCCGGAGAGGGAGATTCCACTGTTTGATCGAAGCGACGCTTATTGGTGGATGATCTAGCTTGATTGGTATTTTGAGGCCAACAGTTGGATCCATGAAGAGATGAAGAAAATGTGGGTGACTGTGTTAGCATTGAGAGGAGAAGCTTTCATATGGTGGTCCTCTTAGAAGCAAGACAATCAGCTAGGATGCAAAATGGAAGACTTTTGAAAGGGCCGTGATCAAGAAATTCATATCAGATCTATGGGCTATGCTTCAAGCTTCAGAAGATGAGGAGCAAGAGAACAAGAGTAATGACCCAGAGTTGGAGAAGATGCAGGGGAAGTATGTGGAGGAAATAGAGGTGGGAGACGAAGCTACAACGCTGAAGAGGTCGAAGGAGTGTGTGACGGTGTGGGAATCCAACCCACCGTCACCACCAACAGTTGAGTTCGGGCTCTCACAAA
Organism: Echinosophora koreensis; assembly: GCA_035048595.1. Lineage (NCBI taxonomy): Eukaryota > Viridiplantae > Streptophyta > Magnoliopsida > Fabales > Fabaceae > Echinosophora > Echinosophora koreensis. The sequence continues at coordinate 452,123 of JAPCYP010000125.1, read as the reverse complement.
CGTCGACCCAACCGCCCCCGCCAGATCCGCCGAAGCCGCTGCACGAAACGCCACCACCGCATGAGCCGCCGCTGGATCCGTCAGAATTGGACGTGTACTTGAAGAATGGCGGGTCGTTAACTACGGCAAAGGCAGGGTCAACCAAGATGGTTCTGTCGGCATCTTCAGAACCACCAGAACCTCCGCCGGAGCCATCGGACACCGGCCAACCTGCAGTGACACTTTTCGAGCCAGAACCGTCGTATGTCAGTCCGCCTGTGATGTCCACTGGGTTGTTGTTGACAAAAGAACCACCACGACCAGTTTCGTCGGACCCCGGAATGAATGCAATGGAGGAACCGATTCTGGCACAGGTTCCGACCAGTCCACCACCACGATCGAAACCGCCAGACACCGGCCAACTTGTGGCGGTGCTTCCACAGCCAGAGACATCGAACGACGATTCACTTGTGACAACCATTGGGTCGCCGTTATGGAACTCGATATGGACACGCACAATTGCATATTCGATTCTGATGGAGAAGGAAGACAGAGGGGTAAAATTGGTATTCTATGAGCTGGGTACAATATTTTACCTAATGGGCCAAGCCCAATGCAGTGAAAAGATGGAAAAGGCCTTAAAGAGTGGAGACAAGCATTTAAGTCCTAGAAATGGGCCACCGATTAAAGGGATGATGAAATGGGCTTTTGGGCAAAATAAGATGAGTTTTAGTATAATATCTGATGAGGCACCAATTTTAGAGGGGTGGCCTAAACGTGCTGTTGGTGAGGTAATAAATGGAGTGAATCTGACTTCTGTGCTCTTGAGGGAAGGAACAACCTTTGCTGGAGACAAAATTGTGGCTAGAGGCAAAGCAAACTGCTGCTGAAAATACACTCTGTTTTCAGGCCGAAAGTGCCACCAAAAACACTATTTTCTCCTTACGATCAAGGAGCTCAGAAGGAGAAAAGAAACAAGTAAATACTCAAGGTCATGAAATTGGGAAAATGGTCTATATTTGAAGGCCCATTGGAAGTGTTACAATTTAAGTGAAGATACATGGGAACCAATTGAAGGCTTGAGTAAGTGTAAGGAAAGTGAAATGAGAGAATATTTTCTCTCTGATGACATAATTGAACTCATTCAAAGTATTGAAGACCTTGGTGCACCTGAGTATAACCCAGCATTTTTGAAGAAGCTCATAACTCTTGCTATGGACAGAAAGAATATGGAACAAGAAATGGCATTAGCACTACTACCTGCTTTTCATATAAAGACCTTTTCAACGGAGGATATAGTATAGGATTTCATCATGCTTCTGGAGATGGCAGAAGATATAGCATTTGGCCATGGTGGTGATCCCATGCATTTTCAATTCTCCAAATTTGGCAGCCTAGATCATGAACTGGCAGCAGGTTACCTTTTTTTAAAGAACATTTTTGGACTTAATTTTGTATATGATAGAGGAAAGTTTTGGAGAATTGATGCTGAGGATGTTGAAAGCCACAAGTGGAATGCTCTTATAAGACCAACATGCTTCCAGGAGGTTTCCAAGGAAATGGAAATTAGATCATTGGACTTCAAGCAGTGGGACCCAGGTGGACACTTCTTTTAGTTGTTACGAGACCTTTGTCAAATCTTCACCTTGAGGACAAGGTGAAACTGATGGGGGCGGTATTGATAGGCCCTTGACACATCATCAGGAGGGAGAAGAGAAGGAGGTTGGGAACGTGTGAAGGGAGAGGGAATGAATAACAAAATAGGTACTGGTGGCACTTGGGGATTGGGGAGTGTGATTATATAATCATTGGGGAATGAGGTGAGGTGGTTATAAAGGGAATGAGAGTGGAGTGAAGGGTAGGAAAATACTTGTTCAGTTTGTTAGGCAGAGAAATGATTTCTCTGAGGAGCTAGGCTCTGAGATTACAAGAGGGCTTCCTCTTTTGTAATAGTTTTTTTTCTCTTTTTCAATCTATCATACTTTTTTTCCTTTTCTATTGATTCGGGTTCCTATCAATCAGCCTGCAGGTTCATTCGTTCTTGTGCCTTACACATATTCTATTTCAGATCCTCTAGTATTACATCATATGTTGGGAAAGATGACAAATAAAATCACCTAATACATGGCCAATTGATAATTTATTACCCCATGATCCGTCTTTTCCCGCACTTTGTATAATCACAATGAGACAATAACAACATCTTTCATTACGAAAAATTACTAGGATTACAAAATAATAATCTCACCAAAATATTGGTGGCTAAACACTCTCTTGATTTTTCTCTCAAAAGGATTTCTCTCTCACACACAAAGTGGGGTTTGCTTTTCTCTCAAAACTCTATGTTTTCGTTTTCTCCGAGATGCAATAAATGAATGTGAGCATTTTCTTTTATAGCCAAATTTCCTAGTAAATAGGTGGCTAGCATGAAGGAGAGTTTTTCTCCATTTCTTTTCCATTGGTTTCCTCTAATCTCTTTCTTACGTACTTTCCTTTTTATTTATTTTTATGTATTTACTATTTTGTTTCTCTTATCCTTCTTTTTCTCCCCACTAAAGAAGGGAAACCCATCAATCTCCCCCTCCCGATTTAGGTGGAGGGCTCCAGCAATCCAACCGCTCTGCTGCAAAAACCATACTTGTCCTTAGGTAAGACTTCGTCATCATATATGAACTATTGTCATCGGTATGGATTTTCTCAAGATATAATTGTTTGGATTCCAATATATCACTTATCTAGTGATATCTCACATCGATGTGCTTCGACCTCGAGTGAAAACTCGAATTCTTGCTAAGTGGATTGCAATCTGACTATCACAATGCACGATTTACTTCTGTTGTTCATGCCCTAACTCATGCAAGAAACACTTCATCCATAGCATTTCTTTGCAAGCTTTTGTTATTGCAATGAACTCTGCCTTGTGGTAGACAAAGCAGCACACTTTTGTAGCTTTGACTGCCCCGATACTGCTCCCCCTGAAATTGTAATTAGGAATCCAGAAGTAGATTTCCTAGAATCAATATCTCCTGCCATATCTTCATCTGTGTAGCCAATCAGTTCAGGTCTTCTACTCCAAAGTATAAGCTCATTTTGCAAGTTCCTCTGAGATATCTTAAAATCCACTCTACAGCATTCCAATGCTCTTTTCCTGGTTTAGCCAAGAATCTGCTAACAACACCAACTACGTGTGTTATGTCTGGTCGTGTGCACACCATTGCATACATTAAGCTTCCAACAGCTGAGGCATATGGCACCTTGAGCATTTCCTCCTTTTCAACTTCACATGTAGGACTTTGCTTTGAGCTAAGCATAAAGTGACTAGCAAGTGGAGTAGCAACGGGCTTTGCTTTCTCAATGTGAAACCACTCCAACACCTAGATATATAATTTTCTTGTGATAACCACAGCTTTCGTTTCTTCCGATCACAATAGATGGACATACCAAGAATATGCTTCGCGGGTCCCAAGTCTTTCATAGCAAAAGACTTCTTCATTTCTTTCTTCAACTTGCTGATCTTGTCACTATTTTGTCCTACGATCAACATGTCATCAACATACAAAAGTAGTATGATTAATTCACCATCAAGAAATTTCTACACAAAGACACAATGATCAGAAGTAGTCCTTCGGTATCCATGCTCAATCATGAAGGAATCAATATTCTTGTACCATTGACGCGGTGGCTGCTTAAGTCCATATAAACTTTTCTTCAGCTAACATACTAAATCTTCTTTGCCTTTGACTTTGAATCCCTCTGGCTGCTCCATGTAAATTTCTTCTTCTAAATCACCATGAAGAAATGCAGTCCTCACATCTAGCTGCTCTACATCTAGATTCAAACTTGCAGCCAAACCAAGCACTGCTCGAATGGATGACATCTTTACCACAGGTGAAAAATCTCTTCAAAGCCAATACCTTTCTTTTGACTGAAGCCTTTCATGAGTAATCTCGCCTTGTGTCTGGGTCATGAGATATTCTCCTCAGTCTTCAACTTGTACACCCATTTGTTTCCGAGTGCTCTTTTACCTTTCGGTAAAGCTACCAACTCATAGGTCTGGTTCTCGTGCAAGGATTGCATTTCTTCTTGCATGGCTTTCAACCACTCCCCTTTGTGGTCATCCATCATAGCTTCCTCATACGAATCTGGTTCTCCTCCATTAGTGAGTAGCACATATTCAGTTGCAGGATATTTGGTTTGCGGTTTAGGTATCTTGACCGACCTTCTTAACTCAGGCTCTTGAATATCTTGTTCTCCGCCATCATAATCTTCAGCCATATCATCATCCGTACTACCGGTTTTGTTTCCATTAGCTGCTTCTTCAGTTGGATCGTTATCAATTGGAGGTTCATTTTCTGCATCTCCAACATCTTCTATTTCATCTCCCTCATAAAGCTCTGGAAGAGGAACTGGATCCAAGTTGATTGGATGTTCTCTAGATTTAGCAGGCTTTACACCCTTCTGAATATCTTCAATTTTTGGTCTTCAAAGAAGACAACATCTCTGCTTCTAATAATCTTTCTCTCGAGAGGGTCCCATAGCCTGTACCCAAATTCTTCATTTCCATATCCCAAGAAGTTGCATTCCTTCGACTTGGTGTCGATTATTGATCTTTCATCTTTTGGAACATGAACAAATGCTCTACAACCGAACACCTTCAAATGGTTGTCGGATACATCTTTACCTGTCTAAAACTTGTTTGGAACATCACCATTCAACGGAGCTGAAGGGGACAAGTTGATCAAATCAACTACAGTCATCAGAGCTTCACCCCAAAAACTCTTGGGTAACTTGGCATTAGATAACATCGTTCTCACTCCTTGAACAATTGTTTTGTTCATCCTCTTAGCCACTCCATTATGTTGAGGCATCTTCGGAGCAGACTATTCATGCTGGATTCCATTACTCACACAGTAATGTCTGAAAGCTCCAATAAATTCTCTTCCGTTGTCAGTGCGAGTACACTTTAACTTTATACCATTTTCTCGCTCAACACTAGCATGAAACTGTTTGAATACTACAAACACCTGGTCTTTTGTTTTGAGGGCATACACCCAAACCTTCCTGGAGTGGTCATCAATAAAGGTAACAAAATACCATTCACCTCCATGAGTATTAGTGGTCATTGGACTGAAATGAACAGATATAAAACATGAGAAGGGGGTTGAATTGTGTTTTAGTTAACTTTTTGAAAATAACAAATTTTTCACCAACATGAGTTCAAAGAGACATCTGATGTAAAACAGGATATATGAAAACTTCACACTTTTCAACCCAGTTAGCACTATGAATATAAAGCAAACTGAAAAGATAAGATAGAAAAGGAGACACAGAGATTTATACTGGTTCACCCCAAACCTTGGGCTACGTTCAGTCCTTGGTTTCACCAAGTATTAGCACTATAACTGATTACGTTACAGATAGGTATTGTTTGCACACCTAGCCTCTGCAGGCTCAACTAACAAGTATTGTTTGCACACCTAGCATCTCCAAGCTCAACTAACAAGTATTCTTTTAGCAAGTCTCTTCAAGCTCTACAAATGGTAAGAGTTGAATGAAGCAGCAGCTTCACAGATTACAACTTTACAAGTCAACCGATTAACACTCAATGAGTGAATATGTATTTAAGGTAGGTATGACCGCAATAAAGACTTCTCAATAAATACAAATGATTGAGAAGAGAAGTGTTCTAAGTAGAACTTTATAAAGCTTTGAATGCGAAGAGAGTATTGAATGCTTGAGTGAATGGGTTCAGGTGTGTATCTTCAATAGTCCTCAAAGTCTTCTATTTATACTCATCAGTGATAAAACCGTTGTGGAGAGTTCTTCAGATGAGTAAGCTTTTGTTCTTCATCTATTAATGCTAAAGAGTACAGCTTGATTCAGAGCAGTGTTTGTTGCTTTTCAGACTTGGGCAGTGCAACTTTCCTTATTTGTTCAACATGGGTCTGCGACCAAGTAGAGTTTACTTTGCCTTTTGCAACAAAATGAATTTCAAACACGGATTGATGCTTTAATCTTCTGAAAATCGATTTTCTTGATTTGAAAATGTGAGGGAATATTCTTGACCGTCGAGTATAAGTGAAGTGAAGGACTTGCAGTCAAGTTGTAGGGTCAGACGCATTTTCATAGTTTGTAGATACTGAGTCTTTCTTCAGACGCATCGCAATGCAGACGCATCTTTAAGACTTGTTGTTTTGTTATAATACTCTTGCTTTATGATCTGCACACTTAATACACATATTAGTGGATTTCAAAAGGTTCACTTAAAATCATTCTTTTGTTTGGATTCATCAAAATCAGAGATGCCGAAAACTTAGACTTATCATGGACCACAAACACCATAATGCACCATATCTAAAACATTGGGTCTTCTATGTGGGGCCTTGTAGCGGAATGAGGCACTATGTTGTTTTCCGGCCAAATAATGTGTACATGGCTTAAGAGACATTTTCGATCCTTTCAAATCAGCTAATGTATCTCTTTTGGCTAGAATTTGAAGCCCCTTCTCAGTCATATGTCTGAGCCATTTATGCCATAGCTCGACTGAGAAGTCTTCTCCGAGAACATTAACACACCCATTATTGACTATGGCTTTTAATAAATAAAGAGTGCTTACTTTCTTGCCTCGGGCTATCACCAAGGAACTTTGTGTTAGCTTCCATTTTCTATCTCCAAGCACACTAGTATAGCTTTCTTCGTCTAGTAGGCCTGTGGATATTAGATTGAGACGCATGTCAGGAATATGTCTAACATCTTTCAATGTTAAGCGACAACCGGTGTTTGTTTTTAGAGAAACATCTCCTTTTCCCACAATCTTGGATCTGTTATCATTATCCATCCTCGCATGATCAAAATCACTGCTTGTATAGGAGCTAAAGAAATCCCTTCGTGAGGTTACATGAAATGATGCATCGGAAGCCACGACCCAACATGTATCTTGTGATATCAAATTAATATGACCATCATCGCAAACAAAGATTACCTCATCTCCATGAAAAATGGTAGCGGCTACGTTACTTGCATCACCATTATCTTATTGCTCTCTTTTGAGCTTCCTGCATTCTCTTTTCATGTGGCCTTTCTCGTGACAGTAGTAACATTCTACGTCTCTTCTTGTCCTCGACCTTCCTCTGAACTTATCTCTTGACTTGCCCCTTGACTTGTCTCTAGTGTTGAACTTCTTGTGGATGCTTCTTCCACGATACTCTATGACAAGCACCTCAGACTCTGTCGGCATTCCTTGTTCCTTCCTTCTTGATTCTTCATCGAACATGCTAGCTTTTACTATGTCCAATGTTAGAACACCTTGTGGTTCTGAATTACTCAATGAAACCACAAGTGTGCCCCAATTCTCTGGCAAAGAACTAAGAAGTAACAATGCCTGCAATTCGTCGTCAAGCACCATCTTCATATTGGTGAGTTGATTCACTAATCCTTGAAAATCGCTCAAGTGTTTGGAAACACTCTAGATCTCTCTATACTTGAGGTTCACCAATCGTCGAATGGTAGAGGTTTTATTCTGGGTCGTCTTTCTCTCGTAAAAGGTTTCTAGTTTCGTCCATAACGTGTACGCAATTGTTTCTTACGCCACGTGATGAAAGACACCCTGATCTATCCATTGTCGAATTTGTCCGACAGTTTCCTGTTCATCAAATTCCAGTCATCATCGGACTTGTGGTCTGGCTTCATTCCTTTATTTTGCAAAGGCTGGTACATATATTTGCAGTAGAGGATGTCCTCCGTTTTGGGCTTCCAAATGGAGTAGTTTGAAGAGGTTAACTTAATCATTGTTGCAGACCCGTCGAGGTTGGCTCGTCCATTGTGAATAACCCAAGTTAAACAGTCTAATGAATCGAAGCTCTGATACCACTTGTTGGGAAAGATGACAAATAAAATCACCTAATACAAGGCCAATGGATAATTTATTATCCCATGATCCGTCTTTTCTTGCACTTTGTATAATCACAATGAGACAATAACAACAATATCTTCCATTATGAAAAATTGATGGGACACTTCTGTAAGGAAACCTCCCAAACTCCTAATATCCTTGGGTGCATTCCACTGTTTCATAGCTTCTAGTTCTACCTTAGCTGAATCAGCTGTGACTCCTTGGGCAGAAATTTTATGCCCCAAAATTCTAATTAGGACTATCCAAAACTGCATCTTTTTGTAATGTACAACTAATGAGTGTTACCGCAGCACCTCAAGCACCATCATGGATGACCTATCCTTACAATACACCAAAATATCAACAAAAAAAACCAAGAAAAATAATTGTACCTTTTTTGAAACCGAGAAAAACCAAGAAAAATACACTTTATGGCATGGGCAACAAGTTTGTCGAGACTTGGAGCAACATTATGGACAAAACATGTCGAACCAAAAACATGAAGGGGAACCGTATAAAGAGGTGTCTAAAGATATAGAAGAAAGTGAGGAACGTGGTTATTGAGAATAGAAGATGACTTCCAATTTATTAAATAACCTATAGTGAGAACATTAATCCGAAATTTCACAAGTACATTGGAATGTAATAGAAGAGTACACGCTTTTTCAATGATACGGCGATCTTTACGCTTAGCCACACCATTTTGTTGAAAAACAGTGAATATCTCAGAACGTTCTTTCATTAAAAATAACCATGTACATCAAGAAAAAATCATCCATGAAAATAACAAAATACCTATATCCTAAGACAGAAGAAATACAACTAGGTCCCCAAACATCAGAATGAACAAGACTAAAAGGAAACTCTACACGACCAGTAACCTTGCTTGGAAAGGATGCTCGAACATGTCTTCCAAGCTGACATGCCTCACACTCCACATGACTCAGATCCTCTCCAATCGTCTTCCCCATATTCTGGTCCTGAATAGAAAAAGGAAGTAAAAATGAAGGTAATGGAACAATTGAGAGATTAAGTAAGTTGACTAATAGAAATTAAATTAAAAGAACACCAGGTATAAATAAGACTGAATTTAAAGACAGAGAGGGAAGAGGTGAAGCTTGACCAATACCAATGACTTGTGTTTTAGAGCCATTAGCAAGGGTGATGTGATGTGGTGTTTTGCTAGAGGATAAAGTAGAGAAGAGAGAAGATTTACCAACTATATGATCAAAAACACAAGAATCCAAAATCCAGGAACCAATAGGAGATGAATGAGAGAAACAAACCGTAGAATTACAGTTGTTGAATATGAGGCTTGTTGGGATGCCTTAAGCTAAAGGTACTCCTTGTATTCATCAACTGGATAATTGTTTTGGTTTTTATCTTTCTGACTATCATACAGAACCTCGACTTTCTTTTCTACAGACATTTGAGATTGTGTTGCATTGGCTGAATTTTTTGGAAAACCATGTAAAGATAACACTTATCTTTAGTATGACCCATGCACTTGCAATAAGAGCATTGGGGATGATCACCTCTACCACGACCACCTCTTCCACCATGTCCACAGCCTTGTCCTCCATGGTTTTTTGAATTAGAGATAAACGCTAAAGACTCTGAAGCTGATTAGGAGTCAATCTCGGATATCTCCAGTGGTGACGGAACTCGTAGAAGACGTTCGATGATTGATTCTGGACAAATTCAAAGTCTATATGGAAACCCTGAAGAACAAAGACCATATACATATTATCAAGTTTTGCTATTACCTTTGTAAGATCATTACCTGTCAAGATATGTTTGATGTCTTCGATGATGGATTGTGCTTTGTTTAGATGAGAAGAAGGATTATGGTCTGTCATTTGAAGAGTGACCAAATTGTGGACAGAGGCATAGAGACTTTGTATGTCATTAGAATAGACATTTTGAGCTTTCTTCCATATTTCGTAACAAGTTTTGTAAGGGCGAAAGTGCGCCATCAACTTCGGATCAATAGGCTATCATAATATAGATGCCTATTGATAATCTGTGGCCTTTTCCATTTATCTCGAACCTTGGCATCACTATGTATTTACTTCTTGGTGAGATGTTAATGAAGCCCTTGACATAAGAACCAAAGTTGAATAGCATTCTCTGTAGTCAATAGCGGTCGTAGCGGCCGCTATCCTCCTAAGCGTGGCGTAGCAGCCCTTAGGCACTATGCGAGACACCGTAATGTTGCGCTTTTGAGAAGCAGTCGTAGCATCGCAAATAGCAACCACACAACCGCTACTATGATTTTTAGAGCAGCCCACCATATTTTTCGGCCAGCCTACCCCTTTTCTGGTAAACCCACCCATTTTTTGGCCCTTTTTCGGCAGACTCACCTCATTTCCGACCCTTTTCTGGCAAACCCACCTCGTTTCCGGCCCTTTTCCAGCAGCCCCAGTCTCCTTGTACCTCACCTTCCTTTATTTAGCTTATGTTTGGTTCATGCCTTTTCCTTTTCCTTTTCATTTTAGTGTTTTTTTTTTTTTATCTTTCTATCTTCCATTAATTACGGTCTTTTTGCGGTAATCACTGATTACTTACAATATTTTTATTGGTTATTTTGTTGTTGGAAATAGAATAACATTAATGTTCCACTTTCCAAGCTGTCTAGATTCTTTGTACACCATATCATTATAATATATTTGATGTGGTGTTTTTATCTTTTACAGTAACACTCATTAAATTGTAATCAAATATATATTTAAAATATATATATTATGTTAATGTTATTGTATTTTAATTGAGTGTAAAATAATCTTGGACGAGTGTAAAACAATTTTAAAATATATGTTATGTTAATTGTCCACTAAGAATTTTAATTTTTAGATCATTGTTATTTTTGTTTAAATTCTTTATTTTTGATTACTAGATTGGCTGCTGGTGGGCTGGCTACTTGGACCAACTTGTGGAACTGGGCGCAAATCAACTATCCTAGTGCTGACTGGTACATTGCAGTACGTTGTTTTTCTTCATTTTGGGATGATTTAGAAGGTTTAGTTTAGGGAATACCATGAAGAGAAAATATTTCCTTAGAAGCGGATCTAAATGATCATGTGAGGAGTGCATCTACTGGATAAAAGGATTTGCATGATTATGACATAGGGGGAGCAAATGTGGAGGGTAAATATGTCTTATATTTCTAGTTAGTTTTCGATTTTACATCAACCAATAATGGTTTTAGGAAGCGGAAGGAACATTTTATCACGTACCAAAGTGTGGTGGCATACTCTCAAATTGATTACTTTTTTATCAATGTTTTAAGAACCAAACTGAATATCTAACTGGCAAGGCCTCCGGGTCATGATTCAATTTATTCAATCAATTCAACCAATGGTTAAATCGATGATTAATAAATAAATAAATAAATAAATAAAAATATGTATATGTAGTTCCCAATAGGTGGTGTAGTTCCCAACATGTAATTCCCAATTGTTTCTGATATCTAAATAAATAAAATGTAATTTTCAATATCTAGTTCCCAACATATATATATATATATATATATATATACAGCTGTTATTGAACATTAAACAGCAAAAACCCATTTACTCCTTACTAATATTAATCTTAAAAATATTTAAGAATAAAAACCCTTCCACTCCTTATCTTTAAAAGATGATTATTATAATTTTTTTTAATAGGTTAAGACCAAGGCAACAACAAGACCATCAAATATATGAAACTCTCTAGTCTATATGAAACAAATATAAGTTTGGGGACTCCCAGTCAAAAAAAAAAAATTTATTTGTTTGGTGACTCGAGCCTCCACCTAAACTCCACTTTAAAGAAAGCAAAACCTTCAACTCCAAATCCCAATTCCCAGCAACAACCACATCCCAAATCTCAATGCAAGACCTTCCAACCCAAAATCCTAGCTTCAACTCCTCTTGTTTGTTCCAGTGCAAGACTATCGATGGCATGGAAAGTTGTGAGAGGCATAGTAACATCACTGTATTAGCGTCTCAGTCGCCATGGAAGTGCGAGAGTTGGAAATGTCACTGTATGAGCTTTGCTGCCGCCGTAAGAGTGGGAGGCTTGGTAACTCGAGGTTTTCATTTTCTGAAGGCGGGAAGCTGAAAAAATGAAAACAAAATGAACATCCTGCCCATTTTTATGACCGGTTGGTTTTTAAAAACTGTTCGCAGTTCCACGATTATGTCGATTCCTTTGATTTCAACGGTTTTTATAGTTCAATGGGATTAACAGTTCTTGAGACCAGCCGAACCACAGACACGATCGATTGCCGGTTGAACCAGGAACTGGTCGGTCCGGTTTGGTTCTCACAACCTTGTTTTTTATAAGGAAATCGGGAACCAGTCGGTTCGGTTCTTACAACCTTGTTTTTCATAAGGAAATCGAATTGAAAGCTTTGTATGTATTGCAAAGTCACCACTAGAGAGTTTGGCTACCCAACACAATGTCTTAATTATGGATGTAAGAGCTAAGAGGTAAAAAAAAAAGGATAAGATATGGTTAGAGTGATGGCAATTGAAGGGTGAGGAACAAGGGAGCTTTTGGCGAAAGGGTTTTGGAAGGCACAAGAAAGTGCTAATGGTTTGTGGGACAAGATGGCCAATGAAATTAGGAAGGTAGAAAAATAGACTGGGTGGTGGAATGCAAGTGAGTAAGATAAAGTTAAAAGGGAATGTTATAAAGCGTTGTCCTTGCGTTAGAATGCTGAAAATTGACAAAAATATAAAGTAACTAAGAACGATACTAAGAAGGTTGTGAGCAAAGTGAGAGCTAGAGTATTTGACGAGTTATACCAATCTTTAAGGGTGAAGGCTAAGGTGGGTGACTTAACATGTCTCCCAATGTGAGCAATCCCTTATTTAAAATTCTTTTATTATTTTAAAATCCTTAATTTTTTCAAATTTAAAAACTTGACCCCATCTCCTTTCTCAGTTTCCTGTTTCTCCCTCACCTCTTCATTCTCCTTCCTTTTCTTCTTCCCAAGCCTTTTAGCAAGTTTTTTCTGTTATAACCGTACGATCCATGATTCGATTTCAACAGCCCTAACCCTCTTGGAAGGTTCTAGAAGTAAACATTATTGAGACATTAGAACAACGAATTTTTCGATGGAGAGGCTTCATTTCGTGAAGATGTCGATGAATCGAGACATAGACATGTCATGTTTTGGGAGGTAACCTTTGACAAAGGAAGAAAGCGAAATAGTGTCGTCTCTGTCTGAGGAAGGCATGGAAGTGGCGCCCACCAAGCATGATAAGGAGGTCATAGGTGGCAGCAGCCATTTTGTCGGCGTACGGGATGGTGTTGAGGCAGGTGAGTTTGAGGGCGATTTTGGCGCGTACAATGAGATCGAAGGCATAGCCTCGGAGTGAGAGGTTCATGTCAGCTTCGTCGGGGAAGGAGAGGTTCATGTCGACATCACGCTCGATGGAGTTGAAGGGGGTGAAGGAGAGGAGGATGGAGGTATCATAGCCGTTTAGGGGGAGGTAGCCATGGAGGAAGAGGCGGAGGATGGCGGCGGTAGTGGTGGGGCTTGAGATCTGTTTGGTGGTGACAATGTCTTGGATGATTTGGTTGAATTGAGGGCATGTTTGTTAGTAAGAATGATGGGGCTTAGATCTGTTTCTTGAATTGGATGGGGTTGGGAAGAAGAAGATGAAGGAGAGAGAGAGAGGAGAGTGAAAGAGAAGGAGGCTGGGTCGATTTTATAAATTTGAAAAAATTATGGATTTTAAAATAGTAAAAAATTGCATAAAAGGAGTTGCTCAAGGTGGGAGACATGTGAAGGTTTCCCACCCTAGTCTTGGCCATCCTTAGGTACCAAAGATGGGGAAAAAGCATTTATAGGCTTGTTAAAGGTATGGATAGAAAGACAAAAGACTCTGATCAAGTAAATGCATTAAGAATGAAGAAGGTAGAATCCGGGTTACGGAACAAAATATCAAGGTGACAGTCCATGTGGTGCCACCTGAGGTGTAAGGTGGACCCGTGCCTTCCACGTGGAAGGGCCACGTGAGAGGCGCCACTGCGCCTCTCACCGCATATGATGCCAGGCACAGTGGCGCCTCCCACGTGACACATCCACGTGGCCAACCCTCATACCCAGCAGCTTCCCAAGCCAAAATAATTATTTTTTCCAAAATAGGATTCAAACCCTTGACCTCATACCTAAAGCTGGCCCTATATACCAACTTGGTCGACTTGAATTTGATGTTGTATTAAACTTAACAATATGTTTACATTAATATTATTTATTACTTAGTTATATATAATATTTGAAATTTGCATATTATCTTCAAATATTAATTTGATTTGATTCTAATTTGGTTATTATTGGTATGATTGCATAAAATTTGGATCAAAAATAACTAAACTTAATTATAAAAGTGTTATATTGTTTTATATATTTTATTTTTTATTAGAAAAGTGTTAACTTAATTGTTATTGATAGATCAATTTTATATATTTTTTATTTTAACTCCATCTTTATTATATTATGAATTATAACTTTTTTAAATTTTATTCATAACCATGTGCACATAAAAGGTTTCTTATTTATTTATTTATTTATTTATTTATTATTTATTATTATACATATAAATTAATATTTTTATTTAATATTAAAAGAATTAGTAGATGTATCTGGATATATATCATATATTCATAATATGACAAATAAAAGGAGTATTTGATTGCATTCCAAATTTTATGATTAAAATTTAAAACAAAGTTATTAAGGAGTTAAAAATATATAAAATTATCTATCAATAATAATTGAATAATACTTTCCTAATAAAAATTCAGGTAAAAAAATATAAAACAATATACCACTTTTCTAATTTGTGTTATTTTTTAATCCAAATTTTATGTAATCTATATCTATATATAATGCATTTGAGAACAATCTCAAAGAGGAAAGTTTCAAATGGCAACCTCACATGCATTTTCTCCAAGGAATTTATCCCACTTGGCTTCACACAATCGATTCCCTCCAAATTTTGCTTATGTGTCGGCATAACATTCATTTGCACAGAAATTTACTTATGGCAACTTTTTACATATATTCTCCATCTGTAATATTAAAGATATCCACCCACAATAACATTAAATGTAATGGCATTAATGATGGATCCAATATATCAATCAATTTCAAATCCATATATTCCTAAAAATGATATGATATTTACACACCAAAACAATAAATCAAATCGAATGTCAAATTAAACTTAATAATTATCAATTGTAAATATGGAAAGTTTTCAACTAGAATTTGAAGACTGAACAAATTATATCGAGATTTGTCATGTCCTTTGTGCCATTTTCAAACAAAGTTGTATTTCCACCTATTACAAATTTTCAGGTTATTACATGATAAGTTTATGGATGGATGCTATGAACCAAGTAATTTATGATTTGTGTCATATTTTTAGACACAAATCATAAATATTGAAGAATTTCTTTTATATAAGTAAATAAGTAAATTAAAAAAAAAACTTTAATATCTACATGCAGGGATTAATATAGAAATTAAAAATAAAATATAATATATGGGATCAACTTTGAAAAGCGTTTTAAATATATATTTTTTACTTCCTATATGATGTGAGGTAATAAAAAATATAGTCAATTGAAATTTATTGCCTTAATATTTTTAAAAGAAAATAAATGAAAAATTGTTTATAAAACCATAAAAACAACTCAATTTAGTAGTTATGGTTTTTTAACTAAGAAACAAAAAAAGGCTTATATTAAATACAGTTAATTTGAATTGTTAAACATTTATTCAATATAAAAAATTCAAAGAAATATTTATTTAACTTTCGTTAAAAAAACTTCATAATTCAAGTTATAATTTGAAAAAATTTGTAAAACTTTTGATCTTAAAGATTTCGTAAAACTTCATATTTTAACTGTATATTAAAATGATATGTTTTCAATTAAATTTACTATCTGAAAATGTAAACATCTTTTAAATTGATTTAATTAGGAAAGTATTTATGTTTATATAAATGCTTATTGTCTAGAAACTTTTATAATTTATTATGTATTTATTTGTTTTGATTATAAATTAAATATCAACTTAGAAACAAAAGGTCTCATCATATTATTGGAGGTAATTATAAATATAACAATTATAATAAAGTTAATATTAATTATAATTATAATTATAATTATAAGAACTTTACAATCAATGTCATTAAGTAAATGATTATTGTTCTAGATTTAATTTAACTAATTTGAAATTGAGATTGGAATGAAAGATTACAAATTGATTAACATTTATATGAATTAAAAGAATATATCCAGTATTGATATCAATTTGTGATGTGATTTAGGTCTTTCTTCTTTTAATTATCATGAATTATCGAATTGTTATTGCTAAATTGGAGAATCCCTTTTTAAATCACGAGACCATGTCATATTATAATTAAATTTATAACTTTTCTCTTTCAAATAATTTTTTTGTATTATTTTGTTCCATTTCCCTATTGAGGTAGAAACAAATTGTGTTTATGAGGCAAATTTTCCCTCCCATCATATTTGATATTGGATCAAACTCCTTTGAAGTGAGTAAAATTGTGTAAAGTGAGAAAATACAGCTGCATTTACTGTTAATTAGTAAAAGTAAGTTGAAAGCATTAACAATATGAGATAGATAAATATATTTTTAAAAATAAATATATTTTTTAAAATGATTAACTTGCACGAAAAATGAGGAGAAATAAATCAAGTAGATTTTGAAGAGACACAAAAAATATATTATAATAAATAAATATATTTTATAAAATTAATTAACTTACACAGGCCGGAGAGGAGAAATAAATCAAATAGATTTTCAGCAGAGAAACAAAGTATGACAAATAAGTATATTTTATAAAATTGTTTAACTCGCACGGAGAAAAGAGGGGAAATACATCGAATAAATTTTTAAAAAATAATAAACATTAATATGATAGAACAATATATTTTTCGAAAATGTTTAACTTACACGGGAAAAGGAGGAAAAATAAATCAAATAAATTTTAGAGAGAATAAAAATGATAATATGATAGATGAGAAATAAATGAAATTGACTTTGAAAATAGAAGAAAATTAATATGATAAGTAAATATATTTATCAAAAAAAATGTTAACTTACACAGGGAAAAATGAGAAATAAATAAATAAGTTTGGCAGAGAAAATAAAAATAATATTATGATAGATAAATAAATTTTCTAAAAATGATTAATTTGATAGGGGAAAAGGGAAGAAATAAATTAAATATATTTTCAATATTGAAGAAAATATAACATGATTGATAAATATATATTTTTTTAAAAAGGTTAACTTTCACGGGAAAATAGGAGAGATAAATAAATATATCTTCCATAAAGATTTTTTTTTTTCATTTGATAGATAAATATATTTTCTAAATATATTTCCATATAGAATACCAAGGTATTGGGAGAAATGTCAAATATTAAAAATTATACGATAGACAAATATAATTTTTAAAAATGGTTAAATTTGACGGGAAAAATATTTTTTCAAGTGAGAATAAAAATTCATATGATAGATAAATATATTTTCTAAAAATGATTAAATCACATAGATTTTTAAGAGACAAGGAAAAGCTAATATGATAGATGAATATATTTTCTAAAAATATTTAACTTACACGGAAAGATAGTAGAAATAAATCAAATAGATTTTAGAAAGAGAATAAAAATAATAATATGATAGATAATTAATTCTTTAGAAAATACTTGAACAAGAAAACAGGAAGAATAAATCAAATAGAATTTGAAGAGAGAAGAAAAATTAATGTGATAAATAAATATATTTTTTGAAAATGTTTAACTTTCACTGAAAAATGAGATAAATAAATTAAATATATTTTCACGATAAAAAAAAATCCATATCATTATGAAAATCATTGTGTTTAGTATTAGTGTTTAAATAAACTAAATTGAGAAATGATTAATCAGCTCGAAATGCAGTTGTTGCATTAGAAATATATATTTATTATTAAATGTTCAAAGAATTATAATATTAAGATGGTGAAAGAAAGAAATAATATCTTTTGATTAATTGAAAGATGTTTTCATAGCGTTTATATACATAATCTTTTTTTATTATCATTAAATTTTATTTTCAAATAAACATCTTTAAAATATTCTTCCTTTACTTTTTCCTCCACATGCAAACATTTTTTATATCTAACTTATTTTTTTGATATACAAAAGTTTAAGTGAGTTGGGTCTCGGGGGCTCTCGAGGGCAGGGCAAGCCTCACAGCTTAAAGAATGCTTCCAGAGGTACTTACAGATTACCCACCAACGAAGTCCCCACATCAGCAGTGGGATTCAAACTCACGACCTTGTGGGTTATGAGTCATGCCCTTACCAACTGAACCAACTTTCATCGGCTTCTTATATCTAACTTATGATATTGCATAACCGGCAAGAGTACATATTTACAAGAGAGTGTGTAGTTACTATTTACACTTAATACTCATTATTTATATTTATATTATAATATCAACTATAGTTATTACTTAATATCTAATACACTTTGTGATCGATGGATCAAAAAAAAATAATTTTTTTTAACAATTTTTGATATATAATTCAACACAAAAGATTTTAAATAAAAAAGTTAAAATCAACAATTACAATTTTTTTAATAAAATACCAAAATATAAGCATTTTTCCCGTGTATGACACGAGTCTCTACACTAGTTATATAAATAATAGCTAAATTAGAATCAAATCAATAATAACTACGTTGTACAAGTGGCTAGCTTCAGGTACAAGTGCAGTGGCGCCTCGCACGTGGAAGGTGCTAGTCGACTTGGCGCTTTTGGAGGTAAAAAACATTAAAAAAAATATTGACTTGGCAAAAAGAACATCATTTTGGTAAGTAATTTCAAAAGTGCCCCAAATTAGTAAATTGTTTCTAAAAGAGGTTTTGTTTGGTCAAAAAGCCGTTTAACACGATTATGAAGTTTTTGAAAATGTGGTATGAGTGGAGGAGAAACACTTTAATCGCTATTTAAGAGAACAAGGGAGATATACAAAGTTGTGCATATTATGGGTGGATTAAGCCCATGAGTCGTAATATGAAGCTATGCATAGGGTAATTGAGTGGAGATTAAAACAAGAGACTTACGTTACTGAAAGTCAATTTGGTTTTATGTCAGGGAGGTTGATCTTGAAAGCAATATATACAATGATTGATGGAGCAATATCGGAGGAATAAAAAATAGTTATACATGATTTCATTGATTTGGAAAAGATGTACGATAGGGTGCTAAGCAATCAAGGAAATGTATAAGGGTGTCACGATTAGTGTGAGAACACAAGGAGAGTCACAGAAGATTTTTCTTTAACTATTGGATTGCACAAGGGTTAACTTTGAGCCCTTATCTTTATACCTTGGTATTTGAAGTGTTTATGAGCATATCCAAGAGTGGGTGCCACGATGCATGCTTTTAAAGATGATATGGGTTTGGTTGGAGAGTTTAGAGAGGAAATAAATGAGGAGCTAGAGATGTGGAGAAAAGTTTTGAAAAACATGGCTTCGTTTAAGTAGAAGTAAGACAGGGTATATGGAATGTATGTTTAGCAGAACACACACTAATCCTAGCTTAGAGGTGAAAATTGTTGTAGAACAAACCAAACAACAAGTTAAACAGTCTAAGTATCATGTTCCATCATACAAAACGACAAGGAAATGGATGGAGATGTAAACCTTGGGATTATGTATTAAATGGAGAAGTGCATAGAGGATTATTTGTTATAGAAAGGTATCACTCAAGGTTAGGGAAATATTTTACTATACCACTATAAGACATGCAATGTTATATGAAACTAAATGTTAGCTGATAAAAAGCCATAAAGAGAATAAATTCAACGTAGCAAATATGAAAATGTTGCATTGGATAAGTGAACACACTAGACAAGATAGCATAGTTTTTTTTTTTTTATATAGGCAAATGATAATAATTAGTGTGTTATGTTAGTGGGGGGGAGTTGAACCCATGGCCTCCTTATTACCCCAAACCCTATGGCTCTGTTTGGAAAAAATAACTGATAAGCTAGCTGATAGCTGATAAGCTAATTTTTAGCTGATAGCTGAAAAGCCTGATTGAATTTGAATTGTTTGGTAAAATTAGCGGTTGAATTAACTTATAATGTAAAATGACATAAAAGGACATATTTATGATAGACATGGTAAAGTGGGAATTGCATTAAATGAAGGGGGTAGAACCGAGAGAAAAGTCAATAAGCTATAAGCTATGAGCAATAAGCTAAATAAATTAGCTTACGAAGATAAGCTATAAGCTAATGAGATAAGCTTGTCTACCAAACACCTCTATTTCAGTCAAACAAGCTTATAAGCTAGTCAAATAAGCTATAAGCTAGCTTATTGGACTTGTCAAACAAAGCCTATGTCCCTTCCCCAAACCACCTTAACCACTTTATAACTCCCGACAAGATAGCATTGTGAAAGATGCATTAGAAAGAAAGTTAGAGTAGCACCCACCCGTAGGAAAGCTGATAGAAGCTTCTTAAAATAATCTAAAATCTGATGTTTTTTTAACTATTTTGTTTTTATTTCAAAAGCTTATCCAAATAATTTAAATATTTTAATTTTTTTTTAAATGAAAATAGTAATCTTTCAAGAAAAAACCTAAACAAAATGACCCTTAATTTTAAGAAATGCATTGTCTTTTATGCAGTTATGCAGTTATAATACAATGTAGTTTAAAAAACATACTTAGATTTAATCTATATAGTATATACAAATCCCAATGAACCTCCACTGTTACACTACACGTGTCACCTCATAAATTTTATCTCAAATATGTTTTTTTTCCTCCCACTGCGGCAAAGAAGGTTCTGTTCCTATTATAAAAAAAAAAAAAATACAGAGAGAATGTTCTGGTTCCACAATGCACATGAAGCATTGTTATTTAAAAGTTCAAACTCTTTTGTTATTTGAAGAGTTAGCAATCAATGAAATAGTAAGTTAGTAACATAATTTTTTTTCCATAAAAAAGATTAACATTATGTGCAATATACGTAAAAGACACAATTTTTAAAGTTAAATATGTTTCTAATCCCTGTAAAATGAGTGAATTTTGGTTTTTGTCTCTATAAAAAATTTCTTTTGATTTTTATCCTTCTAAAATCTGAAATCATTATTTTTTATCCCTATTGTCGTGTGACATTTATTAACTGCCTATGTGTCTAACAGAAGGTCAGACTATCATTCTGATTGACACCCAATAAACATCTATAGTATCATGTTAGCATGTGATTCCCTTAAAATCTTCCGTGAATCATAAAATGAATTTTATATATCTGTCCTAAAATGACTGGTAGGAACTAAAAACTATAATATCAAATTTTAGAGGGATGAATATCAAAGAACTTCTTTTTATAGGGACCAATAGCAACATTGATCATTTTATAGAGACCAAAATTATAAATTTCATATTTTAGTGGGATAAAAACCAAAGATTTTTTTTCATACAGGGAGTAAAACAAAAAAATAAACTCATTTTCTAGAGACTAAAAACATATTTAACCCTAATTTCTATATGTATGTGTATGTATATCAGCTCATATCGACTTATTAATAGGTAAAATACATGAATTACAATGATGGATTATGATAGATTTTCTATGTATTAACCTATTAATATATTAATATACGTTTTGCATAAATTAAAATCAACATAATCCGAGAGTTATAAGGTAGATGGGTTGGTTTGGAAGAGGGACATAGAATTAGGATTTGGAGTGATAAGGAGGTCATGAGTTGAACATCCCCACTAACATAACTCATTAATTATTAATATTTGTCTATCGAAACAAAAACAAAAATCAACAAGAAGCACGGTCGCACGGGTACAATTCTACTTGTTGAATAAATCAATCAACTCACTAACTTAATAGCTGGTCTGGTTTTTAGAACTTGATTTATATCCGTTAGGCACAGTAATATTTAACTTTCTAAGAGAGGTGCACTGATCAGTTGATCTGTTAATTTCAATTCATTCACCTTTTATATATTATTATTTGTTGTTTAGGTGTGCATACATATACTCATGAATGAAGCATGGCTCCTCTTCGTGAACGTTTGCAAAGGTTTGAAATTGGCGAAGGAGTGGATAAAACCACATCTGGACTTCATTGTGCAATATGAGAGCATAGTTCAGAAACTAGAAAAAGATGTTCAGAGTCTGCAAGTAGCGAGTGGCAGGGTCCAATGTAAGGTTGAGGAGGAAGAAGCCCACTATGGGAAAGAAATCGATGTTTTTGTCCAAAAGTGGCTTGAAGATGTTAATAAGATCATTCCTGAGCATGATGAATTCGCTAATGATGAAGATTGTGAATATGCCGAGTTTTCCGGTGGTTATCTTCCCAAATGGGGGATAAGGCGTCGACTATTTACAAATGCAGAAAGTATTGCGAAGAAGGTTGCTGAGCTGCAGCAAAATGAGCCGAGTCATGATAAATTTTCTCATTGGCATGGGCCACCTTCCATTGATGCTGTTCTTTTAAACATTGATTATGTAAAGCTTGATTCGAGAGAAAAAACTAAGAATGATATTAACAAAGCTTTGAAAGATTCGAGTGTTAGAATGATTGGAGTTTATGGGTGGAGTGGTGTGGGCAAAACCACTTTAGTCAAAGAAGTTGCTAGGGGTGCTCGGGAAGAGGAAGACAAGTTGTTCAACATGGTGATTATGGTAAACTTGACAACAAATCCTGACATAATAAAAATTCAAGGACAAATTGCTGAAATGTTAGGGATGAAATTGGAAGAGAAAAGTGACATTGGAAGAGCTGCTCGCATACGAGAGAGACTGAAGAATAAAAAACTCAACACTCTTATAATCGTAGATGATCTTCGGGCCAAATTGGACTTCAATATGTTGGGGATTCCATTTGCAAATGATGACAATGGAAAATCCCCTGAGGCTTTAAGTACACCGAATTCGAAAGCAGAAAAGGTTACTTCCCGTAAGACGAAAGCAGAAAATTTCTTGGATGCTTACAGTAAGAAGAAGGCAAAAAAGCCCCGCAGTGCATACAATGAGATGAAAACAAAAGAAACTCTTAGTTGTTACAAAGGGTGCAAAGTCTTGCTGATTTCTGAGACCAAACAAGTATTAATGAGTCAAATGGATGGAAAGGAAGAATCGATTTTCTCTGTGGAAGTCTTAAAGGAAAAGGAAGCAGAGAAGCTGTTCAAAACAATGGCTGGAATAGATGACAATTCTGAATTTATAAAATTAGCAGCTTCAATTGCCAACAATTGTGAAGGGTTGCCCATATCTGCCCATATCAATAGTTACAACTGCAAGAGCATTGAAAAATCAGAGACTCTTGGTTTGGGAGGATGTTCACCGGAAGCTTGAAAGGCAAAAGTTAACAGGAGCACCTGAATTTTCTACAAACTTGAGTTATGATCTTTTAGAAAATGAGGAGCTCAAGTATACTTTCTTACTTTGTGCTAGCATGGGTCAGGATGCATTAATTATGGACTTGGTGAGATACTGCATTGGTTTGGGTTTTCTTCAAGGAACTTACACAGCATGGGAATCAAGAGATAGAGTACATGTGTTGGTCGGAAAGCTAAAAGAGTCCGGCTTGTTGTCTGAGAGTTATTCAAGTGATCGTTTCACTATGCCAGATATTGTTCACCGTGCGGCTTTGTCAATAGCATCCAAGGTGATTCATTCATTTACAATGACAAAGGGAAAATTAGATGAATGGCCAGATGTGGATGAACTAGAAAGGTACGCTGCGATTTCTTTACAGCATTGTGATATCACTGAGGAATTTCCTGAAAGTATAATTTGTCCAAGACTTAGAGTCTTTCACCTTGACAGCAAGGATCCCCATTTAAAAATACCAGCCAAATTTTTTGAGGGAATGAAGGAACTCAGAGTGTTGATATTGTCTGGCATTCATCTATCACCCTTACCTCCGTCAATTAGATTCCTAACAAAACTCAGAATGCTTTGTATGGAGCGGTGCGTGCTAGGTGTAGGTGACCAATTATGCATCATTGGAAAGATGAAGAAATTAAGAGTTCTTAGTTTATCAGGATCTGACATTGAACAATTGCCTGGTGATTTGAAGCAGTTAACGAAGCTACAAATTTTTGACATAAGTAATTGCTCGAAACTTAAAAAAATTCCTTCTGGTCTAATATCAAATTTGATTAGATTGGAAGAGTTTTATATGAGAAACACCTCGATTGAATGGAAGGTTGAAGGACAGACAAATCAAAGTGACAATGCTAGTCTTTCCGAGCTGAGGCATCTAGATCAGTTAACAACTATAGACATACAAATCCCAAATGTTTCCCATTTACCGGATAACTTGTTCTTTGACAAGTTATATAGTTACAAGATTGTCCTTGGAGATTTGAATGCATATCTGGAGACGGAATTTTTGATGCCAGAGAAGTATGAAGCATCTAAGTTTTTAGCATTACACTTAAAGGAAGGCTTTGACATTCATTCTCAAACGGGGATCAAATTGTTGTTCCAAAGAGTTGAAAATTTGTTGTTGGAAGGTCTCAGCGGTGTCGAACATATTTTTTATGAATTAAATTTGAAAGGATTTTCATATCTAAAAAAATTGTCTATTGTCAGTAATTCTGGCATTCAATCTCTCACAAAGCCAGAGGACAAGGACAAGGATCATCCAGAGAAGGCTTTCCCTAAATTGGAGTCGTTATATCTCTATAATCTCGAGAACATGAAACAAATATGCTCTTGTTCACTTTCAGGACCTAACTCCTTTGGCAAATTGAAAGTCATCAAGATCAAGCTCTGTGGTCAGTTGAAGAATCTCTTCTTATTTTCTGTGGCTAGACTTTTAACTGTTCTAGAAACAATTGAAGTTTCTGAATGTAATTCTTTGAAGGAGATTGTGCAAAGCAATACTAATGAAGTTCTTAAGCTTCCTCAGTTACGCCTTTTGACACTACATTCTTTATCTAAGTTTATCGGATTCTATACCATCTCATCAGAAGGAGAGACCGGAGAACTATTCCATAAAAAGGTATGTTCAGAACTATATGTAGATTTATTTTTATTTTACATTTTTAAATTCAATTTCATATTTTAAGTGTTAAATTAAAAGTCGAAACTACAAAGAAAGGAGGTTATAAGTTGGTAATAAAAAAGATTTCTTTTTGCTAGCATAATTTACTTAAGAAATTCAAAATAAATTCTTTAATTTCTAGACACTAATTATATGTATCCATTTACCAGGTTGAAGTTTCCAAATTAGAGAGAATGGAATTGTCATCAATCCAAATCAACAGAATATGGAGTGACCAACCTTCCAAAAGTCCCTACTTTGAAAATTTGATGCACTTAGACGTGAATGGTTGTGGGAATTTGAAGTATTTATTTTCATTTTCTATGACCATTTGTCTGGTGAAACTTGAAAGCCTTTTCGTAAGTGAATGTGAGAAGATGGAACGCATCTTTCGCCAGAGGCAAGATAGGGATGCTAAAATGAAGGTAACTATTAGAGAATCTGAAATCTCTGTTATGAATCCTATGATATTAGAAATTGCTCTAATCGAAAAATGCTTTTTAATACTCTCTCTAATACATTTCTAATTAGGAAAATGCTACCACTGTTAATTTTTAAAGATAGTTGAAAGAGATTAGAAGTTGAGACTTAGAGAATGCAATTTAAATTCAAGCACTAGAAGGTAGATGTCATAGAAGTAGATGTGGAGACTTGTAGTAGGAGAATAGTAACCTTGCAATAGTTGATAGTTGCTTATATTAGTTGATAGTCAAAAAAGAGTAACAAACTAATTGGTGAGCATGTTGAAGTGGGAAGAAGTGCGGTAACTTTGTAGATACACGAAGGAGGCTTGGAGGAAATGGGTAGCTCTCTATAAGGCACTCGTTAAGGAACCAAGAAAAGAAATATTACATAGGGAATTGGTGTATCTAACATTTGAAAAAGTGAAATGCTTGGTTTTCCAATGAAAACTTGCTTTTCTTGGTTCCTTAAAGAGTATCCTAAGGGCACTTGTTAGCATGACCCTTTCAATTATTGAATGAATTTCATGTGAGTCCCACTAAATAGAGCGGGTTTCATATAAAATTCATGACTCTACATGAAATTCATCTAATAGCAAAAAGTGTGTTGGAGAGAGTGTTGGAGAGAGTGTATTGCTAGCATTGCTTAAATCAGTAACATACATATGATAAGCAAAATGGTCTTGCTAACGAGTATCCTCATGACATTGGTTTAGGAACCCACGAAAGAAAAGTTTGTATTGAAAAATTAAGTATAACAATGTCCTAAGGGTACTCGTTAGCATTCTGCTAAGCAAAAATATGAAACACCCTACCTTTTCTCGTTCAAATACTACATCAGCATACTAAATGTATACCAGGTCATACCCTGTAGGAAAGAAATCTCAAAGACCAAGGAATACTTATTAGTTTAGAGTAAACTACAATCTACCACCTTTAAATTTAGTAAAATAACAACAAACCCTTAATTTGATCATAAATTACACTTCATCAAATTTTTAAGTGTTGATTAACTATTGACTTAACATGGTTATGTTAATTAAAAGTATAAAAAATATTTATAATAAGTTATTTGATATTTATATATTTGAAAAAGTTTTTTAATGTTAATTTTATGTTTTCTTGTTTATATAATAAAGTTGATTTTTTAATTTGAAAATAAAAATATATAATTTGAAAATATTAAAAAATAACGCAATACATTTAAGTGTATATATTTTAGTTCATTATATGTTTATTTTACTTCAAAATAATTTTTAATACATACTCTAAGAAATATTGGATATAAAATGCATATCAATTATGTGAAAACGATTTTTTCATTATATTCTTTATTTTTTTTATCATTTATCTCAATAACTTTTAAATAAATGTCATGTTTTCAATTATTATATCTATAGAAGATATGATTTATTATAACAATTATCGTTGATGAATATTAAAAAAATGATGCATATAAAAGCATATTTGAGTATAAAACTGAATATAAATTTGTCAAATTGTGATAACAAATTTAATGGGTATTATTTGATAAATGTTATGAATAATTTTGTGATTGATTTATATTTATTTTAATCTAAGAAATAATTAACATATGTTATGTTCATTATGTAACAAAAATATATATAATACTCTTGTTTATTCGATTATTTATTTTATTGACTTTATAATTTAGTTGATTTTTAGCAAAGTTTTACTTCAAATTATTTTGTCTATGCATGATAGAATATTATAATATGAACATAAATATTACATATTTTTTGTTTTTACAATAAAGTTATTTTTATAAGTTTATGTATTAAGTATTTATATGGACCTAAATCTTAATGTGTGTTTGGAAAACTGGTCATACACTCTCATAATTGTGTTCAGAGACGCAAAAGCAACTATTAGTTGCTTCACTGATGCGCGTCCAACCTTCTCTCACCGTGCTACCAAACACACACTTAATCCTTACCTCTATCACCATTTAGAAGATAATAAAGACAATTTTACTTTCATTCTTGTTATGCCTATTTAAACGATATTTTTAGTGAACACTAAAAAATGTGGTGAAGTGTAATGTATGGTCGAGTTTGGGGTATCATGCTATTTTAATAAACTTAAAAGTGGAGTGTAATTTACCGTAAATTTTATTTAGAAGGATGGCCTATTATATTTCACAAGGACTAATATACCATTAATGGAAGTTATAATCACACAGTACGAATAAATAACTACTCATTAACAAATAATTGTTATTTGCAAATTTCTTCATAATTTCATGTATTTTACAAAAGAAGCACTTTAAATATATTTTTTTAACCACTTAATGAGAAAAAAGAACCACTTAATAACTAATAATAGCAACCAAGGGGGTATTGGTCCAGTGGAAGCAATTAGCCCTCATAAGGAGGAGAACCTGGGGAACCCGGGTTCGAATCCTTATGGAGTCACCCCCATTGGGAGGCTGAGAACCAAGGGGTAAAAACTCTGCTCAATCAGTCTAACCAGAGATTAGTCCCATAGCGGATCCGAAGGGTTTAAGCCGTGGGGATACTCTGGTAGACCCACCTGACCTAAAGGGTTCCGGAAAAAGAAAAAAAAAACTAGTAATAGCAAAGTTAGCAATTCACAAAATTCATTTAAAGCATGGATCTTTTACTGAACTTCATTTGCAAAGTAATAGTCGTTCACAAATTTATTGCATAACCCCGTGAATCATTCTAAAAAGAACATTATTTATTACCATCAGTCACTTAAGTGTTTGGTCCAAAGGGAGGGAGGGGAGAGATTTTAATTAGACATTGTATTTGGTGGAGGGGAGAGGAAATAACACTTTCATGTTTGGTTCAGGAGGGGAGGGATTTTAAAATAACTTTACTTTTAAACCCTTATAATTATTTATTTAAAAATAGTTAAATGGGGATATTTTAGTCATTGCATACAAAATATTTTAAAATCCCTCCCCTCCCCTCCAAATCCCAGCCAAAATTGACCCAGGAGGGATTTTGCTCCCCTCCTAAAATTTGAATCAAACACAAAAGATTTAAAATATTCCCTCCCCTCCATTCCCCTCCAACCAAACACTATATTAGTGGGAACAAATGACAACTCAACAATAAGCCATAGCCATTCAGAATTTTTTTCTCGTATGGATTTTTTAAAATAAAGTCATTTATAATTTTTAACCACTGAACAGAAAGCAATAGCATTAACAAGTTTATTCCTAATTTCCTGTATCTAATATATGTGTTCTAATATATATTTTTAAAACTTGTACCCAAACATGGAAAAACTTTATTCCCTTACCGACATTTCCGGGAATACTTTTTAAAACTTGTACCAAACACTATCTTAGTGAGAACAAATGACCACTCATGAACAAATAGTAGCCATTTACAAATTTTTCAGTACGAGTATTTTTGCATGAATTTTTTTTTTTAATAATTTAAACTATTTATGTCCCTTAAGATTATATTCTCCTTCTTAATTGTGTTTAACATTAATTTTCGCTATACCATATTGAAAACCCCTTAACATAACATGATAACATTTGCTGTCTCACTCCATGTGTCGCTTCCTATGATTGGTCAAGAAAATAAATTTTAATATGAATAAATATCCAATAATTTAATAATTTCTTGACCGATGGGAGGGAATGACAAAGGGAAGGGCACAGGAAGTGGGACAATATATTATATCCCTAACATAACATATTGACCATCTCTCCCATCATCAAGATTTCAAATTGCAGTCTGCAGCTGCAATTTTGTGATTTTGAGAAGGTTTAAATAAGTTTTTGGTCCCTACAATATTCATCAAATTTGGTTTTGGTCCCTGTGAAATTTTTTCTTAGGTTTTCGTCCTAGTAATCTCATAAATTTTGCAAATAGTCCCTACCGTCATCTATTTCCGTTATCTAGTACTCATGAGTATCGAGATAATTTTATTTTACTGTCCGACTTGCTGTAAAATTTGGCCATAAAATAGAAACAAAATCATATATTAGGGACATAAGGTTAAAATTGCTAAATTCCTTCATTTTGTATGATATCTAGTACTCAGGGGGTACTGAGGTAATTTCTCGTTCTTGTCCGACTTACTCCAAAATTTGGCTAGAAAGTAGAAATAAAATCATACATTAGGGCCATAGGGTTAAAATTGACAAAATTATTCACCTAGTATGATTTCTAGTACTCAGGGGTAACAATAGGGACTATTTACAAAATTTTCGAAAATATAGGGACGAAATCCTAAGAATATTTTTTACAAAGACTAAAACCAAAATTGATGAACTTTCCAAGGAGTAAAAGCTTATTTAAACCTTTTGAGAATTATTGGAACCGATTTAATTTTGAGGAGTAATTGATAAAGATCGTTGTTTGGTCCACATTTTTTTTCTTCAGATTTTTGTAATAGCAATACATCCATTTCTTAACTCGATTAACTTATGGTGTATGACTATTGTGAACCAAATTAAGCAGGGTAGCTTTCCAAATTTGAAGAATATCAAACTGAGTAGCATGGAGAGTTTGATAGAGATTTGGAATTCTGAAGTTCCTTCAGATTCGTTTGGCAAACTGGATACTTTGATCATCGAGAAGTGTGATAAATTAGTCAATGTTTTTCCTCGTTACTTGGTGGGAATATTTCAAAGTCTATGCAACTTCAGGGTTACTAATTGCAAGTCAATGAAAGCAATATTTGAGCTAAATGATCAAAAACGAGATTCTGTGGATGTAATCAACTTGCAAGATGTTCATTTAGAAGCACTCCCGAAATTGGAGCATGTGTGGAAATGGAACAAAGACAAGGAAATGATTCTTCACTTGAAAAATCTGCAAAAGATATGGGTTCAAGAATGTCATAGCTTAGAAAATATATTTCCAGTTTCTGTAGCTAATTCTCTTGAAAATCTTGAATGCCTTGTGGTACGGGAATGCCTTGTAATGCGGGAAATTGTTCCTAAAGAAGGTACAAGCAGTTCTGATCGACTCGTTTTTCCTAAACTAACCGCCATCAGATTTTTTGTACTACCAAATCTTAAGTATTTCTGTGGAGGAGAACTTCGATTAGATTGTCCAGTACTGAATGACTTGCGTGTTGAATTTTGTGACAAACTGGAACTTTTCAGAGAAGCCACCGGAGAAGAAACCGAAGATGCACCTTCAAACGAAGCAAACAAAGCAAAGTGGGCCTTCATTCCAGAAAAGGTAATATAGCAAGCCATTCAACTCTTAAGAATTCTTTTTAATTCACAAATAACAATAGAATAAAAACTAGGTTTAAATAAGTTTTTGGTCCCTGTAAAATACACCAATTTTGGTTTTAGTCCCTGCAAAATTTTTCCTTAGGATTTCGTCCCTATACTTTCAAAAATTTTGGAAATGGTCCCTCCGTCATCTCTTGCCGTTAACTGCTGACGTGGCAAACGGAATGCCACGTCAGCAGGGACCATTTCCAAAAAAAATTGAAAGTACAGGGACCATTTCCAAAAAAAATTGAAAGTACAGGGACGAAATCCTAAGGAAAAATTTACAGGGACTAAAACCAAAATTTTAAAAATTTACAGGGACCAAAAACTTTGCTGAGACCAAAAATTTATTTGTGGCCCTAATGTATGATTTCTTTCAATTTTGAAGCCAAATTCTGGAGTAAGTCGGACATGAACAAGAAATTACATCGATATCCCTGAGTATTGGATATCATACAAAATGAAGGAATTTAGCAATTTTAATCATGTGGTCCATAATGTATGATTTTGTTTATATTTTCTTGCCAAATTTCATAGCAAGTCGGACAGGAAAATAAAATTACCTCAATACCTTTGAGTACTAAAAATCATACCAGATTAAGGAATTTAGCCATTTTAACCTTGGTAAAATTGGCTAGAATACAGAAAGAAATCATACATTAGTGTCATATGTTTCAAATTGACAAATCTCTTCATTTGATATGATTTCTAGTACTCGGAGGTATCGAAATAATTTCTTATTCCTATCCAATTGCTCTGAGATTTGGCCAACAAATAGAAAAAAATCATACATTAGGGATAAAAGGATAAAATTATCAAATTTATTCTTCGGATATAATTTATAGTACTCGTGGGTACTGAGGTAGTTTATTGTAATCTTATCCATGTCTGACTTGCTCTGAAGTTTGGCCAGAAAATATAATTTTTTTTGTTTAAATAAGTTTTTGGTCCCTGTAATGTTCACAAATTTTGGTTTTAGTCCCTGTAAATTTTTAAAATTTTGCTTTTAGTCCCTGTAAATTTTTCCTTAGGATTTCGTCCCTGTACTTTCAATTTTTTTGGAAATGGTCCCTGCTGACGTGGCATTCCGTTTGCCACGTCAGCAGTTAACGGCAAGAGATGACGGAGGGACCATTTCCAAAATTTTTGAAAGTTCAGGGACGAAATCCTAAGGAAAAATTTTGCAGGGACTAAAACCAAAATTGATGTATTTTGCAGGGACCAAAAACTTATTTAAACCTAAAAACTATAAGGGAAGTAAAACAAAAACAAATTTCTCAATGACATGGAAAATGCATTATCATATATTTTCTTTTGCATAAATTTACTCTCTTTTTTTCATCCTGGATTTCTTGTAGGTTGTCAACAATTTGAAGTCCATGTACATCGACTCCATTCATGCAAAGTCGTCGAGCAGCTTAAAAGGGACTATAGAAGGGAACTGCATGTGGAACTATCGAAGGGACAACTTAGAAGCGATTGGGTTATCAAGATTACCGAATACCAAGATTCTATATCCTTTCCTTCATAGCAATCCTAATTTGGAAAGCCTATTGTTGAATGATTGTTTCTTTGAAGAGTTAGTGCCTTTTGGAAGGTCACGTGAAATTCAAAAATTGGGGGTTGTTCCAAAGCTGAAAAGTTTGATGTTATTCGACTTACTTGATCTTGAGAATATAGGCTTTGAAAGAGACCCAGTTCTTCAAAGGATAGAGTCCTTCAGTTTAAATTATTGTCCTTGTCTGGTCAATATAGCGCCTTCCTCGGTATCTTTTTCTCACTTGACAAATCTAGAAGTGGTTAATTGTGAAGCATTAAAAACTTTAATGGCACCATCAACAATGAAAAGCCTGGGTCAACTCAGCACCATGAAAGTAATCGAATGTGAATCTCTAGAGCAAATTGTATCTGAGCCAGAAAATGAAGAAAAAATTGACATTGTTTTCAAACAATTGGAAGCTCTAGAACTCGTGTCTCTGAAGAACCTCAAAAGTTTCTGCAGCTCTAAAAGTTGTGTTTTCGATTTCCCGTCCTTGGAGAAATTAGTAGTAAGTGCATGTCCCAAAATGAAAAATTTCTCTGAAGTCAAGAGCACACCGATTTTACGAAATATATATGCGACTCGTGAAAAAGAGATGAAGAAACGGCACTGGGAGGGTTTAGAAGCTGCGATACAAACAATGTTCGAGGAAAGGGTATGTACACATGAACTTATTGATTGAATTTTCATTTTATGTATAATTGTTTACTTTTTCATTTGTCTTTTAAGAATCATAAAAAAAAGACTTTATATAGATGGATAAAATATGCCATTTTTATTTTTTAAATGAATAAAAGTAAGATGGACTCTAATGAAATTTAAAGAACACCATCCCACTTCAGATTTCCTCATTCCTCAATGTTCTACACCCACCCACTCTCTTAATATTTTGTTATAGAACATGGATTTTCTAGTACAATTTCATATTTTATTATTTTGTTATTATCATTTCAAGAACTAAATTTTATCTCTTAAATTTATCTATTTTTATTTGATTATTATGCTAAACAATAATTTTCCCACTAAGTTTTATTTTTAATTTTATTATTATTATTATTTTAAATAGTGAGTTTTTTTCCTCTCATATTCATCTTTTATCATTTTATTATTATATCAAACAATTTTTTTCTTTCTAAATTTCATCATCTATCATTTTATTACTTTTTATTTTATATAGTCACCTATTTTTTTTAGGGACCTAATTGAAAACTTTATATAAGTTCAGGGACCCATTTGAAAATTTTATATAAGTTCAGGGACCTAATTAATTTTTTTTTTAATTCAAGGACCTAATTGAAAATTCTCAAATAATTCAGGAACCAACTCAATAATTAAACCTTACTAAAATATTCACAAAAAAACACCATTGCCTTGGCGTGAATAGAAGTGCTTGGATAAGCGGCAATTGAGAAACACCGTTGTCTCAAAGATGCATCATCGGTATATAGGGATGGCAATGGGTAGGTTTGAGTAGGGTACTATAGTACTCGTTCCCATACCCGTGTTTGAAAAGGTTACTCGTATTCGGATCCACAACTACATGGGTAGCAACTTTAGTACCCTTACTCATACCCTCAGGGTACCCAAATACTCACACCCGCACCCGTTACCCGCCTTTTAACTAAGAAAAAACAATAAAGAATATAAAGAACATTATAACTCGATTAAAAATCATCCAAAGATCTTTCAAATCTACTCATGAAACATTACAAACCAAAGTATTAAACTAAATAAAAATATCTAAAACATCCAAAATGAGTAAATATCACAATAAACATCCAAAACAATAAATTCATGAACTTGTACGTCCGGAAAGAGAAAAACACTAATAAGCGCTTGGTTTAGAACTTTTACATTAACTTTATTCTTAAAAATTGATATACAATTATATATATATATATATATATATATGTGTGTGTGTGCGCGCGCGCGCGCACCCACACCCTCTCTTGTTTGCCGGTAATTACCTACCCGTTGTGGGTTTTTTTTTTGGGTACCCATAGGGTAAGGTCCAAATTGTCATCCCTATTGGTATACCTTACCACCACCCTGAGTCCCTGACACCACTATACCATCCTTATCCATGCCCTAAGTTTATCGAGTCAAATCCTCTCCAGTACTGGACACTTCCAGTAGGAGAGAGATAGATACAAGAAAAAGATTGATGTGTTAATTTTGTTTATATTTTAAAAAGTTTTAAAATCTTTCAAATTTTTTGAATCTATCTCTCTCCTACTGGAGTGTCCAATATTGGAGAGGATATGAATTCAAGTTTATCTTCATTTTTCATCATTCCTATTTGCTGTTGTCCCACCTAAAGACTCCTTACCGTATATGCTTTGTCCCATCTCCATGTTTAAGTTTTCGGACATTTTAATTTCTAGGCCTCCACATTTTCATTTCCGGAAAAATCCGAATTTTATTTTCCAGATATAGTATATTGGATGTCCATAAATAATTTTCTGGATGTAGTGTAAAACAAGTTTGATTGCAAATCTCCACCAAAAACCTACTAACAAGAAAATTACAAAGAAAACAACAAAAGAAAACTCAAGAGTTGTAGCCTGATGCACAATGAAGGAAGGTTTCATGTTTTTTTTTTTTTGATAAGCAAAAGTGTAATTAAGTGAGTACGAGGGGTACCCAAACCCGTATACAATAGTGATAATAATTACATGGAGAAGAAGATGAATGTATTGTTCAACCAGGATCTTTCACCCCAATTACAGTTCGGAGGAAACGAAATGGTTGAAAGTACATTACCCCACCACCCCAAAAGGATCTTAATTAAGAGTCTATATAAACATCTAGCTAGCACCAGAAAAGAGGTGTAGCACCCGTAAAGATCAAGTGGGCCAACACCAAAAGAAAAACTTGGTTGCTAATAAAAACAAGACCACCATCCAAATAGATAGGTGCAGGTGCCTCAGTTGTTGAGCAGAGACAGAGGCTAATGAGATAATGGGATGCTAGCCCGATGCTGAGCAAAGGCATTTGCAAAACCACATGGAATTGGTAGCAGTCCGAAGCATAGTAACCAGTAGCTTAGGCCGAGTAAAAATCCAAGCAGAAAAACTACATTATCCACAAAGCGTTAGAGGGATCCGATGGTTAGGAACCAAGACATCTCACCAAAACATTATTTCTTAAGCCATCATGAGGAATTCGAATAGAGAACTAGGAAACCAGACAAGAAGAAGGCAAGTGCTTGATTTGTGACACAGGTTTCTACAAACCAATCAGACTTGATAGGATGATCACAGTAGGCCCCTTCGAATGAGTATCAAACCCCCACCACAGAGACTACACCACAAAAAAACACCCGGAAGACTTGTTAGGATGATCACAGTAGGCCTCTTCTAATGAGTGGTAGCAAAACCCCACCACAGAGATTACACCACAAAACACACCCAGAGAACACCTGCAAAGAAAATCAGAAGATGACATAATAAATGGGTTAAAATAAAAGCCATATGATGAATCCCTAAGTCTAAACACTCTATAAAGCACTCCCTCAATATTTGAGTTACTTTCCCAGGAAAATTCACACATGTAGCCTCAAGTGGAAAGAAAGAATTTGCAGTCCTTGCAAATAGGGCAATAAACCAGATTGAGTAACAAGGAATGACAACCCCAAAGCAGGAATAAGGTGGCAGAGACCATCAAGATGAAGAATCTCCATGAAATCCTGAAGACAGTCTTACCAAAAGAGGAAACACCCCACATAGTCAAGACACCCGCGAGCATAAAGCAGACTAATTCCTTAATGGACTCATTAGTTCAGAAAAGCCAAGGACCAAGATTATGCATTAGAGGGGGATGATCTTTGCTCAGCAACCAGAAAAATTACTTCAAGTCAAGCAACCAATAGGAGATTGGCACCAATCCGAAAAGGTGTAAATCAGCTTTGTAGAGCCAGCAGACAATCACAACCAGGATCTTGTTTTAATCATATCTATAACCTCCAAAAGATTAGGCTTTCCTTGATTGAAGATGACATCATTGCGCATAAGCCATAGGGACCAAACAGTTGCATGCCAGATGAGATACCTGAATTTTTTGTTCTTTACCCCGCTGAAGATAGATCCGTAATGCAGATAATGCTGTACAATCTCATTTGGCAATGGGAATGGGTATCCTATCCAACAAAAGATTTTTGACCAAATTCTGCTCGAGACAGAACATCCCAAAAAGAGATGCTCTGCTGTTTCCTGGAGATTTCCACATAAAACACACAGAGATTGGTTGACATCCTGCAAGATCGATCTAAGAAGCAAGTTCTGTCTTGTGGCTAGCCGGTCCAGCAAAAGTTTCCAGGAGAAAGCTAACACTTTAGAAGGAGCACAAGAAGACCAGAAGTTTTTAAAGACTAAGTCTAAGTTGTTTCCAGTATCACCATCCCATTGCCTTGCCTGTAATAACCGATATGCAGACTTTACCAAGTAAACCATGGTGTTCTCTGCTTTCCATACCCAGTAATCGTCTACCGAAAAATTGAGGCAAGCACCCACACCAACTAAAGTGTCATTGAAGATCTGAAAAAGGTCCTCTTCCCACGCCAAGAAGTTCCTCCTCCAGATCCACCTCCATCTCCAGATGCTCCCGACCCAATAACCCATTTATGCCACCTTAGACGACTGACAGAGAGAACAGCCTAGGGAACAAATCCTTTAGTTTTACATTACCGAGCCAAGCCTCGTGCCAAAAAGATGTATCCTTTCCATTTCCTACCTTTTTCCGCAATTCCGAGGAGAACCAATAAGGGGACACGGAATCACTATTGTCAATTCTCCATAAGTCCCGCCACCATTGCGAGGAATTCCTAGGTGTCCATTTCCCCTGAAGGTTCTCAATTCCAAACTCTCCATATCTAAACCTTATAATCCAATTCCAACATGCTTCTTTATCATGAAGAAACCGCCATCTCCATTTACCCAAAAGGCTCAGATTGAAGAGATCTAGATCCTTAACCCCCAAGCCACCCTTCTCCTTTGGAAAGCATACTTTTTTCCATTTTACCCAGGAAATACGCCTAGATGAGCCTCTACTACCCCAAAGGAAGGATCTTTGTATTCCCACTAATGTTTTTAGTACTTTCCGAGGGACCCTGAAAAAGGAGAAGAAATACAAGGGAATGCTTGAAAGGATCGATTTTATTAGGACCAATCTTCCACCAAGTGATAGGTTCTTCCCTTTCCATTTTGAAAGTCTTTTCTTCATGTTAGTGACAATCGGCTCCCAGGTTGATGCCTTTCTCGGGTTAGCCCTAATTGGGAGCCCAAGATAAGTGAAAGGTAGACACCCTTTTTTGCAGCACAGAAAGTTGGAGGCTGCAGATAAGAAATCTCCTCCTATATTTACACCATATAAACAGCTCTTGTGAAAATTGACCTTCAGGCCTGACACTAATTCCATACTCCTAAGGACTGCTTTAATTGTCCAAAGGTTTCCAAGGATGCTCTACCAACTAGTAGAGTGTCATCTGCATATTGCAAATGGGAAACGCTCGGTGATTGTTGGTAGCTAAAGCCCTCAAATTTACCAAGGGTCACCGCTTTGCGCATCAAGCCACTCAGACCTTCAGCAGCAATAAGGAATAGGAAGGGTGAAAGGGGGTCCCCTTGCCTAAGGCCCTTCTGTAGTCGGACTTCTTCAGTAGGACTTCCGTTGACTAGGACTGAGACATCCCCTTTAAAAACACATGCTTCCATCCAGTCTAGCCACTT
Organism: Echinosophora koreensis; assembly: GCA_035048595.1. Lineage (NCBI taxonomy): Eukaryota > Viridiplantae > Streptophyta > Magnoliopsida > Fabales > Fabaceae > Echinosophora > Echinosophora koreensis. Next base: position 414,179 of record JAPCYP010000125.1, on the reverse strand, counting down.
ATCATTGAAGCCCATTTTAACCATCATAAATCTAAGGAAACCCCAGTTTACCGAATCAAAAGCCTTTTCAAAATCAACCTTGAAGATCAGACAATCATCCTTATTTTTTCTTACCAAGTCCACAACCTCGCTTATGGTAAGCACACCATCTAGGATTTGCCTATTAGATATAAAGGCAGACTGACTTGAGGAGATTAAGGATCCAATTACCTTCTTTAAGCGAGCTGTGAGTATCTTAGAGATTAGCTTGTGAATGACTCCAATAAGCGAGATTGGCCTAAAATCTAAAACCCTGTGTGGGTTCTCTCTTTTTGGAACAAGAGCAATGAAAGAAGAGTTGACTCCTTTTGGCATTTTTGAGTTGGTGAAAAATTCAGCAACCATCTGCCTCACCTCTTCTTTTATGGACGACCAGAACTTTTTTAAGAAATTGAAATTGAATCCATCTGGTCCAGGGCTTTTGTCCCCATCACAGCTCCAGATTGCCTCCTTTATTTCATCATATGAGAAAGGAGCAGTTAAAAGAGAGTTGTCCTCCGAGGATAGACGTTTAAAATCAATGCCTTCAAGAATAGGTCTCTCCCTACTAGAATCACTGTATGCTTTCTGGAAGTAACTCTTTATCTCGTGCTTAACATTTGCCACACCTACACACCACCTATCTCCAACTAGAATTCCTGAGATATTGTTCCTCCTTCTTCTGAAATTGACGCTGGAGTGGAAGTAGGTAGAATTGGCATCACCCTCCTTAAGCCATTTTAACCTCGATTTCTGGTACAACAAGTTATTTTTCAGGAGTTTTGTTTGATAGAGGTCATTGGTAATTTGTCTCCTTTTTCCGACCTCTTCCTCATTCAACCTCCTTAAACTCGCCACCTCATCCGAGGCATTTAGCTCCACAACCAGTTTAGAAATTCCTGTATCCAGATTACCGAAGACCTCCTTATTCCAGACCTTTAGCTTCTCCTTTAGTAATCTCAGTTTTTCTCTGAAGGAGTAGATCTTCCACCCCTCCGCTTTGAGGCCCACCCAACTTGACACCACAAACGAGCTGAAATCCTTGTGTTCTAACCAGCAATTATTGAACCGAAAGGGTTTAGGGCCCCAGTTTACAATCTCACCTTGCAGAAGAATTGGGCAATGGTCTGAGATGTCCCTTTTTCCAATCCATTGAGCCAACAAAATCCAAAGGCGGGCCCAGCCTTCAAACACTAGGAATCTATCTAGTCTGCTCATTGCAGAGCCATCCGCCTTGAACCAAGTGAACCTATTTCCTAGGACAGGCAAATCAATAAGTTCCAAGTCAGTAATGAAGTTTTGGAACTCATTGTTTTGAGAATCTTGGTAGTTCGAGATGCAACCTCTTCTCTCTGTCCTATTTTTAACTGAATTATAGTCACCTGCCAAACACCAATGCTCACCACCGAAGCCTCTTTTGGACATTATTAGGTCACTCCATAATCTCCTTTTCTCATCTATTGAGCATGAAGAATAGATGTTGACGATTGTGCAACACTTATTAGTGGATACCCAAGTGCCGCACACCCCTATGAAACCTTTCCCTTGGAAATTGTATGTCAGATTAAAACTAGAGCTGCACCACATACTTAGAAGACCACCCGATCTTCCCTCAGCTGGTAAAAACACCCAATCAACATCACTGTCACCCCACAAATATTGGCATAGTGTACCATTTATTTCCTCCAATTTGGTTTCTTCAATGGCTATGAAGTCCAACTTATCTTCCTTAATCATTGATTTGATCTTTTCCTTCTTCAACCTCCCCCCCAAACCCCTTATGTTGATTGATGTTATCTTCATACTAAACGTGTTTTTACCCCATTGCCCTCCTTGGCAGCCTTGTCTCTAGATTCCAATTCCTCTACCAGATTTACCATGGTTTCATCTTTCCCTTTGTATGCTACTCCTAATTCCTTACACAGACCCCAAATTTTCTGAGCCTGACTACCGTTAACAGACAAAACAATTTTCCCATTACATCTCCTAATATCACTATCAGAGATGCCGAAAGAGCCACCAACCTGGTAAGACTGCGAGCCAGATACATGCTCAACACTAGCCGCAACAGGGGAAGCCATGACTCCATCACCGCTAGGCATGGGTAACGCTCTCCTCCTTGAGGAAACCACACATATTCCACTCGAAGATGCTCTTGGTGAACCATTGGTGGGTGAGTTTGTAATGACGCGCAACCACGTCTTCGCTGTCCACCAGAATATTTGCCTTGCTGACCGAGTTACTGCAAAGATGAGTGCGCCTCGGTGTTGCCCAAGACTATGCCTAAACCTCCCTTAGCGCCTTTTTCTGATGAGTCAAGTTGGCACCCACAACACCCATAACCTTATTAGAGCTTGATGAGATTTCTTCAAAACTGCTCTCAGTAATCATTACAATCCCACGCCCTTTCCTTTTTTGATTACCCCTTATTGGCAATATCCTTTGTTCCATTAATTTCTTTTTCCCAAGATTGGGAAATTTCATTAACGGCTGCCCATGTACCGTGAGACCCTTCTTACCTTTTTGCTTAGACAAATCTTTCAATGGCTTGTCAGCTACATTAACGGACCTGGCCTTTTTTTGATTGATTTTCCTCTTGGTCATTCCCATTGCTTTGCTAGGGCCATTTTTAAGTTCAAGACCAATAGGCCCAATAACTTCACCATCAGGTGGTTGACCAATGAAGTCTTTAGCAAAAGTTGTACTAGGAAGGAGGCCCACAAAATTTTCACCTAACCTGTTACTTCCCTGAATATTAGTGGGCTGGTCCTCCCGAGAACTTCTAAACGGTGCATCTTTGAAACTATAACCGAAGCCACCTTTTATGCAGTCAATACCTAGAGCTAGTTTGCATCCAGGGATCACTCTAGAGGGACTTACACCAAAACATCTCCTGACACATTTAGCAATATCCACCTCCACCTCAGAAGTCCTACCCCTATCACCACAAATAGGTTGTCCCCTCAACTGTGAACCTGCACCTCCTTCCTCGAGCACCCCAGCAGTACTGCATTCTCGGTTTCCACCACAATTCGAATTTGAATTCGAAATGTTGTACTCAAGGAGTAGCTTCCCATCCTCCCTAACCTCATCGCCGGACTCCTCCGTCTCCGGGCACTCAATGAGGCTGTCCACGATTGAGTCCGTCCCAACAGAGCTAACATCATCTCGCTCATTAGTAGCCTTCGACGGACAGAAACAGGTAGAACCTGCAAACTGGGAATCCTCCAAGAGTCTAATAGTGAAAACCATATTGTTTATCATGATTTTGACTGACGAGTTTATGATCACAGGGTAGGATGTTGAGATCAAAACCCGTGCCACGTCAAGCCTTGACCTTGAGGCTGTTTCTTCATCCAAAAAACCAAAAGTCCCAACAGTCTGTACTAAGGTCCTAAAAACATCTTCCTTCCAAGCATGTATAGGAACTCCAGTAATATTGATCCAAACTAGCCTCTCCCTCACCTCATTACCTAGGTCCCATGGTCTTAGGTCTGAGAACCACTTTGACAGTGAGTCACTTTCTACCTCAAGAGTTTCTTGCAGGCTCCCTTCTCCTTCTACTGTTAGGAGCACAGAGATGCCCCCAAGATATCGGGCATTGATGTTGAATATGCCCTCCCTTTGTAGGTTGTCCTTGATGTGGAACGCATATTCTATGCTATGAGTTTTGCCAATGTATGCACCCTCTAACCAGATTAACTCCTCATCTGGTATTATGGCAGTCAAACCTTTCCACTCTTGGTTTTGGTTTACATTAACTCCTGTTCTCCTTGTGTCTCGATCACTGTTATTTCTTACTCCTGCAGCAGCCCCATTGTTAACCACTTTCGCATATGAGGTCCCTACGGTAGTTTGCCACCCGTTTCCACTGTAAGCACGATTTCCACCATTTCTTCTTCTGAACCTTTGCTCCTCATTACTGCCCTGACCTTTGAAGTGATTTGTAGTTGTCCTAGCAGAAGTATCACCCCTCTCAAATCTTGGAACATTTACCTTAAGGCTAAAGCTGCCCAGCCTGATGGTCCTTAATTTTCCTTCCAACGCCTTCGGATCTTGGACACTTTTGTAGCGTAAGAAGCCAAACCTCTTCCCCATTTTGTCTCTCTTTGAAGGAATAAAAACATCGATCACTAATCCGAATCTAGAAAAGACTTCTGCCATTTCATTTCTCCCGTAAGCATCTGGGAAGTTGGTGAAGAAGAAAGCTGTGGTCCAAACTAGGTAGCCTAGATGGTGGTTTCTTCTTAGAGCTCTATTAAAATGGTTGTCTTCCGGTTGTTTTACAAAGCCATTGAAGCGGTCCTCCTATAAACTCTCCCTGGTTTGTTGCCCATTGCGGTGACTGTCTAAGAAACTCTCATGAAACCTCACGTGGTTTCTCTCAAGCTCTCTCACTTTCTCTTTCTCTCTCATCTCTCTAAACCTTGTGAAGGAAGGTTTCATGTTGCCTCTGGTATAAGTGCTCTTCTACTGATTAGAGTGTTGGCCAAGAGAGGCACTCCTCCTAAGAAGGGAGGTCCATGAAATTTAAATTCTACATCCGGAATTTAAATTCCAGATAGCAAAATGCAACATTCGGAAATTAAATTCCGGAAGGCTCCGGAATGTAAAACTCGGAGGTGCTGGCGGAGAGAAGCGGAACAGGGAAGATGAAGAAGACAAACAAATATGAAGAAGATAAAGAAGACGACCGCGTAAAAGGAAGACGAATTTGAAGAGAAAAAAAAAACCCCACATACCTTGCTGGTTTGCTGGAACTCGTGGAGTTGCAGAGAAATTGGGGGTGATGGTCACGTTTAGGTTTCTGGACAAATGGGGGAGAAAGAGTTTTTAGATGGAAAAGGAGTATTTTTGGGGGAAAATTATAAAAAAGAGAACCCAGGTGCATGGAGCAAAAAATCGGTGCATAAAGTAAGGCCCATTGGATGATTGCACAACCTTGGTCCAAACTTGCGCGCACAAGCTCATCCTCTTACAAGCCCTTTTGAAAGTCCAAAACACATGTTAATTTATAGAAGCTTTAATAGAACCAACACTAAGCAATGTTGGACCTTTGAAATACAACACAAATAATACAACATTTGTGAGGTCTCCTAACATCGAAAGCAAGTCAAAAATTGTATCTCACGATAAACAATTTGGCCAATAACTAGGAAATAGATTTGGAGTTGATGTATTTTAGCACTCAAACCGATTAAATTTGATTATTTTGGATTGGATCGGTTTTATAAAAAAATAATCATGGATTAGAGGCGATCCAATGAAAATCGGGTTCGTTCGAATCGGATAATTGGATTTCCCCGTTTTTTATTTATTTTAATTTAAAAAATAGTAAATAATGAAAAAAAAAGACAAATATTATATTAACATTAATTTTTAAGAATAATATGTTATTATATTAATATTAATTTTGTTAATGAAAAATTTATCAAAATAATTTTATTAATAATAATATATTATTTTTAAGAAGATCGGTTCAATTTGGATTGGCTTTTTAGATCTGATTCAATTCAACGATCCGATCCAAACTACCAAAATCGGTTCGAATAAATTCAGATCCATCGAATTCGCGGATCGGATCCACTTATACTCTGGAATGTACTAACTTGTAGGTACACACACTTCATATCACATGAGCCTAGTTTTTGCAATTTGATTCTAGTTAGGCTAGCTTTTTTTTTTTTTCTTGAGACATACACTATGATTTTGCCATATACTCCTAATGTAAGAAATATGCTCTAAGTGATGTATAGAAAACATTATTCAATCTATTGTTAGAGCCAGTTTATTTAGGTATTTTCTTAAAAAAAAGCGCTATCTTTCATATAAAAAATTAGCTTGTGACATGTATATACTGGGCTGCACTCATCTCTATAGTTTTTCTTTTCAATTTAAAGATGCTAATAGGAAAAGCATTCAAATAGTGTTTGGCATCGATGAAATATGATATGTCTGATGATAAACTTTTTTTACAATATTTTCAGATTTTTTTAGAAGGCATGGGTGAGTTGAGTGTTTCCGATTATCTTGAGCTGCGACAAGCGTGGGATGGTGAAGTTGATCTGCAAAACAATTGGTTTTACAGTTTGAAAACTCTGAAGCTGGAGAACATGAAATTTCAAACATGTGCAATTCCATCTTATGTTCTTCCTCATTTAAAGTGCTTAAAAGAATTGGATGTACGGGATTGCTACATCGTAGAGGGAATTTTTGATATGAATGGGAATGAGGAAATAACACTCCAATTGAACAAGTTGACTTTGGAAAGGCTAGGGGCTCTGACGAATGTGTGGAAAGAGAATCGTCAAGGAACTCTCAGCTTTCAAAATCTGCAGCAAGTCCTCGTTTCTGACTGTGATAATCTGGAAATGTTGTTTCCTGCGGTCATAGCCAAAAATCTTAAGAAGCTCGAGAAACTGGAAATTGCAAGGTGCGAGAAGTTGCAAGGAATTGTTGGAAAGGAAGCAGAAGCAAAGGCAGAAGCAGAAGAGGTGTTTGAGTTCCCTCGATTAACCTCCCTGGATATACAAGGGTTACCACAGCTCATTTACTTTTACCCTGGAAGATTCACTCTGGAATGCCCTCGGTTAAAACTTTTATATGTGTTAGGTTGTGATCGGTTGAAGGTATTCCCGCATCATGGTGGTGCTTCAAATTCAATTTTCTCGGATCTAAAGGTAATTTGACTTGAGCCTTAACACTCAACTTTCTTTCTTTTATTTTTTGCCGCCTTTTCCTGCTTTTCTTTTCATCTTATGATTGATTTCCACTCCTTTCTTTCCTGTTTGTTTGCCTTTGCTAGGCCATTTCCAACCTGGAGACATGGATGCTTGATTCGAAAACAGTTTTCGATAATTTCTGAAAATTTTACAGGAGACCTCAATGATTTAAATTGCCTTTGCCTAGACTTTGATAATGATGTGAATGAGAAGTCTAATTTGCCCGTAAAAATCCTGGAGAAAGCACCCAAATTAGAAACCATGGTTATAGATAATTTCCGTAGCATCGAGATACTCCCTAATAATAATGAAGCTAAAGACAAGATGCTTAAACACTTGAAAGCATTGTTCCTGAGAGACGCAGTTGAGCTCCATTCCATCGGGTCAAAGAACTCATCATGGCTAAACACAATCTGTGATCAGCTTCACGCATTGAATGTTTATTCATGTCATTGTTTGACAACATTAGTAGATTCTGCAGTATCTTTCTCCCATCTGAAAAAATTGGAAATAGAAAATTGCAATAGATTGGAGTATTTGTTCACATCCTCAATAGCAAAAAAGTTTAGACACCTTGAGGAGATGTACGTTAAGGGTTGTGAATCAATGAAAAAAATAGTTAAAGGGCAATGTGAAAAAACTTCAGAAGAGATCAAATTTGAGCGGCTAGAGAAGATAGCTCTAGAATCTTTGTCAAACCTGAAATGTTTTTATTCAGGCAATGCCACTTTGAAGTTACCGTCTCTAATACAAGTGGTCATAAAGGAATGTCCCAGGATGAAAAATTTCTCTCAAGGATCAATAAATGTGAAATCATCTTTTAGGGGAATTATAGCTTCGTCATACTCGGATAAAGAATTGTTCTTCTACGGTGATCTTAATGCCGCTGCAAGAACGCTCTTCCTACACCTGGTAAGGACTTCTATCTGAATCAATGGATTTGACTTCAATTTTTTTGGCTTGAATTTAATTTCTTCAATCAAGACAAATCTAACCATCTCTTATAATGGATTCTACTTGGATTATAATATGCAATGTTTTAAAAATCGAACGGGTCATTGAACCGATGAAGGTATTGATAAATCTCAATGTTTTAAAAATCGGACTGGTCATTGAACCGATGATGACACCGGTTCACATTTCATTACTCCAACCGTGGTTCAACCGATTGTAATTAAATATATATTTTTATTTATATATAATATATTCAATAACAAAAAATAATATATCATACTAATAAAATAGTTTTTACTGTAATAAAACATATTTAAGTTAAACATCTCCATATAAGAGACTATTCTGGATAGCCACTCCCATGGAAACTATATCATCAGGATTTACCCCTTTGCTAAGACTATTTCCAAAGATTTGTGAAACCACCTCTTGGACTTTAGGCACGTGGGTAATCTCTCCAATAAGAAGAACCTCATCAACTTCTTTGATAGATTGGTTACCATCTTTCAAGCAGCACTAAAACGGTGCCGTTAATTTGTCCTTTTCAACCAATGGCTTATGAAAGCCTTAGATTTTGGACGCTTTGCACCAGATGCGTCTCTCTGGTCTTTGCTGTGTCTCTCCTATGTGTCTTCTCTAAGTTATATGCATCTCTTCTCTCTTCTCAGCAAAGGACAAAGGTTTGAAAAGCTGCGTAAAAATAATAAGTGCCACATCGTAACGACTATCCAAACTATGTAAAAGGATAGTCTATAAAAACAAGTGTGCGTTTCAGGAAAAAGTGGCCTGCATGGATCAGTTGTTTTAAACTGGTCTTAACCATTCACCCACTGGTTTTGTTCGGTTTTACTGGTTTTGTGCCGGTTCTGCCGATTCACAGCTGGTTTTTTAATAGTCTGGTTTTGTGAGTCATCTGGATCGGTAACCTGCCTAGATCACCAGTTTATTGGTTCAACCGGTCGGTCCCGTTCGATTTTCGATTTTTGGAACACTAGTAAATCTACAATATTTAGGTAGTTTTTAATTTTCATCCTACTTCATTTATAAATCCACAATGGTAGTTTATAATTGATAGTTTTAAATATCAGTATTATTAATGCATTTCTAAAGTAATCTTGAGAGTAATGTAAGACTCCTGATAATCAAGTGTCATTTACAATCTTTTTTGTTGTGCAATTTATATTATATTTCATTATGCTTCAAATAACATTGATAACATCAAAATACCATAATAAAAACACAATCGAATGTTTTGTAATTTTTCTAAAAAAAGGATACCATTTTTTATAGAATAGAACCTGTCAATCAAAATAAATACAATACCCTACATAGATACTCCCTCCGGTCTCTATTGTAAGCAAAAATTAAATGGGACATACATATTAAGATAGTTAGTTGATCTCATTTAAAAGAGTCATTGGAAATAAAAAATTAAGTTTGTTACCTAAATTACCCTTTCTCTTATTTATTAGGCTTGTGTTATTGAAAATAAAAGGAGTCATTGGAAAACAAAATTTGTATTAAATGAAGAGTATTTTGAGAATAACTTCATGAAATGAGAAGAAAGTGGTTGAAATTTGCTTATATTTTGGACCAAAAAAATTGGAAATTTTTGCTTACATTGTGGACCGGAGGGAGTATATGAGGATATTATTATAATTACGTAAAGGGTAGGACGGGTTCGGGGTAGGGGTGGGGCGGGTATTTGAATCCCCATCCCCACCCCCGTCCCCAGTCAAAGCGAGTTTTCCCCGTTAAAGTCGGAGGGGTGGGTTCGGGTGGATACTCGTGGGTTCGTGTCTCATTGTCATACCTAGGGGTCAGCTACATGGATCAAATGACATCATAATGATCTATTGTAAATAATCATGTCTATACACAAATAATTGATACCTTTAAATCATTCTTACCGGATTCGCCTATAATTTTTCTGTTTCCCTCCACATCTAGCAATTAGATTAGATTATCCTCCATGTGATCGGTCTTTATTGGTGATTCTATAGGATTTTTCCACGTATCCCAACCACCTAAGGTGAAATTCTTCCATCTTTTATATATAATAGGTATAGGTATTACCCGTACTCCATCTAATCACTTGAACATGCCCATAATAAAATTAAAATTAGATGTTGAATAGTCGTTGCTAGTTACCATAACAAACAGTAATTTTCAATTACAAAATTCCATTGAAAATAAATTTTATTTTCAAAAGAAATACCTAGGGCCTATTTATTTTATTTTCAGTTTCCTGTTTTCATTTCCTATTTTCAGAAATAATTACAAAATTGTCACCTTGTTTTCATTTTGTTTTCTGTTTTAAAAAATTTGTAAAGGAAATACTGAAAACAAATTTTTTTCTGTTCACTATTTCCTATACAAATATTTAGAAATAGGACACATAATGAAAACAAGGTGGTAATTTTGTAATTATTTTTTAAAATAGAAAGTGAAAACAGGAATTTAGAAACAAAACAAATAGACCCTTAGTTTTTAAATTCTATCTTTATATTTCCATTTTTTTGGTTTTTGGTGAAGATCTTTTCATATTCTTATTAGAACATTTTTACTATCATATACGATTCATAGCATTTAAACCTCTTATCAGATAATCCATATGTTTGGATTAGCAGCGAAAAATAAATTATTTTAATTATTGATTACAAGCCCATTTATTTAAGATTTAAAAAAGTGATTTTTATATAAAATAATGTGACTATATTTTTTAGATATTTTTAAGTGAAGCAAAAACTAATTTGTATTTGTTTACCGTCATAAAAATCACCTATGAGAAGCTACTCAAAGAGTCTTTTATGAGAAGTCAATCAAAATTGCTTCAATTTATTTTAGATTAATGATTTTTTTTTCAAATTCTAATTATTTTCAATTATGAAAACAAACAGATAAAAAATAAAAAATCCTTAAATGCGATTATCTTTTAAGAAAAGTTGATTTTTTTCGCAAAACAATATTAAACAAAAGGGCTCATATATGCACAGTCGAGTATTGTAATAATATTATTATAAGATAATCAGTATTATGTTTGGATATATTTTTTGAAAAACAATTTTAAGATAATATATTTCATTTGATTTATTTAAAAAATTACTTTTATACAGTATAATTTTGCCTTTATTTTTGGAGATGCCTATTGTCCCTTTTATCGAAGTAATAATGTGTATTGAGAATTGAGTACAGACTATGTTCCATAATAGGTGGTTGCGTTATCTTTTTTATTTTTATTTTTGGCATGCGCAGAATCATTTAGTTCTTGGTGATTACGATGAACTAAAAAAGATATGGCTTGGTGCACTGCCAGTCCCAGACGGGTCTTTTAGCAATTTGAAATCTTTGGTAGTGGAAGGGTGTGAATTTTTATCAAAGGTAGGTGTAGCAATACCATCTTATGTACTTCCTTTCCTTGGAAGATTGGAAAAGTTAGAAGTGCAGAAATGTAATTCTATTGAGGCAGTATTTGATGTAAAAGATACACCAACACATCTTACAAAAATGGGACTTGCCTCTCCCCTCCACCTTTGCTTGAAGAAATTGATTTTGGAAAATCTGCCAAATCTGAAGCATGTTTGGAATGAAGATCCTCAAGAAAGTATCAGCCTTCCATTTTTGGAAGAAGTTTTCGTTGATAAATGTAATAAAAGCATAAAAAGTCTGTTTCCAGCATCAGTGGCCAAAGGTATACTAAAAATAAAAACACTTGGTGTGGAAAGCTGTGAGGGTTTAGTGGAAATGGTTGCAAAGGATGAAAGAGCCACGGAAGGAGCAATTGAAAAGCATGTTATATTCCCCATGTTGAGCTCGTTGACACTATGGAGTTTGCCAAATCTCAAGTGTTTTTATCCTGGAGCGCACAATCGAGAATGGCCTATGTTAACAGAACTCTGTGTTTATGATTGCAAAAATCTGAAGGTATTTGTAGCAGATTTTCAAAATTGCCCAGATTCACATCCAGAGAGTCAAGATTGTTTACCAACAGACCAGCAAGCCTTGGTCTCAGCTGACAAGGTATGACTGTTCTTGCTTTTTACAAACCATATGAAAGCATATAGCACACACCAAATGTCAAGATGTTATTACGAGAAATTTTGGTTGAAAAGCTGTTTTCGGATGATAACTAAGCAGGAGCTGGACTAAACATGTTGTAGTCTGATTTCGGCATTTAGCACACACCAAATGCCTTCTTAATGACTTTTTAGTCCATAAAAAGTCATTAGAAAAGCATGTCCTCTTCAACAACTTAAATCTCTCAGAAGTAAACTGTTCCTGAAAATAAGAGACTTCCAACCTTTTTTATTAATTAATTATTAAAAAAAAAAAAAAAAAAACCTCTTTGGTTATTGTGCATACACTTCGATTCGAAATGGAACTGATAAACGGTTTTAATGTATAAAATTCAGATCTAAGGAAAAGTGATTAAATCGCTTTTTGCCTTCTCATCTTTGTCATTGATTTTGAATCGTAGGTTACTCCCCACTTAGAGTCACTGTCACTCAATAAGGAAGACGTGATGATGATTGAGCAAGGACAACTTCATGTGGACCTCCAAAAATTGAAATCTCTCAAATTGGTGTCCTTTGATGATAAGTCAGATGTATTTCCATATGTTTTCTTTTCAAAGGTGCCACTACCCAGTATCGAAATGCTTGTGATGATTAGTTGTAACTTCAAAGAGATATTCCCCTCTCAAAGGCCTGTCATAGGTTGTTATCAAAAAAAAAAAAATGTTAACAGAAAAAAGAAAAAAAGAAAAAAAAGGCCTGTCATAGATTATGCTAAACACCTTTTACAACTTAAAAGATTGATGCTTTTTTTTCTACCCATGCTTAATTCTATTGGGTTACAGCATTCCTGGATGGTCCCCTTCCCACAAACTCTGGAAACCTTGTCTGTTTTCGCATGCAATTGTTTGACAAACTTGGTGCCATCCACTGTGTCTTTCTCCCATCTGACAGAGCTAACAATAGAGGATTGTCAAGGATTGGAATATTTGTTCACATCATCAACTGCCAAAAGTTTGGATGTGCTAGAAAAGATGGAAATTACCAACTGTGAATCATTAAGGAAAATAGTGGAAGATGAACCAAAGGAAGATGAAGCAGAAGATGGTAAACCCGAGGAGGATGAACCAGAAGATGAACCCGAGGAAGATAAACCAGAGAAAGATGAGATGATATTTGGTAAACTCAAGATTTTGTCTCTTACCTCCTTACCGTTACTTGGAAGCTTTTACACGGGGAGTTCCGCTTTGAAATTCCCATCTTTGGAAGCAGTGTCGTTTACTCGATGCCACAACATGAAAATGTTCTGTCATGGTGATGTTGCTGTACCCCAGAATTTGAAAGGGGAAATAGATGGTTGCAGCTGGTCTGGTGATATTAATAATGCAATCAAGCGACAGTTTGGGGAAGGAAGCAGCCTGAGTTAGTATTATGACAGATTCCCATTTACGTGTAAGTTTATAGATATGTTGTGCTAATTCTCATTGACATGCAATATATGCTGATTAACTAACTTCATTATACTCAAGCTGTGCAGTGCACTAATTGGAAGCTAAACACACCAGAAATATTATATGGGCTCCATTTTGGAACATATGATCATTTACTAGTTTCCTTCAACTGGTATTATATTGATTGAGAAGGCTATTAATTTCATTATCTATAAGTGGATCTTTATTCATATCCTTTTTGAAAAATTTGGGAATGTTAAATAAATGTATATTCTACCTGAATTATTTTGATCTTCTCTTATCAACTCACTAATGTTAATAATTTGTTTCAGGAAATTGTTGTCTGGTTAAAAGCTTAATGTCAATGCGTTCAATACGTCTATTCATGTTTGTTCTTGAAAAGTAATCATCTTTATTCAAGCAGCAACGGAGCAGAAAACTTTAGTGAGTTTTTCATTTTTCCTGCATTAATTTGCCATCCTTTATAGAAACTCATGATAATTGTCGGGGCTAGAAATTATAAAATTAGGCCCGCAAAGAAATTATAAAGACACCAAAGTTTGATAATCACATTTTCTCTTGGGCGCATGATAAAATATGTAAAGTTGTGAGTTTTAACTCATCAAAGTTTTGGTTGCAGTCGTGCGACTCGCGCCTACTCATGAATATATATATATTTCTCTTTTTGAAGTTAAACACTTTAACTTTCAGCAACTATCTTATATAATTGTTTTTATTTTTTCAAGGTTTAGTGGGACTCGAAGAATGCAAAGAGGATAAGTGTATTACATCATGACAACAATTAATTGACAGGATTTTTCTTTTCTATTGGAGTGTGGTGTTCATCAATAAAGGCTATCCATATTTCTACAGGAAGTATGTATTTTTATGATACCGGAAGTGTGTTTCATGAATAAAGTTAGGCCTGTATATCTACGGGAGATGTGCATTGTTCTTCATGTTACGAAAGTGTGTTGTATGAATAAAATTGAACCCTAGATATACTTCTAGAGGATGGTTTTTCATGATAAAGTTGAATTGTATTTCTATAGAATGCTAGTACGGTTTTTAAATTTTCGGGTGTTTTATGAATAAAGTTGACATGTATTACAGAAGATATGTTTTTAAAATACAAAAAGAGTGCTTCATCAATCAACTTTACTTGTATTTCATTTATGTGTGTGTCGTCATTTTTTGGAAGTTATGTAGTTTTTAAGTTGTAAGAATAATGTTGACTTGTATTTCTTTAGGTATGTATGATTTTTTTTAAGCTATATGACCTATTTCTGGCTTGTTTTTGTGTTGTGGCTTCAAATATAATTCTTTATTGAAATTAGATGTTAAATTCAAGTATTCAATACCATCGAAATTGGGTTAATGGTAAGGGACTTGAGTAATTTCCATCAAGTCATAGGCATCAATATCACAGTTTTACCAAAAGAAAATGTTTAATTAAGTATTTGAAATTAACTAATTAAGGGTGATGTGTGCCTTACCTACTCAAGTTTAAATTCAGCCAATATAATAAGATAACTAGCTATAGCACTCTTATTTTGTCCAAAAAAAAAAAGGCTATGGCACTCTTATAAAGGAGCCAAATTTGATTAATAAACTGTGGTTCCTCATGTGTGCCCATGACCATGAAGTTGGAAGCGCATTGGTTCCTATCTTACGTGGTCCAATCCAAATAGAGCATAACAAATATCATACTCTTATACTCCCTCCGGTCCACAATATAAGTAAAAGTTTCCAAATTTTTTGGTCCAAAATATAAGCAAATTTCAACTACTTTCATCCTATTTAATGAAGTTATTCTCAAAATATCCTTCATTTATTATAAATTTTGTTTTCCAATGACTCCTTTTATTCTCAATAACACAAGCTTAATAAATAAGATGAAGGGTAATTTAGGTAACAAACTTAATTTTTTTATTCTCAATGACTCTTTTAAATGAGATCAACTAACTATCTTAATATGTGTGTTTTATTTACTTTTTTCTTATAATAGAGACCGGAGGGAGTATGTCAAAATAGATTTTATATTTATTCAGTCACCCACTTGCTTTAGGAGCTTTTCTATAAATTTTAAAACTTAATCATTTCATTTAAATTTAACCAATTTTTAAAAAAAAACTAAATTCAATTCCATTTCATCTAAAGCCTTTTCGTAAGTGAATGTGAGAAGATGGAACGCATGTTTCGCCCGAGGCAAGTAGGGATGCTAAAATGAAGGCAAGTATTAGAGAATCTGAAATGTCTATGTTTGTTATGAATCCTATGATATTGGAAACTTAATCAGAAACGTACATATAATAAGCAAAAATATGAAACACCCTACGTTTTCCTGTTCGAATACTACATCTGCATACTATATGTGGACCATCTAGATACCCAAGGTCATACACTATAGAAAAAAATCTCAGACAACTAAGAAGGAATATTTAATTTAGAGTAAATTACAATCTACCCCTTTTAAATTTATTAAAATAACAACAAACTCTAAATTTGTCCATAAATTACACTTCATAAAATTTTTAAGTGTTGATTAACTATTGAATTAATACCCTTAAGTTAATAAAAAGTATAAAAATTAATTAATTATAATAAGTTATTTGATATTTATATACTAGAAAGAGTTTTTTAATATTAATCTTATGTTTTATTGTTTATAAATAAAGTTTTTTTAAATTCGAAAAATAAAAAATATAATTTGAAAATCTAAAAAAATATATAATACATTTAAGTATATATATTTTTAGTCTATTATATATTTATTTTACTTAAATATTTTTTAATATATATTCTAAGAAATAATGGATATAAAATGTGTATCAATAATGTGAAAACGGTTTTTTCATTATATTCATGTCTTTTTTTTGTTATTTAGCTTAATAACTTTTAGAGTAAAGACCCAAAGTGGTCCCTCAAATTTTTCAAGTAGGACAGTTTGGTCCCTAAAAAAAATAAGCACAATTTGGTCCCCCAAATTTCAAAACGGGGGACAATTTGGTCCTTACGGAGAGACCAGGACGTCCCCCGTCATGAAATTTGGGGGACCAAATTGTCCTTTGTATTGAAATTTGGAGGACCAAATTATCCTTTTATTTTTTTCAGGGACCAAACTGTCCTACTTAAAAAATTTGAAGGACTACTTTGGATCTTCACTCTAACTTTTAAGCAAATGTCATGTTTTTCAATTATTTTATCTATAGTAGATATGATTTATTAATTATTATAATAAGTATATTGAAAACCCCTTAACATAACAGGGCAACATTTGTTGTCGCGCTCCATTGTGCACACTTCCAATGATTGGTCAAGCAAATAAAATTTAATTTAAATATCCAATAACTTAATAATTTGTTGACCAATCAGAGGGTGTGAAAGAGGAAAGGGCACACTAAGTAGGACAACATATGTAATTTAGGCTTTGGCTAGGGTGAGAGACTCCATCAAGTCTCTCACCATGAGAGACCATTCTTAGCCATCAGATTTATCTAGTCCTCATCACAATATCCTACACCACCCATATCATATAATTCCTTCCCCAACTCCTTCCATCAACCCCATCTCATCCTACCACCACCCACCACCGACCACCGGCAACCGACCACCGTCCACAGCCCACCACCACCCATATCAAAAGTTAGAGAGTCTGGATCCCTCCCCACCGCCTCCCCTCCCACTCCCCCACACCCACGCGGCAGAGGGTTCGGAAGTGTACGGAGGAATCAGACAGAAGCCATGGGGGAAGTGTGGCTTGGCACCTTCAACACTGCCGTAGAAGCAGCCCGCGCTTACGCCGCCGCCACCAAGCGCATCCGCGAAGACAAGGCCAAGCTCAACTTCCCGGACCCCAATCCGAACCCACCCACTTCCAAGAAGCCCAGACTCCTCACTCCCCCTGCTCCTAGTGGACCACCACCGAATCTTGAGCCGAAGCACCAAATCTCCAGCCTCGAATCGTTCCTGGGTTTGGCCTCAGCCTCAGCTGCTTGATTATGGGTTTGGACCTCTGGTGCGCGAAACAGGGAAGAGAGGGAACGGGCTCGGCGAAGATGACCAAGAACGTGCTAGAGGGAGGGGTGCGACCGGCCAGAGAAACAGAATGACACGGCGGAGGAACAGTGAAGAAACTACGGCGGAGAAGAGAGAAATCGAGACAGCTGACAAAGAACAATGGTTCTATGGTGGCGACTGGAGGGAGAAGGTCCGCCACCCCCACCCCACCACCGTGACCGTGAATCGAAGGCGGCGGCCATGAAGCCTTCATACCACAGGCGAAGCTACAGTTAGATGGGAAAGGAAGAGCCGCCCAGGAGTGGCGGTGTACGATGAGAGAGAAAGAAAAGAGTAAAAATTGGATGCAGGTGGTGTACCATAATGATTGTGGAATTTTTCAATCCGATGGCTCTAGTAAGTTGCGCACCGTGAGAGACATAACAAGCTCTCTCACGCTAGACGCCGCCATGTAATTTATCTATAGTCTATGTAAAACCTAATAATGTCCATTGTTCAGTTCCACGTGTCATTAACTGGTACACTTTATACTTATTATTATATTATTATAATTAAAATATTATAGGTTTAATTACTCAGTAGGTCCCTGAACTTTTTGGGAATTTTCAAATAGGTCCCTATACTTTTAAAATTTGTAATCAGGTCCCTGAACTTTTATTTTATTTGTAATTAGGTCCCTATACTAAAACCGTTTTTAATTGGGTCCTCGAACTTTTATAAAGTTTTCAATTGGATCCTCGAACTTTTATAAAGTTTTCAATTGGGTCCCTGAACTAAAAAAGTTTTAATTGGGCCCCTATATAAGTTCAGGGACCCAATTGAAAACTTTATAAAAGTTCGAGGATCCAATTGAAAACTTTATAAAAGTTTGAGGACTCAATTAAAAACGGTTTTAGTATAGGGACCTAATTACAAATAAAATAAAAGTTCAGGGACCTGATTACAAATTTTAAAAGTATAGGGACTTATTTGAAAATTCCCAAAAAGTTCAGGGACCTACAGAGTAATTAAACCAATATTATAATATTTGACAAGTGATAATGTTTACGCATCTTACTACTTTTTTTTTAAATGTATCTCTATCAAATGAATCAAATTGTGTTATTCACTATTCACTGTTTCCTGATGCTGTGTCACAAAAAACGTCAACAAATGATCTTTTTCCTCTTACCCCTTTGCTATTTCCTATCATCAATGAATTAACAAACTAATATCACATTTATTTACATACTAATTCTTGAAAGACCGATAACACATTAATGAATTAAAATCATCTATATTTTTAATGAATTGATGATTATAATAAGAGTGTAATTTTTATGCTTATCAAAAAAAAAAAAAAAAAAAGAGTGTAATTTTTATGCACTGTCAGTCTAAAATGTTTTTACACAGACATCCAATAACATTTTGACATGGGTGCTTTTATTTTAATAAGAAAGAAATTAAACTAATGCTTTAAGATTAATTGGATGTCGGTGTAAAAATATTTTACACTGACAATACATAGAAATTAAACTCTTATTATTTCTCTCTCTTAATTGTTGTTCTTTAAAGTTGTTGCAAAACATTTATTTAAATCTTGAATTTTTGTTGCATTTTTATAATAGGATTTTTCTATCATATGCAACTTTGCATAGATTAAGAAACCCAAAAGTAGTACCTATTTATTGGAAAACTAAGTATTTCAGTGTTGAAAGTATAAAATACACAAGTTCCTATATAAATTTACTTTTTAAGATCTTTAACCTATGCAATTTTGAACAAATTAGAAAAACCCTTTATAATAAAATATAATTGAATGATATTTGATTTCACACTTATAGTATTAAGATGATTGATTTTTTTTTATATGACTAATTAGTATGCTTAAAAAATATTAAAATAAATATGAATGTATATGTGTTAAATTAATATATAATTATATTTATTTTCATATGAATTAATTAAAGCGAAGCAATAAAAAGGACCGTGCATAGCATGGGTACCTTTCTAGTCTCTAACATAACATATTGATAATCTCTCCTATCGTCTAGATTTCAAATTGCAGTCTATTTTTGTGATTTTGATTTTTGAGAATACTGGAACTGGTTTAGTTTTGAATTGTAATTCATAAAGGTCGTTGTTTGGTCTACTTTTTTTTTTTTTTTTTTTTTCCATATTTCTGTAATAGCAATACATCCATTTCTTAACCAAAATTAAAACCTCTACCGGCAAGTTACTTTTGTTCTCTCTTTATTGATTTGACTTGAATTACCTTTGACATTGTTATCTCGATTAACTTATGGTGTATGACTATTGTGAACCAAATTAAGCAGGGTAGCTTTCCAAATTTGAAGAATATCAAACTGGGTAGCATGAGGAGTTTGAGAGAGATATGGAATTCTGAAGTTCCTTTAGATTCCTTTGGCAAACTGAATATATACTTTGATCATTGAGGAGTGTGATAAATCAGTCAATGTTTTTCCTCGTTACATTGTGGGAATATTTCAAAGTCTATGCAACTTGAGGGTTGCTAATTGCAAGTCAATGAAAGCAATATTTGACCTAAATATATGATCAAAAACAAGATTCTGTGGATGTAATCAACTTGCAAGATGTTCATTTAAAGTGCATTTGTTATTGCTTATTTTGTTAAAAAAAAAATCATTTTTTCAACTGAATAATATTTTTTAAAACTTTTAACGTGTTTGTCTTTGCTTTTGAAAATAATTAAAAGCAGAAAAAAAATCATTTTCAGGGCTGAAATGAAAAACAACTTTCATTAATTAGCTTTCGGAAAAAAAATCAATTTTTATAACTAACTACTCCCTCCGGTCTCTATTGCAAGCAAAAATTAAATGGGACACACATATTAAGATAGTTAGTTGATCTCATTTAAAAGAGTCATTGGGAATAAAAAATTAAGTTTGTTACCTAAATTACCCTTCCTCTTATTTATTAAGCTTGTGTTATTGAGAATAAAAGGAGTCATTGGGAAACAAAATTTGTATTAAATAAATGGTATTTTGAGAATAACTTCATTAAATGAGATGAAAGTAGTTAAAATTTGCTTATATTTTGGACCAAAAAATTTGGAAATTTTTGCTTACATTGTGGACCGGAGGGAGTACTGTTTAAAAAATGATTTTTTATTATAAATAAACAAACATAAATATATTTATACTTTTCTTTAAAATCTCTAAAATAAAAATTATTTATTTTTTGAACTTAAACAAACTGGCTGAAGCACTCCCAAAATTGGAGCATGTGTGGAAATGCAACAAAGACAAGCAAAGGATTCTTAACTTGAAAATTCTGCAAAAGATACAGGTGGAAGACTGTGACAGCTTAGAAAATATATTTCCATTTTCTGTAGCCATGTTTCTTGAAAATCTCGAATGCCTTGTGGTATGGGATTGGTTTGGATTGCGGGAAATCATTGCCAAAGGAGAAGGCACAAGCTGCTCTGATCGACTTGTTTTTCTTAAACTAACCACCATCAATTTTTTTTCTAATACCAAAACTTAAGAATTTTTATCGAGGATCAATTGAATTAGATTGTCCAGTATTGAACGACTTGTCTGTTTTACTTTGTGACAAGATGGAACTATTCAGACAAGAAACCGCAGATGCACAAAGAAGGCCCCTCTTTGAGAAAAAGGTAATACTAAGCCTTCATTCGCACATAGGTCCGTTTGATTTGCAAAAGGTATTAGGACAGCACAAGACAGACAAAACAGCACAGGACAAATCCTTGGGTCACAGGACAATTCTTTGTCTTGTACATTGTTTGATGGATAATGGACAGCACAAACAAAATAATATTAAATTTATCGGAATACCCATTATAATATATATATTATATTATTTAATATATAAATATAGACAATAGAGAGAGAGAGGAGAAAGTGAGTGAGAGAGGGGAGAGAGAGAGGATAGAGAAAGCGAGAGGAGAGAGAAAGAGAGAGTGAGGGGGAGAGAGAGAGAGAAAGAGAGAGGAGAGGAGAGAGAGAGTGGAGAGAGAAGGAGAGAGAGGGAGAGGGAGAGAGAGAGAGGAGTGAGAAAGAGAGAGATAGGGGGAGAGAGAAAGAGAGGAGAGAGAGAAAGAGAGAGATAGGGGGAGAGGGAAAGAGAAAGAGAGAGGAGAGAGAGAGAGGAGAGAGATGTAAGGATAATTTTGTCATTTGTTAGTCTGTCCATGGGACAAAAAGTTGTCCCATGGTTTGGTAGGGGACAAAATTCTGGGTTTTTGTCCTGTCCTTCACCCCATTTTTTGTCCTATCCCCTGACCACTTTTCAAATCAAACAGGGGACAAAAATTTTTGTGCTGTCCAGTCCCCTGAATTTTTACAAATCAAACGCACCCATAGCAACAGAATAAAAATTATAAGGGAAGATAAACAAAAACAAATTTCTCAATGACATGGAAGATGCATTTTCATATATTTTCTTTTGGTGAAGATTATGGTACACCACCCACTAAAGTATTGTAATGGTACACCAAAATGATATAGTGGTACACCACCCAAATGGTACTTGGTGGGCCAATCAATTTGCCAATTGAACATGTTTGACTAGTCAACTCAATTTTCAATTTTACACCAGTCAAACTTGGTTTGTATTTATAGAAGTATTTTCATATTTGCAACTTTCAAAATACAAGAATACACAAACATAAACAAACACTTTTCTCCAATACATTTCGTCTACAATACTCAGAGAAACATGTCTACTTGCATGTGCACTGACTGCCACTGAGTCCACAATGTGCTCTGAGATCAATCCAAACAAAAAGCATAATTTTTATTGCAGTTATGTTATTTGCACATCCAAATGGGACACCTATTTGAGATACCTTCGTTAATCACATATAAATATTTGGTTAATTCAATTCATTATATGGTTAATGAGCTTATTTTCCATAACCATATAAATTTTTAGTTAATCACATGTAAATATCTGGTTAATTCAGTTCTTTATATAATTAATAGGTCATCATGAATTAATCAAATATTTGCTCATGATTAATCATATAATGAACTGAATTAATCAAATATTTATACATGATTAACCAAGATATCCTAAATAGGTGTCCCATTTGGGCGTGCAAATAATATTTCTGTTTTTATTGCAATAACAAGTTTGCAAATTTAGCCACAAAATGAAATCCAATAAGATGCAGATCTGGTGCATCGAGCCTTTGTTCCATCTGTTGTTTTATTTCTTCGTTCCTCTTCCAGATCTGCAAATCTGCTGCAGTGACACGCCTACGTGGCAGCTCACGGTCGCCATCGTTGCCGGAGGTTATGGAGGACGATTGGGATCTCATGCGGTGGTTAGAGGATGCTCCACTATTACCATAACCCCTACCCCAACCAATAGCGGTGTGAGTTCCCGCCTCCTCGGCGCGTCCTAAACCGCGGCGGCAGCTTCGCCGTCTGTCAGATGTGGGTTTTGTTGACTCTTCACCTCTCTTTTTTTTTTTCAGATCTGGGTTTGTTGGTCACCGGATAAAGGTGGTGGCACCGGCGAGTTGGTTGGCCGTTGTAGCTGCCTTGTTCCCGTCTCCATTGCCGCCACCGTGAGACCACCCAAATGAACAAACATGATGACCAGTACCAATTGAGATTATGTGCAGGAAAAAAAATAACCCAACAAACAAAAGAAAAATTAATAAACAAAACAGTATAAATCAGTATTTGCTTCACTATATTTTAATGGCAAATACCACTCAAATAGACTACAAACTAAGTTGAAAAGTCAAACTTGCTTACTCACATTTGGGTGGTGTATCATTGCATTATTTTTGTGGGTGGTGTACCTTAGACACCTCTTTTTTTTTTTTTCCATACATTTCCTCTCCTTTTTTCATCCTTCGTTTCTTATAGGTTATCAACAATTTGAAGTTCATGCGAATTGAATCCATTCATGCAATGTCATCGAGCAGCTACACGGGGAACTATCGAAGGGACTTGGAAGAGATTGGGTTAGCAGGATTAATGAATACTGAGATTCTATATTCTTTCCTTCATAGCAATCCTAATTTGAAAAGCCTAGTGTTGAATGGTTGTTTCTTTGAAGAGTTAGTACCTCTTGGAGTGCCTCGTGAAATTGAAAAATTGGGTGTTGTTCCAAAGCTGAGAAGTTCGACGTTATTAGACTTAACTAATATTGAGAAGATAGGCTTTGAACCAGACCCAGTTCTTCAAAGAATAGAGTCCTTCTTTTTAGAGAAATGTCATTGTTTGGTCACTATAGCGCCTTTCTCGGTGTCTTTCTCTCACTTGACAAATCTGGAAGTGGTTAATTGTAACAGATTAAAAACTTTAATGGTACCATCAACTGCGAAAAGCCTGGGTAAACTCAGCACCATGAAGGTAATCAAATGTGAATCTCTGGAGAAAGTTATGTCAGAGCTAGAAAATGAAGAAGAAAATGCAGACAAAATTGACATTGTCTTCAAAAAGTTGGAAGCTCTAGAACTTGCGTCTCTGAAGAACCTCAAAACTAAAGTGTCTGCAGCTCTAGAAGTTGTGCTTATGAGTTTCCGTTATTGGAGAAATTAGTAGTAAGTGCATGTCCCAGAATGAAAAATTTCTCTGAACAAGTCAAAAAGTACACCACTTTTACGAAAAATATATGTCGTTCATGAAAAAGAGAACAAGAGATGGCACTGGGAAGGTAAATTAGAAGCTACCATACAAAAGATGTTCGAGAAAAAGGTATGTACATATGAACTTATTGATCAAAATTTCATTTTCTGTATAGCTGTTTACTTTTTCTTTTGTCTTTTAAAAGTCGTTGAGGAAGTCTTTATTTAGATTGGTGTTAGAGATTGAAAAGGAGGGGAATTGAATAAAATGATTACATATGCCATTTTTTGAATATTCCATAATTTAACACACACAATTACTGAAATATTTACAAAAATGCACCATTGCCTTAGCGTCAATAGAAGTGGCTAGATAAGGGACAATTGGCAAACACCATTGTCACCGAGGTCCATCATTGGCATAGCTAACCACCACCGCAACTGTTGTATATTTAATGATATTTCAAAATTTAATTTTAAAATCTGGTTTTAATAATATCTTAAATATTTAATTTTCGAAATTATATCATTAATATTTTTAATTTCATTTGATTGTATTCACCTGGTTTTAATTGTTACCAGATTGCCATTCCATTTTCCCCATGTGCAAAACATATAAAACTGATTCATTCTCATTAATTTACTATCTTTAATTTGATTTTGAAAGCAAATATTTAATATGATTGATGAAACCTTTTGGGATTTGCAACGTGCACTTTTTCTCCTGGAAGGCAAATGAAGTTTTTCCTTTGGAGCACTATTAGGAGGTGTATTTCTAATGGGCATTTATTAGTTATTATTTTGTTGCCCTTAGAATGCAACGTGCTTAATTATTTGCTTTGAATGGGAATGAATTGCCATTACTTCTATTTTATTTCAATCAGTTTCGAGCCAGGTTTTTCAACAGTAAAAGAAAAGGCACAAGCTGATCAATATATATGTGCAATAGAAGTTCTTTGGTACGTATGTTAAAAGGAAAAAAGATAGAATTTAGAATTCTGAGTGGTTCAAAAAGAGTGGTATTTGATCTTGCTGTTCTGGTCCTGGTCTTTGTGCCAGAAGAGCCTGTTATATCCTGGGAGGAGTTTCGCATTTTGGAATTATAATTTGTGGGCGGAATAATCCTTAAGGACAGTGTCTTTTGATACGTCTCAGGCTTTTTCTTGTAATCAACATTGTTATTTTATTGATATTCTTCTATCTTTTTCCATGTTTATTTTATTTGGTTATTTTATTTATTTTATTTATTATTTTTACAACAGCAACACCACTATACAATCCTTATCCAAGCCCAATGCTATTACATCCTAATTTCATCTTCACCATTCCTATTGGTGAGGTTCCCTAACATGATCAAAAGCAAGTTGAAGCAAGCCAAAGATTGTATCCCACGAGAGACAATTAGGCCAATAACTAGAAAATAGATTTGGAATTTATCTGATTTAGATTAACATGTTGATAAAACTATTTGCATCAATGCTACGAATACAAACATACACATACACGCACTTCATATCACGTATGCGTAGTTTTTACTATTTGATTCCAGTTAAGATTAAGTTTATATTCTTGATCCATACGTTATGATTTTGTCATATACTCCCAATGTAAGAAATATGCTCCTAAATGATGTATAGAAAATATTGCTCAAACTATTGTTAGAGCCCATTTATTTAAGTTTTTTCTTAAACACAACTCTTTCGTTGATTGAGTTAAAAAAAAAAAAAAAAAAAGCTCTTTCGTTGATTAAAAAATAGATTCTGACATTTAAATACTTGTTTAGTTGGGCTTTTATTAAAAATGTTTATATGAAGAAAAACAAGCTAAAATTTAGCCTTTTCAACTCCTCACAAAACCCTTATGCCAAAAACGTTTATGGAGAATCAGTGTTTTTTTAAAGCCTAAACAAATGGGCCCTTAATAGGTAGGTCTAGTTAGAGAGACAATCCAAAAGTTAGTTGAACCGTTGTAACAGAAGTTAACCTCCACTTTTTATTATTATTATTATTACAAAAAGTTTAGGTGAGTTGGGTCTTGGTGGCTCACCAGGGCCAGGCATAACCTCCACTCTATTTTTACATAATATGAAGATTTTTTTTTTTTCAAATAAGTGGTAGTAGAGCCCTGTTTATATGAAACAAAAGAAAAATTAAGACAATTATGACTTATGTTGCGACTAGAACTCAACTTTAATTCATTTTATTACTTGCTCTAGTTTTAGGGCTGGGCTGCACTCAGCTCTGTAGTTATTTTTTCCATTTTAAGGATGCTAATAGGAAAAGCATTTCAATCGTGTTTGGCATCGATGAAATATGATGTCTAACGGTAAACCTTTTTACAATATTTACAGAATTTGTATGAAGGCATGGATGAGTTGAGTGTTTCCGATTATCTTGAGCTACAACAAGTGTGTGATGGTAAAGTTGGTCTGCAGAACATTATGTTTTACAGTTTGGAAGAAACTTTGAAGTTGGAGAACTGTGAAATTCAACCATTTCCAATTCCATCTAATGTTCTTCCTTGTTTAAAGAGCTTAAAAGAATTGGAAGTACGGGAATGCCACAGGGTAGAGGTAATTTTTTATATGAATGAGGAAATAACACTCCAATTGAAGAAATTGACTTTAGATAGTCTAGGGAATCTGATGAATGTGTGGAGAAAGAATTGTCAAGGAATTCTCAGCTTTCAATATCTGCGGCAAGTCGTTGTTAGTTGTTCCTGCTAAGATCCGACTTATCGGAATCTCGCGGCAATATCTGGGGTTGTTTTAGATTATGGCTTGACAGAATACTTATGTTCCGGTCCTACGTATCCCAATAGGAATCAAAGCCAGACGTAATTCTGAGTTCAACCCTTGATCATGGGGTGTTGCAATCCCTTAATCTTGTATCCGACGTGCACCGCCGGGCAAGGACTCTTTGATAGTCTCTTGATCGCAGCCGTGACCTCTAATACGCTTAAGGGAGAACACCAAGGTTAGTGAAAGTAAGTCTTCTCTTGGGATCTTCCTCCTTTTATAGAGGAGTCATCTGATCCTATTTTCAAGGATCTGGTTTATCTTTTCTCATCACTTATCCCTTTGAGATTAGGTTTATCTCTTCCTATTTCTTATCTTTTAAGGTAACCTCTTGATATCTGTTAGGTGAGATTTATCTCTTATATTTGAAGATAGGTTGTTTAGATAAGCTTAGGTGAGTGTTATCTTCTAAGCTTATCTTTCCTATATCTTTGGGAGATCAAGTCTCCAAGCTCGATGGCCGAGTTTACCACCTCGGCCAGTATACAAGCCCCCCAAGCTTTGAACTTGGAAGAGCGTAAAAGCTTTCATGATAGAAACCGAGCTTGGCTTTAATATTATCATTGGAGAGTCTAGGATTTACTATGTAGATCTTCTACCCTTGTTCTCTTGAGTTTGGTGACCGATCTTTACACGTCGGCAAATACTTGAGTTTAGTGGGCTCGGTGGGTGAGCCTAGTAATCCTTTCCCTTTGATTGTTTGGGTTTGGTGGCCGAGCTTTATTTCTCGGCCAACACTTTAGTTCGGTAGGCTCGGTGGTCGAGCTTACCGACTCAACCAGTACACAAGCCCCCCAAGCTCTGAGCTTTGAAAAAGCGAAAGAGTTTATTGGAGTTTCTATATTGCCGAGCGTAGTCATACTTTGGCATTGGACATTTTACCTTGTCCATCTAGGCTTCTAAAACCAAGTTTTTCTTTCTTGGACTTAGTTGAGTGTAACAGAACTTGATCTTGACTATAACCTCGTGGGTAGTAATAAACGTAATAAGAACATATTCTGAATAGAAGATATTTCAATCTTGCCTTTGTTAAGCCTAGTTGCCGGTAGCTGAGATTCAGCTTATCAATGATTCAGGCTCAAACCGACCTTTTGGAAAGTCAAGCTCAAACTCGGTCATTAGAAATTTACCTTAGGCTCGTATTTCAGCTGAAATCTTTGATGCACTCAAGATGCTTATCTTGAGAGTTTGAACTCGACTCCCCTTTTTTAGAGTGTAGCTTGGTCTTTGAAGCTTTTTATAACGAGAGTTTTAACTTTTCATCCGAGTAGCTCTTAACCTTTCATCCGGTGGGTTTTGAAATACCCACTAACTTAAAGCTTGACCTTGAATATCATTATTTTATGATTTTGAAGGTGTGCCTCAGAATAAGCTTTCCTAATAGCTCTTCCAACTTGTATGAAAAAATAGTTGTCATACAAGTCCTTCATAATAACAATCGAGCTGTAGGCTAAGAGATATCATTCCTCTGTAATTTCCGAGCTTGGTGTAGGATAAGAGAATATCCTTCCTTTATCCCCATGAGCCCCCCAAGCTCTGAGCTTGAAATAAGGGGAAGAGCTTAAATGTCAACCTGTATATCTTAACATGCTTTTTGGTGCCGATGACTTTGGATTGTGATTCGCGGGAGCATTGCTCAGAAATTTGTTATTTGTTATTCGTAGCGCCGCGCCGCCCTCGTCGAGGCATGTACTGAAATGGATCTTCTCAGTTTATCCGAATTCGTTGAGTAGGATGTGACGCGCAACGAACCCTCTCACAAACTACGCTCGTCTTTTGATGCGAGCTCTTTGCAGTAAAGAAGGGATTGAATGATCACAAAACATTAAATATATTTCTATAAGCTCTGCCCTTTTTTTAAAAAAAAAAAGGGAAATATTAAATATATTTCTTCATATCATGCTCTTTGGAAATAAGATAAACCAAGATATATCAACAGTATTTGATTTTTAAATCAGTAAATCTACTAAGGTACGTGCAATAAACATGCTAATATTTTGTTTAATATTAATGAATAGAAAGGAGGGTGAGTTAGTTCTTTCCTGATTTTTCGGTAACAACGTAACTGTCTCCCTCCACTTTCTCTTATGAAGTTGCGGCAAACACTGTTGCTCTGCTTTCAGTTTTCGAGGGGGCCATAAGTCACTTTTGACCAATATCCTTCCTTTTCAAAACCAATTATAGGGAATTTCGCCATACAATACTGGGCAGAAATCGCCGTGGACCTGATTTTCAACTCATCATCAATTAATGACAATATGAAGCATATTTTATGACTTGTAATCAATGGCATAGAAATATTCTATTTCAATGCATGCCAATATTGACTCAACAGGTAACGTCATATATGCATAGAATGACTTTGATAATAATTGAAAATATAGAAGGATAAAATGGCTCTTCCCTGTTCATGACGAGAATACCGAACTTGAAGAGGCTTCTTCCTAGTTTTTCCTTTATTAATATCAACCGAATTGAAGTCTCTCCATCCATTCGGCAATAGTGATGCGTGGTCGGGGAAAGTTTTCCTCGGCCCCACGATGGGCGCCAAATGTTCCTGCTAAGATCCGACTTATCGGAATCTCGCCGTAAACGTCAGACCAAGGGTGAACAATGGGGTTGTTTTAGATTATGGCTTGACAGAATACTTATGTTCCGATCCTACGTATCCCAATAGGAATCAAAGCCAGACGTAGTTCTGAGTTCAACCCTTGATCATGGGGTGTTGCAATCCCTTAATCTTATATCCGATGTGCACCGCCGGGCAAGGACTCTTTGATAGTCTCTTGATCGCAGCCGGGACCTCTAATACGCTTAAGGGAGACCACCAAGGTTAGTGAAAGTAAGTCTTCTCTTGGGATCTTCCTCCTTTTATAGAGGAGTCATCTAATCCTATTTTCAAGGATCTGGTTTATCTTTTCTCATCACTTATCCCTTTAAGATTAGGTTTATCTCTTCCTATCTCTTATCTTTTAAGGTAACCGCTTGATATCTGTTAGGTGAGATTTATCTCTTATATTTGAAGATAGGTTGTTTAGATAAGCTTAGGTGAGTGTTATCTTCTAAGCTTATCTTTCCTATATCTTTGGGAGATCAAGTCTCCAAGCTCGGTGGCCGAGTTTACCACCTCGGCCGGTACATTAGTGATTGTCATAATCTGGAAATAGTGTTTCCTACGGCCATAGCTAAAAATCTTAAGAAGCTCGAGAAACTGGTAACTAGATGTTGCTCTATGTTGTAAGGAATTGTTGAAAAGGAAGAAGAAGCAGCGGCAGAAGCGACAGAGATGTTTGAGTTCCCTCGATTAACCTCGCTCGATATAGCATGGGTACGTCGGCTCACTTACTTTTACCCTGGAAGATTCAGTCTGGAATGCCCTGAGTTAAAATTTTTAAATGTGACGGGTTGTGATGGGTTGGGGGTATTTCAAAGTCAGCAAGAAGCGCATCAAGGTAGTGCTTCAAAGTCAATTAATTAACAACCCCTTTTCTCGGATCTGAAGGTATGTAACATGGAATCTATTTGGTTAGAGCACTCCTGGATGCCCCCTTCCCTCAAACTCTGGAAACCTTGACTGTTTCTTCATGCTATGGGTTGACAAACTTGGTACCGTCCTCTGTGTCTTTCCCCCATCTGACAGAGCTGAGAGTAGACCATTGTCGTAGGTTGGAATATTTATTCACATCGTCAACCGCCTAAAGTTTTGAGTGTATTGAAAAGAATGGATATTGCCAACTGTGATTCATTAAGGAAAATAGTGGAAGCTGAGCCAGAGGATGATGAGATGATATTCGGTAAACTCAAGTTTTTGTCTCTTAGCTCCTTACCAGGACTTGGAAGCTTTTACACGGGGAGTTCCGCTTTAAAATTCCCATCCTTGAAAGAAGTATGGTTTACTCAATGCCCAAACATGAAAATGTTCTGCCATGGTGACATTGTTGTGCCCGAGAATTTGGAGGGTGAAATAAATGGTGTCCGTTGGTCTAGTGATATTAATAGTGCAATCAAGCAACAGTTTAGGGAAGGAAGCAGCCTGAGTTAGTATTATGACAGATTCCCACGTGTGTAAGTTTATAGACATGATGTGCTAATTCTCATGGACATGCAATATATGCTGATTAACTATCTTCATTATCTTTTCTCAAAAAAAAAAAAAAAAAAAAACTATCTTCATTATCTCTATTTGCTCAGTTAGCATTATTTTCAAGTTGCGCAGTGCACTAATTGGAAGCTAAACACACCAGAAAATTATATTGGCTCTATTTTGGAACATACCGTTCGTTAGTTTCCTTCAACTGGTATTATATTGATTGAGAAGGCTATTAATTTCATTATCTAACAGTGGATCTGTATTCATATGCTTTGTAAAAATGTAGGAATGTTAAATAAATGTATATTCTACATGAATTATTTTGATTTTCTCTTATCTACTCACTAATGTTAATAATTTGTTTCAGGAATTTGTTGTCTGATGATAAGCTTATTGTCATTGCTGCTAGTCCTTGAAAACTAATTGTCTATTTTTCCAGCATCTATTTGCCATCCTTTATAGAAACTCATAATTGTCGGAAGTAAAAATTATAAAATTAGGCCAGCTAAGAAATAATAAAAACAACAAAGTTTGATAGTCACATTTTCTCTTGCTTTATAAAATAGAGGGGTGCTAGCAATACATTCTCTAACACACTCTTTTCAACACACTCTTCTCTATTGGTTGAAATTCATGTAAATCCCACTAATCAAAGTTTTCATTGCAGTTGCCCATATATATATATTTCCCTTTTTTAAGTATAAACTGTTTTAACTTTCAGCAACTATCTAATATAGTTGTTTTAAATTTTTTCAAGGTTAAGTGGGGCTCGAAGAATGCAAAGAGGATAAGTGGATAACATCATGGCAACAATTAATTGACAAATTTTTCTTTTATATTGGAGTGTGGTGTTCGTCAATAAAGACTGTATGGTTTTTATTTCAAGATACATAAAGAGACGAAGTGTTTCATGAATAAAGTTAAACATGTATTTCTACAGGAGATGTTCATTGTTCTTCAAGTTATTACGAAAGAGTGTTTTATGAATACAATTAAACCCTAATTTCTAGAGGAGGGTGTTTCATTAATAAACTTGTATTTCCTCAAATATCTGTATTTTTTTTTTCAAAGCTCTATAGTTTTTTAGTTATATGAAAAAAGTAAAATGTGTTTCTTTAGGGTTTCTTTTTTCTTTTTTCTTTTAAGCTATTCAACCTATCTCTGGCTTGTTATCATGTTGTGGCTTCAAATATAATTCTTTATTCAAATGAGATGTGTGTCGTTTGAGATGAAGATGATGTCCATTCCTCGTAGTATTGCAGTCTAGAATTTCTTACCCTCCTGAAGTTCACCAACAAGATTTTGTAATTGCATAAAATACAATTAACTATGTGATTTGTTAAGCCACTGCCAGCCTAAAAGCAGTGTCTTCCCTTCCCGTATGTCAACCCGAATTCTGCTCAACCATTCCTGTTGTCGTCCTATCTGAACCAACACCATATTAAGACTTGGAATTGTAGAAAATGAATTCCATTGAATTATGAAATGTACAAGAAGAATTATATATAGTGTAGCTGCACACTAACTGAATAACTAACTTAGTGTAACTAACAATAACTGAGATAACTGCTTTTTAACAGAAGCTAACTTAATACATTTATTCCAAATACACCCCCCCCCCCCCCTCCCAAGGTGGAGAATATATGTTGTGTATTCCCAGCTTGTGAATGAGTGAGGAGAATTACGGATATGGAAGAGCCTTGGTGAACAAGTCAGCAATTTGATGTTGACTCTTCACATGAATCAACTTGATCAGTTTGGATTGGACTAATTCTCGGATGAAATGATAGTCTATATCAATGTGTTTTGACCTTTAATGGTGTGCTGGATTTGAGGCCAAGTGAATGGTTGATTAGTTGTCACAAAAAACCATTGTTGAAGAGATTTGTATTTCAAAGTGTGACAGCAATCTAGTAAGCCAGACCAGTTCACTTGCAACAGAGGATAGTGCCCTATATTCAGCCTCAGCTGAGGATTTGGACACAGTTGGCTGCTTCTTCGACTTCCAAGACAACAAGGAGTTGCCAAGGAAAACAGTGAAGCCAGTTGTGGACCTCCTTGTGTCCAAGCAACTTCCCAATATGCATCTGCATAAGCAGTGAGGTTGAGTTGATTGGAAGTAGGGAAAAAGAGGCCTTGTCTAGGGGCTGACTTGACATATCGAAGGAGATGGTGAACTGCATGAAGATGATGAGTTCTAGGTGCTTGCATGTACTGGCTGAGCTTATGCACAAAGAAACTAATATCCGGTCTTGATATAGTTAAGTACATTAGGTGACCAATGAGCCTTCGATACTATGAAGGTTCATCAAGCAAGTCTCCATCAGTATTGTTGAGCTTGAGGTTGGGATCCATTGGCAAAGAAACAGGTTTGCATCCTAAGAATCCAGTATCCTCTAGCAAGGATAAAGTGTACTTTCTTTGAGACATGGAAATCCCTTTGGAGGATCTGGCAATTTCCAGGCCAGGAAAGTACTTGAGATCACCAAGGATTTTCAGTTTGAAAAGTTTCTGAAGTAGATTCTGTGCTGCATTGACATGTTCTGCCTTGGGGCCGGCAAGGATGATGTCATCCACATAAACAAGAAGGACCACCAAGGAGGAAC
Source organism: Echinosophora koreensis (assembly GCA_035048595.1). Taxonomy (NCBI): domain Eukaryota; kingdom Viridiplantae; phylum Streptophyta; class Magnoliopsida; order Fabales; family Fabaceae; genus Echinosophora; species Echinosophora koreensis. The sequence continues at coordinate 380,937 of JAPCYP010000125.1, read as the reverse complement.
CAGAACCCAAAGTGAATAGGGAATAGTCATTCTTTGATTGATTTAAATCATGCTGCAGCAAGGTGGATGAAAACTTGCAGAACCATTGTCTGTATGCTTGTCTAAGTCCATAGAGGGACTTATTTAGTTTGCACACTTGTCCATTTGAACCAGTTTTGTTGCCTAAAGGGAGATCCATATAGACTTCTTCAAATAAATCTCTATTCAGAAATGCATTGTTGACATCAAGCTGCAACAAATGCCATTGTTTAGATGCTGCCACTGCTAGTAAAACTCTCACAGAAGTGAGCTTGGCCACTGGGGGAAAAGTATAGAAAAATCAATTCCAGCCTGATGTGTGTAGCCCTTAGCTACCAACCGAGCTTTATACCTATCTACAGAACCATTTGAGTTGTATTTCACTTTATAGATCCACCTACAACCAATGCAGTGTTTGTCAGGTGGTAGAGTGACAATGGACCAAGTGTGATTAGCTTCCAAAGCTTTGATTTCCTCATTCATAGCCTGTCTCCATTCAGGAGACTTAACAGCTTGGTGAAAAAATTGAGGTTCATAGATTGTGGATATCTGGTTTATGAAAGTTCTATATTCGGAACGAAGTTGTCCATAGGAACAGAAATTGGCTATGGGATATGGGGTCCTGCTGCTGCAAGCATACTCAGCAATAAACAATGGCATTATGGTGCATATATTACCAACTGTGAATCATTATGGGCGATAGTGGAAGATGAACCAGAGGATGATGAACACGAGAAAGATGAGATTGTGTTCGGTGAACTCAAGATTTTGTCTCTTAGCTTCTTACCAGGACTTGGAAGCTTTTACACGGGGAGTTCCGCTTTGAAATTCCCATCTTTGGAAGAAGTGTCGTTTACTCATTGCCACAACATGAAAATGTTTTGTCATGGTGACATTTCTGTGCCTGAGAATTTGGAGGGTGAAATAAATGGTGTCTGTTGGTCTGGTAATATTAATAATGCAATTAAGCGACAGTTTGGGGAAGGAAGTAACCTGAGTTAGTATGATGACAGATTCCCATTTATGTGTAAATTTATAGATATGATGTGCTAATTCTCATGGATATGCAATATAGACTGATTAACTTGCTTCATTATCTCTATTTGCTCAGTCAACATTATTTTCAAGTTGTGCAGTGCACTAGTTGGAAGCTAAACACACCAGAAAATTTATTTGCTCTATTTTGGAACATATATTTTGGTAGTTTCCTTCATTATCAACTGGTATTATATCGATTGAGAAGGCTATTAATTTCATTATCCAACCGTGGATCTGTATTCATATCCTTTGTAAAAAATTAGGAATGTTAAATAAATGTATATTCTACCTGAATCATTTTGACCTTCTCTTTTCAACTCACTAATGTTAATAATTTGTTTTAGGAAGTTGTTGTCTGGTGAAGCTTATTATCATTGCATTCACTCATGCTAGTTCTTGAAAACTACTAATTGTCATTATTCAAGCAGCAACAGAGAAGAAAACTTTAGTGAGTTCGTTATTTTTCATGCATTTGTTTGTCATTCTTTATAGAGACTTGCAATTGTCGGAAATAGAAATCATAAAATTAGGCCAACTAAGAAATTATAAAGACCCCCAAAGTTTGATAGAGTCATGTATTAACTCACCAAAATTTTGGTTGCCGTCGCCCCTACTCATGAATGTGAATTTCCCTTTTGAAGTTTAAACCGTTTGAGTCTGTTTGTTTTGTTTTCAATTTGTGTTTTCATTTTCTGTTTTTAAAAATAATTATAAAGCTGTCATCTTGTTTTTATTTTATTTCCTATTTTCAAAGATTTGTACAGGAAACGGTGAAAACAAGAAAAAGTTATTTTTAACGTTTCTTGTACAAATTTTAGAAAATAGGAAATAAAATGAAAATAATGTGAAAGTTTTGTGATTGTTTTTTAAAACATGAAATGGAAACATGAAACTGGAAACAAAGCAGTCAGGCCCTTAACTCTCATAAACTATCTAATATATTTTTTTATTTTTTTTTTCTAGGTTAAGTGGGACTCGAAGAATGCAAAGAGGATAAGTGGATAACATCATGGAAACAACTAATTGGCAAACAGAGGGTTTTACTTTTCTATTGGAGTGTGGTGTTCATCAATATAGGCTATCTATATTTTACAGGAAATCGTGTATGGTTTTCAAGATAAATAAAGATAAGGGTGTTTTCTAAATAAACTTTTTGTATTTCTATAGGTGAGGTATGTATGATTTTTAAGATACAGGAAGTGTGTTTCAACAATAAAGTTAGACCTGTATTTCTACAGGAGATGTGCACTGTTCTTCAAGTTAAGTGAAATAGAGTGTATCGTGAATAAAGTTGAATTGTATTTCTATAGAATGTGAGTACGGTTTTTAAATTCTAAGGTGTTTGATGAATTGTGTTTAAAAAAAAAAAAAGGTGTTTGATGAATAAAGTTGACATGTATATCTACAGGAGGTATGTATAGTTTTTAAACTACAAAAAAGTGCTTCATAAATTAGCTTTACTTGTATTTCCTAAACAATATTTGTATCCTTTTTTTTTTAATTTGGAAGTTCTATAGTTTTTAAGTTATATAAGAATAAACTTAAATTGAATTTCTTTAGGTGTATATGATTGTTTTTTAAGCTATACAACCTATCTCTGGCTTGCTATTGTGTTGTGGCTTCAAATATAATTCTTTATTCAAATGAGATGTGTGTCGTTTGAAATTTTGACTGTTGGTTGTGATGGAAAGTAACAAAATCAAGCATTGACTAAGGATTACACATCTTAGATGATCCCCCTAGAGGTTGTAGAATAATTCCGATGCAAGATGTAATGGGAATGACGTCTATTCCTTGTAGTATTGCAGTTTAGAATTTCTTACTCTCTTGTAGTTTTGTTTTGTTTTGTTTTTTTTAGAAGGCCTACTCTCCTGTAGTTCACCAACAAGAGTTTGTAATTGCATAAAACATAGTTAAATATGTGATTTATTAAGTGAACCCGAGAATAGTGTCTTCCCTATCTGAACCAATACCATTTTCGAATAACAGTGCTACATTCAACCCCAACCCCTTCAGCCATTAACCTACACATGCTGCCTTTAATACAATTTTTCCTTTCACATTTTCTAGATTGTCCAAACATTTTACATTTTATACCTTTATGGCCCAATAATGCACTTTTAGCTTCAGGATTGATACTCATTGTATTTATGTCCCTCCTGCAAGTGAATTACAAAAATGTAGTTATACTGTTAATTACTATTATCTGGACTCACCCAATTAGAGATTCACTTCTAATATGTGATTCGCTTCTAATTTGAATGGAACTTCTCAATTTGCTTATGGATACAACAAATCGATAATATAGTTCTTGCAATTTTTAAAATTAAGTACAAAATTTGGTAGACTTAAAAGGTAAATAAAAATTGCAAGTTACTACCAACCAAGGGTTGGTCGAGTGATAAGCATCTCGATCCCATAAGGAGGAGAACACAAGTTTGAATCCTACTGGCAGACACTCTAGATGAGAGCTTGCGAAAATTAAGGGTTAATTCCCTACTCTAGGCAGCCGACCGAGGATTACACTAAGCATAGCAATTCTATCAATATCAAAATCAAATGATTAATCGAATTTATTCAATCTTGTAGTTTCATAGCCGGTCCAAAGGGCTGAAGTTGGGGATATCCCGGGATACCAGTGGTGAGCCAAATACCCTAATTACGGTGGTTCTTTGGAAAAAAATTGCAAGCTGCTGGAACAAAATGCCAAACTACTTACTCTAGGCAGCCGACCGAGGATTACACTAAGCATAGCAATTCTATCAATATCAAAATCAAATGATTAATCGAATTTATTCAATCTTGTAGTTTCATAGCCGGTCCAAAGGGCTGAAGTTGGGGATATCCCGGGATACCAGTGGTGAGCCAAATACCCTAATTACGGTGGTTCTTTGGAAAAAATTGCAAGCTGCTGGAACAAAATGCCAAACTACTTAGTTATGTTTCATTAAAGCCTTTTATTCCATTTTGTTAAAACATGTTTTAGCAAACTTTCAAGCATAACTTTAAGATTTTTGCTTAGGCAAAAGCTCATTACACATGCAAATTTATAAGTTTTCAACTTTTCGGTGGTATATATATAGATAGAGGCAGACCTTAATAGGAGCGGGAGAGAGCCACGACTCTCCCCAAATTTTTCCCAAATTTTATTTTATATAAAAAATTATGTATGTATGCCATCCTCATATAATTTGTACAACCTATATTACATATGAATTCCATAAACTACTATGTATTTCATTATGTGAAATATTATTATTAGACCATAATGATTTAAGAATATTCAATAGTTAAACAACTCCATTAAAACGACAATTATTTTCAACTCAACATCATTAAGGCTCACTATAAGTCTATAACTATGTTTCTTCTCTTCCACACATCTCATCAAGCTTCCTAACGTCTCTTGCACGCATTGCGCCATTGCAAAATGTTCAAAAACTAGGTAGGATTTCAAAATATTGGATGTTTACTCGCTTTATATATTTGTGTAATTATGCATGATCAATTATGAATTTGAAGTTTATCATTTTGGCTAATGTCTAGTAGCTCTCCCAAATTTTGCACTGAAGATCCACCATTGCATATAGTTACTATAAGCCATTGCTATTTCCAGGATCGAGACATAAAATGCTAAAGCCCTTACAGAAATAGGAAGTTTCTATTCTCCAATGGTCTTCACACAATGGTTAATCAGCAAACACATTCCATCAAAAAAGATATTGGGTGACAAGAACTTGCTAGAACTAAGTGGCAAAGATCACGGCCGGGTTAGAGGTGCACTCGTCTCATTCTTGCAGCTCGACTCTTTGAAGCGATATGTAGCAATAATAGATGAAGCAATTAGATGGCACCTTCAGATGCACTAGCAGAGGAAACAAGTTAAGGTATTACCCCCAATGACGACTTGCACATCCCGTACAATTTGCTCCCTTCTGTTTGGTATTGAGAGTGGAAAACAAAGAGATGAATTCTTGAATTCCTTCCAAGCAATGATTGAAGGAATATGGTCGGTCCCAGTTAAAGTGCCCTTAATAGTATTTTTTTTTTAAATACATATAGTATATTATATTATATTATGTTAATATAATATATTGTTGTATTATATTGTATAATTTGATTACCTTTACTTTTATTTTAGACTCTTAAATACCTATCAATATTCATGGATACCCGCTACCTGCATAAATATCCATGGATATTTTACGGGGATGGATACAGGGGAAGAACTACCCGCACCCGGTCGGCCCCATTGCCATCCCTACCTTTATCCTTTAGTTCATTCTCAAACAAATTAACTTGGTGAGGAACTGTTTTGATGATGTACAAGCAGCCAAAGAAGGAATAGCTTTTGAGGTAATGTCATTTCCAGCCATATCCAAAATTTCCAGCCACGGTACAGATTTCTTAAGTGTGTTAGCAAGAGCTTCTGCACCATCATCGTCCAAGTCCAAATAACCAAGGTATGTCTTAGTAAGATATGCGATTTTAGGAAGTGACCGTCACAATCGCACATGCACTTTCTTATTGTTCTAAGGGTGAGTCTATGGTGTACTACCCACCTAAATGGTGCAGTGGTGCACCACCCACGTGGCAGCCTGCTGTCCAATGAATTTGCCAACCCATTTTAGTGTATTCAAACCTGATTGACATACAATATTTTTGTTTCGTACAAGTTTATTTCAAAATACGGTGATTAATGTTTTGTTAAAATCATTATACAAGGCTTTTGTGTCCAGTATACAACATCGTCTTCTCCAAGGCTTCCCTGAGACCTTGAAACTTACTGGTGTTGAACCTACAGCTCGCGACAGTCTTCCTCCTTCAGCCCGCTGCCGTCTTCCATCCTCCAGCTCCCAGTTGCCTCCAACCTTCGCCCTGCCCTCGTCGTAGAGCTACATGTCGCGGTGGTCGAAAGCCCAGATCTGCGTACATCTCCAAGTGGTTTGAAGGCGTCATTTGCGTACATCTCCGGGTAACAAATTCGTACCAGATCTACGACCTCACACATAGCCACACTTACAAGGTAACAAATCGGCCCTATGCTAAACATCCATTCTGTAATGTCTAAATTTCGGGTTCGAGACAAACGGCTGGGACGTCACCTGTTCCCTCATCGACACGAGCACAAAATTTACATTGATGTACCTCGACGACTTCCTCACCTTCCTTTGCTACAAACAATGTTCCGACGCTGCCACGATGATAAACCTTGCATTTGGTGCAAAATGACCAAACATCGTGCGTCGGGCTACGGGATCGCCACCCTAAATGACCAAGCATCGGTCCCGAATGAAGTGTTATTCGTTTCAATTTTTTTAAAATAAACATAAAAAAATTTAATATTAAATTGCTTTCTCGTATTTCACTGGAGGAATACACGTAATATACAAGTATTTACATGGCATAAAACATATAATATACACGTTTGACTGAAACTCAGCTACAAAAATGATTCTGACACATACTAAAACAGTTGGCAAAAGCATTGGTTGAAATGGAAGACAGCTGGGTGGTGCACCATTGCTCCACTCAGGAGGGTAGTGCACCATAGACGCCTCCTTGTTCTAAACCAGATGTAAAGGAAGAGGTCTTTTTTTTTTTTTTTTTTTTTTTGCAAAATACACAAATTAATAAAGTCACAGACTGACAGTATTTATCTGCTATATCAAGTCATTTTTGCTCTCTCATAGGTGAGGGACTTAGTTGCTCCCTCACCTTAGAGGCCACTAAATTAGATTAATACTAGAAAAGATTCTCTCTATCTCTATGCTAAGCTGAGTTGAAATCAGTTTTTATTCTTGAACAATATTTTCATTGACAGCCCAAAACAAAGTTGTTTATTACAAATCCGTTCATAGTAAATAATGGGTTCAGTTCAACTAAACGGGCTTGGTGTGTCGTTCAGAAAAGGGCTTGGTGCGATTACCTTATGGGGCTTGCTATTAACACTCAAGACAATGTTCTGTGTGGCAGTGTCTAGCACCATAGATCTTTCAGCCATTTCTTCACACAGCAACTCAACCCACTCAAATTTCAAAGCATCCACACAAGCTTTTATCAAGGTACTATAAATGAAAACATCAGGTTGGCAGTGAGGGAGGTGTCCGAAAAAGGAAATTCGGTAGGTCTCCAGAAATGAAAATCCAGACGGTATGCATAAAAATGCAACGTCTTCCACATTCGGATCGCAAAATACGGACGCATCCCTGCTAAATTAAGCATCCGGATTACGAATTACAGAGGCTAACCAGAATCAGAAATCTGGAAAAGTCACGATTTTGCTGGAGAGCTTGATGGAGGGGAGGTGTGCAGGAAGCGGAATATTGCTGGGGGGTGGAAGCAGAGGGGAAGAGGAAGGAATTTGGGAGGTGGAAGCGGCACAAGAAATTTTGACAAAAGGAGCGTGTGCAGAAGCAAGGATTTTTCGGATGTCGTGTAAGAGAAGGAAAGGGGCAGTTTTGAAAATAAAGTAAAGAAAAAAATTGAAAGAGAAAAAAAAAATTGTGAATAGTTGGGCCACATTACCTTATATCCACCATCATTCATCAAAAATAAAATCTTGTTTTTTTTTTTTTGTGAATAAATAAATAAAATTAGAAAAAGAAAAAGAAAACGTGATATGTGAAGTCTGAAGAGATTTATGCATTTTATCCCAGTGAAGTGATACCATGACACACTTTTCCTACACCATAGGGCTTACATCGCATAGTATCACATTGTGCGGCGCTGTAGCAGCTCTTTTTTTTTTTTTTTTTTTTTTAAAAATTTAGTTGTTTTTATAAAAAATAAAATTTTATTTATAAAAAAAACCCATTAACTAGATAATGAACTAAATTCACCAGATATTTGTACCTGATTCACCAGATATTTGCATATACACAAAAAAACACATTCACCAGATAATGAATTGAATTCAACAGATATTTGTACATGATTCACCAGATATTTGCATATACTTAACCAAAAAATTTTATTTCTCAAAAAACGCATTCACCAGATAATAAATTGAATTCACCAGATATTTGTACATGATTCACCAGATATTTGCACATACTTAACCAAAAAATTTATTTCTCAAAAAAACTCATTCACCAGATAATGAACTGAATTCACCAGATATTTGTACATGATTCACCAGATATTTGCACATACTTAACAAAAAATTTTATTTCTCAAAAAACTCATTCACCAGATAATGAACTGAATTCACTATATATTTGTACATGATTCATCAGATATTTGCACATACTTAACCAAAAAATTTATTTCTCAAAACAACCTATTCACCAGATAATGAATTGAATTCACCAGATATTTGCACATGATTCACCAAAAAATTTATTTATCAAAAAAACCCATTCACCAGATAATAAACTGAATTCACCAAATATTTGTACATGATTCACCAGATATTTGCACATACTTAACGAATAATTTTATTTTTCAAAAAACTCATTCACCAGATAATGAACTGAATTCACCGGATATTTGTACATGATTCATCAAATATTTACACATACTTAACCAAAAAATTTATTTATAAAAAAATAACATTTAAAAAAACTAAAAAAAAAGCACCTACTATAATATAGCTACAGTGCCACATAGTGCGACACTATACGGTGTAAGTCGTATGTGTGTCAAAAACCTGTGTCAAGGAAGCATTTCTCTTTATCCTAATCTTTATACGAGAACCGTAAAAATATTTTTGAAAGGAGAAAAAAAAAAAGGGAGTTTTCATTCTCTGCTTTTGAGAGACACCCAGACCAGGATAACAGTGCAAAATTCGCTCTCCCTCCTCACACGATGATTCTGCAACAATTCCGAGTCCTACATGTCAATTCTTCTCCGATTGCTTCCATTTGGGGGCGGAATCCGTTCAGTTCATGTTCGGCAATGGCGGAAAACCTCGATTGCGTCGACGAGTTAGGGTTTCGATTTGGTCAATTCCAAACGCCACAGAAGCTTCGGAAGCAACAGTTGTATGCTCAGTGTGATGGCAAGCACAATTACAGGTACCGTTTCAATACCATTGGTCTCAATTAAATAAAAACTGATAAACACTGAAACACAAAATTCCAATATTTTTTTAAATAAAAAACAAGACAGAGGCCGTTTGAGCTTGTCATCTTAGCATGTGAAGTAGAATTTACATCTTACACCAAACTTTTTGTTTGTCTTCATTACTTAGTTGTACAGTAATTCTCAAAGCTCAACGGCTCTGATTTATTATCAGTTGTTAAAATGTAGAAATATAATATGAAAAGAGGACTTTAGAAGTCGTTTGAGGTAGTCATGTCAAGAAGAATTAAAAAACTAACGACGGATTAAGATAAATCAAACTTCTGTTTAAATTATAGCAATTTGTTCCACTATATGCTAAACCGTATGCCGGCTTCTGAAGCACTTTAAATTTTTTAATATTTCAATGGGATAATTAAATGTATAATGACAACCACCACAATAATAATATATTAGAATTCATCGCATTTGGTATTAGGTCCAAGCAAATTCTAATTATATCCCAAGTCGTACTATCTGTGGTTTTCTGCTATAAATCTCAATGTGCAAAATGTTTTTTCTGCAACTTCATTTTCAAAGCATCTTAATGCTTTTAAATGATTGTAGGAAGGATTTTGTTGCCTTTTCCTTTTCACTGATCTCTTGAAACTTTTCTTCTTTTGCATTCATTAGAGATTCTGGTTGTTTAGTATGGACTAATCACAGCTTCATCCATCTTATTTGAAGTGGAGGTTTGTTCCTCTCTCTTAGTCTATTTGTTCATTGACTCTTATTTTGTTTAATAATATGAAATTTTACTCTCCAGAAGAAAGATAATTATTAACAGAATACATTATTTCTAAGTGTAATTCTCTCATACTTTTAGTTTTAGCATTTCCAAATTACTTCCTCGTGTTGGAAAAATGATTACTTAAAATTCTTTTGAACTGTAATTATTTTGTTTGTTTGACTTAAATAATCAGTATATCATCTCCTAAACATGCAAAACAATCAGCAAAGGCAATTTGCTCAACAAAATTTGACTTTTTTTTTATGATCATTGTTGCGGAGACTATCAACCCCAGATTAGGTTCTTCTAAATTGAGCTTGAGTGTAAAATGAGCAATTAATGGTGTTTTTATCCTTGATTAGTTAAAGTACATATTGGGATCTTACTCCACTTTAGCTAATCAAAGATGAATTACATTCTTACTTTATTACTTTATACTCAAACTCACTTTAGAGAAGTTTTATCCATTAATCCCAAATTTTATATTCTGGCAAAGGAATGTAGCTTAAAGTTCTAACTAGCGACCATGCCTTAGGGTTTTTACTGATGTAATTTTATACACCAAATTTACTGCTTAAGTATATACTACGAAAACGTACAATTGTCATGGGAACAATTATTATTTGTGAAGGTTTTGCTTTTTGCAAGGTTACCTACCGGTGACATTTAGCAATTAATCTGTAGGTTCTTGAATTTTTTTGGGAATTTTCAAATAGGCCCTGAACTTTAAAAGTTTGTAACTAAGTCCTTAAATTTCTAAAAAAATTATAATTGAATGTCCCATGCATATTCTGTTAAGGTTTCTTAAGTTTCCGTTAGAGTTACGTTAAATGACCTTTCCATTTGTGCTTTTGTGGGTCCCTGAACTATGTGGAAAATTCAAATAGGTCCTTGTACTTTTTAGGAAAATTTAAATAGGTCCCCATAATTTTTGCGAACCTTAACGGAACCCTAACAGTGGACTCATTTACAAACTTTTTCGATGTTTTGGGATTCAATTACTAATTTTTAAATTTCAAAAATCTATTTGAAAATTTTGAAATAGTTCAGGGACCTATAAATTAATTAACCCTTAAAAATGTCAAGTTATTTTAATTTTAGTGAATATGTGACTAAATATTAGTGGGATGTGAGGAGTATACATTCAGAGATTCTTGATATAGATCCTTGTTCAAGTAAACTCTTGTGGTAATGGTTTTAAAATCAACTCTCAGGTTATTGGAGATTAAGTGATCTTAAGGACACATTGTGCATAGTAAATCTTCATACCGATAAGACAGTCTGTGTAAGCCAAGTCACTAATAATCTGACAGACATAATTTTATATACTTAGTGGAAAGCATCCAAGTACTTGGGGAATCCTCTACTAAAAGCTAGCCATTAAGGAGGGAGAACCAAGCCACTTAATTACTCCACTGAACATCCCATACTACTCGGTGTGGTACTTAGGCATCCATAATACCCGAGTCCCTATCACTTAGTTGTGTAAGTATGTGGTATGCAAATATTTTATATTTAAAATGATTATATGTCAACTATTTGTTAGTTTTTAGTCTGCACAACAATTCTATCTCTAACAAGAATATCTGAAGCTATACTTCTCACATGTATTAGTGACATATTCCATAAAATTTAAATATTAAAAGAATTTAATTTTGATATACTCTCAGTGTAAAGTTTTTCTCCGTCAACCAATCACAAATCATTCAATGTATTTTATTAACTCTTATTCTATATGACAGTGCTATCACATGAGGTCAAAGTGAGCTGTGTTAATTCTAGTTATTTTCTGGCATTTTACGGTTCGTGGACCTGCTTTAATCGAAATGGTAATGTATTTTTCTCCCATTATATATCCATCATTTCCTCATTTGTGATGTTATTTGTAGGCCGAAGTAGTAAAGTGTTGTTATTTTTGTATATTTTAAAAAAAGTTTAGGGCTTATATGATTGAATATATTTAACAAAAAAATAAGGCAGCTAATGTTTACAATCCTGCAACTTAATGACTTTTTCAGCAAATTTTAAAATATTATAATATAATGTACACACTTATATATGATGACCAGTTGATCTTTATTTACTCTTATTCTATGTGACAGTTCTCTCACATGAGGTCAAAGTGAATCATGTTAATTCTAGTTATTTTTGGGCACATTGCGGTTTGTGGACCTGCTCCAATCTAAATGGTTTGTACTCTTTTATTTTATTTTTTCAATTCTACATCTACCATTTCCTTATTTGTGTTGTTATTTATAGGCTGATGTAGTAAAGTGTTGCTATATATTCTTTTATTTATTTTGTATAAATTTTGGTTTATACGACTGAATATTAAATAAAGAATAAGTTAGCTGTTACGAACTGAAGATCAACAAGTAATAACAGGAGAGTAGCTCCTTGAAATGCAGAGGGAGTCCTTTGATTTATCGGAATTCGAGTGCTGGAAACAGTGGAAAAGATAACCGAAAAATAGAAAGACATAATGGTTTCCCCAGATACTACTACTAGGGAATACCACCACCCAGACCCTATCTTCTAAATTTTAATTAATGGTTGCCTTCCTTCCTTGGTCCCACACGTCCTCCTCGTATCCTACATCTCTGTCTCCCTCCCTCTCTCTCTCTCTTTTGTGAATCTTCCTCGAGCATTCCTTCTCCACTCTCTTATTGCCAGTTGTCCTTCTGCATAGCTAACTCCTTATTTGTCTTTCCTCAACCATCCATTAAGCTTGTTTGTTTAGGTTTTAAAAAAATGATTTTAAGATTGAGAATTTTTTAGTGCATTTATTTAATGCAAAAGCTATTTTTTGTTTGGTTATAATTACAATTAGAAGCAAAGCGTTGTATGGCTCGATCTAGTGTCAAATGAGCAAGAGTCGCTGCATGCTGCTTGATTGTAGTGATAAATAAGCAAAGGTTCGTGCATTTTTGTGAACTGGTGTGGGTAAAGAAGCTAGTTCATGATAGTAAGATAGGATTTGCTTCAGAACATGGAACGCAGGCACACATATAGGTAAATCAATAGAAATAATAGACACCATGATTAGGAGGAGAATCAATTTTATGTGCCTATAAGAATCTAGGTGGGTAGGAAAAGGCAAAGGAATTAGACATTTCGGGTTTTAAGCTTTGTTACACCAACAAGGTAAACTCGAGAAATGGGGTGCACAAAATTATAAATAAGTATTGGAAAAATGATGTTGTGGATGGAAAAAGGTTAGGAAGTAGGATCATAGCTCTAAAGTTCGAGTGGTACGAGGCACTTTTAATGTGATCAATGCTTATGCACCTTGGATAATGTTAGAAAAGCACAAGGTAAAATTCTGGGAGGATTTATAAGTTATAGTTTAGGGAATACCATGAAGAGAAAATATTTTCCTAGGAGGGGATCTAAATGGTCATGTGAGGAGTGCATCTATAGGATACGAGGGTTTGCTTAGGGACATGGCATAGGGGACGCAAATGCGAAGGGTAAAACTATGCTAGGTTTCTCATTATCTTTTGATTTGACACCAGCCAATTCTGGTTTTAGGAAGCGAGATAGGCATTTTATCACATTCAAAAGTGGGGTGGCATACTCTCAAATTGATTTCTTTTCTATAAGGAAATCAGATAGAAAGCTTTGCATGGATTGCAACGTGATACCTTGAGAGCTTGACTACCCAACACAGAGTCTTGGTTATTGATGTTAGTGTTAGAGGAGAGTGAAAAAAAGGCTAAGATAGGGTTTAAAGGATCAAGTGATGGCAATTGAAGGGTAATGAGCTTTATGCTAAGGGTTTTGGAGGAAGGCTTTTGGGAGGGACAAAGAAGTGCTAACAATAGACAAGATGACCAAAGGGATTAGGAAGGTAGCGAAAGAGACACTCAGTAAATCAAGAGGCTTTGTACCTAAGGGTAAAGAATCTTGATAGTGTGATGCAAGTGTGTAAGATAAAGTTAAGGTTAAAGTGAATGTTTTAAAGCGTGGTCCTTGTAAAAAATGCTGAAAATTGAGAAAAAAAGGTAAATAGGAAAGATACCGAGAGGGCGATGAGCAAAGTGAGAGCTAGAGCATTTGACGGGTTATACCAATCCTTAGGTACCAAAGATGGGGAAAAAGGTATTTATAGGCCTGCTAAAGGTAGGGAAAGAAAGAGAAAAGACTTAGACCAAGTGAAATGCATTAAGAATGAAGAAGGTAAAGTCTTGGTTACTGAGCAAGATATCAAGGAAAGATGGAAGAATTACTTACACAAGCTATTTAATGAAGGACACATTTTATTGCATTCTATTTAATGAAGGACACGGATTTTATTGCATTCTGATAGATTAAACACTAGAAGGGTGGAATGGAGTAGTATTTTAAGTGTTGTCCTAAGGTTAATGTAAAATTATACGGCACAATTATAAGACCTGTGATGTTGTATGAGACTGAATGTTGGCTGATGAAAAGCCAACAAGAGAATAAACTCAATGTAGCATATATGAAATTCGAAGTGAGAGTTAGAGCATTTGATGAGTTATTCCGATTCTTAGGCATGAAAGATGGGGAAAGAAATATTTATAGGTTTGCTAAGGAAAGAAAGACAAAAGACTTGGACCAAGTAAAATTCATTAAGAATCAAGAAGGTAAAGTTTTGGTTATCAAACAAGATATCATGGAAAGATGAAAGAATTACTTATACTAGCTATTTAATCAAGGGCACGAATTTTATTGCATTCTGAAATGTTAAACACCAGGGGAGGACCAAAATTACACCTTTTAGATGTCAATGGTAAGTCTATATATATGATTTACGATAGAACATTATGACGTTGGTTGATCCATGTAGCCTACCCCCTCCTAGTGGAGAAATGCTTGGTTGTTGTTGGTTATAATTATAAAATGTACTTTTTACTTTTAAAAAGAATGAGCCCAACAATGTTGAAGAAGAAGAAAACATCGATGAATCAAATCTAAAATAAATTTTTTTTTTACATTTTGATTTTTTCTAAAGGTTTCCAAATTGTTTTTTCAGATTTAATTGAGGGCAAACAGGGAAGATTTTGTGAGACTCTGCTTGGCAAACAGGTTGATTATTCGGGGCGTGGCTAAGGTAAAAAAAACATTGAAAAGGATGGATAATGGCGAGGTAGTTGAACTGGAATGTAAGTTTAGAAGAGTTGGATAGAATTAAGCCATAGTATATGGAATTAATGTAAGTTTAGCAGGACGCACATAAATCCTAGCTTAGAGGTGAAAATTGTAGTCCACACCATACCATAAGTTACACGATTTAAGTATCATGAGTCCATCATACAAAACGACAGGGAAATAGAAATAGATGTAAACCTTACAATTCACAATTCTAGATGAAGTTGTATGAGTATTTTGAGTGTTTCTGTGATGGAAAGGTAGGCTCGAGATTAAGGGAAAATTTTACTGTACATCTATAAGACCTGCTATGTTGTACGAGACTGAATGTTAGGTGATAAGAAGTCAACAAGAGAATAAACTCAATATAGCAAATATGAAAATGTTGTATTGGATGAGCGGACACACTAGACTAGATAGAATTATGAAATAATGCATTATAGAGAAGTTGGAATAACACTTATTGTAGAAAAGATGGTAGAATCTCGCCTTAGGTGGTTTAGGCATGTGTGAAGAATACATGTAGAAGTCCCAATAAGGAGAGTAGATCAGATGAAGGGTAGCCCAATCGTTATAGCCAGAGGAAGACCAAAAAAAATACTTTAGGCGGAACCATTAAAAAGAATTTAGATGTCAATGGTAAGAATACTTATACTAGCTATTTAATGAAGGGCACGAATTTTATTGCATTCTGAAAGTTTAAACACCAGGGGAGGACCAAAATTACACCTTTTAGATGTCAATGGTAAGTCTATATATATGATTTACGATAGAACATTATGACGTTGGTTGATCCATGTAGCCTACCCCCTCCTAGTGGAGAAATGCTTGGTTGTTGTTGGTTATAATTATAAAATGTACTTTTTACTTTTAAAAAGAATGAGCCCAACAATGTTGAAGAAGAAGAAAACATCGATGAATCAAATCTAATTTTTTTTTTTTTACATTTTGATTTTTTCTAAAGGTTTCCAAATTGTTTTTTCAGATTTAATTGAGGGCAAACAAGGAAGATTTTGAGACTCTGCTTGGCAAACAGGTTGATTATTCGGGGCGTTCTGTCATTGTAGTAGGTCCATCACTTTCATTTCATAAATATTTTAAAAGTGGTTTTTTTATTTTTTACAAAATAGTAATTTTCAAGGAAAAAAATCTTTAAACAGAGGGGCCCTTAATTTTAAGAAATATATTGTTTTTTTATGCATATATAATATACTGTAGGCTTATTTTATTTATTTTGTTTAACTTAGTCCCTTAATTATTAAAATGTTCAAGTTGGTCCTCTATTTTGTAAACATTGTACACCGGAGGTCCTTTCTGTTAGATTTACACTAACGGTGTCAAAGAACACCGTTTAGTTGCCGGAAACACCTCTCGCGGGAAAATATCGTCGGAATCTGGAAATAGAATGTGGGCTCTCTCTCCCCCCCTTTTCTTCTACCTTCCTTGCAATATCACTTTTCGTCCTCTTCTCATTTCACGGTCCACACTTTTGCCTTTCTTGGCCTTAGGGTCGATTGTAGAAGTATATCACTTGATGGTGTTGCAATTATTTTTCCACTTCAGATATTAAGACTTTTCTACAGCACTTCTTCCTCAACAGCATCTCCCTATAATGCATCATTGTCAGTGTTTTTCATCCTTGCAGCAACATCTCCCTATAATGCATCATTGTCAGTGTTTTTCATCCTAGCAGCTTCCCTGAGCAACTCCTTGACTTCAGGTGGACATTGCTCACAAGGATTTACATCTCCTATTGCACCCATCTAGTTTTCCCTCTAGTAATCCCACCAGTAATAACTTCGCCACAGAAATTACACGTCACGTTCTTCATATTGCCACCTACGAGGCTAGAACAGGGGCTAAAAACGCTGCTTTGGATTGTAACATGAGTGCCAGAAAATCGTTTGGGATTCAGTCGGAAAATCGTTGTGGTGGCATGTTTCCTTCCAAGGGAGAAATGTTTCAAACCTTAAAATGCTTGTGATGTAAAAATGATGAAAAATCACAAAAATATCTGTAAAAAAATAGGCGACAAAACTCAGAAGAAAAGAGATACTGTAAGGAAGGAAGAGAGAGGAAGAAAGAGATAGAGGGGAAGAGAGAGCCCAGATTCCGGCCAGACTCTCTGGAGAGAGGTGTTTCCGACAACTTTACAGTGAAACTTAACACTGTTAGTGTAATTCTAACGGAAAAGACCAACAAAATAGAGGACCAACTTGAATTTTAATAATTAAGGGACCAAGTTGAATAAAATAAATAAAATAGGGGACCAAAAGAGTAATTTAGCCTATAATGTATGGCTTTAAATATATTTGTAATTTGTATGTAGTGTAAAAAAATGTTTTATCACTATAAAATATTAATAATAATATTATAAAGAATTTTTGCTTCTACCAATATTTTTATTAAGTATTTTGTTTGCTCTAATAGTCTAATTATTACCTGATTGTTTTTTTCATTTCAAAAATAAAAAATAAAAAATAAAAAGTACATAAGATATACTAATTTAATATCTGGGAAGACTAATGAGTAATGACATTGATTTTTTATATACAAACAAACACACTTGGATTCAATTGTTGAATCATTGTTGAGTAAATCATTACCTCACTTTTATATATTGTCATTGTTGTCTAGGTGTACTTATGCTCACGAATGAAGCATGGCTCCTCTTGCTCGTTTGCAAGACGTATTGATAAAATTTGCGAAGGAGTGGCTAAAGCAACGATTGGACTTCTATGTGCATTACGAGAGCAGAGTTCAGAAAGTAGACACAGATGTTACGAGTCTGCAAGATGCGAGAGGCAGGGTCCAGAGTAAGGTTGATGAGGAAGAAACCCGCTATGGGAAAGAAATTGATGTTGTGGTCCGAAATTGGTTGGAAGATGTCAATAAGATCATTCTTGAGTACGAGGAATTCAATAAAGATGAAGATCGTGAATATGCCGAGTTTTCCAGTTGTTTTCTTCCCAAATGGGGGATAAGGCGTCGTCTAAGCACAAATGCTGAAGCTATTGCGAAGAAGGTCATTGAGCTACTACAAAATGCGCCAAGTCATGATAAATTTTCTCATTGGCATGGCCCACCTTCCATTGATGCTCTTCTTTTAAACATTGATTATGTAAGCTTTGATTCGAGAGAAAAAACAATGAATAATATTATGAATGCGTTGGAAGATTCCAATGTTAGAATGATTGGAGTTCATGGGTGGAGTGGTGTGGGCAAAACAACTTTAGTTAAAGAAGTTGCTAAGAAAGCTCGGGAAGACAGGTTGTTCAATGTGGTGATTATGGCAAACGTGACAAGAAATCCCGACATAATAAAAATTCAAGGACAAATAGCAGAAATGTTAGGGATGGAATTGCAAGAGAAAAGTGACATGGGAAGAGCTGCTCGCATCAGAAAGAGATTAGAGAATGAGAAACAGAACACTCTTATAATCTTAGATGATCTTTGGGCGAAATTGGGCTTCAGTATTTTGGGGATTCCATTTGCAAATGATGGAAAATCCCTTGAGACTTACAGTACAATGAAAGCCGAAAAAGATGCTTCCTGTGAGACGAAAGCAGAAAAGCCCTCTAGTGCTTACAAAGGGTGCAAAGTCTTGCTGATTTCTGAGACCAAACAAATATTGATGAGTCAAATGGATGGAAAGGAAGAATCAATTTTCTCTGTGGAATTCTTAAAGGAAAAGGAAGCAGAGACACTCTTCAAAAAAATGGCTGGAATTGATGACAATTATGAATTTAAAAAATTAGCAGCTCAAATTGCCAACAAGTGTGAAGGCTTGCCCATGTCAATAGTTACAACTGCAAGAGCGTTAAAAAATCAAAGACCCTTGGTTTGGGAGGATGTTCTTCGGAAGCTTGAAAGGCAAAAGTTAACAGGAGCGCTTGAATTTTCTACGAAGTTAAGTTATGATCTTTTAGAAAATGAGGAGCTCAAGCATACTTTCTTACTTTGTGCTCGCATGGGTCGGGATGCATTAATTATGGACTTGGTGAGATACTGCATTGGTTTGGGTTTTCTTCAAGGAATCTACACTGTATGGGAAGCAAGAGATAGAGTACATGTGTTGGTTGGAAAGCTAAAAGAGTCAGGCCTATTGTTTGACAGTTATTCAAGGGATCGTTTCACGATGCCAGATATTGTTCATCGTGCGGCCTTGTCAATAGCATCCAAGGAGATTCATGCATTCACAATGACAAAGGGGAAATTAGATGAATGGCCAGATGAGGATAAACTATAAAGGTATGCTGTTATTTCTTTACAGCATTGTGATATCATTGACACATTTCCTGAAAGTATAAATTGTCCAAGACTTAGAGTCTTTCACGTTGACAGCAATGATCCACATTTAAAAATACTAGACAACTTTTTTAAGGGAATGAATGAACTCAGAGTGTTGATATTGACTGGCATTCATCTATCACCCTTACCTTCGTCAATTAGATGCCTAACAAAGCTCAGAATGCTTTGTTTGGAGCGGTGCATGCTAGGTGAGCATTTATGCATCATTGGAGAGATGAAGAAATTAAGAATTCTCAGTTTATCAGGATCGGACATTGAACAAAATTGCCTGATCATTTGAACCAATTAACGAGGCTACAAATTTTTGACATAAGTAATTGCTCCAAACTTCAAAAAATTCCATCCGGTGTGATATCAAGTTTGCTTTGTTTGGAAGAGTTGTATCTGAGAAACACCTCCATTCAATGGAAGGTCGAAGGACAGACAAGTGAAAGTGACAGTGCTAGTCTTTATGAGTCGAGGCATCTAGATCAGTTAACAACTATGGACATACAAATCCCATATGTTTCCCGTTTGCTGAAGAACTTGTTCTTTGACAAGTTATGTAGTTACAAGAAGGTTGAAGAACAGACAAGTCAAAGTGACAATGCTAGTCTTTCCGAGTTGAGGCATCTAGACCAGTTAACAACTATAGACATGCAAATCCCAAATGTTTCCCATTTGCCGAAGAACTTGTTCTTTGACAAGTTATATAGTTACAAGATTGTCATTGGAGATTTGAATGCATGTTTAGAGACAGAATTGATGATGCCGGAGAAGTATGAAGCATTGAGGTTTTTAGCATTACACTTAAAGGATGGCTTTGACATTCATTCCCTAAAGGGGATCAAAATGTTGTTCGAAAGAGTTGAAAACTTGTTGTTGGAAGATCTCAGTGGTGTACAAGATATTGTTTATGAATTAAATTTGAAAGGATTTTCATATTTAAAAAATTTGTCCATTGTAAGTAATCCTAACATTCAATCTCTCATCAAGCCAAAGGACAGGTACAAGGATCATCCAAAGAAAGCTTTTCCTAAATTGGAGTCGTTATATCTCTATAATCTCAAGAACATGAAAGAAATATGCTCTTGTACACTTTCAGCACCCAGCTCCTTTGGCAAATTGAAAGTCATCAAGATCAAGCTCTGTGGTCAATTGAAGAATCTCTTCTTAATATCTGTGGCTAGACTTCTAAATGTTCTGGAAACAATTGAAGTTTCTGAATGTAACTCTTTGGAGGAGATTGTGAAAAACAATACTAATGAAGTTAAGCATTTTGAGCTTCCTCAATTACGCTTTTTGAGACTACAATCTTTATATAAATTTATGGGATTCTATACCATCTCATCAGAAGGAGAGGCCGGAGAACTATTCCATGAAAAGGTACGTTTAGAACTATCATGTAGATTTATTTTTTTCTTTTACATTTTAAACTCCATTTTGTATTTATTTATTTGTTAAAAGTCAAAATTACAAAGAAAGGTGGTTGGAAGTTGGTAATAAAAATAGATTTCTTTTCACTAGCATAATTTATTTAAGATAATCAAAATTAATTCTTTAATTTCTGGAGACACTAATTATGTGTATCGGTTCCCAGGTTGTAGTTTCCAAATTAGAGAGAATGGAGTTGTCATCAATCCAAATCAGCAGAATATGGAGTGACCAACCTTCCCAAAGTCTCTATTTTCAAAATTTGATGCACTTAGACGTGAATGGTTGTTGCAAGTTAGAACATTTATTTTCATTTTCTATGGCCAAATGTCTGGTGAAACTTCAAAGCCTTTTCATAAGTGAATGTGAGATAATGGAACACATCTTTCCCCCGAGGCAAGATAGTGATGCTAAAGTGAAGGTAAGTAGGTTGATTGGATTAGTTTCAATTTTTAGAGTTCTTCCTTAGTTTTATTATAGAATTAATATAGAACTCATTTGAGTTATTTTACTCTTTGTTTTATGGGTTTTATCATGTCACGTTATCATTTTTTACTTTATATTACTTTTAACAACTTTCCACTCTATTGGTGCAACGCTAAAAAGTTTGTCAAATAGGTCCCACAAGTTACCTTACATCTTTACTTACATATATTGTTGTTTCAACTTAAACTATTAACTATTTGAACTATTATATTTTGTTTAAGAGTCTTGCTAACCTAGGGTACTGGTTAAGGAATCAAAGAATAGTAAGGTTTTCTTGAAAAACCAACAATCACACTTTTCCATACATTGATTATATGATTTTCCCATGAAAACTTACCATTTTAATTCCTTAACCAGTACCCTAATGGCACTGGTTAGCATTTGCCTTTACTTAAAGGACTAAAATTTCTTCATAATTTCATGTATTTTTACAAACAAAAAAACACTATTTTTTTATTTGCCACTTAATGAGAACAAACAACCGCCCAATAACTAGTAATAGCATGTTAGCTACTTTGTGTTGGGCGCACTAAAATTTGTTTTTGTGTCTCTCTCTCATACATGAGAGAAGGACAGGAAATGAGAAGAAACATGAGAAGGAAAGGAAAAGATCCAAATCCTTGAAAACCCCTTGACATAATGGGATGGGATAACATTTGCTCTCCCACTCCTCGTGCCTTTCCGGGTGACTTCCTCTGATTGGTCAAGAAATTAAAGTTCAATTTAAATATCCAATAACTAAATAATTTCTGGACCAATCAGAGGAATGACACAGAAAGTGGGACAATAGATGTTATCTCTAACATAACATATTGACAATCTCCCCTATCATCAAGATTTTGAATAGCAGTTTGAAGCTACAATTTTTGTGATTTTGAGAATTACTGTGAGTGATTTAGTTTGAGTTGTATCGAGAGAAGGTCGTTGTTCGGTCCACAATTTTTTTTTTCTTCATATTTCTGTAATAGCAATACATCCATTTCTTAACCTAAATTAAAGCCTTTAGGCGCAAGTTACTTTTTGTTCTCTCTATTGATTTGACTTGATCTACCTTTGACTTTGTTAAGTCGATTAACTTATGGTATGACTACTGTGAACCAATTTAAGCAGGGTTGCTTTCCAAATTTGAAGAATATCAAACTCACTAGCATGAAGAGTTTGAGAGAGATATGGAATTTGGAAGTTTCTTTAGATTCCTTTGGCAAACTGGATACTTTGATCATTCAGGAGTGTGATAAATTAGTCAATGTATTTCCTTGTTACATGGTGGAAATATTTCAAAGTCTATGCAACTTGAGGGTTACTAATTGCAAGTCAATGAAAGTGATATTTGACCTAAATGATCAAAAACGAGATGCTGGGGATGCAATCAACTTGCAAGATGTTCATTTAGAAGCACTTCCAAAATTAGAGCATGTATGGAAATGGAACGAAGAAAAGCAAAGGATTCTTAACTTGAAAAATCTGCAAAAGATATGGGTTGAAGACTGTAAAAGGTTACAAAATATATTTCCACTTTCTGTAGCCAAGTTTCTTGAAAATCTTGAATACCTTGTGGTATGGTATTCTTCTGAATTGCGGGAAATTGTTGCCAAAGGAGAAGGTACAAGCAGTCCCGATCCACTTGTTTTTCCTAAACTAACAACCATCAGACTTTTAGCACTACCAAAACTACAAAGTTTCTATGGAGGAGCACTTGAATTACATTGTCCAGCATTGAACGATTTGTCTGTTTTACTTTGTGACAAGCTGAAACTATTCAGAAAAGAAACAGATGCACAAAGAAGGTCCCTCTTTCCTGAAAAGGTAATAGTAAGCTTTCAACTATTAAAAACTCTTTTTTAATTCACATGTAACAATAGAATAAAATTAAGCGAAGAAAAACAAAAACAAACTTCTCAATGGCATGGAAGATGCAATTTCAGATATTTTATGTTGCTTAAATTTACTCTCTTTTTCGTCCTTCATTTCTTTTAGGTTATCAACAATTTGAAGTACATGCAAATGGACTCCATTCATGCAAAGTCGTCGAGCAGCTACATGGGGAATTATCGAAGGGACAACTTAGAAGAGATTGGGTTAGCAGGAATCAAGGATACTGAGATTCTATGTTCTTTCCTTCATAGCAATCCTAATTTGAAAAGCCTATTGTTGAAAAATTGTTCCTTTCAAGAGTTGGTGCCTCATCGAAGGCCTCCTGAAATTGAAAAATTGGGGGTTGTTCCAAAGCTGAAAACTTTAACGTTAATAGACTTACCTAATCTTGAGAAGATAGGCTTTGAGCGAGACCCAGTTCTTCAAAGGTTAGAGTCCTTCATTTTATGGGAATGTCCTATTTTGGTCACTATAGCGTCTTCCTCAGTATCTTTCTCTCATTTGATAAATCTGGAAGTGGTTAATTGTATTGGATTAACAACTTTAATGGCACCATCAACTGCGAAAAGCCTGGGTCAACTCAACACCATGAAGGTAATCAAATGTGAATATCTGGAAGAAGTTGTATCAGAACCAGAAAATGCAGACAAAATTGACATTGTTTTCAGACGATTGGAAGCTCTAGAACTTGTGTCTCTGAAGAACCTCAAAAGTTTCTGCGGCTCTAAAAGTTGTTCTTTCGTGTTCCCATCGTTGGAGAAATTATTAATAACTGCATGTCCCAAAATGAAAAATTTCTGTGGACAAGTCAAAAGCACACCAATTTTACAAAAAGTATATGTCATTCATGAAAAAGAGAAGAAGAAATGGCACTGGGAGGGTACATTAGAAGCTACGATGCAAAATATGTTCGAGAAAAAGGTATGTACATATGAACTTATTGATTGAATTTTCATTTTCTGTATAACTGTTTACTTTTCTTGTCTTTTAAAAATTTTAAAAGAAGCCTTTATTTAGATTCAGTGGCGGATCTTGACTGAAATTCTTTGGGGAGCCACTAGCTACTAACTCAAATAATGTAATTAAAATTCATATGAATCATATATAATTTGATCATAGGTTGCTCATCCTATTGAACAATTTGATTATTAGAAGGATGCTTTTAAAGTGAAGATGCTAATAGAAAAAACATTTTAAATGTGTTTCGCATCGATGAAATATGATAATATGTCTGATGATAAACATTTTACAACATGTACAGAATTTTTTTGAAGGCATGGATGAGTTGAGTGTTTCCGATTATCTTGATCTACAACAAGCGTGGGATGGTAAAGTTGGTCTGCAGAGCAATTGGTTTCACAGTTTGGAAACTCTGAAGCTGGAGAACTGTGAAATTCAACCATATGCAATTGCATCTAATGTTCTTCCTTATTTAAAGAGCTTAAAAGAATTGGAAGTACGGGATTGCCACAACGTAAAGGGAATTTTTTATATGGATGGGGAAATAACATTCCAATTGAAGAAATTGACTTTAGAAGGGCTAAGTGACCTGACGAACGTATGGGAAAAGAATTGTCAAGGAATTCTCAGCTTTCAAAATCTGCAGCAAGTTGTTGTTAGAGAATGTCATAATTTGGAAACGCTGTTTCCTGCAGTCATAGCCAAAAATCTTAACAAGCTCGAGAAACTGCAAATTCGAAATTGCGATAAGTTGCAAGGAATTGTTGGAAAGGAAGAAAAAGCAGCAGCTACAGCAGAAGCAGCAGCAGAGATGTTTGAGTTCCCTCAATTAACCACGCTGTATATAGCATGGTTACCACAGCTCACTTACTTTTACCCTGGAAGATTCACTCTGGAATGCCCGGAGTTAAATTCTTTATATGTGATAGGTTGTGATCAGTTGGAGGTATTTCAAAGTCAGCAGGAAGCGCATCACGGTAGTGCTTCAAATTCAATTGATAAACAACCCCTTCTCTCGGATATAAATGTAAGTCACATGGAATCTACACTTAACACTCTTGGTGTGTGTTTGGATTAGCTATGAAAAATTAATGATTTCCATAATCGATTATTGTTATAATCAATTATAATTTGAATCCTTTTATGTTTGGATGAGTTTGTTGAAAAGTGATTTTAAAATAATCTATTTTATTTTGATTCTGTAAAAAAATCACTTTTATATAGTAAATTAAAAAAAAAAGAAGGTATGAAGTTATTTGTAATTTAATAATATTTGTTTGATAGTTAGCTTTGTAGGGGTGAAATGGTAAGAATGTTATTGGCTTCAAAATAATCTAACAGCTTTTTAAATAAGCTTCAACCTTCTAGATTATCTAAAAACAACTATTTCATTTCAGTTTATCCAAACATATCAGCTTTTACCAAAAATCAACTTTTACCATGAAAAACAGTTTTTTGGGTTCTCTCAACTTACTTACTTTTTTTTTTCCCCCGCTTTTTCCTGATTTTCTTTTCATCTTATGATTTCCACTCCTTTCTTTCCTATTTGTTTGCCTTTTCATATTATGACTGTTCTTGCTTTTTACAAACCATTTGCACATGAAAGCATATATGGCAAGTTTTACAGTGAGCCATGCGACATGTTTTTAACCATCAGATTGGGGAAAAAGTGTTGGACGGTTGATGCGTGGTTGGCAACAGGCTGGGCTGGTGATTTTCAATCCCCCTCGCTCATTCCCCCTTCTCTCCTCCACCGTCACCTCACTCCTTCCTCCATGGCCGGCCCAACCCTAAAGCCACTAAGGCTAGAGCTTTAGGCCCCTAATTTTTTTTTTTTTTTTTTTTTGTTATTTAGGCTTTCAAATTTAGGCCTTCAAATTTTTTTTAGTTATTTAAGCTTAACAAAAAAAATAATTTAAAATCCTAAACCATAAATTATAGGAAATCTTACATGTGCTTGCATGTACACACAACAAAAATTTACATCAACCATAATAATTACATTTTAAAAATATAGAAATTTATAACAAAGATAAAATTTAAATAAAAATATAATATTTTTAATAAAATATTATTATTAGTTTTAAAAAGGCCTTATCTCAAATTTCGTTTTAGGCCTTAAAATACATTGGGTCGGCCCTGCCTTCCTTCGACTGCTCCTTGTCGTTCACGTTCACTGGTACGACAACTTTACCCCCACACAATGCTCCATCGTTATAGACTTCATCCAATCCCTTACCTCCTCCCTCCATCCGCCACCTACAAAGGAGGACCCTACACCCTCGCTGGAGGTGATCAAACCCTCGATGACAACTACTCCCTCGACAAAACACTCAAAACCACACAACTCCTCGCCCTCGCTTCAAAACCCAAACCACCAACGAAAACAACTAACAGTATCCATGTGGTGCTAATTGCTGACGACGTGGAAGTTGAGGACTTCTGCATCAACCAGTGCGGGACCCACTGGTCAGGTCGTGCCAAGAAGGGAAGGTTCGTTTACGCGTGGTTGGATGACCCGATGAAGCGGTATCTGGGTGAGTGCGCGTGGCGTGGCCGGTTCACCAACCTGTGTATGGCCCGCAAGCTCCACCACTGGTTCCGCCAAATGGCGACGTCCGGGTGGATGTGATGGTGATAAGTTTGGCTACGGTTCTGGCGGGAAGGAGATCGGCTAGGTAGATCCTCGCATGGTTGAGTGGCTGGTTGAGGGTGCGGCAGATGGAGTGACTGGTCGTGACTGAAAACGTTACCCTTCTGAATATAAATAACATGTTAAATGGTGTCACGCACGGTGCGCGATATGTTGGCTCGCGCACACTAGAAGTTGCCGAAAGCATATATATAGTGTTAGACCCACGGGAATGGATTCTCTCCAGTTTTTTTATGTCCAGTTTTTGTGCAGTTTTAGATCTGCACCCTTAAATACTTTCTTTCCCTTTTCATTATTCAATATCCTCCCACCCATTTATTTTTTAAGGGACAAGATTCCACTGCAGAAAAATTTCACTGCAGAGGATCCATTCCCAATTAAACAATTAGTGGAAGTGGAGTGAGCAAAGAGGGGAGTAAGTGGAAGCATTTACAGCTAGTGAGAAAATATAAAAAAGGCAACAATTAGCATTTATTAAAGGGGTTATGGAAAATGAACAGACAGTTAGTGGAGCAAATAAATAGGAAAGTGGGAGGATGATTGAGATTATTCGGGAATTCAGTAAAGGTTTGGGGTGGCTTAGGCCATAGGGCAGAGGCTGCACTTGCAGCTCTGATTTTCTATTTCTCTGTATTTTATTGTATTCTGTTCCTACAGTTTCTATATCCTTCCATTGTAATTGGAGCTTGGATACTGGGTGTACCAATATTTTCGACTATTAATATAGTTAACATGTTATTACGAGAACGTTTGGTTGAATTGAAACTGTTCTCTTCAGTTATTGTGCATACACTTCTATTCGAAATGAAACTGTTGAAGGATTTTAATGTATAAAATTCAAACCTAAGGAAAAGTCTAACGAAAAGTGATTGAATTGCCTTTTTGCCTTCTAATCTTTGTCATTGATTTTGAATCCTAGGTTACTCCCCTCTTGGAGGAACTGACACTCAATAATGAAGACGTCGTGCTTGAGCAAGGACAGCTTCAAAAATTGAAATTACTCGAATTGGTGCTCTATTATGATGAGTCAGATGTATTTCCATGTGTTTTCTTTTCAAAGGTGCCACTACCCAGTATTGAAAGGCTTGAGGTGGGTGGTAGCAACTTTGTTGAGATATTGCCCTCTCAAAGGCCTGGGATAGATTATACTAAAAGCCTTTCACAGCTTAAAGAATTGAATCTGCGTTTTATACCGATGCTTAGCTCTATTGGGTTAGAGCACTCATGGATGGCCCCCTTTCCTCAAACTCTGGAATCCTTGACCGTTTGGGGATGTGATTGTTTGACAAACTTGGTACCATCCACTGTGTCTCTCTCCCTTCTGACAGAGCTGATATTAGGGTATTGTGATGGATTGGAATATTTGTTCACATCCTCAACAGCCAAAAGTTTGGGTGTGCTGGAAAAGATGGAAATTACCAACTGTAAATCATTAAAAAATATAGTGGAAGATGGACCAGGGGATGATAAATCAGAGGAAGATGAGCTGATATTTGGTAAACTCGAGGTTTTGTCTCTTGGCTCCTTACCAGGACTTGGAAGCTTTTACACCGGCAGTTCCGCTTTGAAGTTCCCATCTTTGGAAGAAGTATCGTTTACTCAATGCCACAACATGAAAATATTCTGTCATGGTGACGTTGTTGTACCCAGGAATTTGGAAGGGGGAATAGATGGTGTCCGGTGGTCTGGTGATATTAATAGTGCAATCAAGCGACAGTTTGGGGAAGGAAGCAGCCTGAGTTAGTATTATGACAGATTCCCATTTACGTGTAAGTTTATAGATATAATGTGCTAATTCTCATTGACATGCAATATATCCTGATTAACTAACTACATTATCTTTATTTGCTTAATTAGCATTATACTCAAGCTGTGCAGGCACTAATTGGAAGCTAAAGAGACCAGAAAAATTATATTGGCTCTATTTTGGAACATATGGTTTGCTAGTTTCCTTCAACTGATATTATATTGATTGAGAAGTCTATTGATTTATGGATCTAATAGTGGATCTTTATTCGTCTCCTTTGTAAAAAAATAGTGGGAATGTTAAATAAAAGTATATTCTACCTGAATTATTTGATCTTCTCTTATCAATTCACTAATGTTAATAATTTGTTTCAGGAAATTATTGTCTGGTGAGAAGCTTATTGTCATTGCGTTTGCTCATACTAGTTCTTGAAAACTAATTTTCGTTATTCAAACAGCAGCAGAGCAGAAAACTTGTTATTTTTCCTCATTTATTTCCCATCCTTTATAGAAACTCATAATTGTCGGAACTAGAAATCATAAAATTAGGCCAGCTAAGAAATTATGAAGACACCAAAGTTTGATAGGCAAATATTCTCTTGCTTTATAAAATATAAACTTTTGAGTTTTAGCTCATCAGAATTTTGGTTGCAGTTGCCCCTACAGCCCTCATGAATATATATTTCCCTTTTGAAGTTTAATCTGTTTTAACTTTCATAAACTATCTAATATAACTGTTTTTATTTTTTTCAAGGTTAAGTGGGACTTGAAGAATGCAGAGAGGATAAGTGGATAACATCATGGCAGCAACTAATTGGCAGACATGATTTTTCTTTTCTATTGGAGTGTGGTGTTCATCAATAAAGGCTATCTATATTTTTACAGGAAATTGTGTATGGTTTTCAAGATAAATAAAGATAAGGGTATTTCCTAAATAAAGTTTCTGTGTTTCTACAGGAGGTGAGGTATTTTGATTTTTAAGATACAGGAAGTGTGTTTCATGAGTCAAGTTAGACCTGTATTTCTACAGGAGATGTGAATAGTTCTTCAAGTTACGAAAGAGTGTTTTATGAATAAAATTGAACTCTAGATATGTTTCTAGAGGAGGGTGTTTCATGAATAAAGTTGAATTCTATTCTATTTATATAGAATGTGAGTAGGGTTTTTAAATTCTAAGGTGTTTCATGAATAAAGTTGACATGTATATCTATAGGAGGTATGTATGGTTTTTAAACTACAAAAAAGTGCTTCATAAATCGGCTTTACTTGTATTTCCCCAAATGTGTCTAGTTTTTTTTTTTTTTGGAAGTTCTATTGTTTTTTTAAGTTATCATAAGAATAAAGTTTAGAGTTTAATTTTTATACATTATTAATTCTTTTACACTGGTATCCAATGATATTTTGATAAATTGATATCATTGTTGTTTCTCTTTCTTAATTATTAGAATATAAACACAAATGTCAAAATGTTTGTGGATGCCAATGTAAAACTTTTTACACTGACATTTCATATACTTTAATATACTTTAATCCTAAACTTGAGCTAATTAAAGTATCTTTGTACATTTAATTTATTTTTCATTATTATAGTCTAATAATATAGTTTTTGTAACGCAGGTAGAGTACAATGCCAGGTTCAGTCAGGTAGCGTCTGAGGTTGCCTCCTGCTCTGGTGCCTCGGATCCTTCCCAGCTGGACCTCGCCGAGGTCGACCGACTACAGACCCAGGTCTGGATGGAAGTGGCGGGTGGGAAGAAGGGTCGCATTTACGGTACCGCGACTATGGCTCGTTCCATCACTCGGGCCTCGATGTCGAGCTTGACCATTCGGGAGCCTATCCTCCGGCTCACAGGACACGGAGGAGATGTGGCAGCTGAGGCAGGAGATGCAGGAGCAGAGGCAGCATGCAGAGCGCATGCAGCAGCAGATGGAGACTTGGTCTACGGTGATGACCTCTCTGCTCGATCTGCTTCCACCAGAGAGGCGCAGTGCTCTAGAGGGGTCATCCATGCCAGCCAGCCATCCACTACTTCTACAGTGGCACCACCGCAGCCGCATGATGCCGGTGTGACTTCTGCGCCGCAGCATGATGGTCTGCTGACGCCGGTGAACTCCCCCTGCATAATGACGATGATGAGTACTATGATGATGATGATTAGGATAGTTTTATATTTATTTACTTGTGTTTTCTAGATTGACGGATATTGTATGTATGGAATATTAATGTTACTTTAAATTTAATTGTCTTTTTAATTATTTGTGATTTCTTT
The DNA here is from genome assembly GCA_035048595.1 of Echinosophora koreensis. Lineage (NCBI taxonomy): Eukaryota > Viridiplantae > Streptophyta > Magnoliopsida > Fabales > Fabaceae > Echinosophora > Echinosophora koreensis. The sequence goes on along the minus strand of JAPCYP010000125.1, from coordinate 350,258 downwards.
TTTTGATCTATATAACAAATTATTTTTAATAAAAAAATATAATTTTATTAAAAAAATTGAATTAATAATATATTTAAAATAAAAAAATTAAATAAAAAAATAATAAATTAAAAAAAGGTTATCGACGGAATTTTCCATCGGAAACGTTACCGATGGATTTTTTCCGTCGGTAACGTTTCCGATGGACATTTCCATCGGAAACGTTACCGATAGATTTTTCCGTCGATAACGTTTCCGACGAAAAATTCCGTCGGTAATATTAGCCTGTTTCCGACGGAAAATTTTCGTCGGTAACTTTACCGACTGAAAAATCCGTCGGTAATCCGTTGGTAACATTATTGACCGAAATTTCCGTTGGAAACGTTACCGACGGAAATTTCTGTCGGTAATTTCCGACGGGTCCGACTCGTCCGTCGGAAATCGTTTCCTACGAGCCGGATACCGACGGAATTTGGTCCGTCTGAAAATCCGTCGGAAACGTGCATTACCAACGGATTTTTTGCGTTTCCAACGGTTTTTGGCCGTCGGTAATCACGTCTTTTTTTGTAGTGTAAAAAGCATGAAACAAGTGAACAAACATATGGAGCCAAGAGAGCTCACCTTAGTTCCACTGTCAAATAAGGCCTGCAGAGTCTTGCATATACATCCCTCTTCGCCAACTCTACTGTAGAAGTATCATCCAAAGCTCTCTCCATTATGAACTTATAATTCAAAGGCAACTTCGATTCCCATATAAAATCTACCAATGAAGCACCACGAAATGCCTATTCAATCTTGCTAGTTTGCAAAAAATCAGGTGGATCCAAGTACATTAATACCAGTGCCACTATCCCCAGATACTTAAGTCAAGATCTCTATCCCTTGGTATTTTTCATCCTGCCTTCATAGCTCATCCAACTTCTTTTTTAACTTCATTTAACCCAAATCAAGAATTCCATGATGTCCATTCTATAGTTTTGCTAATTGCTACTTCAGCTTAAAAATTTCATTATTTGCTTTTGAAAATGTGGATTTACTCCACCTTTTTAAACTTCTAATACAGTTTATTCAGATTCTGATTCATCTCCATTTTGCTATCCCTCTGTCACTCCCTTGCATTGTTCATGATCAGCCCAGAATGCTTTAAAAAATTGCCCCCTTCCTCTTGACTTTGTCTTTAAGATTGAGGGTAATAATCCGATAAAACAGTTGGGGTTGTAACAACTTTTGTAGTAGAATATAAGGACTTCCACTCACAATTATGGCAGTCAATAGTGATCTCCTCTTATGGTTTCTATTTTTTTTGGAGTACACATCACCTCTACTGCTTTACCACCATGTGATATTCAGTTTGTCAATCGCCTGCACTCTCGGATAATCCTACCCCACATGGGACTCCCCTCCCCCTGATTTTGTTGGGAAATGTACAAGTTATTCCACCCTTTTGTTATAATGTTTCAGTCATTCATTCTTTCTATATCTAATTTAATCTCATTTATATTTCAACATTCTTGTTTCTTGATCAATTTGTGTGGCTTGGCAGAGCAGGCATCTATGAGGTAAGAAGTACAGTGTTTCTTAAGCATCCAGTGTTTGCTCACTTTATTATCATGTGAGAATGCCATCTAGAAGTATATAAGAATTTGATTGTCCAAATACAGAATAAAGAACGTACAGAACTAATTGGCCGGGTATCTCTTTTCTGTTGGCTTGGTTCCTCAGTTTGCACTGCCTTGGCTGAGGTTTGTTTGTGGCTTACCTTTCTTCAATGCAGCTAACACTCTTGACTTTTAATGTATTGATATGTATTACTCATTTTATCAGCTTGGGGAGCTTGGAAGACTTTCTGCATCAATGAACAAGTTAGAGAAAGAACTCAAGAACAGTAACAAATATGAAGTATGTTGTCCAGGCTTCGGTATATGTTCTTCAAAGTTTCGATTTCTGGTTTACACTATCGAAGAGTGTGTCTGCCTTTTCTTATTATTAATTTTTTTTTTTTTATATTTATGTGAAGTCATTCATTACCTGTGGGTGCAGAATGAGCAATACCGCGCTAAACTTAAAAAGTCAAATGAGAGGACTATAGCACTTGTCAAAGCAGGCATTGATACAGTGGTTGCAGTTGGATTGCTTCAACTGGCACCTAACAAAGTCACTCCCCGAGTTACTGGAGCCTTTGGATTTGTTTCATCTCTAATATCTTGCTATCAGGTTCTTGCTAGTAACATTATAGTTCGCTTTCCAGTTTACTTGGGTTTCTTTAAGTCCCTGAAAAAAGGGATGTCCCATTTGCACATGCCTTCTACGTGCAAATGCACAGCTAACAAAGGCAATAAATTACAGACAAAATTAGTTCTTGATTATTTTTCTCTAGAGGTACAAGGAACTGTGTTATCAATGTTTAGGAAATTAATCAATAGAACACATGAAACCGTGGCAGAATTTTATGTCCTTGACAACTGGAGGGAATATTTTGATCTTTATATTGTTGCAATTATGCTTGATTATAAGTTTTCCCTGACAAGGATCTTGTTTGTGCAATGCAGTTGCTTCCTCCCCCAACCAAGTCCAAAACATCGTGAAGATGAAAGAAAAAAAAAAACTCCGTCTCATCACACTTCATTATCGTTGAATAATTATATGAAGTTTTCAGTAACTTCGGTGCGAGCATTGAGCAATTTGTAGACTGCTAACGTGTCTTTGAAATGGCATCATAATTAGTGCCAATGCGGCTTTTTGACCAAAATAGGTTTCTTTTAGAAACTATTTACCAGTTTAGGGTTGTTCTGAAACTATTTACCAGTTTAGGGTCCTTTTGGCCACGTGGAATATTTTATTTTATTTTTGTCTGACGGGTCAAAGGCGTTAGTCAGACTGGTGACTTCAAAGGCGCCAGTCAGACTGGTGACTTCAAAGGCGCCAGTCAGACTGGCGCCTACCAAAAAAGTCAGCACCTGCCCTGCAGCGACACGTGGCACAATGCAGGAGAGGCGTCATTCGCAGTGGCGCCTTCAAAGGCGCTAGGCGCAGTAGCGCCTCCCTGCATTGTGCCACGTGGCGCACGCAGGGCTCTCTCTCCCCCCCCAACTCCAAGTTGGATTCTAATGATACTAGGGGTAACAATGACATTAATGATAAAACAAATTAATGTATTTATTTAAATTTAAAATAATAAGCAACACAAAAATTACCCTAATAACAAGTAGCAAATAATATAACAAGAGACATTAAAAAAAAGAGACAGGATCCGTTGACTCCAGGTGTCAAACTTTTCTCTTATACCAATTTTCAATCGTTAATTTTAATTTGATCTAACAATTTAAACTTATCAACTTTATTGAAGAGAGAGAATAATTAAGAGTAGCATTAATGTGAAGTGAAAGAATATAATATATTTAATGAGGAGGGATTTTCAGTATCTTGAATTTAATTAAAATTATAGTATTTATTAAATAAAAATGGATAGAAGAATAGTTTTAAAAAAATCCATATCATATCTCTTTATAATAATTTTCTGAATTTAAAATTTAATAATAACTTGCTTAATTTTTTATTTTTATCAATTACTTTTTATTTTGATATATAATAAAATTAATTATAGTTTTATCTTCAGATATAACACAAATAAAAATTAACTAAAACTATTTTTAATAATAAAAATAATCTGAAAATAAAAAAATTTAAATTTAAATAATTAATATATTTAATAACAAGTAGCAGTGAATACATTAATTTATTTTGTGTTGCTTATTATTTTAAATTTAAATAAATACATTAATTTATTTTATCATTAATGTCATTGTTACCCCTAATACTTATAGTTTAAATTTTTGTAGTAGTGTTCCTTTCAAATTGTTGGAAACTTCGTTTAATTTATACAAGGTAATTTTTTCATGGCTACTGTAATAATTGATGATTATTTGTTGGTGTAAATTGTTAATACAATTTTTTTAATGTTTCTTGTTATATTATTTGCTACTTGTTATTAGGGTAATTTTTGTGTTGCTTATTATTTTAAATTTAAATAAATACATTAATTTATTTTATCATTAATGTCATTGTTACCCCCTAACACTTATAGTTTAATTTTTTGCAGTAGTGTTCCTTTCAAATTGTTAGAAACTTCGTTTAATTTCTACAAGGTAATTTTTTCATGGCTACTGTAATAATTGATGATTATTTGTTGGTGTAAATGGTTAATACAATTTTTTTTTAATGTCTCTTGTTATATTATTTGCTACTTGTTATTAGGGTAATTTTTGTGTGGCTTATTATTTTAAATTTAAATAAATAGATTAATTTATTTTATCATTAATGTCATTGTTACCCCTAATATCATTAGAATCCAACTTGGAGTTGGGGAGCCATGTGTGCGCCACGTGGCACAATGCAGGGAGGCGCTACTGTGCCTGGCGCCTTTGAAGGCGCCACTGCGAATGGCGCCTCTCCTGCATTGCGCCACGTGGCGCTGCAGGGCAGGTGCTGACTTTTTTTGGTAGGCGCCACCAGTCTGACTGGCGCCTTTGACCCGTCAGACAAAAAAAAATAAAATATTCCACGTGGCCAAAAGAACCCCCCATTGGTAAATAGTTTCAGAACAACCCTAAACTGGTAAATAGTTTCCAAAAGAAACCTATTTTGGTCAAAAAGCCGATTATTCTCAATAGTAGAAAACTACATTTGTTATGATATACCACCAATTGATTGGTAATACATTGGCATTTTCGATATAAATGCAAATAAACAATAAGAAATGCTTATGTTCATGTGGTAGTCATTTTATGTGCTGTATTACTAGACGTCCTTATGAATTGATTAATATCTCGGATATTGTAGATTCAGTTTCAACATTTGCTTTGGCCACTGGAAGGAGCTTCCAAGCACCATGCCTTCTTTCATGGCCAGAGCTTCAGCTTTTATAACTGAATCTGCTGCCATTCATTTTGCCTTTCTTGCTACAACTATGAAAGCCTAAAAAATTTGGTATCGGAGGATTTGTTGATATCTAATTTGCTTGTCATGCTGCTAGTGGACCCTTGAACTGTCCTTTAGGTAATGGATTATCTCATGCATCACTAGAATGTAGTCATGAATCATCCTGCCCCCAATAAAAGCACTTTAGTTTTGTGAAATCTACTCATTCATAAAAGGTTTGAGCTTATGCACTGTAATTCTTGAGGTCACCTTATAAACGAAATCGCAACTTAACGATCTTAGCTGGTTGACAGTACTTTCTAGGAGGGGGATCTTTGGAATCAACTCTACTTGTGTTTCATTTAATAGCCTGAGGTAGCATCCATTTAAAAAGAAAGCCAACACAACTTTGTACACAACATTGTTCACCTTTCCCAATTTTCTTGGTACAAAAGGCCATTTAGAACATTAATGAACAGTAATATAAAAGTTATATTCCAAAATTTTCAATGGTGCCTTGAAAATTTAAGAGAGTTACTCCAAATCTCCACCCTTGATTTTAGGGTAATATAATGGCCTATATTAATTCATTAAAGAAAACATTTAATTCCATTGGATTACACTAAAATTATTGGTGGAGATTTGGAGTAACTCTCTTAAAGTTACTCTTGGAGTAACTTGATCCTCACCCATATATATATATATATTAAAAAAAAAAAACTTTCATTTCTTAGTTACAAATGGTATTAGAAATTTTTTCATGTGATAGAAATAATTAAATGTAGAATCTTGTCTCACGTACAACAATGATAGTAATATCTGTAATCAATATACAGTTATGATGAAGTACATACAACAAACTTGTTCCAACTCACGGTAACAATGCAAACTCCAAAACTTAAAATAGCAATGTCTTCATGGGCAAATTCTATGGTGCACAAGGGGAATGGGTACCCCAACCATGCACAAGTTAGTTTAGTGGTTGGATTCCGCATACCTACCATTGTTAAACTAAACCATCCACACCAAATCATTTGCATCACTTCTCTCTCCTCCTTCCTTCCTTCCCCATCCTCCTCCACCCAGTCACCACATGCCAAGCAGATTATGTGATACCCTCTATCCCGCGTGCATTCAAAAAGCGATAACACATATATAAAAGAGGGAGAACGCATGCAAATATATATACAATATTAAAAACCGAGCAGAGACTGCCGCATTGTAACATAACGCGGAAATAACTAAAACATGTTTATAAAGAAAATATAACATAATTGAAACATAACGAACCCAACCCCGATGTCACACCACAGAGCTGGTATAACCAATCCGATAAAATAACTCGGATACAACTGGAAACAAACTAACAACTACTGAAACAGAAATCCTATCTACGAGTCGCGGCTCCTCAGAGTCACTCCTCAACTGATTGCACATCGAACTCTACATAAAAGATACATGCCACAAAACAAGAAACATAGAGATAAGGAGTAAGAAACATATATATGAATATAACGACAAGGAAGCAGTTAGTAAGACGAGCATACATCACATCAACATGTTATATCAAACAACAATGTCATAATAATCATCATCGTATAACGTGTATGCTATGCAATGTAGTTCTGCTCCACTCCTCTACTATGCACTTGGATCCAACTAACTCAAGATGCCAACTTCGGGGTTACATTTCCACATTGGCCAAAAAGCACCAACGTCGGGCCAGACCACCAAACCATGGGTGGACCTCTTGGACAGCCGAATGTGCCACCACGGTGTATACTAGATTCCCTTTCGGATGAATCCCGCTGACGACCAGATCGTCTTACTCTCGGACAACCTCCCCTATGTTGCACAACCTCCCATCAACATCTCCGATGCGTGAATGCATGGCAAACAACACACAACCTCGACCACCACCTCCGCTTGGGCCCATAGGTTACCCAAGTTTTATCACCAACAACACCTCGACCACTAGGCTATCGAGGATTATCGTTTAATGTTTCATCGTTAAGTCTTTTAAGTATTAACAACACTCTGGCTATTAAGCATCAGAGCTCAACATCTTGACCATCAAGCATCAAGACCCCCTTGGAACGAACACTAGGCTACCAAGGTACAACATCTTATCACTTGGAGCGAACACTAGGCTACCAAGGTTCAACATCAACCATGTTATCTTCTCACTTTAGTTATTAACACCATGGTTCCTGAGCACTAGAGCTAAACACCTTGACCATTAAGCATCAAGGCCTCCTAGGCCACTAGGTTACCAAGGTACAACATCACCTTTTCACTTGTCTTTGGTCTTCATGTTCCGTTGGTATCATGCATTTCTGGTTCTGTTCTGGTCAGGTGAGCACGGGCGTGCTCACCCTTCAGCACGGTCGTACTGAGCTCATAGTCAAGCACGGTCGTGCTAACTGTTGAGCACGGGAGTGCTCAAGCAGCGTGCCCAATTCTAGGTTTGAATGGGAGCACGAACATGCTCCCTATTGAGCACGAGAGTGCGCAAGTGCCCGCCCTGCCGTTCTGGGCAGAAGGGTCACGGACCCTTTGCCAATTCTTTGGGACATTCATAGATTCAACCTATTAGCTTTTACTAATCTATTGATCATCAACTTCATTAACCTTAACTATTCTTCATTAATATTCATGTCTTATCATCATGGGGAATTAATCCTTTAATCATACCTTCATTATTAATGTTCCTAGAACACTCACTAATCAATCATAGGGTCTTTAACTAAGTCCTATGAACATAACATTGCTTCTCACACTATATTCATGTATTATGAATAACTGGGAAAACATCCCTTAATTCTCTTTCATTATTGTTAACATCTTTTAACGTCTTAACATCATGTTGACATTAACATCCTCAACAATCAACACTCATAAAGAGCACAACACAACAACAGCCAATAACATCATACTCATCATAATCATGGCATCACAACATTAACATATTCATAACAAACATCATCATCAATAATAAGAGTCATGCCAGTCATTAACATTATAACAGTTAAAAACATTATATAACAAATAGGCATAAACATATAGACATGTTATCAAAGGAAAGGGTCATGAGTAACCCTTCGTCTTACGCTACCCCCAAGCCTACATACTCATACTATCCCTTCTCCCCATACCTGGTATGAAGATTCCCAAAACGATAACGTTGACAAACTAGACACGTTCCCTCAAGCGGCTCGACGAGTTCTCCAAGCCTCAAACTGTACTAGCGCGTTACTCCTTTCCCAAAACTAGAGCAAGAACACCAAGAACTCCAAGGGGTTCAAGGGAAGAAAGAGGGAAGAGGTTTCTGCCATACTAGGATTTCCCAATGTGCCAAAATAGGGTTTCACATGAAAATCCTTGCACTGCTGCCTCCTATTTAAAGACCCTGACCTAAGCATGGTCGTGCTCCTTGATGAGCACGGGCGTGCTCACTTAGCGTCAACAAGACGGGGTCCTGCGCTGAGCACGGTCATGCTCCCTAATGAGCACGGCCGTGCTTATGACTCAGACAATCACAAGAAGCGCCTAACAAGCACGGGCGTGCTGACTCATGAGCACGGTCGTGCTCATGCATAAGGAAGGGATTTGAAGCCTAAATCCCACTTAGCCCACTCTAAACCTTCCTAAGCAAACAAGGCATACACAACAAGTGCTTATACGAAAAATGGGGCGTTACAGATTATCTCCCGGGAGACCATTTATTTACTGTCCCCTCAAGCGATCGATAGGCCCTCTCCATTTTATTCTTCTTCTATATCACTCTCTCCGCTGGGGACAAAACAAAACACACTCAACAAACTCAAAATGAGTATTCATCCCTTAATCTGCTTCTTCTTGTCACTCTCATCTTTCCATGTAAGAACACACACTTGAGCTCTGCACAATCTGATGTATATATAAAATGCATAATCTTTCTGCACTGCATTATTTCTTAATTTCTCAACATTTTTTCTTTTCCACTTACATGTTACATGTTTAATATTTTACTGTAGGTTACTGTAAAAAAAAAATGTTTTGTTGCAGGTTTCTCTAGCAATAACACCCGGCAAGGGAATCTCTGATCAAACACAACATCATTTCAAGGCACAAATCAACCCACTCACTCCCAAAGCCTCACTCATTCGCTACTGGAACACCCACGTCTCAAACAAAAACCCAATCCCACATTTCCTTCTCTCCATAGCTTCGCTTCTAACCCCATAACACTATGCCTTTTGGTATTTTTTGAATTCCTTCTTGAATCTTCGCCGGAGTTCAGAACCGCCACGCTCTGCGACTTTCCAGTCTAGGTGTCGGTTTTGAGGACCAGGCCCCACTCGGCGGCTCTCTGCGCCGCCATCGCGCCGAATTATGAAGGGGTTTCGAGAGCAAAAGGGTGGTTGTTGAGGTTTATGATCCCGCACAATTCGTTTCCGCCGCCTTTGGAGAAGTCACCGGAGTTTTTCGAATTCCTTCTGGAATCTCAGCCGGAGTTCCGAACAGCCACGCCCTGCGACTTTCCAGTCTCGGTGTCGGTTTTGAGGCAGTGACTCTCTACGAGTAGTTTCGAGAATAAGGGTATGTTGGGGTTAATGTGGTGGTTGGGTGTGGAAGGAAGAAGGAGAGAGATCAGGGAAGTGATGAAAATGATTTGGTGTGGATGGTTTATATTAACAATGGCAGACATGTGGAATCCAACCATTAAACTAACTTGTGCATGGTGGGGGTACTCATTCCCCTTGTGCACCATAGAATTCACCTGTCTTAAGGTGGCGACTAGGATGAAGAATTTAAACAAGTGCTACACCCATGTACCATTTAAATACCATGTAAAAACCTATTTCTACCTTTATCTTCAACACATCCTTTCTGATCTCCACCATCACCCACCACCGTGCATCCACCCCCACCGACCACTCCACCACCGTGCATCCACCTCCATTAGATCCGGACACCACTCGACCCGCCTCCTTCGCCACCGCTCGACCCGCCTTCAACACATGCCTTACTAAGAGCACGATGTAGTAGAAATAAGGAGGAGCATAACGACGACCTGAAAACGTGGCTGTTACGGCAGCTCTGGCTAGGCAACGTGGTGGTCAGGTCTGGGCCATTTCAATCTGCCATAGAAAAAGTGAAAGCCAATTTGGTTCTTCGTCCAAAGTGGGATGAACTCAACAGAGCCACGGGTGATTTGGATTCTAGCATGCCGGTACCAAAATTGGATTTGTTGAATGATGGGATTAATCTTGTTCTACACACTACATTCACAATTTTGAGTTCTGCCATTAATTCAAAATATAGTTGGATCTAGGAATTTATTTGCATTTTGCGTTTTCTCTTCCTTCACTCACAAAATTTTAAGGAGATCTAGCTTCCCCATCGATCTTTACTTCAGATCCACTAACATTATCTTCAATTTTACTCATGATGGCTTAAGTAACTATGCCTTTTTTATTTGCTCTTTTGATGGGTTATATTTCTGTTCGTACGTGGATTGTCGTTCTTCTTTCAAGTTGGAAAGGAATTCTATTGAAGAAGACATTTGAGATGGAGAATGGGTTATGAATCAAAGTGAAATTTTCTAGAGATTTTGGGAAGAATGGAATTGAAGATCTAAGTTGGGTTTGAGAGCACGGGTCTACGTGTGAGAAAGGAGAGATGGCAGTGGTGGGGTTAGGGGTAAAAGGGTATTTTTTAATTTTTTTGGTTATAAATATTTTTTTTTGGACCAGTGAATATAAACCGTTGATTAAACTAACAATAAATACAATGGTTATTTTAAATGCTTCATAGATATACCATATGTTGAAATGCTTCATGTTAGACGTTACCATGTCTTCAATATAGGTCCCAACAATATATTGATGAGAGACAAAAAAGAACGAGAAAATCATAGCTTCAAAATAACACACTTATGCATACATGATTATATTGGTTTTATCCTATTCAATTAACTAAGAAATTAATTGAACCTTTTCAAAAATTCATTACAATTGTGCTCCCTATATGGTCCATTATCAGAATTGATGGTTTGGCTGAATCTAGTATATAAGTGAGAAGACTCAGAGATTCATTACTTTAAGATTCTGGGTCAAGCCTACTTATGTGGTTCTTCATTTAAACTACTAATAGAAATTTCCTCGACTTTTAAGCTCCCCTTAAACCAACAAGACCAAGCACTAAGTCTCACAAAATTTGGATTATGCATACACAATTGAGGAGATTATAAGTGTCCACAATTGAGTACTCACGGGGCTACCAACCAAGATCCAAGTCTTGTCAATATACTCCACAACATGCATCAGCACCTGACAAATAAGTTGTACCTGACATTGACCACCTGCTAGCACCAGGGGTTCCAGAGGTTCCTGATGTTAGACCAGCTCTATCTGAGTCTTCTCGATTGTCTTCCAAGAGCAGTTTGGCGTACTGACGTTTATTTCAGCAGCATCTTGAGAGGAGCTCTTCGAGCAGCAGTAGAGGAGTATCAGGACCAACCAGACTTCGAGGGGGCAGAGGTGAGAGTGAGGGTAGCATTAGTCGTCCTTAATAGGTTCGGCCAGTGCGTATCTCACTAGATGTACACAGGTGTGTGGTAAGGTCTTTTGGATGTATTTTGAGAGGGGACTGGGTGCAGAGTGGCATCAAGGCATCTTTTGTTTAAACCTTTTGATGTATTTTATTTTTACTCGGTTTGTACTTATATGGGATCCTACAGATGGGCTTCCTTCTACAGTACCTTTTGACTGTACTTAGATGATGTTATGTATATATATGTATATGGATGTGATGTTATGCAGTATGTGATGGTTATTTATTTTAAGTTTTTATTTCTTCTCCGTTTTATATATCCGCTTAACGCTAATATCACGATTAAGTTTTAAATAAAATATGGTTTTCTTTAATGGGACATCAGGGTGTCTCAAGATGCACACATAAGCAGGGTATGCAACACCCCATTTTTCTTTTAAGCGCTTGTATGTATGCCTTGTTTGTTAGGAATATTTAGAGTGGGCTATGTGGGGTTTTTGAGTTGAAAATCCCTTCCTGATGTGTTAGCACGCCCGTGCTTAAGGCTGCATGCGTCTTGTTGATGCTGATGTGAGCACGTCCGTGCTTATTAGGGAGCACGACCGTGGTCATCAGTCAACCGCGCCTCGTAGGCGCTAAGTTGAGCAAGGCCATGCTCAAGGACGAGCACGACCGTGCTTAGGCCTCTGCCTTTATAAGAAGAACAGTAACCGAGGGTTTACGTCATAAACCCTATTTTGGCACTTTTAGGCAATCCCTAAGTGTGACAGCAGCCTCTCCCTCTCTTCCCCCTTTGAACCCCAAACTGTTCTTGGTGTTCTCGCTCTTTTAGGAGAGTCAATCACGCGATAGTGCCAATTAGCTAAGGCAAACGTTATTCCCTCTTGTGTGCCTTTTCATTCTGTTGAACTGGGAACTAATGGGTTAACCCTGTTTGTGTTGACCAAGGCTTGGGATCGTTCGTCGAGCCGTTCGAGGGAACCGGTTAAGGAGCATCTTCAGTTTAACTGAAATCTTCATATCAGGTATGGGGAGAAAGAATAGTATGAGTATGTAGGCTTGGGGGTAGCGTAAGACGAAGGGTTCCCATAACCTTCTATGTTTGATAACATGCCTAAGTGTTTAAATTGACGTTGACTGTTATTAATTGATAGTATTGATGACAACTGTTTGTGAATACGTTATTGGCATGACTATTAGTGATTAACTGTTATTGTCTGTTATGAGTATATTGATGTGATGATGCCATGATCTGAATGTTGTTATTATAATTATGATATTATGATATTTTGGCTGTTGACTGATGTTGTGGCGCTTAATGTTAAAAGATTAAATCTGTTAAGCAATGTTAAGGGAGGTGATTCCCCTTTGTTCATAAGACTGAATGTTAGTAATGAGTGAGGCGATGCCAACGGTGTAGTTAAGAACCTTAGGGACTGAATTATGTGTGATTAGGGACAATTTAATGAACTGAAATTAAAAGGACTAATCCCCCTTAACGCTGACCATCCTCAAACTTGACGCACTTGAAGCGGTCGTCCGCCACATACTGATATAGTGTGTAATAATGAGCCAGCTCCTCAAACTTAGCCGCATATTCTCCCACTGACATGTTGCCCTGCTTCAGTGCCAAGAATTCCATTCCCTTTCTGTAGCGGATATCTGTTGGGAAGTACTTCTCGAGAAATCTGTCCTTGAAGACATTCCATGTGACCACAGTACCCTCAGTCAGCATGCGCTGATGACAGTTCTCCCACCAGTGCTCAGCCTCCTCAGTCAACATGAAAGTCCCGAAAATAACCTTTTGGTGATCGTTGCATCCCATAGCTCGGAAGATCTTCTCCGTCTCCCTCAACCACAACAGGGCACCCTCAGGATCATAAGTTCCCTTGAAAGATGGCGGATTGCTCCGTTGGAACTTGACGAGACCCTGGAACTCAACTGGTCCCCCGTTGTTGTTGGCGTTCTGGTTTTGGCCTATCACGTTGGCAAGGAGTGCTAAAGCATCTACGATAGCCTGGTCATTCCTACCTTCTCTTCCTGCCATAAGTTCCTGTAAATGCCCAAGACAACTTGTTAAATACAGGGAACTTAAAGCAGGAAAAGTTACGACTCCTAACATTTTTTATCATTATCTATAACAAGTATAGACAATTCAAACAAGAGCACACAACAAACTCACAACAAACTCATACCATGTACGGACAGGGCCGACCTGCTCTGATACCACTAAATGTGACACCCTGTACCCCGCATACATATAAAGCATTAAAAGATAGGGTAAATTAAAAAAAAAATCATTAATAAATCATCACCAAGGTAAAAGGTAACACATTGTATCAAATCTCAAATGCGGAAAAAATAACATAAACAGAAGATAAACCCAACCCCGATGTCATATTACAGAGCTAGTATAACCAATCCGGAAAATCAACCTCGGATACAACTGAAAGACAACTAACTACTAAAAAACTAGAAATCCTAACTAAAGAGTCACAGCTCCTCGGAGTCACTCCTCAACTGGCTGCTTACCGTCCTCTGCATAAGAGATACATGCCATACAAGAAACATAGAAATAGGGAGTAAGAAACATGAATATGAATATAATGGCAAGGAAGCAGTTAGAAAGACGAGCATACCACAATCAAGCATGTTATAACAATAACAGCAACATAACATAATAACATCATCATACAAATGTGTATGCTATGCAATGCAACTCTGCCCCACTACTCCATTATGCACTTGGATCCATCTATCTCAGGAAGTCAACTTCGGAGGTATATCTCCACATTGGCCAATAAGCACCAATGCCAGGGCAATCCAACAAACCTCGGATGGACCCCTAGTAGAGCGCGACGCACCTTACTCTCGGATGCGCCACCACGGTTGTACATGATTCACTTGAATCGCTGCGGACGGCAAGATCACCATAACTCAGGCGTCCTCCCCTATGTTGAACATCCTCCACTAACATCTCCGATACGTGAATGCATGCTCAACACAACATACAAGCACAACCACCACCTCCACACTAGATTACCCAAGTTTTAACACCATCAACACCTCGAGCACTCGGCTATCGAAGATTAACGTTTATCTTTTTTATTTATTAATTAAACACTCTAGTCGTTCTGCACTAGAGATTACCACCTTGACCATCAAGCATCAAGGCCCCCTTGGCCACTAGTCTACCAAGGTACCACATCATCGTTAACACTCTAGCCATTAAGCACTAGATATTACCACCTTGACCATCAAGCATCAAGGTCCCCTTGGCCACTAGGCTACCAAGGTACAGAAATCTTATCACTTGTCTTTGGTCTTCACATTTCGTTGGTATTTTATTAAGTCTTTTAAAGCATTCGGGGTGAAACCCTTGCTTCGGCACGGTTCTGGTTTATGTTCTGCACAGGTGAGCACGATCGTGCTGAGCTTCCCTGGAAAGCACGGTCGTGCTGCCTGTTAAGCACGGGATTGCTCAAAAGCGCGCCCAGGTTCTGGGTTTGAACGGGAGCGCGGGCGTTTGAGGAAAGTGCTACCTGGGAGCTTGAGAGCAAGATGATGGAGGCGTACCCACATCTTCTCGTTTGAGGTACGTAGAAATTTCGAGGACGAAATTTTTATAAGAGGGGTGGAATTGTAACACCCCGTTTTTCATAAGTGTTTTTATAAAGCTAGTTTTATTAAGTTAGAGTTGTTGGTTAAGGGCTAAGTAGGATTTTGGCTTAAAAGTCCCTTTTTGGTACAAAAGCACGCCCATGCTCATTAGTCAGCACGCCCGTGCTTAAAGTCAGGAGCATGTTTCTGATTTTAAGTTGAGCACGACCGTGCTCAACAGTGAGCATGCCCGTGCTCAATGTGTGGACCGCGTCTCGCTGACGCTAAGTCCAACACGACCGTGCTTAAGGGGGAGCACGACCGTGCTCAAGCCCAGACTATATATGTGTGCACAGAGACCGAGGGTTGGCGTGAAAAACCCTATTTCAGTGGCTGCCACTACCCTAGTGCGGCTGCTACTGTTTCAGTCCCTTTTCCCTCATATTCAGAGCAATTCTTGAGTATTGGAGGCCTTTGGGAAGCATTGTTTCGTCTGTGCTCATATATAGGTAATGTTATTTCTCCCTTGTGGTTCCTTTCATGTTTTCAATTTGGAAACTAATGGGTTTTGTGTCCTGTTTAACCAAGGCTTGATTTTGGATTGAGCCGCTTGAAGGGAAGGAATCGTTTCGCTGTTTGGGGCTTACGTTAGAGCAACCTTCAATCCAAGTATGAGGAGAAGGGTAATGTACTCATTAGGCAGTGGGGGTAGTGTAAGGTAAAAGGGTTCCCATGACCCCAGGTTGTTGTTGTATGTGATTGTATGTTGATGACTGTTTTGAGTACCATGAATATATGTTTATGTTCTTGATAGTTGTTTACCGAGTATGATGATATGTTAATTATTGTTATTAACATGATTTTGGTTGATTGATGTTATTACTGTTATGATGAGGTTGAGGTTGATGAAATTATTTAATTGGTTGGAAACTATGTTGAGACTCTGCCCAGAACAGCAATGTCGCGTGATGAGTACGACCGTGCTAAACAGGGAGAACGACCGTGCTCCCAGCTGAATTCTGGAAAATGGTCGAGTTGTTTAGCACGGCCGTGCAAGTCAAAGAGCACGAGCGTACTGCTGAGCATGACCGTGCTCAATAGGAAGCACGACGGTGCTTCACTTAAGTGGCAGCACGCCCTTCACATGGTGAAGCACGACCGTGCTCACCCCTCCTGGACAGAAACAGAATTAAAGAACTTTAAGGGGTTTCAAACCCCATTTTCCTAATGATGATAGATGAAACAATTAATCAATGTTCTGGATTAGATAACTCGGTTTATAATTAATAAAGATGATTAATAAGATGAGATGGTGAGGTAATGAGATGGTTAAGTCGGTATCCGTTGGATTACCGCACGTTGATAGCTTTAGTGCTTATTGGCCAAAGTGACCTCGATGCTTATTGGTCGAGGTGTTGATGAGTTGAACCTTGGTGCTTATTGGCCAAGGGAGCCTTGACCCCACGGTTTGGGTCTAAGGTTACGTTGAGGTTGATGTTGAAGTCTTGGGAGATTCATGGCCCAACCAAGGAGGTGGTTGAGATTGTTTGTTGTTGTGCCATTTACATATAGCATTGGAGTTGTTGATGGGAGAGGTTCGACATAGGGGAGATCGCCCGAGAGTACAGTGATCTGGCCATCCACGGTAGGTCACCCGATGGTTTGGTGACCGCGGCCCCCCGTGATGAGGCATCCACGGTTTGATGCGTTGGCTATCCATGGGGTTAACCCAATGTTTGGTGAACAGCCGGTGTTGGTGCTTCTATGGCCAATACGGATATGTAACTCCGAAGTCGTTCATCCTGAGTTAGTTTGGATCCACACACATAGATGGAGTAGTGGAGTAGTTGATGCATTGCACAACATAACATACTTGGTTGAAATGATATTGCTGAATGTTGATGTATGCTTATGTTGTATGCTTACCTTATTTCCTATCTCCACGCTATATATGTTTACATGAACTTACTCCCCGTTATTTGTTTGTGTTTGGCCTGATCAGTATTTTGCAGAGGATGACGAGCAGCTCGGAGAGGAGTGACT
Organism: Echinosophora koreensis; assembly: GCA_035048595.1. Classification (NCBI taxonomy): domain Eukaryota; kingdom Viridiplantae; phylum Streptophyta; class Magnoliopsida; order Fabales; family Fabaceae; genus Echinosophora; species Echinosophora koreensis. The sequence continues at coordinate 333,182 of JAPCYP010000125.1, read as the reverse complement.
CTGAGGAGCCGCCGCTCATAGTTAGGGCCTTCGCTTTGTTTAGTTAGTTTTGTTTAGTTGTTTTTTCGTGATGTACGGAACGGTTATACCAGCTCTGTTGTGACATTAGGTTTGGAAGTTGTTAGTATTTTATTTGTTTATTAGTTTTTAAACTTAGTTTATTTTCCGTGTTGTAACTGGTTCATGTGGGACTTTTCTACCTATGGACAATTATTTTATTTTATTCAGTAAAATGCATGTTTCTCTTTTTAATTGTTTTATATTAAATGATTTATAAAATGCGGGATAGAAGGGTGTCACATTTAGTGGTATCAGAGAGTTTGGCCCTGTCCGGACGTAGTATGAGTCTGTCGTGAGTCTGTTGTGTGACTCTTGTTTGGATTGTCTATACGTGTTATAGATAATGATGTTTTAAGTTAGTTGCCTGTAGCTTTTACCCGCTTAAGTTCTATACTAAGGATTGTTTTTGGGTATGTACAGGAACTAATGGCCGGTAGAGGACGCAACGATCAGGCGATTGCAGATGCATTGGCACTTTTGGCCAATGCTATCGGACAGGTCAACCAGAACAACAATGGTGGGTCGGCTGAGTTCTAGGGACTGGATATGTTCCAGAGGAACAACCTTCCGTCCTTCAAGGGAGCTTATGATCCAGAGGGAGCGCTGTTATGGCTGAGGGAGATAGAGAAGATCTTCCGTGCAATGGATTGCAACGATTAGCAGAAGCCCATATTTGCCACCTTCATGTTGACTGAGGAGGCTGAGCATTGGTGGGACAACTGTAGGTAGCGGATGCAGGCTGAGGGCACAGCAGTTACGTGGGCTGTGTTTAGACAGAGGTTTGTGGAGAAGTACTTCCCGGCGGATATCAGGGACAAGAAAGAGATGGAGTTCTTGTCTTTGAGGCAGGGGTCGTTGTCAGTTGGTGACTATGTGGCCAAGTTTGAGAAGCTGGCTAGGTACTACATCCCTTACCAGCATGAGGCAGAGGAATGTTCCAAGTATGTGAAGTTTGAGACTGGACTCCGACCTGAGATCAAGCAGGCCATTAGTTATCAGGAGATCAGGATCTTTCCAATTCTGGTCAACAAGTGCAGGATCTATGAGGATGCCAGTCAGTTCAGAGTTGCTAGTTCCAAGGGATCGGACAGTCAGAGTGGCAAGCGGACAGATCAGAGAGACAATGGTAAGCAGATATATGCTCCGACCGGCAAGGATTTCAAGCAGAGTTGCAAGAAGCCACAGTTTCTGCAGGACGAGTTTAGGGGCGGGTTCTCTAATGCCTCTAGTCCCATGAGGTGCGGCAAGTGTGGTGCTGCGGATCACTACTCGTCTCAATGCAAGGAGACGCAGGTTATCTACTTCAGATGTGGCAAGCCAGGATACATCAGCCGAGAGTGTGATGGAGCTAAGGCAGAGCCTCCCAGTGCTAGCAAGAATCAGAAGTCCCAGGCCAACAGACTGAAGACCATTGGGAGAGTCTTTACTCTTAGTGGAGCCGAAGCCTCCGAGTCTGATGACTTGATCCAAGGTACATGTTTTATTGATGGAACTCAATTAACTGTATTGTATGATTCGGGTGCTACTCACTTGTTTATATCGCATGATAGGGTCAAGAGTCTTAAATTACCTGTTACTTTTCTTGAGTTTGATTTGTTGGTTTCTATACCCACAAATAAACCTGTTTCCACTTCCTATGCATGCAAGAACTGTCATATAGTCATAAATGATAAAACTTTTGTTGCTGATCTTGTATGCTTACCTTTGAATGACCTGGATATTATTCTAGGCATGGACTGGTTATCTTCCAACCATGTCTTCCTGAATTGTTTTGATAAGACCCTGATTTTTGGAACTCCAAAGGAGTCTAAGAATCCGGACCTTCTCTCTGCCAGCCAAGTTCAAGCATCGATGAGAGACGAAGCCCAAGTATACATGATGTTAGCTTCCCTGGAAGTAGAGAGCAACCCTCCTGATGTCGCCAGCGTGCCTGTTGTGCGAGAATTTCCTGAAGTATTTCCGGGGGATGTTTATAACTTACCCCCAAAGAGAGATGTTGAGTTCACCATAGATTTAGTGCCTGGCACCAGGCCAATCTCCATAGCACCCTATAGAATGTCTCCTCTAGAGCTAGCTAAGTTGAAGGAACAGTTGGAGGACCTGATGAAGAAGCAGTTCATTAGGCCGAGTGTGTGGGGAGCACCTGTGTTGTTAGTGAGGAAGAAAGATGGTAGTATGAGGTTGTGTGTCGACTATCGACAGCTCAACAAGGTGACCATAAAGAATCGGTATCCCCTCCCTAGGATTGATGATCTTATGGACTATTTGATGGACGTTTGCGTCTTTTCGAAGATAGATTTGAGGTCAGGGTACCATCAGATTCGGGTTAAGTCCGAGGACATCCCGAGGATAGCGTTTAGGATGCGATATGGTCACTATGAGTACTTGGTTATGCCCTTTGGTATGACCAATGCTCCTACGGTCTTCATGGACTACATGAACAAGACCTTTTACCCTTACTTGGATAAGTTTGTGGTAGTGTTTATAGATGACATCTTAGTGTACTCCAAAAGTAAGGAGGAACATGAGGAACACCTGAGGACTGTCTTGCAGACCCTTAAGGAGAGGCAGTTGTACGCTAAGTTGTCTAAGTATGAGTTTTGGTTAAAGGAAGTGAGCTTCTTAGGACATGTCATCTCTAAGGGTGGCATAGCAGTGGACCCAGCTAAAGTAGAGACGGTGCTCCAGTGGGAAACGCCAAAGTCTGTAACCGAGATTAGGAGTTTTTTGGGGTTAGCCGGGTACTATAGGCGGTTTATAAAAGGTTTCTCTAAGATAGCCTTACCCTTAACCCGTCTCACCAAGAAAGGACAGTTGCTTGTGTGGGACTCTAAGTGTGAAGAGAGTTTCCAAACCCTTAAGAATAGATTGACATCAGCACCAGTGTTAGTGTTGCCCGATCCTAGTAAACCTTTCGTAGTATATTGTCATGCATCGAAGCAAGGTTTAGGAGGTGTGTTGATTGAAGATGGTATGGTAGTAGCTTATCAGTTGAAAACCCATGAGAAGAACTATCCTACCCATGACCTAGAGTTAGGAGCTGTGGTATTTGCCTTAAAGATCTGGAGGCATTACTTGTATGGAGCGAGGTTTGAGGTTTTTAGTGATCATAAGAGTTTGAAGTATCTCTTTGATCAACAGAAGTTGAATACGAGGCAGCGTAGGTGGATGGAGTTCTTAAAGGACTATGACTTCGAGCTGACCTATCATCCAGGAAAGGCCAATTTGGTGGCCGATGCCTTGAGTAGGAAAACCCTGCATGTCTCCGCTTTGATGGTTAGGGAGATGGATCTGATTGAGGAGTTTAGAGACCTTAGTCTAGCTTGTGAGTTTACTCCTAAGAGTATTAGGCTTGGTACCTTGAAGGTTACCAACAGTCTGATGGATCAGATTAGAGAGGGTCAGAAGTTAGGTAAGTTTCTTAGACCAGCGAGAGTTGCTGGCTCAGGGTAGAGACCTAAGTTTTAAGGATGGTAGTGATGGTATCTTGAGGTTCAAGGATAAAGTTTGTGTGCCAGATGTTCCTGAGCTGAGAAAGTTGATCCTTGAGGAAGGACATAGGAGTGGACTGAGTGTGCACCCAAGTGCCACTAAGATGTATCAAGACCTTAAGAGGATGTTTTGGTGGCCTAGGATGAAAAAGGATGTGGCTGAGTTCGTGTATGCGGGCCTAGTTTGTCAGAAGGCCAAGATAGAACACCAAAGACCATCAGGTAAGTTGCAACCTTTGAGTATCCCAGAATGGAAATAGGATAGCATCTCCATGGATTTTGTGTCTGGACTCCCTAGAACTTCAGCTGGTTTTGATGCAATATGGGTTGTTATGGATAGACTGACTAAGTCTGCCCACTTCATCCCGATGAACATGGGGTGGCCTTTAGAGAAGTTGGCTAAGCTGTACATCAAGGAAATAGTTAGACTTCATGGTATACCCTCTAGCATAGTATCAGATAGAGACCCGAGGTTTACCTCTAGGTTTTGGAATAGTTTGCAAGAGGCTTTAAGGACAAAGCTTAGGCTTAGTTCAGCTTACCACCCACAGACTGATGGGCAGTCTGAGAGAACCATCCAGTCCTTAGAGGACTTGTTGAGGGCTTGTGTGTTAGAACAGTCAGGAAGTTGGGACAAGTTTTTGCCCCTGATAGAGTTCACCTACAACAACAGCTTCCATTCCAGCATTGGGATGGCACCTTATGAGGCTCTGTATGGGAGGAGATGTAGGACACCCTTGTGTTGGAGTGAACCTAGTGATAGTGTGGTGCTAGGGCCAGAGATTGTCCAGGAAACAACAGAGAAGATCAGGTTGGTTCAGGAAAAGATGAGAGTTGCACGGAGTAGGCAAAAGAGCTATCATGATAAAAGGAGGAAGGCGCTCGAATTCCAAGAAGGCGATCATGTATTCTTGAGTGTTACCCCGACGACTGGGGTTGGTAGAGTGATGAAGGCGAGGAAACTTACACCGAGGTTCATTAGTCCTTACCAAGTCCTCAAAAGAGTCGGCGAAGTCGCCTACCAAATAGCCTTGCCACCGTTCTTGTCAAATCTCCACAATGTTTTCCATGTGTCCCAATTCAGAAAGTACATTCATGGCCCTAGTCACGTGATAGTCCCCGACACAATACAGTTGAAAGAGAACATGACATTCGAGGTGTTACCCCTTCGAATCGAGGATAGGAGGGTAAAGCAGCTAAGAGGTAAAGAGATTCCTTTGGTTAAAGTAGTTTGGAGCGGGGCAACTGAGAAAAGTGCTACCTGGGAGCTCGAGAGCAAGATGATGGAGGCGTACCCGCATATTTTCGTTCGAGGTACGTAGAAATTTCGAGGATGAAATTTTTATAAAGGGGGTGGAATTGTAACACCTCGTTTTTCGTAAGTATTTTTATAAAGCTAGTTTTATTAAGTTAGAGTTGTTGGTTAAGGGCTAAGTAGGATTTTGGCTTAAAAGTCCCTTTCTGGTACATGAGCACGCCCGTGCTCATTAGCCAGCACGCCCGTGCTTAAAGTCAGGAGCGTGTTTCTGATTTTAAGTTGAGCACGACCGTGCTCAATGTGTGGACCGCGTCTCGTTAACGCTAAGTCCAGCAAGACCGTGCTCAAGAGGGAGCATGACCGTGCTCAATTCCAGACTATATATGTGTGCACAGAGACTAGGGTTGGCGTGAAAAACCCTATTTTGGTGGCTGCCACTACCCTAGTGCGGCTACTACTGTTTCAGTCCCTTTTCCCTCATATTCAGAGCAATTCTTTGAGTATTGGAGGCCTTTGGGAAGCATTGTTTCGTCTATGCTCATATATAGGTAATGTTCTTTCTCCCTTATGGTTCCTTTCATGTTTTCAATTTGGAAACTAATGGGTTTTGTGTTCTGTTTAACCAAGGCTTGATTTTGGATTGAGCCGCTCGAAGGGAAGGAATCGTTTCGCTGTTTGGGGCTTACGTTAGAGCAACCTTCAATCCAGGTATGGGGAGAAGGGTAATGTACTCATTAGGCAGTGGGGGTAGTGTAAGGTAAAGGGGTTCCCATGACCCCGGGTTGTAGTTGTATGTGATTGTATGTTGATTGTGACACCCTTCTACCCCGCATGTTATAAAGCACTTAATATAAAAACAATTAAATGAAAACATGCATATTACTGAAGAATTTAAAACAATTGTCCATGGGTAGAAAAGTCCCAAATGAACCAGTTACAACGCGGAAAGTAAAATAAGTTTAAAACGAATAAAACATAACAAACAAATAAATATATCCCAACCCCGATGTCACCTACAGAGCTGGTATAACCGTTCCGGAATAAATATCTCCGGAATTACAACTGAAACTGACAAAACATAAACATAAGCCCTAACTATGAATGGCGGCTCCTCAGAGTCACTCCTCTCCGGGCTGCTCATCATCCTCTACACGGTGCCAATCAGGCCAAACACAAACAAACATGGGGAGTAAGAATCATATAAACATATTATCAAGGAGATAGACAGTAAAGTAAACAGCAAGCATAACAACATCTTATCAAACATCAACATCATCATCATTGTTATGCTATGCAGTGCAATGCAGTCCTACTCCGCTAAACAGTCAATGCATGCGGATCCACTAAACTCGGGATGGACGACTTGGGAGTTAAATATCCACATTGAGAATCTACTCAACGCCGGAGAATCTACTCCTTGGATAGTCAAGGCATCAAACCAACGAATGCCTCATCACGAGGGCGCTAGGAGAATCTACTCCAACCGTGGATGGCCAGATCACCGTACTCTAGGACGACCCCCCTATGTCGAACATCCCTAAACAACATCTCCAATGCAATGCGTATGCAACACAACAACAACGGCAACACCACCTCCATAACTCCAATGGAATCGACCGAAGGTAACAGCGGAATCAACCGCAACAACTTGCCTCGCGGAATCTACCTGAGGACTTAAGCGGAATCAACCGCAGTACCTGGGGCAAACTCTCGGCCACCAAGGTACATAACAACAACACCTTAGACCCAAACAGCGGGTCAAGGCCTCATTGGCCAAAAAGCACCAAGGCACAGCTCATCAGCTTGTGGCACCCATAAGGGTATCGACTTATCAACTTAACACCTCACCATCTCGTCTTTTTAATTATCTTTAGTAGACATTAGCCAAGTTGTCTAGTCATTTATCATTACTGGGAAGTGGGGTTTGAAACCCCTTAAGTCCTTTAATCCTGTTCTGTCCTAGAGGGTTGAGCACGGTCATGCTCGTAACCCAGAACGGTCGTGCTTAAGCACGTGAGGGGCGTTCTCCCCTTTAAGTGAAGCACGGTCGTGCTTCTTGTTGAGCACGGTCGTCCTCAGCAGCACGGTCGTGCTCTTTGTCCTGTACGGCCGTGCTGAACAGCACGGCCATTTACCCAGAATTCAACTGGGAGCACGGTCGTGCTCATCGCGCGACAGTGCTGTTCTGGGCAGGAACAGAGACTGAAATCTTAACCAATTTCCAGGGATTTTAATCCATTAAACCTAAGATCAATTATCAGCACGTTTTAAGGCTTAAACTCATCAGTAATATCAGCATCAACTCAACGTAATCAATACATCAATCGCATGATTTTACCATCACAACATTCATGAACATATCATCATATTCATATAGACATCAAAACATTCATCAATTCATGACATATATCAGCAAGTCATCATGTTATCATAAATGCATTTAGACAGTTAAATCATACAAATCATGTATCAACGGGGTTATGGGAACCCCTTTACTTTACCCTAACCCCAAGCCTATGTAAATACTACCCTTCTCCCCATACCTGGATTGAAGGTAGCTCCCTAATAGCGTCCTAAACAACGACCCAGTTCCTCCCCTATTCACAATAATGAAAAGGAAACTTAGACAGGGAAGAAACGTTACCTAGGTAATAAACACAAATAACCAACGATCTCCCAAGAGTTTCCAACGTTCAGAGATTCATCAAGATGGAGGAAAAACGGAAAAGGCTCGTACTGGCCGATGGTTGATTGATGTTATTGCTGTTATGATGAGGTTGAGGTTGATGAAATTATTTAATTGGTTGGAAACTGTGTTGAAACTCTGCCCAAAACAGCACTGTCGCGCGATAAGCACGACCATGCTGAACAGGGAGCACAACCGTGCTCCCAGTTGAATTCTGTAAAATGGCCGCGTTGTTTAACACGGCCGTGCAGGTCAAAGAGCACGACTGTACTGCTGAGCATGACCGTGCTCAACAGGAAGCACGATCGTGCTTCACTTAAGTGGCAGCACGCCCTTCACGTGGTGAAGCACGACCGTGCTGGGGTCTAAGCACGACCGTGCTCACCCCTCCTGGACAGAAACAGAATTAAAGAACTTTAAGGGGTTTCAAACCCCATTTTCCCAATGATGATAGATGAAACAATTAATCAATGTTCTAGATTAGATAACTCGGTTTATAATTAATAAATATGACTAAGGTAATGAGACGTTAGTCTGTATCCGTTGGATTACCGCACGTTGATAGCTTTGGTGCTTATTGGCCAAAGTGACCTCGATGCTTATTGGTCGAGGTGTTGATGAGTTGAACCTTGGCGCTTATTAGCCAAGGGAGCCTTGACCCCACGGCTTGGGTCTAAGGTTACGTTGAGGTTGATATTGAAGTCTTGGGAGCTTCATGGCCCAAGCAAGGAGGTGGTTGAGATTGTTTGTTGTTGTGCCATTTGCATATAGCATTGGAGTTGTTGATGGGGGAGGTTCGACATAGGGGAGATCGCCCGAGAGTACGATGATCTGGCCATCCACGGTAGGTCACCCGATGGTTTGGTGACCGCGGCCCCCCGTGATGAGGCATCCACGGTTTGATGCGTTGGCTATCCATGGGGTTCCCCCAAGGTTTGGTGAACTGTCGGTGTTGGTGCTTCTATGGCCAATACTGATATGTAACTCCGAAGTCGTTCATCCTGAGTTAGTTTGGATCCACATACATAGACGGAGTAGTGGAGTAGTTGATGCATTGCACAGCATAACATACTTGGTTGATATGACATTGTTGAATGTTGATGTATGCTTATGTTGTATGCTTACCTTATTTCCTATCTCCACGTTATATATGTTTACATGAACTTACTCCCCGTTATTTGTTTGTGTTTGGCCTGATCGGCATTTTGCAGAGGATGACGAGCAGCCCGGAGAGGAGTGACTCTGAGGAGATGCCGCTCATAGTTAGGGCCTTCGCTTTGTTTAGTTAGTTTTGTTTAGTTGTTTTTCCGTGATGTACGGAACGGTTATACCAGCTTTGTTGTGACATCGGGTTGGGACGTTGTTATTATTTTATTTGTTTATTAGTTTTTAAACTTGGTTTATTTTCCACGTTGTAACTGGTTCATGTGGGACTTTTCTAGCCATGGACAATTATTTTATTTTATTCAGTAAATCATGTTTCTCTTTTTAATTGTTTTATATTAAATGCTTTATAACATGCGGGGTAGAAGGGAGTCACAACAGGCAGCACGACCGTGCTTGCCTGGGAAGCTCAGCACGACCGTGCTCACCTGTGCAGAACAGAAACTAGAACCATGCCGAAGCAGGGGTTTCACCCCAAATGCTTTAAAAGACTTAATAAAATACCAACGAAACGTGAAGACCAAAGACAAGTGATAAGATTTCTGTACCATGGTAGCCTAGGGGCTAAGGGGGCCTTGATGCTTGATGGTCAAGGTGGTAATCTCTAGTGCTTAATGGCTAGAGTGTTAATGATGATGTGATACCTTGGTAGCCTAGTGGCCAAGGGAACCTTGATGCTTGATGGTCAAGGTGGTAATCTCTAGTGCAGAACGACTAGAGTGTTTAATTAATAAATACGAAAAGATAAACGTTAATCCTCGATAGCCGAGTGGTCGAGGTGTTGATGGTGTTAAAACTTGGGTAGTCTAGTGGCCCAAGCAGAGGTAGTGGTTGTGCTTGTATGTTGTGTTGAGCATGCATTCACGCATCGGAGATGTTAGTGGAGGATGTTTAACATAGGGGAGGTCGCCCGAGTTATGGTGATCTCACCGTCCGCAGTGATTCAAGTGAATCATGTACAACTGTGGTGGCGCATCCGAGAGTAAGGTGCGTCGGCTCTCCTAGGGATCCATCCGAGGTTTGGTGGAGTGCCCCGACGTTGGTGCTTATTGGCCAATGTGGAGATGTAACTCCGAAGTTGACTTCCTGAGATAGATGGATCCAAGTGCATAATGGAGTAGTGGGACAGAGTTGTATTGCATGGCATACACATTTGTATGATAAAGTTATGTTATGTTGCTGTTATTGTTATAACATGCTTGATTGTGGTATGCTCGTCTTGCTAACTGCTTCCTTGCCATTATATTCATATTCATGTTTCTTATTCCCTATTTCTATGTTTCTTGTATGGCATGTATCTTTTATGCAGAGGACGACGAGTAGCCAGTTGAGGAGTGACTCCGAGGAGCCGCGACTCTTTAGTTAGGATTTCTAGTTTTTCAGTAGTTAGTTGTCTTTCAGTTGTATCCGAGGTTTTTTTTTGGATTGGTTATACTAGCTCTGTAATGTGACATCGGGGTTGGGTTTATCTTCTTTTTATGTTATGTTTTCCACGTTTGAGATTTGGTACAATGTGTTACCTTTTACCTTGGTGATGATTTTATAAATGATGTTTTTTTTTTTTTTAATTTACCCTATCTTTTAATGCTTTATATGTATGCGGGGTACAGGATGTCACAGGGTACCTTGGCTTAGGTATGTAATATCGATTAACCTTTGATTGTTGGCTTGCTTGTTGGTATAAGCGCTTGGTGTCGAAATTTCGGGGACAAAATTTCTTGAAGGAGGGGAGAAATGTAACATCCTAAAAATCAAAAAAGAAAAAGGAAAATTGATGTCAGTGCTGAGCACTTGCAACCTAGCGCTGAGAGCCAACTACGTGGACAAAAAAACGCTGTTAAGCGTTTTTGGTGTGTTCTAGGCTTTTGGGTCTCTATAAATTGGTTCCTAATACCTTAGAACCCCATTTTGGAACCCTAAATAAATCAGTTTAGAAACATAGAGGCAGCTTAGGAGACTAGAATTGAAGAGTTTTTGAAGGAGAAACATCCAAAGAGAAAAATCAATAGGAGAAGAGGAAGAAGAAGGGACCTTGGGATAGATGAAGGGATAGTTAGGCTTGAGGTGAGGATGTCAAAGGAGTAATGCTAGAATTTCTTAGGACACATCTCTGGAGGTCTTCAAGAGGTAAGTAAAATACTATCTTTCTCACACCTCCATGGTATTTTGAAAAGGAGTTTTAGGTTCCTAAAACTAATCATGTTATTTTGGGAGATTGAATTGGGAAAAATTGGGGTTTTCTATATTAGGATTCAAGAATGCTAAATTGAATTGGGGGTTTAATAATAAATGATAATTGACGAGTTATTGGTTGTCAGATTTATATGATTACATGTTTTAATACTTGTGTGGTGGTTTGAAATTAATATATGTATGTTATATGTGATTTGGAATGCCTATGTGTCGTTTTGGCATGAGATATATCATGTTTATTAATACATGGAGCTTGATGACATGTTTGAGTTCATCTTAAATGACCATATCATGATGTCTGTATAATATAATGTATTATTGTGATGTATGTTTGTATTTAATGTTTGTATTGTTGTATGAGTACTTTATGTGATGGTTACATTTGGTTGAGATACCTCCATCGAGGAGATGGCAAAGGGCCTAACTCGTAGTGATGGTAGGTTGGCCTAATGCGAGGCAATGGCAAAGGGCCTCCCTCATAGGGAAGGCAATGTAAAGACATTACATGGTTGGATATCTCCTTCGGGGAGATGGCAAAGGGCCTAACTCATAGCGATGACATATTGGCCTAAAGCGAGGCAATGGCAAAGGGCCTCCCTTAAGGAGAAGGCAATGATGATTATTGCAGGTTGTGGGTACCTCCATCGTAGAGATGGCAAAGGGCCTAACTTATAGCGATGACTTATTGGTCTAATTCGAGGCGATGGCAAATGGCCTCCTACATGGAGAAGACAATGTTGGACTTGTAAGGTTATGAATACTTCCTTTGTAGCGATGGCAAAGGGACTAACTCGTAGCGATGACAGATTAGCCTAATGCGAGGCAATGGCAAAAGGACTCCTACAAAGAGAAGGCAATGAGATGTCATTGCACTTGTATGTTGGTTTTATTGATATTATTGCTTTTATATGTTTGGGTTGTTGACATTATTGTACGTGCTATGTCTTGTTTATGTTACTATTTAAAATACTTTGATATTAAATTATTTTGGAAATGGCGGGTTACCATGGTTGTTTTTCCGGTTATTGCACCGGCTGAAAGCAACATCTTTTCGAAAAACCTTTTAGAATTGTGTTTATTTACTAGGATTATAAATCTCATTAGTGGTGTTATCTTTCAGGTTTACAGGTGTTAGAGATGATGCAACTTGAGACAGTCTTGAAGATCTTAACATTAGTGTTGTTTTATTTTATTTTTGTATGTCTTTAGTTACCCATGTTTTTTTAGGCTAAAACTGTTATTAAATAATTGTATTTATTTTTGTTAATTAATTGCAAGAGTTTTTATGTAATAAATTGGAAATTTTAATTTATCTTAGTTTTTGATGCTATGAATGGATAATTATTTTATTTAATTATCTATTTTCATGTAATATCGCGAGACATTACAAGAATACTTATGACACTTATATAAATATTATGAAGTATTCTCATAGTGGATCATCCGGTATAAATATTACTCCTAATATTTATTCTTGTGTACCGACTTGATATCACATATCCATGACCCGTGAGATGTGGTCACCAATCTGCTCACACAATAGTCTCTATGTATTATTGTCGTCCTAATTAACAATAATACTCGACTATGGATATTTAAGAATAGCGTTTTATTATTCAATGAGGTCTCACGATTAAGTCACGTACTTAATATCTCATTGAATGAACTACCTATTCTAAGGATTTTATTATGCTATAAATTAATAACATAATAAATGAATGCCTTATTCATATATCAAATATATGATAAAATTTATGATACAAATGATGAACTATTCAAAATAGATTGACCACTAGGGCTTACACTGACAAGCTTAGGATTCGAAGCGGACTCGGGTTGCAACTTCCTCTCGTTGTTCGATTCCATAGCTTTGAACTCGTTGCAAACTAGAAACATGTCTGGGTTTCCCTTGCATAAACAGCTCATAGCGAGAAGGAGATCGGGTTTGGATCCTGCCTCTAACCCGAGTCGAAACGGAGACCCGAATGCAACTATGTCCTCGGCAGTGAAACCCGACACCCTTTCTTGATCCTCCCTCATGCTATGGGTCCCACACACTCATCCTCCGCCAGCCTCGGAGGTCGACGGTAGCGCTAGCGCCCCTCCCCTCCGATGCCCTCTCGCCACCTGCAAGTATCCCGACGGAGAATGATATTAAGCGGCGAACTGCGGCGGTGGCTGCTGGTTGTGGTGGTGGCAGAGGAGGATAAAGAAGGGAGGAGAGGAAATAAGTGGATGGAAATGATTTGGTGTGGATAGGTTAGATTGAGATCAATAGGTCTGCGGAATCCAACGACTATGAAAACTTATTCACCGTGGACCACCCATGAAACTTGTCCACAGTAGAACCAGCAGTAGTTTTGGGTCTAACATGTGGTTCAAACCCAAAGAGACACCTGGGTTAGACATCAAAAGCAAAATTAATCTTTGACAACAACTACAGATTTTCCCTCTCTCTCCCTCTCTCTCTCTCACTTTCTCTCTGCTCTAATTTCCATAAGAATAACTACTAAAGGCTTATGTACATGACAAAGGTGTTTCAATATCAACACTCTCTACGTTTATGTCTATTGTTTGGATTGGCTTCATTTCTACCACTTTTTAGAGAGGAATTTATGTACCTCTAAGGAAAGTTTAATCTCTTCTTTAACGTCCCGAGACTTCTAAGTTTGCCTCTTTTTCTTCTTCATCATCATATGGGAGCTCCACATGGTACTCCACCGTTCTTTCCTTGGTGTTGGTGTGCAAATGATCACTATCACCGGACCCGTTGAAACCTTAACTAAAGCTAGCCTCTCCATGCAATTTCCTTTCGTATTGGTTTCTAGCTACATGTGTGTGTCTTTTTTCATAACACCGGCCTACCTTGTTTCCCTAGTATTGTTTGGTCCTGTCCTCTACAATTGGGCCCTTTTTTCTCATTGGATCAAGTTTCCAGGTGAGATTGGTAGGGAGCTTGATACTTGATTTTTTATTAGGAATTTCTACACTCAAGTATTCCCCCTAGTCTGAGGCGCACAAAGGATTGAGACACATGTATTTACGAAGATCTGATAAGTGATAATAGTGGCAGCAGTGACAATTAAGATGTCGTTGCGCCGCCGGAAACCAGTGGAAAAAATGGTTTAGGGTTTACTTGCTACTAGATGAACAAGGAATTTAAAACAACAACACACCCATTTTGAACGGGAAAAAAATTAAAACAATTTTTTTTATTTAAAAAAAGAAAAAAGAAAATGGTTTGTACAAATACAAATAAAGTAACATTTTTTTTATCGGTATACAAGTTTGATTATTAAAATAAATAATAAAAAGAAGACATTCCAAGTGTGTGGCTTCTAGAATGGAGCACCAGAATAGGTGATTCACCATGAAGCACATTTTGGACCATTATATTTAATATTTAAATATTTGAAGGGTTGAGATTAAAACTGAGAACTTGTCCAACAGGTCACTAAAAAAATTAAAAGTACAACTTTGCCCTCAACCCCATCCACCACATAGACCCAGCGACTTGGAAAACAATACCACCCACCACCCTGCAGGAAAACGCAACCACCCACCACACTACTAGCTCATAGTGCCACCACCACGCCCAATCAAATTCATGAAGTGACCCACCCGCGTCTATCTCCACTCCCAATCCGGGTCCATAAACAATAGGAAGTACCAAATCACAAAAATAGAGGCACAAGGTAGAAGAGATGAGCATTATCTGAGACGGAGGAAGTAAAGGCATTGGTCGAGCTGGAGTGGCGGAGGACGACGGCATCTCCGAACGACATAGGTGCTCTCGTCGACGGCCCGTCGGTGGTGGGAGTGGGTGGGATATGTTTTTTGCATCAAATCTGTAAACCGATATGCTTTGGCTGCAAATCTCAACCACCGTGCACGTTTAGCAGGTCTCTCTCTTCTTCCAGATCTTCTTTCTTTCTTGACCATTTGAAAGCTGATTCTTTCATATGTGCTTCTGTCAAAGCTTTTGTTTTTACTTTCATTTGCACAGCGATGGAACGAAAAAGAAGAGAAGACCGGAACTCGAGGCGACGATGCTCGGAATGACACGAGAAGGAGGAGGAGGTGTTGATCCGGCTGTTGGTGGTGGAAAACGAGACAGAGGGTGGTGGTCAGAGATGGGGAGGAGAGGTGAGGGCAAGAATGACATTTTCAAAATATTAAAAAAAAAAAAAAAAGTGAGCAATTAACTATTAAACCGGTGCTTCACTATGAAGCACCTATTTTGGTACTTCATGCTAGAAGCCACCTTCCAAGTGGGATAACAAATGGACCAATTCATTCAGTTTCAAGTGCACCCGTGTACCATTTTGAGGAGGGTGCATCATAGACAACACCTGGGTTCTTAACCTCCAAGACTTCCCTTATTTAATGTACTATACTTATGTTGAATTAGAGACCATAACTTTAACTGCACTTCTATTCCGTGGCTTATCATCCAGAATTTTACTCACCAAAGTTCTCCTGACTAGGTCCAAATCTTCAACCTTTCCCTTCTGCAGTTCCACCACCTCACCTTCTAGATCTTTTGGGGAGTTTGAGCTTTCTTGTAATATAACACCGTTGTTTTAAGGCCTAAGCAAGAAACCCCCGATACTGAAAGTGGCTTTTTATTCTTTTGCTCACTTATAACTAGCCCAAATCAATCAATATTATTACTAGGAAAATATTAGAAAAGGCTAGAACAAACCTCCTACTTTAGAGAGAGAGAAACTCCTATGCAGAGAAGATGGAACTATTACTTGGTTTAGACATGAAGCATCTAGCCGTCTATTGTGCATAGAGTTTTGTTTTGTTTTGTTTTTTTGTTTTTTGTTTTTTTTTTAATAAACAAATATTAGTTGTTAATTTGTTATGCTAGCAGTAGGCCTGGCAAAAGGATCCATGGACCATTTGTCCATCCAGCCCATCCACACTAAAATCCATCTAACCCATCCAACAATAATATTAAAACTAAATGGATTGGACTGGATTGGATCCATCTTATTAATGGATGGATAGTGATCCATATCATTTTTTCCCCTAAATCCACTGGACCCAAAAAAATAAAGGATTGGATCAATTTTTATCCAGCACAAAAGTTAATATTTGTTCATGTACTTCCTGCTTCACCCCAAACAACGTCCCAATACCTACGAATTCATTATTTGAGGTGAACATAAACATATAGGAGGGATATTGACATTGAAGGGAAAATAATTAAAAGGTTAAAGACCCATTTTGGTCCCTGACAAAAATTGTGTGGGCCATTTTAGTCCCTGACAAAAAAAAAACTACCCCGTTAGTCCCTAACAATTACTAACGTGGGACACGTTAGTCCCTGCGTTGACTTCCGTTACCCATCCTCCGTTACTTTGATGACGTGGCTGTTAAATTGTCCTCGTTGGCCGTTATCTTCGTCTACGTGGCATGACACCTAATAAAATATTATTTTTTTTATTTTTAAGTAAATATTTTTTATTTCTTATTTTTTTGCCAAAAATCATTCCCAACCCTAATCTTCTTCTTCTTATTCTTTTGGACATGGCTTCTTCTCTCCTGATTTCATGAACTTCATGTTACAGTGAACGAAGATAGCTTCAGCTCCATATATATCATTCCTTTTCTATGCGATGGTGCTCTAAGTGCTTGATTCATATTCCATTTCCCTTACAATCAACCCCTTAATCACCATAGCTTTAGCTCCAAATCATTCCCTGTTTTTTCGTTTTGTTATGAACGATTCTGAATTTTTTGTCCCCTTTTTGAGATGTTTGAAATTTTAGGGTTCTAATGTTTCTGCGTCTAGCTCTGTTGGAAGGATTCAGTTGATAGTTGTGCAGAGGCCATTTTAGTCCCTGACAAAACACGTGAAGGCCATTTTAGTCCCTAAAGAAGAAGAAGAAGGTGAAGAAGAAGAGTGGGAAGTAATGGTGACGGGGCTGGAATGGGGAAGTTCAGTTTCTGGAGATGGAAGAAAGGGTATGGGGTAGAAGTACAAGCGAAGCAGAGCTACGGGAAGAAGAGCATAAAGAGTCCATGGAAGCAGCTTTTTGGTGAGGGAGAAGGATTGAAAGGTAGCTTTTTGGTGTTTATTCGAGCAAATCAATTGCCCCTTGGTTTCTCAGAACTACGTTTAGATCGAAAGGTAGTGCCTTTGTGTTTCCAGATCTGTGTTTGGATCGAAAGGTGGTGCATTTATGTTCTAGATCTGCATTTGGTTTGTTGTGATGGTTTGTGTGATTGTGTTTGAGTTGCCAACCCAACCCTAAAGACCATATACAGAAAGATCCCCCATCTCATAATGGAAAGAAAGCTTTGCAAAGAGAGGGAAGAAGAAGACAGGGAAGAAGAAGAAGGAGCTGAGGTGTGGGCTTAACAATTGGACCCAAAACGGCGCCGTTTTGGTCCTTTGAAAGGAAAAAAATGAAAATAAAAAATGAAAATCCAACAAGGCATAGTTAACGGCCAGTTAGGATGAATTAACGGCCACGTCAGCGATCTAACGGACACTAACAAATGGAAGTCAACGCAGGGACTAACGTGTCCCATGTTAGTAATTGTCAGGGACTAATGGGGTAGTTTTTTTTTTTTTGTTAAGGACTAAAATGGCCCATGCAATTTTTGTCAGGGACCAAAATGGGCCTTTACCCTAATTAAAATCACCAAATCTCAAGCTCAGTCTGCACGTACCCTCTATTATCTCTTTCGTTAAGAACTTCAAGTAGATTATCAATGCCATTATATTGTATTCTAGTGACAAATCCACCTGGCTTTGATAAATACACTTGCAGTATGCCATTGTCCATCACTACCTGCAATCCGAAGATCAACTTCTCAAGCATTAATTTGCCATAAAATCAGAATATACTAACTGAAACTCAAACATAGCTAAGCAAACAATGTCTTACATGATTGATTGCCTTTGATACGCAACTGCATTGCTTGTGATGACATGTTGAAGGTTGTTCGCTCTCACAATATATTTTTGGTACAATCTATTTTCTTTATAATATAAGTACTTGTGTTATATTTTTTGGATCTTATTTTGTGAGTAACTGTTTTTTTATAGGTTGACTTGAAAAAAATAACCACAAGAACAAAAATGAGTGTAAATTACAATGAACAAAATTTAATTTATTTTTTAAAAAAAAAGTTGAGAGTTTGAAACCTATTGTTTGGGAATTAAATATAAATAAAATTTGTTAAAAAAAATTAAATTTCAATGTATAATATATTTTTAAATGGATGGGTCGGATATCCATCCATATAAAAATGATTAATGGATGGGTTGGATGATTTTTTATTAAATGAATTATGGTTGGATTAGATTTTTTTAATGTAATTTTAATGGATCGAAATAAATTGATGGATTATTTTTATCCGATCCATTATAATCCGAATCAAAATCCTTTCAGTCCATCCATTTGCCACCCTTAGCTAGTAGGGGTGAGATTTTAAACCTTACACAATTACACAATATTCGAGTTGACATATAGATTTGGAAGACACTGTTTTCGGGTTGGCTTAACTAATCACATATTTAATTGTCTTATGCAATAAAAACACTCTAGGTGAACTACAGGAGAGTAAGAATTAAGAAATTCTTGACGCCATCACAATCCCCATTACATCCAGCATCATAATTATCCAGCAACCTCCAGGGGATCAACTTCCTAACTCCAAATGCCTGTTATCACTTTTTTTTTTTTTTTTTTGGTTTACTCTAGGTGAACTACAGGAGAGTAAGAATTAAGAAATTCTTGACACCATCACAATCCCCATTACATCCGGCATCATAATTATCCAGCAACCTCTGGGGGATCAACTAAGATGTATCATCCTAACTCCAAATGCTTGTCACTTTCCATCACAATTGCAGCAGTTACAGTCTCAAATGACACATCTCATTTGAATAAAGAATTATATTTAAAGCCACAACAAAATAAAAATATACTACTATTTATATGTGCATACCATGTTAATGGCATGCTGCATATGGCTAATCGAGCCACCAGTGTGCATGCTCCCACCCTTCTCGGAAGCCCGATTTCTCTTTTCCTGCTCACATTTCGCCTTGTACTCTGGAGTGTCCCAGTACACACAAAGCTGGGGCCAAATTTTGGGGCCTATGTAATCTGGGCGCACCCGAGTTTCCCTAGCCGTCGCGAGCATGTCCCTCAGTCGATTAGATGCTCTTTCGTCAAATATGACGCGTATTTGTGCAACATGCTCCGGTAACCAGCGCACAAGGGCCTGTTAACAAAGAAGAAATATCAATTTTATACAAAAAATTAAAAAGATATAAACTGCGTGAAAAATAAATATATAAAATATAGGAAAAAATGAAACAAGTTACCCCGAATCGTGTGAAGATACGATCCCGGTCTTCCTTCGGTATCCTCCCCCACGATGGCCAGAAGCGACGATATTGCGCCTTGAGGGCATAGGTAACGTTCTTCGATCCCACTTTCGATGGGATGAAGCTGAAAAAGTTAAAATTTTATTAATTCAACAATATGCATATCAACAAATATATACTTACCGGATAAATATGAAATAGTCAAAGTTTAAAAATTTCTTACGATCCAGAAACATGCATGACCCATGGTCGATCATCAGGTCTGGGAATCCTGGCCCACTCAAGCAAGTTCTCAGGTGCGACCGAGTGCTGGCCAGACGATGTGGATGGAATGTCCGTGTCGTGAGGGTATGCAGCCCCGGATGATGAGGGTGGAATGGTCGGGTCAGGCTGTGCCGACATACCAGGAGTCGGCATAAATGATAATCCTGCTGCCTGTGTGGCATATGCAGCTGATGATGGTGGTGCTGGGTGTGGGTGTGGTGCAAGTCCAGTAGGGGGCGGCGAGTAGCCGGCTAGTGAGCCTCGTGCGGCAAATTGAGTGGGTGGAATATGTGTGGAGGATGGTGTAGGGTGCGTCGGGGATGGTGTATGGGCAGGGGATGGTGTAGTATGGGTCGGAGAGGGTGTAGAATGAGTGGGGGAAGGTGTAGAATGGTCGGGGGAGGCTCCTGTAGCTGGAGTGGGTGCGGTGGGTGCAGAGGAACCTGCACCGAGGCGGGCAAGCACCTGAGGATCCGTATTTCCGACGGACCCGCCGTCGGTAACGGTACCCATTTTCCCGCCCTTTCGTTACCAACGGAAATTTCCGTTCCTTCGGTAACCCCCCCGATTTCCGAGCCGCCGCCCCTTACCGACGGAAAAATCCGTCGGTAATTTACCGACGCAAATTTTCGTCGGTAACCCCCTCCCCCCATTTCCGAGCCGCTGCCCCTTACCGAAAGAAAATTACGTGGGTAATTTACCGACGGAAATTTCCGTCGGTAACCCCCCCAATTTCCGAGCCGCCGCACCTTACCGACGGAAAATTCCGTCAGTAACCCCCCCATTTCCGAGCCGCCGCCCCTTACCGACGGAAAAATCCGTCGGTAATTTACCGACGAAAATTTCCGTCGGTAACCCCCTCCCCCCACCGCCCCTTACCGACGGAAATTTCCGTCGGTACCCTATTGCCGCCCAGAATTTCCGACGGGATTTATTACCGACGAAAATATCCGTCGGTAAATTACCGACGGAAATTGCCGTCGATAATAAATCCCGCGCAAATTTCCCGCTGCTTTTCCGACGGGTTTTTCCGTCGGTAATGCCAAAAATTTCCGTCGGAAATCCGGCCGTCGGTAACTGTCCGTCAGTAAATCGATGTTTTCTTGTAGTGTTAAGTTTATTTTTCTTTTATTGGTGTAATCGTTAAAGTTCATTTACATTTGGGAAAATAATATAGGCTTCATGGGACTAGATTTGGTTAATAGTGCCTCTTATCTACCCCATCAACTTTGGCAAACTGACAATTCCATTCTCACAAGCATTGTATTAGTTTACACTTACATTCATAAACATACTTATGTGAAGTAGTATAACATGTTTTTAACAGTATGCTATTGGAATGTTGGTTGGTAACATTTGTAGTTTTAATAGAATTTTTCTTTCATGAGTTCTAGATTGTCCAAATATTTTACATTTTTATACCTTTAAGGCCCAATAATACACTTAGAGCTTTAGGATCGATACTCATTGTATTTTGTATGTCCCTCTTGCAAGTGAATTGCTGAATTGTAGTTCCTAATTGTTAATTACTGTTATCTGGATTCACCCAATTAGAGATTCACTTTTGATTTGAATGAAACTTCTCAACTTGCAAATGGATACAACAAAGCGATAATATAATTCTTACAATTTTTTGAATTAAGTATAAAGTTTTGTAGATGAATACTTAAAAGGTAAATAAAATTTGCAAGATGCTAGAACAAAATGCTAACCAATTTACTTAGTTATATTTCATTAAAGCCATTTATTTTCTTTTGTTTAGCTAAAACATGTTTTAGTAAACTTGAGCATAACTTTAAGCATTTTGCTTAGGTTAAAGCTCATCACACATGCAAAATTTTAAATTTTCAACTTCTCGATGGTATATAGCTATTGTAAGCCACTGTTATTTTCAAGATCGAGACAAAAAATGCTAGAGTCCATAAACAAATTCAAAACTATAGATACAAAATCTTGGTGATGACTAGCATGACGCATATTCTCATATGCCTCATGGATGAGGCACTATTTTTCACCTGAATAACTTGCTATCATAGGTAAATACTTTATTTTATAAAAAAAGTTTTATTTTAAAATTTCATTTCTACCCCTACTTCTTAGTCTCACCAACACCCCAACTCCTCACCATCACCCCCACTTCTTCGACCCAAATCCAACCACCCCATACAAACGACATTTGTAGATTCCGATGTTGAGAACCATGCAATTCTCTTCCAAACGACGCTTGTCGAAGTTTCCGGTTCTTGGGAGGGTGATGGGTCGGGCTGAGTGGAAGTGGTGGGCAGATCCATGGGGAGTTGTCGACCTTGTGGTTTTCCATCATACTGTATATGTTATCACTGATGAGGCAAAGATAGGAGTATCGAGCCTGAATTTTACAACTTTGAAATTTCTTGAACTAAACAATGTTCCCTGACTCAAGTCCTTAAATCTTAAGTTGGATAGCTGTGATGGGAAGCTATTAGTGGTTCATTCTGAACCCTGGAAAAAATTAGAAGTGTACAAGATAGACTTCTCAAGCATGGATTGGATCAAGCTGGAAACTTTGGGAGATGTTGCATCGTTTTATTCAAACTGCACAAAGTGCTTTGAGAGATTTTGAACCCTGAGTTTTCCATCGTGAAGGTGTTTTCGGGGGATGGATGGAGGTGGCAGTGGATGGGGGTGGAGACCCACATGTTGAAGTTGAATGGTGGTTGGTGGGGTGGGAGGATGGCCAAAGGTGGGAAGGGTAAAGGGCAAAATTGACATTTTAAATTTTTTGGGTTACCTTTATTACTAGTTCAAGGTTACTTTTTATTTTTTTGAACCATCAAATCTAGACCATTGATTCTTTTAATAATAAATCTAATGGATAAAACTAATGCCTCATAAATGAGGCACTTGTTGAAGTACTTCATTCTGGCCATCACCCAAAATCTTACAACACAATATAGTACTGTTCATTAAACTATAGCAGCATTTCATCCCTGACAATTGACATAGTTGGACAATCATTATTATTAGTTTAAAACTAGATGTTGTACTGGTGCAATGCATGAGCCTATTATACGTCTTTACACTACTTTGTTTGGATAGTTATTTTTAAATGATTTTGTGTTTTGGACTTCTAAATATGTTTTTATGTTGGCAAACTTATAATTTGTTTTTATGTTTTTAACCTGCAACACACCTTGAGCTTCATAATTTTTGGCCCATCTTGATAGCAGCCTTTATTTTTCGCTTTGGTACTCACCCTAATTAGTCCTTGGGACCGAGTGAGTTCTCAAAGTATTCCCACAGGTTAGTTCCTTTGGACCCACTATGGGACTAATCTCCGCGTCGGCCGCGTGGTTAGTAAAGCCTGGCTAAGGGTTGTTGCATATCCAAGGATCGAACTCGGGCAGAGCCCGAACAATTTATCCTTAGGTAGCAGTGCGAAAGCTAATTTGTTAATTTCAGAAATAGTTTTGGTTCGAAAGCTAAAAACATACATTAGAAAGAAATAGTATAAATAGGGAAGACTAATGTTTGAATTGAACTGCCTCAAAAAAAAATGTTTGAATTGAAACTATCTAAAGTTTATGATGCCATAAAAAGTAGAAATAAATCTCAAATTTAAAAATAAGTCTACACAAGTGTTACCTTTTTTCCATAACGCCCACATTTGAATGAGTTTAAATTTTTATCCAACCATGGAAATGGAATCCAAAACATATAAATAGTCAAATCCTTTGTCAGCTAGAACCCTCTCCCTCTCCTTTATCTTATCCTCCCTCGCATGTTCACTTTCAGAATCAGATGTTGAACCAGAATTTGTATTTAAAAATAATTGTTAATATAGTATCAACATTTACATCAAGCCAGTGGCCTATCTCAGTTTATCTAGTGGTTAAAGTATATGATCATTTCCAAAACTCTTTCTGCATGATAGATGAAATATAAGCAGATAGTACCGAAACAATATCCATGAATTAATCCACAAAAAAAAAGGATAGATAGTTGCAAGAAATCACCTGCTGGAGTACGCTGCCTTCCCCCTTTAGTGTCTTTGTTATAAGCATACGACACAGTTTTTTTTTTATAAGCAAAAGTATATTATAGTAAAAGAGCACATATAACCCTTGATTGAGACTATCCTTTCCAATCACCTTCAGTTGTTTCTTGTCCTGAATCAAGAAAGCATCATCAGTAAAAAACAAAGACTATTCAGAATTTTGTAACAGGCTACTAACAGAAATGAGATTACCCTAAGGGTTAAATATGTTTTTAGTCCCTCATTTAAAAAAAAAACGGTTTTAGTCCCCCGTTTCGAAAACTTACCTTTTTAGTCCCCCGTTTTTTAAGATATGTCAGAAGTGGTTCCTATACCACACATTTTTAGTCCATCATTTTTTACAACCATACATTTGTAATCCCTCATTTTTTTTTACAAAAGTTCGGTTTTAGTCCCCCGTTTTTTAAAGGGAAGTGTGGTGTAGGGGCCATTTCTGACAAATTTTAAAAAACGGGGGACTAAAAAAGTACGTTTTCCAAACGGGGGACTAAAAACGAATTTTTGTAAAAAATGAGGGACTGAATTTTTAACCCTTAACCTGAAAACTAGGTATATAAAGAACAATGTGCAGGACTAATTTGGAAGAAATAGGAAGTGTTCCAATAGCAGTTACAACAATTTTACAACCAATTGGAAGCATTACAAATTTATTTGACAAATAAGTATGCGAATCAAACAAATCTAAAGAGTGAGTGATGTGGGAGGTTGCTCCCGAATCAAGAATCCAAGTACTAAAGGAACTAACTGAGAAAGAGTCAAGAGTGAAAAAACTCATACGAATCACAGCATTATGCATAGGATTTGAATAATTAGTTAGCATTTGAGCCATGTGAGACTACAAATAACTGGTCAACTGCTGATATTGTTGATGAGTCATTGGAGATTCTGAGGTTGTGCCTTGAGAGGAACCAAAAACCTGATTAACCATAGCTACTTGTGGAGCATGATTTTTCTTATGACCAGGGGGATATCCATGTAATTTGAAGCATTTGTCCTTGGTATGACAAGGAATGCCACATTGAGCACACAAAGGGCAATCTTTCTTGGCATTAGGAGGCTTCTGATATTGATTCTGTCCAAACTGAACAACAAACACCATAGGAGGTTCTGGCTTGCCATTGTATACTTCTCTCTGTGTTTCTTCTTGAAGAAACTAAGGAGTATGCATGATTAATCGAAGGGAGAAGGTTCATAAGCAAGATTTGACCCTTAACCTACTGTTAAGAGTCATTAAGACCCGAAATAAAAATGTGGATATATTCATTTTGCAAGTGATCTAACAGAGGTTGAACACCTCCACATGTGCAGGTGTGGACAAGCTTGTATTCATCAAGTTCTTCCCAAGAAGCTTTACCCTTGATGAAATACTGAGTGACAGAGTGTAACACCCTGTTTTTCAGGATTAATTTTATTATGCTGAGTTTATTAAGTTGGATTTATCTTTCAAGGGCTTAGTGGGATTTTTGGTTAAAAGTCCCTTTCTGGTACATGAGCACGCCCGTGCTCATTAGCCAGCAAGCCCATGCTTAAAGTCAGAAGCGTGTTTCTGATTTTAAGTTGAGCACGACCGTGCTCAACAGGGAGCACGCCCGAGCTCAATGCGTGGACCGCGTCTCGGTGACGTTAAGTGGAGCACGACCGTGCTCAGGTCCGAACGTTATATACGTGACAGAACTCGAGGGTTTAACGTGTAACCCTACTTTTGGTGAGTTACAGCAGCCACAGTGTGCGGCCAGTGAGAGTCTTTTCTGTTTTCTTTCATCTCGATCAGTTTGGAAGCCTTGGGGAGAACGCTAGCACATCTGTGTTATTGTTTGGGTAACGTTCTTTTCCCTATCTAAGTTTCCTTTTCCATTATTGTGAATAGGGAACTAACCTTTGGTATTTTATTGATCCAAGGTTTGTTTCGGTGTGAGTTGCTGTAAGGGGAGGAACCGGTTCGTTGTTTGGGACGTCGTTAGAGCTACCTTCAATGCAGGTATGGGGAGAAGGGTAGTGTGATCATAAGCTCGGGGTTAGAGTAGAGTAAAGGGGTCCCCATGGCCCCGGTTTTGTTGTATGATTGGCTGTTTATGTATGCATGAGTGGTTAATTGTTCTGATAACATGCTAGTGTTGATAATATGTATGCCTATGTACATGGTGTTGGTTGTGTTTATGTTATTGTAATGACTATGAACATGATATACTGTTGGTTGATGCCACTGTTGGTTGATGTGATGATGTTACTGAGTTTAATGTTTAGAAACGTATTGGTAACTGACTTTGGGTGGACAATGGTTAAAAACTTGGAAATTGGTTAAAACACAGTCCCTGATCCTGCCCAGAACAACACTGTCGCGCGATGAGCACGACCGTGCTGAACAGGGAGCACGACCGTGCTCCCAGTTGAATTTTGGGTAAATGGCCGCACTGTTCAGCACGGCCGTGCAGGACAAAGAGCACAACCGTGCTCACTAAGAAGCACGATCGTGCTTCACTTAAAAGGGAGCACGCCCCTCACGTGCTTAAGCACGACCGTGCTGGGTTACGAGCACGACCGTGCTCAACCCACCTGGACAGAACAGAATTAAAGGACTTAAGGGGTTTCAAACCCCACTTCCCTATAATGACAAATGATTAGACAACTTAGCTAATGTCTACTTAAGATAATTAAAGTGATGAGATGGTGAGGTGAAAGTTTGATAAGTCGATACCTATTGGGTGCCGCAAGCTGATGAGCTGTGCCTTGGTGCTTTTTGGCCAAGGAGGCCTTGACCCCGCGGTTTGGGTCTAAGGTGTTGTTGTTGTTGTGTACCTTGGTGGCCGAGAGTTTGCCCCAGGTACTGCGGTTGATTCCGCTTAAGTCCTCAGGTAGATTCCGCGAGGCAAGTTGTTGCGGTTGATTCCGCTGTTGTCTTCGGTCGATTCCGTTGGAGTTATGGAGGTGGTGTTGCCGTTGTTGTTATGTTGCATACGCATTGCATCGGAGATGTTGTTAGGGATGTTCGACATAGGGGAGGTCGTCCTAGAGTACGGCGATCTGGCCATCCACGGTTGGAGTAGATTCTCCTAGCGCCCCTGTGATGAGGCATTCGTTGGTTTGATGCATTGGCTATCCAAGGAGTAGATTCTCCGGCGTTGAGTAGATTCTCAGTGTGGATATTTAACTCCGAAGTCGTTCATCCCGAGTTTAGTGGATCCACACGCATTGTTGGTTTAACGGAGTAGGACTGCATTGCACTGTATAGCATGATGATAATGTTGATGTTTGATGTAATGTTGTTGTGTTTACTGTTTACTTTACTTCCTACTTCTTGCTGTATATGATTACATGAACTTACTCCCCATGTTTGTTTGTGTTTGGCCTGATTGGCACCTTGCAGAGGATGACGAGCAGCCCGGAGAGGAGTGACTCTGAGGAGCCGCCACTCATTGTAGGCCGTAGGGCTAGTTTGTGTTATGTTAGTTTTCAGTTGTAATTCCGTGGGTTTTTATCCCGGAACGGTTATACCAGCTCTATAGGTGACATCGGGGTTCGGATATTGTTATTAGTTTGCTATGTTTTAATGTTTAAAACTCATTTCATTTTCCGCGTTGTAAACGATTCATGTGGGACTTTTCTACCCATGGACAATTGTTTTATTTATTTCAATAATAATTGCATGTTTTCTTTTAATTGTTTTTAAATTAAATGGCTTTTAACATGCGGGGTAGAAGGGTGTCACATTTAGTGGTATCAGAGCAGTTCGAACTTGTTCGGACGTGGTATGAGTCTGTTGTGAGTCTGTTGTGTGACTCTTGTTTGGATTGTCTATACTTGGTATAGATAATGATGCTTTAAGTTAGTTGCCTATCGCTTTTAACCGCTTAGGTTCTGTACTAAGAGTTGTTTTTGGGCATGTACAGGAACTAATGGCCGGTAGAGGGCGAAATGATCAGGCGATCGCTGACGTGTTGGCACTTCTGACCAATGCTATCGGACAAGTAAACCCTAACAACGGTGGGCCAGCTGAGTTCCAGGGACTGGATAAGTTCCAAAGGAACAACCCTCCATCGATCAAGGGAGCGTACGACCTAGAGGGAGCATTGTTGTGGCTGAGGGAGACAGAGAAGATCTTCCGTGCGATGGACTGTAATGATCAGCAGAAGCTCATCTTCGCCACCTTCATGTTGACTGAAGAGGCGGAGCACTGGTGGGATAACTACAGGCAGAGGATGCAGGCTGAGGGCACAGCGGTTACTTGGACTGTGTTCAGGCAGAGGTTTCTGGAGAAGTATTTTCCAGCGGATATCAGGGACAAGAAAGAGATGGAGTTCTTGTCTTTGAGGCAGGGGTCACTATCAGTCGGTGACTATGCGGCTAAGTTCGAGGAGCTGGCTAGGTACTACACTCCTTACCAGCATGAGACAGACGACCGCTCCAAGTGCGTGAAGTTTGAAGCGGGGCTCAGGCCTGAGACTAAACAGGCCATCAGTTATCAGGAGATCCGGGTCTTTCCGATTCTAGTCAACAAGTGTCGGATTTACGAGGATGCTAGTCAGTTCAGAGCTGCCAGTTCCAGAGGACCGGACAATCAGAGCGGCAAGAGGACTGATCAGAGGGATAAAGGCAAGCAGAGGTATGCCCCGACGGGCAAGGACTTCAAGCAGAGTGGCAGGAAGCCCCAATTTCAGCAGAGTAGCTTCAGGGGTGGGTTTTCTGATGCCCCTAGAGCTATGAGGTGTGGGAAGTATGGAGCACAGGACCACTATTCGTCCCAGTGCAAGGAAACACAGGTCATCTGCTTCAAGTGTGGCAAGCCAGGACACATCAGCCGCGAGTGTGATGGAACTACGGCCGAGCCTCCCAGCACTAGCAAGAATCAGAAGTCCCAGGCCAACAGACTGAAGACCACTGGGAGAGTCTTTACTCTTAGTGGAGCTGAAGCCTCCGAGTCTGATGACTTGATCCAAGGTACGTGTTTAATTGATGGAACTCAATTAACTGTATTGTATGATTCGGGTGCTACTCACTCGTTTATATCGCATGATAGGGTCAAGAGTCTTAAATTGCCTGTTACCTTCCTTGAGTTTGATTTGTTGGTTTCTACACCTACAAATAAACCTGTTTCCACTTCTTATGCATGCAAGAACTGTCATATTGTTATAAATGATAAAACTTTCTTGCTGATCTTGTATGCTTACCTTTGAAAGACCTGGACATTATTCTAGGTATGGACTGGTTATCTTCCAACCATGTCCTTCTGAACTGTTTTGATAAAACCTTGATTTTTGGAACTCCAAAGGAGTCTAAGAATCCGGACCTTCTCTCTGCCAACCAAGTACGAGCTTCGATAAGAGACGAAGCCCAAGTATACATGATGTTAGCTTCCCTGGATGTAGAGAGCGGCCCTTTTGATGTCGCCAGCTTGCCTATTGTGATAGAATTTCCTGAAGTGTTTCCAGGGGATGTTTATAACTTACCCCCAGAGAGAGATGTTGAGTTTACCATAGATTTAGTGCCTGGCACCGGGCCAATCTCCATAGCACCCTATAGAATGTCTCCTCTAGAGCTAGCTAAGTTGAAGGAACAGTTGGAGGACCTGATGACGAAGCAGTTCATTAGGCCGAGTGTGTCTCCGTGGGGAGCACCAGTGTTGTTGGTGAAGAAGAAGGATGGTAGTATGAGGTTGTGTGTCGACTTTCGGCAACTCAACAAGGTGACCATAAAGAATCGGTATCCCCTCCCTAGGATTCATGATCTTATGGACCAGTTGATGGGTGCTTGCGTCTTTTCAAAGATAGATTTGAGGTCAGGGTACCATCAGATTCGGGTTAATTCTGAGGACATCCCGAAGACAGTGTTTAGGACGTGATATGATCACTACGAGTACTCGGTTATGCCCTTCGGTGTGACCAATGCTCCTGCGGTCTTCATGGACTACATGAGCAAGACCTTTCACCCTTACTTGGATAAGTTTGTGGTGGTATTAATAGATGACATCTTAGTGTACTCCAAAAGTAAGGAGGAACATGAGGAACACCTAACGGTTGTCTTGCAGACCCTTAAGGAGAAGCAATTGTACGCTAAGTTGTCTAAGTGTGAGTTCTGGTTAGAGGAAGTGAGCTTCTTAGGACATGTCATCTCTAAGGGTGGCATAGCAGTGGACCCAGCTAAAGTAGAGACGGTGCTCCAGTGGGAAGCGCCAAAGTCTGTAACTGAGATTAGGAGTTTCTTGGGGTTAGCCGGGTACTATAGGCGATTTATAGAAGGTTTCTCTAAGATAGCGTTACCCTTAACCCATCTCACCAAGAAGGGACAGTTGTTTGTGTGGGACTCTAAGTGTGAAGAGAGTTTCCAAACCCTTAAGAATAGGTTGACGTCAGCACCAGTATTAGTTTTGCCAGATCCTAGTGAACCCTTCGTAGTTTGCTGCGATGCTTCGAAGCAAAGGTTAGGTGGTGTGCTGATGCAGAATGGTAAGGTAGTTGCTTATGCTTCTAGGCAGTTGAAAACCCATGAGAAGAACTACCCTACCCATGACCTAGAATTAGGAGCTGTGGTATTTGCCTTAAAGATCTGGAGGCATTACCTGTATGGAGCGAGGTTTGAGGTCTTTAGTGATCATAAGAGTTTGAAGTACCTCTTTGATCAAAAGGAGTTGAATATGAGGCAGCGTAGGTGGATGGAGTTCTTAAAGGACTATGACTTCCAGCTGACCTATCACCCAGGAAAAGCCAATGTGGTGGCCAATGCCTTGAGTAGGAAAACCCTGCATGTCTCCGCTTTGATGGTTAGGGAGATGGATCTGATCGAAGAGTTTAGAGACCTTAGTCTAGCTTGTGAGTTTACCCCTAAGAGTATTAGGCTTGGTACCTTGAAGGTTACCAACAGTCTGATGGATCAGATTAGAGAGGGCCAAAAGTTAGATAAGTATCTCTTGGACCAGCGAGACTTACTCGCTCAGGGTAGAGACCTAAGTTTTAAGGATGGCAGTGATGGTATCTTGAGGTTTAAAGATGGAGTATGTGTACCAGATGTTCCTGAGCTTAGGAAGTTAATCTTGGAAGAAGGTCATAGGAGTGGATTGAGTGTGCACCCAGGTGCCACTAAGATGTACCAGGACCTTAAGAGGATGTTTTGGTGGCCTAGAATGAAAAAGGATGTAGCTGAGTTTGTATATGCGTGCCTAGTTTGTCAAAAGGCTAAAATCGAACATCAAAGGCCTTCGGGTAAGTTGCAACCTTTGAGTATCCCAGAATGGAAATAGGATAGTATCTCCATGGATTTTGTGTCTGGACTCCCTAGGACTCCAGCTGGTTTTGAGGCTATATGGGTTGTTGTGGATAGACTGACTAAGTCTGTCCATTTCATTCCGATAAACATGGAGTATCCTTTAGAGAAGTTGGCTAAGTTGTACATCAAGGAAATAGTTAGGCTTCATGGTGTACCCTCTAGCATAGTTTCAGATAGAGACCCGAGGTTTACCTCTAGGTTTTGGAATAGTTTGCAAGAAGCTTTAGAGACAAAGCTTAGGCTTAGTTCAGCTTATCACCCACAGACCGACGGGCAGTCTGAGCGGACCATCCAGTCCTTAGAGGACTTGTTGAGGGCTTGTGTGTTAGAACAGTCTAGAAGTTGGGACAAGTTTTTGCCCCTGATAGAATTCACCTACAACAACAGTTTCCATTCCAGCATTGGGATGGCACCTTATGAGGCTCTGTGTGGGAGGAGATGTAGGACACCCTTGTGTTGGAGTGAACCTAGTGATAGTGTGGTGCTAGGGCCAGAGATAGTCCAGGAAACAACAGAAAAGATTAAGCTAGTTCAGGAAAAGATGAGAGTTGCACAGAGTAGGCAGAAGAGCTACCACGATAAAAGGAGGAAGGCGCTCGAATTCCAGGAAGGCGATCATGTATTCTTGAGAGTTACCCCGACGACTGGGGTTGGTAGAGTGATGAAGGCGAGCAAACTTACTCCGAGGTTCATTGGTCCTTACCAAATCCTCAAAAGAGTCGGCGAAGTCGCCTACCAGATAGCCTTACCCCCGTTCTTGTCAAATCTCCACAATGTTTTTCATGTGTCTCAACTCAGGAAGTACATTCATGACCCTAGTCACGTGATAGTACCCAACGCTATACAGTTGAAAGAGAACCTGACGTTTGAGGTGTTACCCCTTCGAGTCGAGGATAGGAGGGTGAAGCAGCTAAGAGGCAAAGAGATCCTTTGGTCAAAGTG
Organism: Echinosophora koreensis; assembly: GCA_035048595.1. NCBI lineage: Eukaryota > Viridiplantae > Streptophyta > Magnoliopsida > Fabales > Fabaceae > Echinosophora > Echinosophora koreensis. The sequence goes on along the minus strand of JAPCYP010000125.1, from coordinate 301,475 downwards.
GTTTGGAGTGGGGCAACTGAGGAAAATGCTACCTGGGAGCTGGAGAGCAAGATGATGGAAGCGTACCCGCATCTTTTCCCTTGAGGCACGTGTAAATTTCGAGGACGAAATGTTTATAAGGGAGTGGAATTGTAACACCCTGTTTTTCAGGATTAATTTTATTATGCTAAGTTTATTAAGTTGGATTTATCGTTCAAGGGCTTAGTGGGATTTTTGGTTAAAAGTCCCTTTCTGGTACATGAGCACGCCCGTGCTCATTAGCCAGCAAGCCCGTGCTTAAAGTCAGAAGCGTGTTTCTGATTTTAAGTTGAGCACGACCGTGCTCAACAGGGAGCACGCTTGTGCTCAATGCGTGGACCGCGTCTCGGTGACGTTAAGTGGAGCACAATCGTGCTCAAGGGTGAACATGACCATGCTCAGGTCCAAACGTTATATACGTGACAGAACTCGAGGGTTTAACGTGTAACCCTACTTTTGGTGAGTTGCAGCAGCCACAGTGTGCGGCCAGTGAGAGTCTTTTCTGTTTTCTTTCGTCTCGATTAGTTTGGAAGCCTTGGGAAGACCACTAGCACATCTGTGTTATTGTTTGGGTAATGTTCTTTTCCTTATCTAAGTTTCCTTTTCCATTATTGTGAATAGGGAACTAACCTTTGGTATTTTGTTGATCTAAGGTTCGTTTCGGTGTGAGTTGCTGTAAGGGGAGGAACCGGTTCGTTGTTTGGGACGTCGTTAGAGCTACCTTCAATGCAGGTATGGGGAGAAGGGTAGTGTGATCATAGGCTCGGGGTTAGAGTAGAGTAAAAGGGTCCCCATGGCCCCGGTTTTGTTGTATGATTGGCTGTTTATGTATGCATGAGTGGTTAATTGTTCTGATAACATGCTAGTGTTGATACTATGTATGCCTATGTACATGGTGTTGGTTGTGTTTATGTTATTGTAATGACTAAGAACATGATATACTGTTGGTTGATGCCACTGTTGGTTGATGTGATGATGTTACTGAGTTTAATGTTTAGAAACGTATTGGTAACTGACTTAGGGTGGACAATGGTTTAAAACTTGGAAATTGGTTAAAACACACTCCCTGATCCTGCCCAGAATAGCACTGTCGCGCGATGAGTACGACCGTGCTAAACAGGGAGCACGACCGTGCTCCCAGTTGAATTCTGGGTAAATGGCCGCGCTGTTCAGCATGGCCGTGCAGGACAAAGAGCACGACCGTGCGGCTGAACACGACCGTGCTCACTAAGAAGCACGACCGTGCTTCACTTAAAGGGGAGCACGCCCCTCACGTGCTTAAGCACGACCGTGCTGGGTTACGAGCACGACCATGCTCAACCCACCTGGACAGAACAGAATTAAAGGACTTAAGGGGTTTCAAACCCCACTTCCCTATAATGACAAATGATTAGACAACTTGGCTAATGTCTACTTAAGATAATTAAAGTGATGAGATGGTGAGGTGAAAGTTTGATAAGTCGATACCCATTGGGTGCCGCAAGCTGATGAGCTGTGCCTTGGTGCTTTTTGGCCAAGGAGGCCTTGACTCCGTGGTTTGGGTCTAAGGTGTTGTTGTTGTGTACCTTGGTGGCCGAGAGTTTGCCCCAGGTACTGCGGTTGATTCCGCTTAAGTCCTCAGGTAGATTCCGCGAGGCAAGTTGTTGCGGTTGATTCCGCTGTTGTCTTCGGTCGATTCTGTTGGAGTTATGGAGGTGGTGTTGCCGTTGTTGTTATGTTGCATACGCATTGCATCGGAGATGTTGTTAGGGATGTTCGACATAGGGGAGGTCGTCCTAGAGTACGGCGATCTGGCCATCCACGGTTGGAGTAGATTCTCCTAGCGCCCCCGTGATGAGGCATTCGTTGGTTTGATGCGTTGGCTATCCAAGGAGTACATTCTCTGGCGTTGAGTAGATTCTCAATGTGGATATTTAACTCCGAAGTCGTTCATCCCGAGTTTAGTGGATCCACACGCATTGTTGGTTTAGCGGAGTAGGACTGCATTGCACTGTATAGCATGATGATGATGTTGATGTTTGGTGTAATGTTGTTGTGTTTACTGTTTACTTTACTTCATACTTCTTGCTGTATATGATTACATGAACTTACTCCCCATGTTTGTTTGTGTTTGGCCTGATTGGCACCTTGCAGAGGATGACGAGCAGCCCGGAGAGGAGTGACTCTGAGGAGCCGCCACTCATTGTAGGCCGTAGGGCTAGTTTGTGTTATGTTAGTTTTCAGTTGTAATTCCGTGGGTGTTTATCCCGGAACGGTTATACCAGCTCTGTAGGTGACATCGGGGTTCGGATATTGTTATTAGTTTGTTATGTTTTTAATATTTAAAACTCATTTCATTTTCCGCGTTGTAAACGATTCATGTGGGACTTTTCTACCCATAGACAATTGTTTTATTTATTTCAATAATAATTGCATGTTTTCTTTTAATTGTTTTTAAATTAAATGGCTTTTAACATGCGGGGTAGAAGGGTGTCACACAGAGAGGGAACCTTGAGTGCAACCATGCAAATTGCGCTTGAGTTGAAACACTCGTGAGCCATTTTTTTGATGAAATTGCTCATGCAAATCCTTCCAAATATCTGCTACAGTGGTGGAATAGATCACAGTTGCTGTGATTTCTTTGGAAATTGAATTCAAGATCCAAGAGGCAACAATGTTATTGTTGCTTCTCCATAAAGGATACAAAGGGTCATCCTCTTGAGGTGGTACAACACTACCATTGATGAAGCCAAATTTGTTCTTGGCAATGAGTGCCATGGTCATGGCTCGTTTCCATGAGCTGAAATTGTCTTCGGTGAGTGGCTGAGACACCAGAGTCAAACCGGGACCGTCAGACGGATGAAGGAAAAGAGAATAGCATATGGATCTTCCATGGTGATTACCGGATGTAGGAAGAAAAACCGAGAAGAAGATAGGAAACCAAGATCGAGAGAAAGAATATAGAGTGCGGAAAGAAGCAAGAAGCTTTAAAATTCTACTGATACCATATTGAACCTAGAAACTCAGAATTGATGAAAGGAGCAATGTGCTCATAATGCTTTCAGTCAGTAAGATCAAAATGATACAAGTTACTTTACATGAGTAGCTTTACTCCTATATATACACACTGATCTAACCAACTAAAGTAAGTTAACAAACTTAACTGTCTTTGTAACTAATTTAGAAACTAACAATAACTCATTCTAACTGTCTAATAATTTCTCGTACTATTACAGTCTAGAATTTCCCACTCTCCTATAGTTCACCAAAAAGAGTTTATAATTGCATAAACCATAGTTAAATATATGATTAGTTTATCAAAAAATGTTATAATTAATATCCTAATATATACTTTCTCGTGGAGAGTTTGTATAAATAGTTCAAAAAAAGTACATAAAGATGGAGCAACCAACGAGATTCTGTTAAATAAATCAACCTCGTTACATTTTCATATGTTTCCACATCTCACCAATGAAGACAAAATATCTTAAATATCCCAGTTATCGTGAGTTTCTAACTTTTTTATGGTAAGTAGAAGATATTCACAATGGATATGTCAATAAGGAGCATGAAGAGAGTGAAGTTTGCATTCGAAATAATGGAGAGTCTCCTTTGTTGGTTTAAAAGCCAACATATCCTTTCTATAAACTTGAAATGTTGATTCTACTACTTTGACACTCAAATTGTCCTGTTGTGGTTCACATATGTTAAACAAAAAACTTATTCGAACATATCAAAAGTTGACATATACGACACCTGGTTAATAACATTCAAAATCGAGGTTAATGATGTGTTTAGTTTGATTAATTGATACACATTATAGTAGATGAGTAATTTGTTAATCGACAACTCGATTAATGATATACAAAATCTTGTTTAATGAAGCTCAGTGAATGATTAATGAATTATCCAATCATGATGTACTCGTGAACCAAATCTAACATGTTATTAATCACGATTTTGTGCGTCATTAATCAAATATCGAATTTTCTAATGTTCAAATAACAGAGTTGTAGAGTTGTATGTTAAATCCAAGTATTCATTACCATCAAAATTGGGTTAATGGTAAGCGACTTGAGTAATTTACAGCAAGTCATAGCCCATAGGTTTAAACTTCAATATCACAATGTTACCAAAAGAAAATGTTTAAGTATTTGAAATTAACTAATTAAGGGTGAAGTGTACCTTACCAACTCAAGTTTGAATTTCTATCTTACATGGTCCAATTAGAGGGCAACAAATATTTACATATCAGTCTTGCCATTTTTTTTTTTTTGACTGGAAGATTTTTTTATTAATTTAAACTCCTCTAATATCAGAGAACCAAAAAGCAGCAATACAATCAGGAATCTCCTCAATCCAGATAGAAACAGCATTATGCAAAGCAAACTTAGCTAGTCTATGAGCCAGATGATTGGCTTCCCTTTTAACATGTAATGCCTCAAAAGAAGAAAAAGAAGAGCTAATCTGCTTGCACTCAGAAATAATCATTTCAAAATAAGAAGGAGAACTTTGCTTACTATTCATAGCATCAATCACATAGAGAGAGTCTGATTCTGCCTGCAGGTTGGAAAAACCCAAGTCCTTAGCAAAATTCAAGCATAGTTTCATACCAATTGCTTCTGCAACATCTGCATCAGGAAAGGCATGTTTTCTCCAAGTTGCTGCTGCCATAAGGAGACCCTCAACATCTCTAACAATTGTGCCAATACCCTAAACTCCATTTATTGGGCCTGCTGCATCAACGTTTATTTTTAGCAATTCTTGGGAGGTGGGCTCCATCTTGGAATGATATTTCCCTGATCATTATGCGTTAAGCTCAAAGGCATGAAATGCTTTTGAGGGAGGGCATTACACGATGCTATATACTCAGCTATGCAAGACTACGCTTTCTGCACTAAACTCATGGGGGACACAATTTTACCTACAAAGCAGATTTTGTTTCGCGCAAATTAAACCAAAGATCACAGCACACCGATAAAATGAGCTCCAAAGTTTCATTTGATTCATGCAGAATGATGTTCCTGAACCAAGTAATGAAAGAATCCAGCTCTGAATTCATAGCTGTGAATCGTAGGCCCAGTGGCGAAGCAAACCAGACTGATCTGACCCACACACAGTGTTGAAACACGTGAGAAATGTCCTCCATGACTCCATCACACCTTGGACAAAAAGGGGAACAATGAATACCTCTCTCAAAAAGTAATTTGCTCACAGGTAAGCCTCCATGGAGAATATGCCATGCTAGGTGAATGTGTTTTGGCACCGTTTTTAAACTCCAAAGTTTTTTCCATAGGCTACAAGCATTTGAAAATTCAGAGCAATTATTTTGGTCAGCTTCTTCCCATTTCTTCAAACAGTGATAGGCAGATTTTACAGTAAAATAGCCTTTTTTATGAGGACCCCACGAAAAAATGTCATTTTGAAAGCCATCCGGTACAGGAATCTGTAGTATCTGTGCAGCTTCAAGTGGCATAAAAAGAGAGTTGACCAACTGCTCATTCCAACAATTCTTCTCAAGGTCTATTAATTCACTTCATTATATGATTAATGAAATATCCTAAAGTTTATAATCATTTTTGATAAATATGTAAATATATGATTAATCGTATTCAAATATTTGGTTAATACAGTTTATTATATGGTTAATGGGTTATCCTAAATCTTATAATAGTTTTCAACAACTATGTAAGGTCAAAATATTTGCATGTGATTAACCATATATTTAACTACATTAACCAAATATTTATACATAATTCAAATATTTACATGTTTGTGGAAAATGATTGTAAGCTTCAGGATGACCCATTAACCATATAATGAACTGAATTAATCAAATATTTGCATGTGATTAACCAAATATTTACATGGTTGTGGAAAATGATTGTAAGCTTTAGGATGACTCATTAATCATATAATGAACTGAATTAACTAAATATTTGCACGTGATTAATATTTGTACGTAATTAACCAAAAATGTTAGTACTCAAAAAAGTTTTTCTTTCAAAAAAAAATATTTTTTTAAGATAGGTCAAAATTACGAAAATGCCACTGTACAATGGTCAAAATTACGAAAACATAACTGTTATTTTGACAAACGAATTTGACAACTCTACGCGACAACCGTATACCTTCCAGAAATTAAATTCAGGAAGTGTCCGGAAATTAAATTCCGGAGGTATAAAATGAAAATTCGTATGTTTTTACACTTCCGGAAATTAAATTCCGGGCGTGTAAAATTTTACACTTCCGGAATTTAATTTCCGGAAGTATAAAAACATACAAATTTTTTTATACCTCCGGAATTTAATTTCCGAAAAGTATACGGTTGTCGCATATAGTTGTCAAAATCCAGTGTCAAAAAATCATTTCTGTTTTGCACCACACATGTAATGACTTTACATAAATATGAAAAAAAAAATTAATAATAATTAAGGAAAGGTAGGCACACTCCCCAACTGTAAACCAAAAATAAAAGCTTTGAAACAGTGTTATTAAACTCGGACCGAAAACCGAACCCAAGACTGGCCCGGGCAAGGTATTAGACCGGTTGAGCCTCTGAACCGGTACTGACGTCATTGAGCCGAGGTCGAACCGGAATAAACCGACTGACCCGGTCCGGTCGAACCATCGAGCTGACACAACGACCCGCACATGTGCATGCTATCCGAGGATGTTCGCCACACCTCTGTCCACAAAGCAGGAAATTCAAAATTTCCATTGGAAATTTCCAAAACTCGCAGGTGAGAGGACTCAAACCTGGGTCTTCAGAGAGCATCAAGCTTTACCGCTGCACCACTAGTGCTAATTGTTAAATGGTTTGCAAATATTATATATATATATATATATATATATATATATATATATATATATATATATATATATATATATATATACATATATACATATACATACATACATACATAACTTACTTATAAATTTATACAATTAATATATGGTCTGCAAATATTATATATATATACATAACTTACCAATGAGATTATTGATTGTTATTTATTGATTGCCTCTTTTGGTATTGGTATTCATGGTTTTCATTGGTGGGACACTATTCCTAATTTTACTAGTGATGACTTTTGTAGGAATAGAGTAGGCTTGCCTAACTATAGATTCAAATAATGTTCTTTTGCAAGGGTTTTGGTTGATGTCCCCCCTTGCTTTTTGTTCGTTATTTTTTATTTTTTATCAATAAATTTTTGGAATGTTGCAGATGATTGGTGAGTGTTGGGGTGCCAGCCTAGCTGGGATGTCAGCTCTTGCAGTGATGCTTTTGCATTTCAATTCTTTGTTTAAAAAAAACAGAGAATTTGGAGTATGAACATGTTGAATTATGTTGTCATATATATGAATATTTTAGAATTTTTTAATGTATACCGATTCAAACCGAGTCAACCAGTGACCCCTGATTGAACCAGTGATCTATTAACCCAGTGCCCTGACCGAGTCGATCACCGATTCAGTTTTAATAACATTGCTTTGAAGAACATATACCGAAGCTTGGACAACAGAAAATAGATATCTGGCCAATTAGTTCTATACGTTCATTATTCTGTATTTGGACAGTCAAACTATCATATACTTCTAGATGGCATTCTCACATGATAATAAAGTGAACATTATATGATGAAACAAGAAACAAGAAGGTTGAAATGGCATTAAATCAGATATAGAAAGAATATTGAATGGAAGAAACATTATAACAAAAGGGTGGAATGACTTGTAGATTTCCCAACAGAAGGGGGAAGGGAGTCCCATGTGGGGCACGTAGGACTTATCCGAGAGTGCAGGCGATTGACAAACTAAATATCACATGGTGGAAAAGCAGTAGAGGTGATATGTACTCTAGAAAAAAATAGAAACCATAAGAGGAGATGACTATTAAGAACATTATTGGTAACATCCATTAGAGATGACAGCCATAATTGTGAGTGGAAGTCCTTATATTCTAATGCTAAAGTTATTACAACCCCGATTGTTTTATCGGATTATTACCCTCAATCTTAAAGACAAAGTCAAGAGGAAGGGGGCAAGTTTTTAAAGCATTCTGGGCTGATCATGAACAACGCAAAGGAGTGACAGAGGGATGGCAAAATGGAGATGAATCAGAATCTAAATAGAAGGACTTCATAAAAAAGATCGTATAAACTGTATTAGAAGTTTAAAAAGGTGAGTAAATCCACATTTTCAAAAGCAGATCATGAAATTTTTAAGCTGAAGTAGCAATTAGCAAAACTACACAATGAACACCATGGAATTCTTGATTTGGGTGAAATGAAGTTAAAAAAGAAGTTGGATGAGCTATGAAGGCAGGATGAAAAATACTAAGGGATAGAGATCTTGACTTTAGTATCTGGGGATAGTGGCACTGGTGTTATGTATTTGGATCCACCTGATTTTTTGCAAACTAGCAAGATTGAATAGGGCATTTCGTGGTGCTTCATTGATAGATTTTATATGGGAATCGAAGTTGCCTTTGAATTATAAGTTCATAATGGAGAGAGCTTTTTGATGATACTTCTACAGTAGAGTTGGCGAAGAGGGATGTATATGCAAGACTCTGCAGGCCTTATTTGACAGTGGAACTAAGGTGAACTCTCTTGGCCCCATATATTTGTTCACTTGTTTCATGCTTTTTAAGTTTATTTTTCTTTTATTGGTGTAATCGTTAAAGTTCCTTTACATTAGGGAAATTAGTATAGGCTTCATGGGACTAGATTTGGTTAATAGTGCCTCTCATCTACCCCATCAACTTTGGCAAACTGACAATTCCATTCTCACAAGCATTGTGTTAGTTTACACTTACATTCATAAACATACTTACGTGAAGGGCCAAATCTAGGGTGCACCAAACATGATCCGGTGTAACTTACACCCCACCCATTTGACCTGATATACCAGGTTTGTAGGTCCCATTTTATATTTTTAATTTTAACTCCCTAAAGTTGGTTTATTTGCTGGTTAGTCCTTTGTCCATTTCTTGTAAGTCACTATTTACTTTTGTTGGAAAAAATGTTGCATCTTGATTAGGGATTGGACTCCATTTCTTGCCTCTTCAATCTGCGACCTCAACCCTTCCAACCTTCGGCGACCTCAACCTGCGACCTCAACCGCAGAGCCATCCGCAGCGTCGAGCTCTTTTGTTTCCGCCATAGCTCCCATTCCTCCATATCTCTGTTTCTGCCCGTGCATTCCCTTCCCCAGATCTGTCTTAGACATACCCTGCTCTTCCTCAGATCTGACTTACAAATTTTAGTTGTCTTCGTCACCCAGCTGGGTTCGTGTTTTCCTGTGGTAGCTGAGCTCGACGCCATACCTGTCTGACGATTTGCTCAGTATGTATTTGGTTTTTGATTTTAGTTGTCTCAATATTAGTTGTCTTAAACTAAATGCTCTGTTTTTGTGATGGCAGTGATGGAACAATCGAATGCATCTTTCGGTTCAAAAGAGGTTTCAAATGATGAGGCTTCGAAGGTACAAATTTTAAAAATAAACAAATAATATGTTGTTTGTCCATTTAAGTGTTAATGGCCGTGATACTGATACAGTAAAGTTCAATGTGTGTAGGGATTGGACTCCATACCGTCAATGGGACGTGACAGTCCAGAGGGGAACAACAATGAAGGATCAGGTGAAAGTTCTCCTCAAGATTATTTCCAAGTTGATAGGGTTGAGGATTTTGGTCACATTACTTTTGATTTGCTATCCGAAGATCAGTTAAAGAAATTTCATTTTATCAACTTAGACATTGCTTATGATTTTTACAATGAGTATGCTAGGGCTATCGGCTTTAGCATAAGGAAACACAAGGTTGGGTATAGTAGTAAAATTGGTGAGCCGAAGCAAATATTGTGGAAGAGTTATGTTTGTTCAAGGGAGGGTGGTAGAAATTCCAAAGTTAATGATAATAGTAATCGTCAAAGGGAGGCAAGAGCTAATATTAGGTGTGGTTGCAATGCTTTGTTTCGTGTGCATTTAGATGCAACTAGAGGTCGCTGGTTTGTTTCTAATTTTGAGAAAGAGCACAACCATGAGCTTGTGAGATCCAAGTTTGCCGACTGTTTGCGGTCACATCATGGAATGAGTGAAGCCGATGTTGCTGAGATGAACAGCATGAGAAATGTTAGTATTAGTACGCCAAAAATCTATGCAGCCTTTGCTAGGCAATCTGGCAGTTTTGACAAAGTTGGATTTGGGAAAAAGGAAATCTATAATGAAATTGACAAGCAGCGTAGAAAGCGTGGAGGTGATGCAAAAGCAGCAATTAGGTATCTTCGACAGTTGTGCACTATTGATCCCATTCTATATTTCAAGCATGAAGTGGATGATGAGGGAAAGTTGCGCCATTTGTTTTGGGCTGATGGTGATTCCCAAATTGATTATTCAGTTTTTGGGGAGTTGTTGGCATTTGATGTAACCTTTGGCCGAAACAAGTACAAGTGTCTAGTTGTTGTTTTCTCTGGTGTTAACCTCCACTTGAAAACTGTTGTATTTGGTTGTGGAATTGTGTCTGATGAAACGGAAACAACCTATACATGGCTACTAGAACAGTTTTTGCTTGCAATGAAGGGCAATTGTCCTAAATCAGTAATCACTAATGGGGACATGTCCATGAGGAATGCGATTGCTCGAGTCTTTCCTGATGCCCATCACAGATTATGTGGCTGGCACTTGTTAAGGAATGCAACAGCCAATGTTGGGAAAAAAAATTCACCAGAGGTTTTAGAAGATGCATGTTGAACGACTATAAAGTAGATGAGTTCGAAGCCGAGTGGAAAGCAGTGGTAAAAGACAATGGAGTCGAAGATGTTCCTTGGGTTCAGGCCACATATGACAGGAAGAAGATGTGGGCTGCTGCACACATGAGGGGCAACTTCTTTGCTGGAGTTCGGACTACGTCTCGTTGTGAAGGATTGCATTCCCAAATGGGTAAGTATGTTGGTTCTCGTGACAATTTGTATGACTTCATACTGCAGTTTGAGCGTTGCTTGAATTTTATGCGCCACAATGAGGTGTTGGAGGATTTTAGATCATGTTATGGAGATCCAGTGGTTCAAACGTCAGTGCCTTCATTGGAGATGGCTGTTGCTAAGGTATATTCTCGCAATGTTTTTTTCATATTTCGTGAGGTGTTGCATGAGCTTGGAAGTGTCAAAGTAACTGGGCATAAGAAGACAGCATGCAGTGTCATCTATGTTGTAAGCAAGTACACAACGGGCAAGGGTAGGAGGAGATTTCATGTTTCTTATTTTCCAGCTGAAAATGAATTTAGGTGTGCTTGTAAACGAATGGAATCGTTAGGACTACCATGTTTGCATATAGTTTGTGTGGTTGTGTACTTAGACATTCACCCATTGCCAGACAGTTTGATATTGAGAAGATGGTCAAAAAATGCTAAGGAAGGTGTAGATGGTAGCGTGGATAATGAAATGGGTTCAGAAATGAGCAACCGAATGAGTAGATTTGGGGTATTGCAACATTGTTGTAGGCGATTGTGTAGTGTAGCTTGTCGATCTCTTGATGATTTCAATAATATTCGAGATAAGGTGAATTCTGAAGTAGATGAACTATTGGCTACTAACAATTCAACAGTTGCACCTGGTTTGCATGAAAGTGTGAGAGACCCTGCCGTTGTTGTGAGCAAAGGTTGTGGTGGGTCTAGTCAGCGCACAGAGAAGACAATGTCCAAGAAGATACAAAAATGTACAATTTGTAGGACTGTGGGTCACAACAAGAGGAAGTGCCCTTTTGGGGAGCTGAATGAAAACATATTGAATGAGTTGGGCACTGAATTGGATGTTGATGTTGATGAATTACAAGAGCAAGTTATTGGAAGTAATCGTGATGATTAGAATAAACATTTGGGCAGAAATTGTAAGTTTACTACTTGTTTGTTTAATATTGAAACTGTCAAGTGATTTAGTGTGGCATACTTGGTTGACTAATTTGTTTAAAATCAATCATTTAACAGGGACTGCTTATATATTAGCTGTTCAATTAGGTGGTGATTTGAAGCCGCAGATGATTCCACTTGAACATGATTCCCCTAGCATGGAGATAGTGATGGTAGTTTTTAAATATTTGTTTAAGGACTATTAGTAGTGTGGTAGTTTTATCCTATTTGTCAGTTGAGAAACCGGATTATGTATTTAAAAGTTATGTGGATTATTTTGTATGTTTTTTGTTTTTTGCTAATTGTTATGTTATGTGGACTATTTAGTAGTCGATTTTATGTGGATGATGTTCATGGTCCGTGTAGGTAAGGAAATGAATGTGTGGCCCAACTATGTATGAAATATTGGGCCAACTCTAACGATTGTTTTAACAATAATTTTGGCCCAATTTAAGGTGTTGCATTTTACAGAAGTAAAACTAGGGTCAAGTGAAACCTAGAATCTTAGGATATATTTTAGGTGTTGGTGTAGCCCAAATTTAGGTGATAACAATAATCTATAGCCCAGTTTTAGGTGTTGCATGGAGCCCAACTATAGACACAGATTAGAAATTGGATCAAAAAGGGGGATACAGAAAGATTAAATCATCATACACAATGTATGAAAAATTGGGCCAACTCTAGCTCTAGCGATAGTTTTAACAATAATTTTGGCCCAATTTAAGGTTTTGTATTTTACAGAAGTCAAATTTGGGCCAAGTGAAACCTAAAATCATATGATATATTTAAGGTGTTGCATGTAGCCCAAATTTAGGTGATAACAATAATCTTTAACCCAATTTTAGGTGTTGCATGTAGCCCAAGTATAGACAGATTGGAAATTGGATCAACAAGGGGGATACACAAAGATTAAGTCATTTGGTGCAAATAAGCATACAAGGGTCAGCTAATTACTCATTCGGCCAATATTTATAACTAAATTTCAACATTAAATTCATGGTCAATCGTGAAATTGGATCAACAATATGGATACACAAAGAGTAAGTCTTTTGCTGCAAATAAGCATACAAGCGTCCAAAAGAATTCCCAACCACAATGGGAATTAACGTATGCAAAGGGCACCCAAAAATTAACGTGTTTGGTGTGGCATCATACAAAAAAATGGTGGAATTGATGCGTCTTCCTCACAATACAAATAATGGTAGATGAAATGTCACTCAATGGGCCATTTTTGCTTCACTTTTCAAAATCTTCATCTTGATAGATGCCTTTTCCTTAATTTCCTGATGCAATTCATTGGCAGTGCATGTAACCATGTTGGTGGCTGTCCTCATCCTCACAGCTTTCTCATTAAGCTGTTTCAAGTAGTATAAAAATTTGAGATTCAATGATACAAACTTTGAGGCATGTGACATGATGGTGTTTAATTTACCCTTCCATATATGTTGGGTTGGAATAAGTCTTCCATCTCCAGCCAATCCAGCAGCCAAATCATTGAGTCCAAGCTACAAAATTAGTAACACACATATATCTTTAATAGATTGTTTTAATGGGTGCATATAAATTAAAATCATTGTATTGCATGGTTGTCATTTTTGAACCTATCCCCGCAATTTGGTATGCCATGTCCATCCGATAATGGCCAGGTTGAGATGTCTGGTGTATCCCCAACATCATCTAGTTGTTCCTCCAATGGTGGAATGAGCTTGTTCAAATATGCAGCCTATATTGATTAAATGGAAGTCAAGTTGCCAAAAACATCTGACGATAATTTTAGTAAAATTTCATTTACATGATATTGACAAATGATTTAAATACCACAAAACGCAGGATTCTTTGTCGTGACTGCACGCTCCCAGCAGGTTTAAATGAGTCCAACCAATAGAGTTGTTTGTCGACGAAAGAAATAACGAGAAGATACCAATGTGTACCATTTTCATTTAGAGGGACATATATCTACAATTATGATACAAAATATAATAGTTATTCAGTTAGGAAAAAAGCAAGTCTTATTGTTGTAAATAATTATCAACTTAGGAAAACATTCACTCTTACATATTCTAACTCATCAGTTGATGGCATCCATTCATGCTTATATTTCTTATACAGTTGTTGTTCTTCAAAGCCATCAATGACATCATCCTAATAACATTAGACAGTTAAATATTTAGCTATAAATGAAATGTCATGCATTTGTTTGTAAATACTTACTGCAAATGATGGTGGCAAAGACCAGACTTTGACATCCCCATCCTTGATTTGTTTCCAGGTTGTTTTTAGAGCCACAAGCCTCACCATCTATCCAAGGAAAAGTGCTGGGCGTTTAGCCATATATTAATTGAAATAGTTACGAGAAAAGTAATGTGAACTTTATTGTTGGTATAGACATACGTCTGGACCTATTGGCCTTCTAGGGCAGAGCTGAAAGAAATCTTTCCTCCTAAGCGTAGTGTCAGCACACCTGAATAGGACTTCCATCTCATCGAACTCTGTCCCGAAGATGTACACGGTCGCTTCCTCTTCCATGTCAATCAAATTCATTTGAGGTGTTGGCTTGAATCTTGAACTAAGATTCTAAATATTCATAAAGAGGAATGTAAGACAGTGTATCCAAAGGATTTTATTTAGTTGCTAAAACTACACCCTAAACTAATTGACCAACGAATGAAATTAATATTACCTTTAGAACCTTGTTGGTTGAGCTTGGGGTATGTGGACTAATAGGGTTGAGTGCTTGGCTTGTACATTGTTGCTTTTTGGTGCGTCAAGCGAGCTAGTAGATTGTGGTGGTGTCTTAAAAAGTGTTTTGTTAATCCCCAACGAGGATCCAAAGCCGAACTAAATAAACAAAGAAAGGTCCAATTATATCCCCATCAATTTTGACAAATGTCAGGTATTCAAAAAATAAACCAATGGTTACCTTAGTATTACACCTTGACTTCCTCTTGTTTTTGGTATATTGAAGACCTTTTTTTTATCATCAGTTGTCTTGCTTATTGGATTGTTGCGCATATTGGGTTCATCATCCGAGATTGCCATTGGTGTGTTCCCTTCGAACGAACATTTGGTAGTTGCTTTTTCTTTTTGTACCGTCCCTACTGGGTCACCCAATGTTGGGACATCTGTCCGAAATTGGGTTTGCAGCAGCATCCTTTCCATAAAGTTCATGCGACTCCTAGTCTCATCGTACCACTGTTCTCTATGTAGAGAAACCTGGTCCAGCCTCTGTGAAATACAATGTCATTTATGCCATACAGATGGGGAAAAAATTACAAATCACTCTACAGCTTTGTATTAGGGTTTTAAAGCACCTCTACAATCTTCAGAATATTTTGTAACACAATCGTGTCAGTCAGGATCCCTTCAAACGAAGTTCGCCTAGCACGTTTTTGACTTTGGGCCTTCCTTAAAGGAACCTCTGTTGTGGGTCCATCTGTTGGAAATTTATGGTAGACCAAGAGCCTTTCCATAAAGTTAATGCTAGAATTTGTTTCATCATACCAGGTTTCTCTATCTCTAGATCTTCTGTCTATCCCCTGTGATAAAAAAATGCAAATATGCACAATATATATATATATTTCAAAGAACATGTTGATGAAATACGTACTACTCTGAGAATCAAAACAAATATATATATGCTATTATTTGAATCAAACCTCCACTATGTAGAGGATTTTTTGCATCATGAAGCTGTCTGACTTGTTCCATTCTGTGGTTCCTGTGATATTACTAGCCTCGTCAGTGTTCCCTTCCGAGTGGTTCAGCTCATTGATGATCCTGCAATAAATTTCGAAATGTTATTAAACATAAATATTTGTGTTAATATGGTGGTTGAACATAGTTAATGCAGGCTAGTTGACACTTACAGTGGTGGGTCTCTGGAGTCCATTGCAATAACTTCCACTACGTTCTCTCAATGAAGGTTGGTTAATACACTCGGTGATATATAGATGCGAAATGGTTCTGTGTTAGGCAGGTAGAATTGAATGCATGTTGTACTCATGCAGCTACCTTTTCAAGTCTCGCCGAAAGCTGGGACCTTCACAGTGTCAGGTTCGCAGGTTTTCCATCAACCCCATGCATAGCCCAGCTGTATTACACGGGTTTAGAAACTTCTTAAATGGTGGTCGTACTATTTTAATCTCCAACTTGACAAGCAAGACCTTTTTGTATTGTCAACAGTCAACTATTGTGTATCACACATAAATTTAGGCAGCAACATTTTTATTATTTGATGTTAATATTAAAATCATATTAAATATTCATATTAACACATAACACGTGACTCTTTATGGCATACTAGCCTTTATATAGAGACACCCTTTATATTACAATGCCCTCACACAGCCTCTGCATGCATTTCATAGTTTCTTTGTGAACTAAGCAAACAACATGGCCGCAAAGCATTATGGTTGGGATAAGGTTTATGTTGTTTTTGTTGGTCGCCAGCCTGGGATTTATTGGACCAAGATGGATTGTCATGCTCAGGTAACTGAATGGGATGGTGGCCTATATAGTTCGTTTGACTCTATTGAAGAGGCAGAGGATGCGTTTGCTAGCTTTCAGCAACACAAAGCGCTAAAGGAACCACTTATTACAGCACCATCAGCAGCAGAAGACAAATCTGGTTAACTCTACTCCTCTACTTTATTACACCACTTTAGCATATATATAGAGATTGAGAATAATGTGTTTTGTATTCATTTCAGGTGAGAGCAGCCTGAGCTTTGCTTACGAGGACCATCAGCCATTGTTAAAATTTACTTTACAAGGATGGTTAAGACACCTAACCACTCGTTTTGGTTGTGGAGAACCTACTTACATAAAACACGACTCTATCGTGCATGGCGGAAGGAATTTTTATAGGTATGCAGTGTCCATTGACTATACAATCATTGGGGATCCACCAATATGCATGGGCCGATATGCATCGTGTGATAACAATGCATGTGAGGATTCTGCATGGTTCATGTTGAAACAACTTGAGAGTGCCTTTGGGCAACAGGTGGTGGATTTTAACGTTTTCAATGTCCAAGAATTGCAATCAAGGATCAGTGAACTGGAATGTGAAAACTTTGATCTGGTGTATGAAAATGGCTTGTTGAAGAACCACATTCGTACATTGTCTGGGGCCAAATCTATTGATGATTAGTATAGAATGTGTACAATATGTATCATGTGATTCATATACGGAACAACTGAAATTTAAGATGGCTTAATATTTACACTTAAATGTTATTACTGTTATTTATGACTGGTCCACAAAAATGTTTCAAAAACTTTTAAAATTACAAAAAAATGGATATAAATGTGTCCTTAAACCATATAATGTACTCTTCCAAACCTAGGTGCAAACTAAATGCACAAATTTTGCGTATAATGACTTTGCTGTTGCTTTATTTTTATTATTATATACTTTACTCCCTCAGATCCACAATATAAGCAAAAAAATTCTTCTTTGTTGGTCTAAAATATAAGCTATTTTCAACTACTTCTATCCTATTTATTGAGGTTATTCGTAAAATATCCTTCATTTAATACAAATGTTGTTTTCTAATTACTCCTTTTATTCTCAATAACACAAGATTAATTGTTTATTTAATTATTTATTGATTTAGTAATATTTATTAGTAGATTTAAAAGACCTTTGAATTATTTTTAATTGTTATAACTTAAAGTACAGGTAACAGATCTGGGTATGGGTACTTAGATATCCAATGGATACGGGTACTAAAATTGCTACAACGTACTAGAATTATGATAAATGATAATATAATTTATTTTATTATAATTTAAAGCTAACGTTTGACATGATAGCATGGTTGCGTGCTGTAGCGGAAATGCCCTTCTTCAGCAGGTCAGCATCAGACATCATTGAATTGTGTGAGTGGCAAATTTTGATTTGTGTCAGAAGGCCTCTCCTAGGCGTGGGGAAAGGAACAAAAACGATTATAGCGGGAAGACTAAATTAATTTGTTGAAGGACACATTTATCGTAAAAATTTCAACTTTAATCACCTAGGTCAATTAGTTTAGTGATTTAGTGGATAAATTTTCAATTAATTTAGAGATTAAGTGGATAAAGTTCAGATTTTTAGGATAAATTTGTTATTTTTAGGATCAATTTGACCTAGGTCAATTGATTTAGTGACTTAGTGGATAAAGTTTTGAATAATTTAGAGATTAATTGATTTAGTTAAAATTTTTAGGACTAATTTTGAATGTAAAAATTTGAACTTTATCCACTAATGCACTAAATCAATTGACCTAGGTCAAATTGATCCTAAAAGCTAAAACTTTATACACTAAATTAATCACTAAACTAATTGACTTTGGTCGAATCAGTCCTAAAAATTTTAACTTTAACCTCATAATCACTAAATTAATTTAAACTTTATCCAATAAATCAATAAACTAATTTACCTAGGTCAAATTGATCCTAAAAATTTGAACTTTATCCACTAAAAACTAAAACTTTATCCACTAAATCACTAAACTAATTGACTTTGGTCGAATCAGTCCTAAAAATTTAAACTTTAACTTCGTAATCACTAAATTAATTGAAACTTTATCCAATAAATCACTAAACTAACTGACCTAGGTCTAATTGATCCTAAAAATTATAACTCTTAATACACTAAATTACTAAACTGATTGACCTAGGTCAAATCAGTCCTAAGAATATGAACTTTGAACTCTTAATCACTAAATTAACTGAAACTTTATCCAATAATTCACTAAACTAATTGACCTAGGTCTAATTGATCCTAAAAATAACAAATTGATCCTAAAAATTCAAACTGTATCAACTTAATGACTAAACTAATTGACGTAGGTCAAATTGAACATAAAAATTTGAACTTTATCCACTAAAAATTTGTACTTTATCCACTAATGCACTAAATCAATTGACCTAGGTCAAATTGATCCTAAAATCTAAAACTTTATCAACTAAATCACTAAACTGATTCACCTAGGTCAAATCGGTCCTAAAAATGTGAACTTTAAACTCTTAATCACTAAATTAACTGAAACTTTATCCAATAAATCACTAAACTAATTGACCTAGGTCTAATTGATCCTAAAAATAACAAATTGATCCTAAAAATTCGAACTTTATCAACTTAATCACTAAACTAATTGACGTAGGTCAAATTGAACCTAAAAATTTGAACTTTATCCACTAAAAATTTGTACTTTATCCACTAATGCACTAAATCAATTGACCTAGGTCAAATTGATCCCAAAAGCTAAAACTTTATACACTAAATTAATCACTAAGAATGTGAACTTTAAACTCTTAATCACTAAATTAACTGAAACTTTATCCAATAATTCACTAAACTAATTGACCTAGGTCGAATCAGTCCTAAAATTTTTAACTTTAACCTCGTAATCACAAAATTAATTTACACTTTATCCAATAAATCAATAAACTAATTGACCTAGGTCAAATTGATCCTAAAAATTTGAACTTTATCCACTAAAAACTAAAACTTTATCCACTAAATCACTAAACTAATTGCCTTTGGTCGAATCAGTCCTATAATTTTTAACTTTAACCTCGTAATCACAAAATTAATTTAAACTTTATCCAATAAATCAATAAACTAATTGACCTAGGTCAAATTGATCCTAAAAATTAGAACTTTATCCACTAAAAACTAAAACTTTATCCCCTAAATCACTAAACTAATTGACTTTGGTCGAATCAGTCCTAAAAATTTAAACTTTAACCTCGTAATCACTAAATTAATTGAAACTTTATCCAATAAATCACTAAACTAATTGACCTAGGTCTAATTGATCCTAATTAAAAATTATAACTCTTAATACACTAAATTACTAAACTGATTGACCTAGGTCAAATCAGTCCTAAAAATATGAACTTTAAACTTTTAATCACTAATGTAATGGTAAATTTAACCAATAATTCACTAAACTAATTGACCTAGGTCTAATTGATCCTAAAAATTATAACTCTTAATACACTAAATTACTAAACTGATTGACCTACGTCAAATCAGTCCTAAGAATGTGACTTTAAACTCTTAATCACTAAATTAACTGAAACTTTATCCAATAAATCACTAAACTAATTGACCAAGGTCTAATTGATCCTAAAAATAACAAATTGATCCTAAAAATTCGAACTGTATCAACTTAATCACTAAACTAATTGTCCTAGGTCAAATTGATCCTAAAAATTCGAACTTTATCTACTAAAAACTAAAACTTTATCCACTAAATCACTAAACTAATTGACTTTGGTCGAATCAGTCCTAAAAATTTTAACTTTAACCTCATAATCACTAAATTAATTGAAACTTTATCCAATAAATCACTAAACTAAGTGACCTAGGTCAAAATGATCCTAAAAATTTGAACTTTATCCACTAAAAACAAAAACTTTATCCACTAAATCACTAAACTAATTGACTTTGGTCGAATCAGTCCTAAAAATTTAAACTTTAACCTCATAATCACTAAAATAATTGAAACTTTATCCAATAAATCACTAAACTAACTGACCTAGGTCTAATTGATCCTAAAAATTATAACTCTTAATACACTAAATTAGTAAACTGATTGACCTAGGTCAAATCAGTCCTAAGAATATGAACTTTAAACTCTTAATCACTAAATTAACTGAAACTTTATCCAATAATTCACTAAACTAATTGACCTAGGTCTAATTGATCCTAAAAATAACAAATTGATCTTAAAAATTCAAACTGTATCAACTTAATGACTAAACTAATTGACGTAGGTCAAATTGAACCTAAAAATTTGAACTTTATCCACTAAAAATTTGTACTTTATCCACTAATGCACTAAATCAATTGACCTAGGTCAAATTGATCCTAAAAGCTAAAACTTTATCAACTAAATCACTAAATTGATTCACCTAGGTCCAATCAGTCCTAAGAATGTGAACTTTAAACTCTTAATCACTAAATTATCTGAAACTTTATCCAATAAATCACTAAACTAATTGACCTAGGTCTAATTGATCCTAAAAATAACAAATTGATCCTAAAAATTCGAACTTTATCAACTTAATCACTAAACTAATTGACGTAGGTCAAATTGAACCTAAAAATTTGAACTTTATCCACTAAAAATTTGTACTTTATCCACTAATGCACTAAATCAATTGACCTAGGTCAAATTGAGCCTAAAAGCTAAAACTTTATACACTAAATTAATCACTAAGAATGTGAACTTTAAACTCTTAATTACTAAATTAACTGAAACTTTATCCAATAATTCACTAAACTAATTGACCTAGGTCGAATCAGTCCTAAATTTTTTAATTTTAACCTCGTAATCACAAAATTAATTTAAACTTTATCCAATAAATCAATAAACTTATTGACCTAGGTCAAATTGATCATAAAAATTTGAACTTTATCCACTAAAAACTAAAACTTTATCCACTAAATCACTAAACTAATTGACTTTGGTCGAATCAGTCCTAAAAATTTAAACTTTAACCTCGTAATCACTAAATTAATTGAAACTTTATCCAACAAATCACTAAACTAATTGACCTAGGTCTAATTGATCCTAAAAATTATAACTCTTAATACACTAAATTACTAAACTGATTGACCTAGGTCAAATCAGTCCTAAGAATATGAACTTTGAACTCTTAATCACTAAATTAACTGAAACTTTATCCAATAATTCACTAAACTAATTGACCTAGGTCTAATTGATCCTAAAAATAACAAATTGATCCTAAAAATTCAAACTGTATCAACTTAATGACTAAACTAATTGACGTAGGTCAAATTGAACATAAAAATTTGAACTTTATCCACTAAAAATTTGTACTTTATCCACTAATGCACTAAATCAATTGACCTAGGTCAAATTGATCCTAAAATCTAAAACTTTATCAACTAAATCACTAAACTGATTCACCTAGGTCAAATCGGTCCTAAAAATGTGAACTTTAAACTCTTAATCACTAAATTAACTGAAACTTTATCCAATAAATCACTAAACTAATTGACCTAGGTCTAATTGATCCTAAAAATAACAAATTGATCCTAAAAATTCGAACTTTATCAACTTAATCACTAAACTAATTGACGTAGGTCAAATTGAACCTAAAAATTTGAACTTTATCCACTAAAAATTTGTACTTTATCCACTAATGCACTAAATCAATTGACCTAGGTCAAATTGATCCCAAAAGCTAAAACTTTATACACTAAATTAATCACTAAGAATGTGAACTTTAAACTCTTAATCACTAAATTAACTGAAACTTTATCCAATAATTCACTAAACTAATTGACCTAGGTCGAATCAGTCCTAAAATTTTTAACTTTAACCTCGTAATCACAAAATTAATTTACACTTTATCCAATAAATCAATAAACTAATTGACCTAGGTCAAATTGATCCTAAAAATTTGAACTTTATCCACTAAAAACTAAAACTTTATCCACTAAATCACTAAACTAATTGCCTTTGGTCGAATCAGTCCTATAATTTTTAACTTTAACCTCGTAATCACAAAATTAATTTAAACTTTATCCAATAAATCAATAAACTAATTGACCTAGGTCAAATTGATCCTAAAAATTAGAACTTTATCCACTAAAAACTAAAACTTTATCCCCTAAATCACTAAACTAATTGACTTTGGTCGAATCAGTCCTAAAAATTTAAACTTTAACCTCGTAATCACTAAATTAATTGAAACTTTATCCAATAAATCACTAAACTAATTGACCTAGGTCTAATTGATCCTAATTAAAAATTATAACTCTTAATACACTAAATTACTAAACTGATTGACCTAGGTCAAATCAGTCCTAAAAATATGAACTTTAAACTTTTAATCACTAATGTAATGGTAAATTTAACCAATAATTCACTAAACTAATTGACCTAGGTCTAATTGATCCTAAAAATTATAACTCTTAATACACTAAATTACTAAACTGATTGACCTACGTCAAATCAGTCCTAAGAATGTGACTTTAAACTCTTAATCACTAAATTAACTGAAACTTTATCCAATAAATCACTAAACTAATTGACCAAGGTCTAATTGATCCTAAAAATAACAAATTGATCCTAAAAATTCGAACTGTATCAACTTAATCACTAAACTAATTGTCCTAGGTCAAATTGATCCTAAAAATTCGAACTTTATCTACTAAAAACTAAAACTTTATCCACTAAATCACTAAACTAATTGACTTTGGTCGAATCAGTCCTAAAAATTTTAACTTTAACCTCATAATCACTAAATTAATTGAAACTTTATCCAATAAATCACTAAACTAAGTGACCTAGGTCAAAATGATCCTAAAAATTTGAACTTTATCCACTAAAAACAAAAACTTTATCCACTAAATCACTAAACTAATTGACTTTGGTCGAATCAGTCCTAAAAATTTAAACTTTAACCTCATAATCACTAAAATAATTGAAACTTTATCCAATAAATCACTAAACTAACTGACCTAGGTCTAATTGATCCTAAAAATTATAACTCTTAATACACTAAATTAGTAAACTGATTGACCTAGGTCAAATCAGTCCTAAGAATATGAACTTTAAACTCTTAATCACTAAATTAACTGAAACTTTATCCAATAATTCACTAAACTAATTGACCTAGGTCTAATTGATCCTAAAAATAACAAATTGATCTTAAAAATTCAAACTGTATCAACTTAATGACTAAACTAATTGACGTAGGTCAAATTGAACCTAAAAATTTGAACTTTATCCACTAAAAATTTGTACTTTATCCACTAATGCACTAAATCAATTGACCTAGGTCAAATTGATCCTAAAAGCTAAAACTTTATCAACTAAATCACTAAATTGATTCACCTAGGTCCAATCAGTCCTAAGAATGTGAACTTTAAACTCTTAATCACTAAATTATCTGAAACTTTATCCAATAAATCACTAAACTAATTGACCTAGGTCTAATTGATCCTAAAAATAACAAATTGATCCTAAAAATTCGAACTTTATCAACTTAATCACTAAACTAATTGACGTAGGTCAAATTGAACCTAAAAATTTGAACTTTATCCACTAAAAATTTGTACTTTATCCACTAATGCACTAAATCAATTGACCTAGGTCAAATTGAGCCTAAAAGCTAAAACTTTATACACTAAATTAATCACTAAGAATGTGAACTTTAAACTCTTAATTACTAAATTAACTGAAACTTTATCCAATAATTCACTAAACTAATTGACCTAGGTCGAATCAGTCCTAAATTTTTTAATTTTAACCTCGTAATCACAAAATTAATTTAAACTTTATCCAATAAATCAATAAACTTATTGACCTAGGTCAAATTGATCATAAAAATTTGAACTTTATCCACTAAAAACTAAAACTTTATCCACTAAATCACTAAACTAATTGACTTTGGTCGAATCAGTCCTAAAAATTTAAACTTTAACCTCGTAATCACTAAATTAATTGAAACTTTATCCAACAAATCACTAAACTAATTGACCTAGGTCTAATTGATCCTAAAAATTATAACTCTTAATACACTAAATTACTAAACTGATTGACCTAGGTCAAATCAGTCCTAAGAATATGAACTTTGAACTCTTAATCACTAAATTAACTGAAACTTTATCCAATAATTCACTAAACTAATTGACCTAGGTCTAATTGATCCTAAAAATAACAAATTGATCCTAAAAATTCAAACTGTATCAACTTAATGACTAAACTAATTGACGTAGGTCAAATTGAACATAAAAATTTGAACTTTATCCACTAAAAATTTGTACTTTATCCACTAATGCACTAAATCAATTGACCTAGGTCAAATTGATCCTAAAATCTAAAACTTTATCAACTAAATCACTAAACTGATTCACCTAGGTCAAATCGGTCCTAAAAATGTGAACTTTAAACTCTTAATCACTAAATTAACTGAAACTTTATCCAATAAATCACTAAACTAATTGACCTAGGTCTAATTGATCCTAAAAATAACAAATTGATCCTAAAAATTCGAACTTTATCAACTTAATCACTAAACTAATTGACGTAGGTCAAATTGAACCTAAAAATTTGAACTTTATCCACTAAAAATTTGTACTTTATCCACTAATGCACTAAATCAATTGACCTAGGTCAAATTGATCCCAAAAGCTAAAACTTTATACACTAAATTAATCACTAAGAATGTGAACTTTAAACTCTTAATCACTAAATTAACTGAAACTTTATCCAATAATTCACTAAACTAATTGACCTAGGTCGAATCAGTCCTAAAATTTTTAACTTTAACCTCGTAATCACAAAATTAATTTACACTTTATCCAATAAATCAATAAACTAATTGACCTAGGTCAAATTGATCATAAAAATTTGAACTTTATCCACTAAAAACTAAAACTTTATCCACTAAATCACTAACAAATTAATTTAAACTTTATCCAATAAATCAATAAACTAATTGACCTAGGTCAAATTGATCCTAAAAATCCCCTAAATCACTAAACTAATTGACTTTGGTCGAATCAGTCCTAAAAATTTAAACTTTAACCTCGTAATCACTAAATTAATTGAAACTTTATCCAATAAATCACTAAACTAATTGACCTAGGTCTAATTGCCAATAATTCACTAAACTAATTGACCTAGGTCTAATTGATCCTAAAAATTATAACTCTTAATACACTAAATTACTAAACTGATTGACCTACGTCAAATCAGTCCTAAGAATGTGAACTTTAAACTCTTAATCACTAAATTAACTGAAACTTTATCCAATAAATCACTAAACTAATTGACCAAGGTCTAATTGATCCTAAAAATAACAAATTGATCCTAAAAATTCGAACTGTATCAACTTAATCACTAAATAGGTCAAATCCTTTCGAACTTTATCTACTAAAAACTAAAACTTTATCCACTAAATCACTAAACTAATTGACTTTGGTCGAATCAGTCCCCTCATAATCACTAAATTAATTGAAACTTTATCCAATAAATCACTAAACTAATTGACCTAGGTCAAATTGATCCTAAAAATTTGAACTTTATCCACTAAAAACAAAAACTTTATCCACTAAATCACTAAACTAATTGACTTTGGTCGAATCAGTCCTAAAAATTTAAACTTTAACCTCGTAATCACTAAATTAATTGAAACTTTATCCAACAAATCACTAAACTAATTGACCTAGGTCTAATTGATCCTAAAAATTATAACTCTTAATACACTAAATTACTAAACTGATTGACCTAGGTCAAATCAGTCCTAAGAATATGAACTTTGAACTCTTAATCACTAAATTAACTGAAACTTTATCCAATAATTCACTAAACTAATTGACCTAGGTCTAATTGATCCTAAAAATAACAAATTGATCCTAAAAATTCAAACTGTATCAACTTAATGACTAAACTAATTGACGTAGGTCAAATTGAACATAAAAATTTGAACTTTATCCACTAAAAATTTGTACTTTATCCACTAATGCACTAAATCAATTGACCTAGGTCAAATTGATCCTAAAATCTAAAACTTTATCAACTAAATCACTAAACTGATTCACCTAGGTCAAATCGGTCCTAAAAATGTGAACTTTAAACTCTTAATCACTAAATTAACTGAAACTTTATCCAATAAATCACTAAACTAATTGACCTAGGTCTAATTGATCCTAAAAATAACAAATTGATCCTAAAAATTCGAACTTTATCAACTTAATCACTAAACTAATTGACGTAGGTCAAATTGAACCTAAAAATTTGAACTTTATCCACTAAAAATTTGTACTTTATCCACTAATGCACTAAATCAATTGACCTAGGTCAAATTGATCCCAAAAGCTAAAACTTTATACACTAAATTAATCACTAAGAATGTGAACTTTAAACTCTTAATCACTAAATTAACTGAAACTTTATCCAATAATTCACTAAACTAATTGACCTAGGTCGAATCAGTCCTAAAATTTTTAACTTTAACCTCGTAATCACAAAATTAATTTACACTTTATCCAATAAATCAATAAACTAATTGACCTAGGTCAAATTGATCATAAAAATTTGAACTTTATCCACTAAAAACTAAAACTTTATCCACTAAATCACTAAACTAATTGCCTTTGGTCGAATCAGTCCTATAATTTTTAACTTTAACCTCGTAATCACAAAATTAATTTAAACTTTATCCAATAAATCAATAAACTAATTGACCTAGGTCAAATTGATCCTAAAAATTAGAACTTTATCCACTAAAAAACTAAAACTTTATCCCCTAAATCACTAAACTAATTGACTTTGGTCGAATCAGTCCTAAAAATTTAAACTTTAACCTCGTAATCACTAAATTAATTGAAACTTTATCCAATAAATCACTAAACTAATTGACCTAGGTCTAATTGATCCTAATTAAAAATTATAACTCTTAATACACTAAATTACTAAACTGATTGACCTAGGTCAAATCAGTCCTAAAAATATGAACTTTAAACTTTTAATCACTAATGTAATGGTAAATTTAACCAATAATTCACTAAACTAATTGACCTAGGTCTAATTGATCCTAAAAATTATAACTCTTAATACACTAAATTACTAAACTGATTGACCTACGTCAAATCAGTCCTAAGAATGTGACTTTAAACTCTTAATCACTAAATTAACTGAAACTTTATCCAATAAATCACTAAACTAATTGACCAAGGTCTAATTGATCCTAAAAATAACAAATTGATCCTAAAAATTCGAACTGTATCAACTTAATCACTAAACTAATTGTCCTAGGTCAAATTGATCCTAAAAATTCGAACTTTATCTACTAAAAACTAAAACTTTATCCACTAAATCACTAAACTAATTGACTTTGGTCGAATCAGTCCTAAAAATTTTAACTTTAACCTCATAATCACTAAATTAATTGAAACTTTATCCAATAAATCACTAAACTAAGTGACCTAGGTCAAAATGATCCTAAAAATTTGAACTTTATCCACTAAAAACAAAAACTTTATCCACTAAATCACTAAACTAATTGACTTTGGTCGAATCAGTCCTAAAAATTTAAACTTTAACCTCATAATCACTAAAATAATTGAAACTTTATCCAATAAATCACTAAACTAACTGACCTAGGTCTAATTGATCCTAAAAATTATAACTCTTAATACACTAAATTAGTAAACTGATTGACCTAGGTCAAATCAGTCCTAAGAATATGAACTTTAAACTCTTAATCACTAAATTAACTGAAACTTTATCCAATAATTCACTAAACTAATTGACCTAGGTCTAATTGATCCTAAAAATAACAAATTGATCTTAAAAATTCAAACTGTATCAACTTAATGACTAAACTAATTGACGTAGGTCAAATTGAACCTAAAAATTTGAACTTTATCCACTAAAAATTTGTACTTTATCCACTAATGCACTAAATCAATTGACCTAGGTCAAATTGATCCTAAAAGCTAAAACTTTATCAACTAAATCACTAAATTGATTCACCTAGGTCCAATCAGTCCTAAGAATGTGAACTTTAAACTCTTAATCACTAAATTATCTGAAACTTTATCCAATAAATCACTAAACTAATTGACCTAGGTCTAATTGATCCTAAAAATAACAAATTGATCCTAAAAATTCGAACTTTATCAACTTAATCACTAAACTAATTGACGTAGGTCAAATTGAACCTAAAAATTTGAACTTTATCCACTAAAAATTTGTACTTTATCCACTAATGCACTAAATCAATTGACCTAGGTCAAATTGAGCCTAAAAGCTAAAACTTTATACACTAAATTAATCACTAAGAATGTGAACTTTAAACTCTTAATTACTAAATTAACTGAAACTTTATCCAATAATTCACTAAACTAATTGACCTAGGTCGAATCAGTCCTAAATTTTTTAATTTTAACCTCGTAATCACAAAATTAATTTAAACTTTATCCAATAAATCAATAAACTTATTGACCTAGGTCAAATTGATCATAAAAATTTGAACTTTATCCACTAAAAACTAAAACTTTATCCACTAAATCACTAAACTAATTGACTTTGGTCGAATCAGTCCTAAAAATTTAAACTTTAACCTCGTAATCACTAAATTAATTGAAACTTTATCCAACAAATCACTAAACTAATTGACCTAGGTCTAATTGATCCTAAAAATTATAACTCTTAATACACTAAATTACTAAACTGATTGACCTAGGTCAAATCAGTCCTAAGAATATGAACATTAAACTCTTAATCACTAAATTAACTGAAACTTTATCCAATAATTCACTAAACTAATTGACCTAGGTCTAATTGATCCTAAAAATAACAAATTGATCCTAAAAATTCAAACTGTATCAACTTAATGACTAAACTAACTGACGTAGGTCAAATTGAACCTAAAAATTTGAACTTTATCCACTAAAAATTTGTACTTTATCCACTAATGCACTAAATCAATTGACCTAGGTCAAATTGATCCTAAAAGCTAAAACTTTATCAACTAAATCACTAAACTGATTCACCTAGGTCAAATCAGTCCTAAGAATGTAAACTTTAAACTCTTAATCACTAAATTATCTGAAACTTTATCCAATAAATCACTAAACTAATTGACCTAGGTCTAATTGATCCTAAAAATAACAAATTGATCCTAAAAATTCGAACTTTATCAACTTAATCACTAAACTAATTGACATAGGTCAAATTGAACCTAAAAATTTGAACTTTATCCACTAAAAATTTGTACTTTATCCACTAATGCACTAAATCAATTGACCTAGGTCAAATTGAGCCTAAAAGCTAAAACTTTATACACTAAATTAATCACTAATAATGTGAACTTTAAACTCTTAATCACTAAATTAACTGAAACTTTATCCAATAATTCACTAAACTAATTGACCTAGGTCGAATCAGTCCTAAAATTTTTAACTTTAACCTCGTAATCACAAAATTAATTTACACTTTATCCAATAAATCAATAAACTAATTGACCTAGGTCAAATTGATCATAAAAATTTGAACTTTATCCACTAAAAACTAAAACTTTATCCACTAAATCACTAAACTAATTGACTTTGGTCGAATCAGTCCTAAAAATTTAAACTTTAACCTCGTAATCACTAAATTATTTGAAACTTTATCCAATAAATCACTAAACTAATTGACCTAGGTCTAATTGATCCTAAAAATTATAACTCTTAATACACTAAATTACTAAACTGATTGACCTACGTCAAATCAGTCCTAAGAATGTGAACTTTAAACTCTTAATCACTAAATTAACTGAAACTTTATCCAATAAATCACTAAACTAATTGACCTATGTCTAATTGATCCTAAAAATAACAAATTGATCCTAAAAATTCGAACTGTATCAATTTAATCACTAAACTAATTGTCCTTGGTCAAATTGATCCTAAAAATTTGAACTTTATCTACTAAAAACTAAAACTTTATCCACTAAATCACTAAACTAATTGACTTTGGTCGAATCAGTCCTAAAAATTTTAAATTTAACCTCATAATCACTAAATTAATTGAAACTTTATCCAATAAATCACTAAACTAAGTGACCTAGGTCAAATTGATCCTAAAAATTTGAACTTTATCCACTAAAAACTAAAACTTTATCCACTACATCACTAAACTAATTGACTTTGGTCGAATCAGTCCTAAAAATTTAAACTTTAACCTCATAATCACTAAATTAATTGAAACTTTATCCAATAAATCACTAAACTAACTGACCTAGGTCTAATTGATCTTAAAAATTATAACTCTTAATACACTAAATTACTAAACTGATTGACCTAGGTCAAATCAGTCCTAAGAATGTGAACTTTAAACTCTTAATCACTAAAATAATGGTTAATTTAACCAATAATTCACTAAACTAATTGACCTAAGTCTAATTGATCCTAAAAATTATAACTCTTAATACACTAAATTACTAAACTGATTGACCTAGGTCAAATCACTCTTAAGAATGTGAACTTTAAACTCTTAATCACTAAATTAACGGAAACTTTATCCAATAAATCACTAAACTAATTGACCTAGGTCTAATTGATCCTAAAAATAACAAATTGATCCTAAAATTCGAACTTTATCGACTTAATCACTAAACTAATTGTCCTAGGTCAAATTGATCCTAAAAATTTGAACTTTATCCACTAAACTGATTGACCTAGGTCAAATCAGTCCTAAAAATGTGATCTTTAAACTCTTAATCACTAAATTAACTGAAACTTTATCCAATAATTCACTAAAATAATTGAAACTTTATCCACTAAATCACTAAACTAATTGAATGTTACTAAATTAATATTATACTTAATATTTGTTAATATTCAATACATAATTTTGTGCTAAGGAAATATATTTAGTACATAATCTTGTTACATTAGCTTTTTGATTGGGAAGCTGGGTAATTAATCATGCAGGCCTTATTTCAATGTAATTGGGCCACACGCAGCCCAAATGCGAAAAACAAGTTCAGATAACTCTCCATTCTCACTATCACTCGAACACACATGCGCACTGTCACTGCCTCTGACTATTAGGGTTAGGTTAGCGTAACACACGAAATTTTTCAATTTCGCCTCCGTCCACACAAGTCGTCGTTGATAATCGACCCCCTTAGCCGCATCCATCGTTGCGGCGACTGCACCTCAGTGAAGACAACGACGTAGTTGATACACCTCAAAGAAGACGAGGCATATCTCATCTCTGCATCTCATCAAACCAGGTACCAATCTCATTTACTAGTTTTCAGTTTTAGCCGTTGTATGAATATTGAAAAGTTCAAGGTGCTTTGAATATTATATTCCATGGAATGAACCCCGAAATTGCACATTTACATAACCCCAAATCAAACACTTATAGTCACAAAATCTCTTCATAATTTTTTGGATTATCAATTGAGACCACCATTACGAACCTTTGAAATGCAACGAAAAACCTATGCTAATGAATTTTTAATTTAACTAAATTATGATAGTTATGTTTATAAGTTTAGATAATTATTTTTAATTTTATAATGTTAACATAAGCTATGCTGATGTATTTGGTTTATGATTGGTTTTGTAATGTTATAATAAAAGCTATGCTGAAGAATTTTGTCTCTGCTACTCATTTTGTTGCCAGTGTAATCAATGGCTGGAGATAAGCAGTTCGAGACAGGGATTATTTTGGGACGGGTACAGAATATATTCTAAATAATTACACTAAACATTTGCTACACTTATACATATGGAGATATGGTGACAATTTTACTTTTTCCACACAGGATTTAATTTCTATCCCCCCATCCTTCTATAACCGATGGGGGAATGTGATTCCACACAATGTCTCATTTGAAGATATCCCCGGAAACATATTTGAGGCACAGATAGTAATCGTGGAAGGTCGTCCATATTTTCGCACGGATACGGCACGTATTAGGAATCTCTACTGGATTACAACTGGATGTCTAGTGAGGTTTACATACATCCGCGGTTCACGGTTCCGCATTTTCATCCCAATGGTAGCTGGGCATCAAAATATACATGAAGGAAGCTAGTCTGAGCCAGATGAAGACAGCGAGCCTGAGCCAGAACAAGAGAGCCAATTTGATCCCGAACAGGACAGCGATTCCGAGCCTGAAAATGTCAATGCCAATGCTGAAGAAGTCGAATCTGACTCGGACCCGTCAAGCACTGTCACCAACTAGTAATAATAGTCTACATAAGGACCATTAGAGTTTTTTTCTCCTTTAAAAAGTGTATGACTTAGTTTGACATTACTTGTAATGTAAATTATATGACATTCTTGTACATATATTTCCTTATGACTGAGTGTGTTTAACGAGCCAGTTATTGATGTTCAATCACTATATAAAAACTTAACCTGGCTAATCTATGACCGTATTAAAAAAAAAAAAATTCATCTTCAACTTGTCTTCATCTTTTTTTTTATTTATGAGATACTTTTTTTTTTATGAAAACCTAGTCTTCATCTTTTGAAGCTGCTTGCAATGTTCCAAAAAATATACCCATAACAAGCAAAAACAAAACACACATCAACCACTAAATTAAAAATGACAATACAAATAATTGCAACATAGAACCACTTAATTCAAACTAAAATACATTCCAACTACAACATTGTTCACAGATTTGCCAAAAATTAAAATTATAAATTATAAAAAGCATTCATCCTGTCCTACTTATCATTGCACAAAGGGCAACCAGAAAATTTATGATGCAAAACCCAAATGCAACCACAATAGCCAAGTATAATGATCCACACTTCTCTTCAACCAACTGTAATTTATTCTTCCATTGTCCAACCTCCATCCTCAAATCCATCAACTGGTCTGCCAGCCTTGTCACCTTCGCATCTTCCATCTCCTTTCCATCATCGTAACTTGACCCATGTTCATAACTCTCCATTCCAGAAACCCAACCTGAAAAACCACATACCTTGCAAAGATAAAACAATCTATTAGGATTATTATCGGTTCCACTCACTTTGATATCTGTTGGCCTCCCACACTTGCAAACCTTCTTCCGCTGTCTCACTACAATCGCTTTGCTGTCACCAATGCTTGATGAAGATGCCATTGAAAGGAGGTGGTCCAGTCCAGTAAGCCCGTTCCCAACAACAAAGATGGGGGTTCGGTGACGACAAAACCTTATAGCAAAGCTTTAGAATAATAATAATAAAAATGATTTAATGATCAAGTACAATGTTACTCTATCAAGTACATGGTACACTGCCTGAGGGATTCAAAATCTGCTTGGTGTGTCCATGTTAACAATCTCTGCGACAAAGGACAAAAAATGTTACTAAAAAATGCACATAAATATGGCCACTATAATATATCCAAACAATAAATGGTGACAATACTGGACCATTAACCACAACTGCCTAATAAGGCAATATTCAAAATTTGAATCCAAATGCATTTGTTCCGTGGCCCATTTTCCAGAAAACCGAAGGATTTAATAATGAGATACTGCCACAGATGGACCGATTGTATACATAGGTGGCCCATTAACGTCTATGACAAAAAAAAATTAAACGCAATCTATAATTGGACCGAGTTGGGTGTATTGGCGATTTATTAAGTAAGGCCCTAAATAAACTAAAGAAAGCAGACACTGATACAGGCCCATTAGGTGTCTGACGACCCGGGTACTCATCTTCACAACCCAAAAATCCTTTAGGTCACAACCGAACGTTTTTTATGGCAACCACCGACAACACCGTCTACCAAAGCACCGACAAAACAACCCCCAATATCATAACCAACACCGTCTACCAAAGCACGAGGAGTAAAACGATGAACGGATGAATAAAAAAAAATGGCAACCGAGATTCAATGTAGACTAACTTCTCTTCAAATCGTTCCTTCAACATCCAACCAATACAGTTACAGACAGCCAACAATAATCTTTTTTTACTGACACCAAACGATACCATTCAGTAAAGGAAGGGAGAAAGGGAATCGATTTTTCCATGGCCACTGGAAGCAGGCTTTTATCTGACTAATTCATTTTATGTTTTGAAATAATCATAAAATAACTTAAATCTATTTTTGTTTTAAAAGCAGGGTGTCATAAAACAATATGGCAGGATCAGTGCTTAAGTTGCAAATCAGTAAATCATTTCATTTTACCCGCTGAACAGTTAACAGGTTCCAAGCTAGCTGTTATTAAACAGATCCGACGGCCCACCTCGCATCTTCACAACCCGGAGCAAGTTACACCCGATTTTACCTGGTGCATTGAAGACGGAACCTACGTGAAGTAGTATAACATGTTTCTAACAGTATGCTTTTGGAATGTTGGTTGGTAACATTTGTAGTTTTAAAACAATTTTTTCTTTCATGTGTTCTAGATTATCCAAATATTTTACATTTTATACCTTTAAGGCCCAATGATACATTTGGAGCTTTAGGATCGATACTCATTGTTAATTACTGTTATATGGATTCACCCATTTAGAGATTCACTTTTGATTTGAATGAAACTTCTCAACTTGCAAATGGATACAACAAAGCGATAATATAATTCTTACAATTTTTTGAATTAAGTACAAAGTTTTGTAGATAAATATATATATATATATATATATATATATATATATATATTTTGAAGAGTTGTAGATAAATACTTAAAAGGTATAAAATTTGCAAGATGCTAGAACAAAATGCCAACCAAGTTACTTAGTTATATTCCATTAAAGCCTTTTATTTTCATTTGTTTAGCTAAAACATGTTTTAGCAAACTTACGCATAACTTTAAGCATTTTGCTTAGGTAAAAGCTCTTCACACATGCAAATTTTGAAGTTTTCAACTTCTCGGTGGCATATAGCTACTGTAAGCCACTGTTATTTTCAAAATCGAGACATAAAATGCTAGAGTCCATAAACAAATTGAAAACTATAGTTATAAAATCTTGGTAATGACTAGCATGAAGCACCTTCTCATATGCCTCATGGATGAGGCACTATTTTTCACCTGATTAACTTGCTATCATAGGTAAGTACTTTATTTTATAAAAAAAAGTTTTATTTTGAAATTTCATTTCTACCCCTACTTCTTAGTCTCACCACCACCCCAACTCCTCACCACCACCCCCACTCCTCTGACCCAGATCCAGCCACCCCACGTAAACGACATTTGTAGATTTCGGTGTTGAGAACCACAAATTTCTCTTCCAAACGACGCTTGTCGAAGTTTCCGGTTCTTGGGAGGGTGGTGGATCGGGCTGAGTCGAAGTGGTGGGCAGATCCACGGAGAGTTGTCGACTTTGTAGTTTTCCATCATACTGTATATGTTATCACTGATGAGGCGAAGATAGGGGTATTGAGCCTAAATTCTACAACTTTGAAATTTCTTGAACTAAACAATGTTCCCTTGCTTAAGTCCTCAAATCTTAAGTTGGTTAGCTATGATGGGAAGCTTTTAGCAGTTCATTTTGAACCCTGGAAAAAATTAGAAGTGTACAAGATAGACTTCTCAAGCATGGATTGGGTCAAGCTGGAAACTTTGAGAGATGTTGCATCGTTTTATTCAAAGGGCACAAAGTGCTTTGGGAGATTTTGAACCCTGAGTTTTCCATCATGAAGGTGTTTCCTGGGGATGGATGGGGGAGGCGGTGGAGACCCACGTGTTGAAGTTGAATGGTGGTTGGTGGGGTGGGAGGATGGCTGGTGTTGGGAGGGGTAAAGGGCAAAATTGACATTTTCAATTTTTTGGGTTACGTTTATCACCAGGCCAAGGTTACTTTTTATTTTTTTTGGACCATCACATCTAGATCGTTAATTAATTTAATAATAAATCTAATGGATAAAACCGATGACTCATGGATTAGGCACTTGTTGAAGTGCCTCATTCGAGCCATCACCACCAAAATCTTACCACACAATATAGTACTGTTCATTAAACTATAGCAGCATTTCATCCCTACAATTGACATAGTTGGACAATCATTATTAGTTTATTTGAAGGAGTTCTCACTCATATTTTTGTCAAGTAATTGGTTATCTACTAAATTTTATCAAATTAAAATATGAGATCAAGGTTCATGTGATTTGTTTAAGTTATCTCAGTTAGAAATTC
The DNA here is from genome assembly GCA_035048595.1 of Echinosophora koreensis. Taxonomy (NCBI): domain Eukaryota; kingdom Viridiplantae; phylum Streptophyta; class Magnoliopsida; order Fabales; family Fabaceae; genus Echinosophora; species Echinosophora koreensis. The sequence goes on along the minus strand of JAPCYP010000125.1, from coordinate 264,948 downwards.
ATTTTTTTTCCTTCCATCTAAAATCTTCAAAGATGGAGAAACAATAATACCGAAGAAATCATATTCTACATTAAAAAGTACTTGTAGAAAAATTATCTCTATCTTTATGCTAAGCCAAGTTTAAATCAATTTTTATTCTTGAATAAATTATTTTCACTAGAGCCCAGCAAATCAGTTCATAGTAAATAATGGGTCTAAGATAGTGTTTGGGAAAGATAATTTTTCTTATTTTAGCTATTTTTTAGCTAAAAAGTTGTTTCATAGATAATCTATCATGTCTGAGTCTCTAGCTTAACATTTAAAAAAAAACTTTTATTAAAAAAAGAAACAGTTTAAAGCCATCTGAAAGATTTTAGTTTAATATTTTTGTAATTTGATTATTTTTAAATCCCGAAACTTTCTTCCTTTACCCCTACGAAATTAATTTTCAAACATATTAAATTATACAAATAATTTCATACCCTTTTTCATAGTTTATTATGTAAAAGTAATTTTTTTTGCACCACCCAAACAAAATAGATTATCTTAAAATCGTTTTTCAGTAAACATACCTAAACAAAAACAGATTCTGATTATAATCGATTATCACAATAAATTAATTATCAGCATAATTTATTTTTTCCAGCTTTTTAAACACACTCTAAATGGACTTGGCTTGTAGTTCAGAAAAGGGCTTGGTGTTGGGGGTGTTCGCGGATTGAAATGAATCGGTTTTGAACTAAAAAAACCATCTGATCCAATGATAAAAACAACATACAATTTCGATTGGATCGATTTGCTTCCTTAAAAAATCCAATCCAATCCAACCCAATCAAATGCAGTTTGGATAATTCGGTTTTTGTCATATTTTATTTTTGTTTCTTATGTCAAATGTCATTTTTTACTTATTAAATAGTGGACAAAAGATAATCTTCATTTAAGTGAGTTAGTTTTGCTCAATACTTATTTTAACATATCTTTATATTAGAACAGTAGAACCTTTATAAAAGGATCAACTATTTGTTGCTAACTAATCATTATTTAATTTGATGACGAGTGAGAAAAAAAGCTAGAGAATTCTTGACAAAATTTTAATTTGAGAGTTTGAGAAAAAATAATTATTGATATTTTTTAATACGTTCTTTTATGTTAAATATTCTTTTATGTTAATTCTCTATATCTACTATCACTTATCCTATTTTTTTTCTTTGAATCGGCTACAAATAAATTATAGCTAATTATTTTTCAAATTTAATTAATTGATTTCCTATTTTTCATGTTTACTCAATCAAGTATATATATGTTATGCATCAAAACTTTTAGCAAATATAACTTCAAGACATTAATATTTATCCTAAATAGTCTCATATGTGTCATTCCAACAAAATCATTAAAGATAACGAGGGACATAAAAGCATGAAAAACAATGTTCAAGTATAAGTAATACTATAATTTAAAAAATAATATTCTATGTATATAAAAGATCGGTTTGGATTTCACCGGGGATCTAAAATTCGATCAAATCCAATGTGAAAAAAAAAACAGTTTTTTGGTTTTCAGTTTTCCATTTTTTCAGTTTTGGATTTTTGATTCGTTCAGTTTTTCGATTCGATTTTTACGGTTTGGATCGGCTTGGATATGTTGATCTCCTACTTGGTACGGTTACCTTATCCAACATTATTCATCAAAAAGAAAATATGATATTTGCGTTTATCCAAATATTTATATGAGAACTGTAATAAATAAGTTTTTTTTTTTAGGCAAACTGTAATAAGTAATTTTTTTTTTTTGAAACAAACTGTAATAAGTAATTTGAAAAGGAGAAAAATGAGTTCTCATTCTCTGCTCTTATAGAGATACCCAGAAAAACAGTGCAAATTTCTCTCTCCCTCTTCTTCATACAACGATTTTGGAATAAAGACCTAAAGTGGTCCTTTAAAATTTTTTAAATAACCTAGTTTGATCCCTGAAAAAAAAGGGATAATTCGATCCCCCAAATTTTATAATAGGAGATAATTTGGTCCCTCAAATTTTATAACGGGGATACTCTGATTTCTCCATAAGGATCAAATTGTCCCCGTTATAAAATTTGGGGACCAAATTGTTATTTATTTTTTTTAGGAACCAAGCTGAGTTATTAGAAAAATTTGAGGGATCACTTTGGATCTTAAGTCATGATTATGCAATTCCGAGTCTTACATGTCAATTCTTCTCGGATTGCTTCCATTCGAGAGCTCCAATTTTTGAATTCGTTCAGTTCGTGTTCGGTGATGGCGGAAAACTTCGATTGCGTCGACGAATTAGGGTTTCGATTCGTTCAATTCCAAACGCCACTGAAGCTTCGGGAGCAACAATTGTATGCTCAGCGTGATTCCAGGCACAATTACAGGTACCGCGTCAATACCATTGGTCTCAATTGGATAACCGAGAAACCCTCAGTCCCTCACACAAATAGCGAGATTTTTTTTAAATAAAAAAATATGACAGAAGTCGTTTGAGCTTGTCAGCTTTGCATGTGAAGAAGAATTAAAAAAACTAATAATGGATGCAAGATATAGTGATACATCATACACCAAATAATTTTTTGTTTAGAGTAAATACTTAATTTGGTCCCTAAAATTATGAAGTAGTATCAATCTGATCCCTGAAATTATCAAAATTTTAAATTAGTCCCTGAAATTATAAAACGGTGGTCAACTTAGTCGCTCCATTAAAAATGATATGGACTAAGTTGATATTAAGTTTGCAGTTTCAGGGACTTAATTGATATTAAGTGTGTAAAATGAGGGACTAAATTGATACTAACTTATCATTCATGGATGCTTTTGTAATTTCGATAATTTCAAGGATCAAGTTGATACTAACTCACAATTTCCGGGACCAAATTGGTTATTTACTCTTATTTAGTTGAAGAGTAATTCTCAAATCTCAACGGCTTTGATTTATTAACAGTTATTAAAAGGAGTAAACGCCTAAAGTAGTCCCTCAAATTTTTTGAGTAGGTCAGTTTGGTCCCTAAAAAAATAAAATGACAATTCGGTTCCCGAAATTTTAAAACAGGGGATAATCTGGTCCTTATGTAGGGATCAATTCGTCCCCGGGACCAAATTGTCCCCTGTAGAGACCAAATTGTCCTTTTTTTAGGGACCAAACTGGGTTACTCAAAAAATTTGGGGGATCATTTTGGACCTTTACTTTATTAAAAATTAGAAATATAATATAAAAAGAGAAAAAAAATACGAACTCATCTAGTGACATATTAATTTTCCCAAGACGACTCTAGAAGTCGTTGAGCCAGTCATGTCAAGAAGAATTAAAAAACTAATGACGGATTAAGGTAAATACAATTTTGTTTAAATAATCGCACTGGGTAATGATATTTGAATACCTGGGTTTAATATCCAAAATTGATACCTTAGTTAATCATGTGTAAATTTTTGGTTAATTTAGTTCATTATATGGTTAATGGGTTATATGAAGCTTATTTTCCATAATCATGTAAATATTTGGTTAATCATATGCAAATATCTAGTTAATTCAGTTTTTTATATGATTAATGGGTCATCATGAATTAACCAAATATTTACACGTGATTAATCACATAATGAACTGAATTAACCAAATATTTATACCGATTAACCAAGGTGTCAACTTTGGATGTCAACTTTGAATGTGTAAATATCATTCCTCGATCGCAATTTGTTCACTATATGCCAAACCATCCTTCCTACTTTTCATTTATTTTATATTTCAATGGGATTATTAAATGTATAACAATCACAACAATAATAATAAAGTAGATTGCTTCAATTGCTTGCCAGGTGGTCCCCTGTGAACGTGAACTGAGAAAGACTAATTATCGAAATAAATAAATGCCAACCTTTGGTGTTAGGTCCAAGCAAATGCTTACTGTCTGGGGACTTCTGCTATAAATCTCAAGGTGCGAATGTTTTTACTGCAACTTCATTTTCAAAACATCTAAATGCTTTTAAGTGATTGTAGGAAGGATTCTGTAGCCTTTTCCTTTTCACTGCTCTCTTAAAGCTTTCTTCTTTTGCATTCATTAGAGCTACTGGTTGTTTAACAGCCTTTGTAGCGATAAAGTATGGACTAATCACAGCTTGATCCATCTTATCTGAAGTGGAGGTTTGTTTCTCTCGCTTAGTCTATTTGTTCATTGACTCTTGTTTTGTTTAATAATATGAAATTTTACTCTCCAAAAGGAAGATAACTATTAACAAAATACATTATTTTTCAAGTATAATTTTCTCACGTGGTTTTAGAGACAAAGCCCTTCTAAAGCGAGCGAAATTTTAAAGTGAGAAAATAAGGATATACCCACCCTTGATTGTAAGAAGGATTCTGTTGCCTTTTCCTTTACACTGCTCTCTTAATGCTTTCTTCTTTTACTTTTGTATTCAATAGAGCTTCTGGTTCTTTGTTGCCTTCGTAGTGGTCAAGTATGGTATGGACTGATCACAGCTTGATCTATTTAGAGTAAAGACCAAAGTGATCCCTCAAATTTTTCGAGTAGCCTAGTTTGGTCCCTAAAAAAAATAAAGGACAATTTGGTTCCCATTGGGGACAATTTGATCCCCCAAATTTTAAAAACGGGAGACAATTCGGTCCCTCCATAAGGACCAGATTGTCCCCCGTTTTAAAATTTTGAGGACCAAATTGTCATTTTATTTTTTTTAGGGACCAAACTGGCCTACTTGAAAAATTTGAGGGACCACTCTTTACTCATTCATTTATTTGAAGTGGATGTTTGTTTCTCTCTTAGTCTATTTGTTCATTCACTCTTGTTTTGTTTAGTATATGAAATTTTACTATCCAAGAGAAAGATAGTTATTAACAGAATACATTATTTTTAAGTGTAATTTTATCTTAATTTTAGTTTTAGCACTTCCCAGTTACTCTTTCATGTTGGAAAAATGAGTTTTAGATTCTTTTAAACAATAGTTATTTTGTTTGATTGACTTCCCAGTTACTCTTTGTTACTCTTATTCTATCTACAGCGCTATTACATGAGGTCAAAGTGAGCTGTGTTAATTCTAGTTACTTTTGGGCATTTTACAGTTTGTGGACCTGCTTTATCTAAATGGTAATGTATTTTTTCCCATTCATCTGTGATGTTATTTGTCGGCCGAAGTAGTAAAGTGTTGTTATTTTTCTTTTATATATTGTAAATAAAGTTTAGGGTTTATATTAATGAATATTAAATAAAAAATAAGGTAGCTGATGTTTACAATCCTGCAACTTATTCAGCGAAATTTAAAATTTTAAAATGTAAACACTTATATAATGCTCAATCGATCTTTATTTACTCTTATTCTATGTGACAGTTCTGTCACATGAGGTCAAAGTGACTCGTGTAATTCTAATTACTTTTGGGCGCGTTGCGGTTTTTGGACCTGCTCTAATCTATATGGTACGTATTTTTTCCCCTTATTTGTGTTGTTATTTGTAGGGTGATGTAATAAAGTGTTGCTATATATTCTTTTATTTATTTTGGATAAAGTTTTGGGTTTATACGATTGAATATTAAATAAAAAATAAGGTAGCTGTTACGGACTGAAAATCAACTAGTAATATTAGGAAACTAGTTCCATGACCCACAACGTGTGGTTCAAGTGGCTAGTAGCTTGGATCCTTTAACCATATGTCCAGGGTTCGAATCCTGATGATGATAATAGAGTTATATCTGTGGGTAGAGGAGTTGTCCCTTAACTGGTACTCTACTTCCTCGGGGGATTAGTCCTACGACTATCAGCTGTGGGGATACCTTGGGTTCCATCCCGGACAAAAAAAGGAAACTAGTTCCTTGGGTACAAACACTATTTTATTGCTTCAACATTAGAGCAATGTTGTGAAAATCAAGATCCTAGCGAGGATCGGGAGGAGGATGGAAGATCGTAACTTGGAGGATCGTAATAAGGATCTTAAGATCCTAGCTAAAGTAGAAAAGTATACTTATACAGTTGAAAATTATACTTATACACGTACATATGCATGAAAAACAATGTAGTTAAGGAAAATCCATAATCATAATTCATAAGAAACCAAATCCAATGCATAACACACAACACAAAAGTTCATAAACATAAATTCATAAGAAAATAGCACAAAAGCATAGCATAATAAGTTCATAGTCCCAGAAGCTTTCAGATTAGTCTTGCCACATCTGACCTAGTCCCAGAAGCTTTTAGATTAGTCTTGCCACTCCCACTCCCACCAGCTTCGTTCCTATTAACACCACTAGCACGGTTACATGAAGCTATTGATGTCTCTTCAAGTAAGAAGAAAAAACCTGTAGCAGAAACAGAGATGAAGAAGAATGTGTTTGAGATGATAGAACAGAGATGTAGAAACCAAAAGCAACCGAACAGAGATGGAGCAGAACGGGGCAGCGTCGACGGCGTGTCTAAAAGAGGAAGAAGGCGACGGCGGTTTGACTGAGACTCTGAGAGAGGGAACAAAGTTTTTGTCTTCGAATGGAAACAGGGGTAGAAAACTCGAACGGTGTTTTAGGGTTTTACTGAAGCGGGTTAAAATTTTAATTTGTTTTAAAAAGCCCGTTTTTTCGAAACGGGTTGGCAAAGGCCCAACCCGCAGCGCTGCTTCTGTTTGGATTGTAGGACTCGCAAAAAACCGCGATTTCAATCGACGATCCCATCTCGATCCCAGGGGGTGACGATCTTTCTCCCGATCTAGCTCGTTACAGTCACTGAAAAACGTAAGATCAAACAATTTTCCGATCTTGCTCTCGATCTTAACAACAATGCATTAGAGGGATCGACAACCTCTCCCTTAAATTATATTGGGGCTAATTATTCTAGCCAGGGTAGTCAAATAGTGCGCGTTCGCGGTGCGATCGCAGTGGTGCAGGGCGGAGCAGCCAGGGCCGCTGGATAGGCGGCGGAGCGGAGTGTTTTTCTGTAGCGGCCGTAGCGGCTGCTAAAGCGACAGAAAAATGCTAGATCGCAGGGATTAGCGGTGCTCTAGAGCCGCTACTACTTCATGGGCCGAGAGAACCCTCGGACGAGCAGTGTTATCAAAAAGCGGCCATGGCGGATTGCGGTGGCGGATTTTTGGCCAACCGCTATTGCCAATTTGTGAAGAATGGCGGCGCCATGGCCACAATGGCGTTTTATGGCGGATTTTTGGCCTTCCGCTATGGTCCGCCATCTGCAATCGATAACACTGTCGACAAGCCATTTCTGGCCACTCCCAACCGTCGGCACCGCTGTTCCACGGCTGGGTTTCCTTCTCCCTCGACTGGGTCTTCATCTCCTGCAGCTGGCTGTTCTTTTCCTGGGGCTGGTACTTCAAATCTAAGGGTTTTTTTTTTTTTTTTTTTTAAAGTTTGGCTCATTCTTTAATCTGGTATTTCTATTCTACCATCTCTTTAACTCACAAATTCTCCATTTTGCCCTTCTTTAACTCCCCAATTCTCTATTTTGCTCTTTCTATTTATTCAAATGACTTGTTTACCCTCACTTACACCCACTAAAATATCTCTTTTACCCTTATTTCTTTTTCTAACTCTTCCTCCACCCCCTTCTCCCTCTCACGTTTTTGTTCTGTTTCAGAGACTCTTCCCCCCCCCTCCCGTCCACTTTCATTCCTCTTTCCCCTTTGCCTCTCCTCCCTCTTTCCTTCTCAGTCCCCCCTTCTTACCTAAAATAGCAGATCTCCCGCTACACGTTATCCCGCAATAGCGTTTTTGGGGTTAGCCGCTACGCTACGCTACGCTATCCAGGATTGATAACTCTGATTCTAGCTCACTGCAGCACTTTTAGCTCTCACTTTTATTTCATTCTTTCTCAGCAGCTGCAACACTGACCTCAGATGCAGTATATGACTAGACTGGTCTTGGCTATAGACCAAAATGTCATTAAAAAAACCTAAAAAATACCTCTGAAGATATGGTGGGAAAATGTCATTCATAAGAGTTTGGAAAATGGATGGTGATCTTGTCAACCCAAATGACATCACCACAAACTCGTAATGACTTTCATGTGTTCTAAAGGCTGTTTTTATGATATCCTCATCTTGCATCCAAATTTGATGATAACTGGACCTTGGGTCCAAATTTGAAGTCAAAACTGTAGTTCCTACTAGTTCATCCAACAATTCATCAATAATAAGATGAGAAATTTGTCCAAGACTGTTATGCCATTCAACGCTCTATAATCCTTGCAAAGACGACAACTCCCATCTCGCCTTTTCACTCAAAACAGGGGGCTCGAGCAGGGACGATAACTAGGCCTTATCATCCTGGTTGTTAACATATCTTCTCATAATATAGGTCTTAGAATTTGGGTTTGGGCCTAACTCAACCCCAAAAGCTAGCTTGTAAGGCAAGGATTGTCCAAGTCTTATAAGCACTACTCAGGCCATATTTCTAGTCGATGTGGGACTTTTAACACACCCCCTCACGCTCAGGACTAGACATCTGAAGCGTGGACTGATACGGGTGGAACAACAGGGATCTCAGCACACACCCTCACGCCCAGGACTGGACATCTGTAGCGTGGACAAATGCGAGTGGAATAACAAAGACCTTGGCCCAATAACAGATCTAGGATAGGCTCTGATACCATCTTAGAATTTGTGATTGGGCCTAACTCAACCCCAAAAACTAGCTTGTAGGGTGATGGATGCTCCTTACTTATAAGCACTATTCCGGCCATATCACTATCCAAAGTGGGACTCCAACACACCCCCCTCACACCCAGGACTGGACATCTGGAGCGTGAAGTTTGTAGGACTGGACATCTGCGGGTGGACCAACGAATCTAACCTGGCTCTGAAACCATCTTAGAATTTGTGTTTTGGGCCTAACTCAACCTTAAAAGCTAGCTTGTAAGGTGAGGATTGCCCAAGTCTTATAAGTACTACTCAGGCCATATCTCTAGTAGATGTGAGACTTTTAACACACCCCCTCATGCTCAGGACTGGACATCTGAAGCGTGGACTGATATGGGTGGAACAACAGGGATCTCAACACACCCCCTCACGCCCAGGATTGGACATCTGGAACGTGGACAAATGCGGGTGGAATAACAAAGATCTTAGCCTAATAACAGATCTAGGATAGGTTCTGATACCATCTTGAATTTGGGCTTTTAGGCCTTACTTAACCTTGCAAAACCGACTTGTAAGGTGAGGATTGCCTAAGCTTTATAAGCACTAGTTAGGCCATATCTCTAGTCGATGTAGGACTCGCAATACACACCCTCACGCTCAGGACCGGACATATGAAGCGTGGACTATTGCAGGTGGAATAACATGGATCTCAACACACCCTCTCATGCCCAGGCCTGGATATCTAGAGCGTGGACAAATTTGGGTGGAATAACAGAGATCTTAGCCCAATAACAGATCTAGGTTAGGCTCTGATACCATCTTAGAATTTGTGATTGGGCCTAGCTCAATCCCAAAAGCTAGCTTGTAGGGTGAGGGATGCTCCTTACTTATAAGCACTCTTCAGGCCATATCACTATCCAATGTGGGACTCCAACACCCCCCCTTCACGCCTAGGACTGGACATTTGGAGCGTGAAGTTTGCAGGACTGGACATCTGAGGGTGGACCAACGGATCTAACCTGGCTCTGATACCATCTTAGAATTTACGTTTTGGGCCTAACTCAACCCAAAAAGCTAGCTTGTAAGGTGATGTTGGAGTCCTATGTTGGATAGTGATATGGCCTGAAGAATGCTTATAAGTAAGGGGTAACCCTCACCCTACAAGCTAGCTTTTGGGGTTGAGTTAGGCCCAAAACACAAATTCTAAGATGGTATTGGAGCCTATCCTAGATCCGTGGGGCACCCGCAGATGTCTAGTCCTGCAAACTTCACGCTTCATATGTCCAGTTCTGGGCGTGAGGGGGATAGTGATATAGCGTGGAGAATGCTTATAAGTAAAGGGCGACCCTCAACCTACAAGCTAGCTTTTGGGTTGAGTTAGGCCCAAAACCCAAATTCTAAGAGGTGAGGATTGCCCAAGTCTTATAAGCACTACTCAGGCCATATCTCTAGTCGATGTGGGACTTTTAACATACCCCCTCATGCTCGGGATTGGACATCTGAAGCGTGGACTGATACGTGTGGAACAACAGGGATCTCAACACACCCCCTCACGCCCAGGACTGGACATCTCTGGAGCGTGGACAAATGCGGGTGGAATAATAAAGATCTTAGCCCAATAACAGATCTAGGATAGGCTCTAATACCATCTTGAATTTGGGCTTTTAGGCCTAACTCAACCCCACAAAACGGACTGGTAAGGTGAGGATTGCCTTAGCCTTATAAGCACTAGTTAGGCCATATCTCTAGTCGATGTAGGACTCGCAACACGCCCCTTACGCTCAGGATCGGACATATGAAGCGTGGACTATTGCCGGTGGAATAACATGGATCTCAACACACGCTCTCACGCCCAGGCCTGGACATCTGGAGCGTGGACAAATTTGGGTGGAATAACAGAGATCTTGGCCCAATAACAGATCTAGGATAGGCTCTGATACCATCTTAGAATTTGTGATTGGGCCTAACTCAACCCCAAAAGCTAGCTTGTTGAGTGAGGGATGCTCCTTACTTATAAGCACTCTTCAGGCTATATCACTATCCAATATGGGACTCCAACACACCCCTCTCACGCCCAGGACTGGACATCTGGTGCATGAAGTTTGCAGGACTGGACATCTGCAGGTGGACCAACGAATCTAACCTGGCTCTGATACCATCTTAGAATTTGGGTTTAAATTTCTCACCGGAGAACAGTGGGTCCACCGGGTAAACACGGTTTTAGGGTTGCCTCTGTCTGGCTCTAGATACCATTTTAAGAATTTGTGATTGGGCCTAACTTAACCCCAAAAGCTAGCTTGTAGAGTGATGCTCCTTACTTATAAGCACTCTTTAGGCCATATCACTATCCAATGTGGGACTCCAACAGTAGGTATGTGTAAGGTCTAGTGTTTGGAATCTGTACCCCCTCCTTGGAGGCAATATGGTTACTATTGGTTAGTTTAGAAAATAATCCCTGAATCCATCCAACACTAGTTTGATCATGCTCAACTCAATATAACACCCCTCTCCTTTGTTTCCTAGAGGCATTCATGGATTTAATGCATGCATACATGTAGGATAGAGATGGGTCCCCATGTATCTCTACTTTTCTTCTCTGCCATATAACCTTAATGTCGAGTTCTCCAAAATTTGCGCTGATCTCCCTTAATTTCTCCAGCATTTAAACCCTAGCACTACATTGGCTCCACCCAATTCAAATAGGAAGAAATCCTCCACAACATTCAGTTTGGGTAGCGCCAATTGCACTTCCCTGCACACTCCTAGACCTTGCACTTGATGCCCATCCTCTAACCTCCAGCATTCTCGTCCTCCCCCCTAACGCCCGTGTTGTTGCCTAAGTTCCCTTTTCCCTTTTCATCCTCACCTCCTGCTCAATTCCCTTGTTGCTGTTGGTCATTCATGCATGTAGAAATTGTAGAAAATTGTATTTCATTATTAGACAAAGTATAGGTGATTATGGCTATATATACAATATACAATATACACAAATTGGCTTATGGGCCCAATATCTAGTACTCTAACACTCCCCCTCAAGATGAAGCTTATAGGTTATACACCAAGCTTGTTACAAATAAACTCAATCCGGGGCCCCCTAAGAGACTTAGTGAAAATATCAGCTAGTTGATCATTAGAACTAATGTAACTAGTGACCAAGGTTCTAAATCGCGGTCGTGGCTTTGGTCACATTGCAGTTTTCGCGATCATGGGTATTGTGGATGCTGCGATGCGGATTGCGGTTGTTGCGGCGTGACGTGATCACAACTTTGCACAAAATTATACAAAAAATATCTATTTTTACTGTACAATTAATAATAGTTTATATTTTATATTTTTTTCGTTATTATGAGATATCCAAAATAAAAAAATTAATTAAACTATGTTTAAATATAAATAAATTAGTGTATATCTACTAATATCTACTAATATTATACACGTCTTAGTACCTTGACATAAATAAATCAATAACTAGTCACATACTCAACAAAGTCCATGCATGATTAATATTTACCTCAAGTCCTTAACATAAATAATTCAAAAACTATTAATATGTTTAACAAAGTTCAAGCAAGACTGATTACCTCACCAATCACCACATGGTAGAATAACGTGGAGGATCATAACCACCACCACCACAATCATTTTGACTATCATTATTTCATGTACCTCCAAATACATAATCAAAAAATCGTGAACTTCTTAGTGGCTCCACTTGTTGTTGTTGGTCATAGGAAAAACTTGATGAAGGGCCATAGGACTCTTGGTAAGTTGTTGAAGGCTGATAATATGGTGGGTCTGGCATAGATGGATAATAGCCATGTGACATGTAAGAAGGATGTTGATAGTATGGTGGATAGTTGCCTTGGCTACCATCGGATGATGCACCGACACCAAAATCACCATAGGATTGTGCAACACTAGATGAGGAAGAATCATCCAACATATCGTTTTGCCTTCTATTTCTCCTAGGATTTGCTCCACCTCTACTGCTGCCACCAATTACATCATCAGAAGGATTTTCATCCCTCCTATATTGAGTTAAGTCAAGTATGAGATTTTGATCACGTCTGAAATATGACTCTTCCTAAAAAGAATGGAATGACCCTTCACCTCTTCCTTGACTTTGTTCTGTATTACCACCACCACCACTACCATTACCACTATTATTACTTGTTGGACTTAAGCCACCATTACCACCACCTTGACTTGGTGTTTCACTTGTGTCTAAATCATCCCCGCCACCTTCTCCTTCATTATCATCATCAGAATCAATAGGGAGCCATTCTAAATTTTGCACTCCATCCAACATTGGCCCTTCTCTCTCCTCAAGCCATGGAGATAAAGGATTTTCCTGAAATATATAATCAAGATTGATTGGGTTGAAACTATTTTCAATCTCTTCTTGGCTTCTCCTTATAGTGTGTCTCATCTTCAGCTTCATATTATAAAATGTAAAGACAAGTTTTTGTAATCTCTAATATTTTAGTCTATTTCTTGTCTTTGTATGGATGTAGCTAAAAGTACTTCAATTTCTCTCACAATTTGAGCTTGTAATGTTCCAAATGTCTCTCGCTTATCCCGAAAAAGTAACAACTACACGCACAAAGGCACTCATAATAATATACTATAGTATTTTCCAATCCAATTATATATCAAATTATAGCATTTTAAACTACTCACTTGATTGATGGCTCTAATTTGATTATCAATGTCTGTTTCCAATTTGTTTATTACTTTTGTGGTTCCATCCAAGGTTTCCTTGGCTACATCACTTCCGTGCACAACTCCAAATTGAAATTGAGAATTGAGAAAATAACCTTATAAATAAAAAAAATAATTAGTATCCCAAAATCAAATTTAAATCTTTCAAAAAAGATTTAAATATATAGGCATACCTGCAGAATGTAGATCAGAATGCATAAAGAACCATCTTTTGTCAATGAGTTCATTATATCGAGTATAATAGTGACAATTCTGTTGAATGGCTTGCTTAGCTCCATCAATTGCTTCATAGATAAAACCCATTGTTGGTTTTTTATCACCATCCACCAATCTCAAAACCTTGACAATTGGCTTAAATACCTTCATTATATCACTAGCCTTACTCCAGAATTCTTTGCTCATCACAATTTTCTCGGCATCATATGCACGTCCTGATTTCTCCTTTCCAAACTTAGACTTCTAGAATTCCTCAGAATCAAACATATTTCTTAAAGCTTGTTTTTGCTCCACACTTGATTCTACCTGCAAAAATTGTGTTCCAAAACGAGTGATTGCTGAATGAATGATCTCCCTGTACCTATGAAGCCTGGATACGTTTTACAATACGGGTACGATACGACACGGATACGGGGAAACGAGAAATTTTTAAAATTTAGGATACGGGTGCGGCTTGGATACGTTAATAAATTTTATAAAAATAATTTATATAAAAGAAAGTTCCAAAAGAAAAAATATAACAGTACAATTATAGTTATTATTGGGCTGAGAATTTTTTTATTGAGCCCAAATCAATGGTTAAATTTATAGTGGTTAACTTTGTTTACTTGAGCCCCAAGTCCAATTGTTAATATAGCCCAAATCAATTGTCCTACTAGAAACCCAAGTAAATTAGCACAAAGCCATCAACCCTCTGGAACATTCCTAAATGCGCCGCAGCCATAAGCTTTCCAGTGGATGAACTGTGGACTAGTGCGAGAATTTCGAGACAAGCGGCGAGGGTGGGGCTTCATGCGTGCTGGGTCTTTGACCGTCGACGGCATGGGAGAGCTTGGTTTGTGACTGTGGACGCTGCTCCTTCCTCGACGTCGTCGCCCTCCTACAATCTGTTCTTGTCTGAGCTCTGACGACGATGCCGACACCGACGCCCAGTCCAGGTACCCATGCTCCGATCATCTTCTTCGGTTACTCTCCAACTTCGTGCCTTATCCGAGCCATGGTAAGCCATATCCGTACTCATACAGTATCCATAATAAAATTTTAAAAATAAAAAATATCGGATACTCGCAGGATACCTATCCGACCATATCGTACTCGTATCCGTGTCAGATATGGATACTCTGGGCTTCCTAGCCTACCACCAGTCTACTTCTTTATGAGACTTACTGTCCAAATGTGGTTGCAAATAAACAAAGTAACTTTCTTTGCTTCATCTAGTACTTTTTGGACATTGGATTTTTTCCTAATATCCTCCAAGCATAAATCCAAGCAATGAGCTGCATACACTGACCAATAAAGACGCGGTCTTTTTTCCATTAATCTCAAACCAGCAGCTTTTAATGCCTTCTCATTGTCAGTGACCACTTGGACAACATTTTCTTCTCCCACCTCCTCCACAACTTTGTCTAGTAATTGAAAGTAATAATCGGTGTTTCTACTGGCAACATTAGAAGCATCAACAAACTTTAAGAACACTGTTCCCTTGCTGTAATAAACTAGAAAATTCATAATGTGCATGTGATTTATGCCATTTGTCCAACCATCGCACATTATAGTAACCCCCCTATCCTTCCATGTTGGTTTTAGTTATTCTATCCATTTTTTCATCTCCTTGTGTTCAGCTTCCAAGTAGACCTCTGAAACCTCATAAGTAGGACATTTAACACCTTGTCCTAACTTTGCAACTTCGGTTAGCAAATTGTGAAACCACGGAGAATTGCACAAGTTCATAGGCAGTCGCTCATATATTATCAATCAAGATATAGCTTCTCCCAACTTTTTACTCAATGTCTTCATCACTCCATCTTTAATTTTAGGTTGCCTCATACTTGTACTCCTAGTCAGATCAACATCAATTGACCTCAAATTACGTTCAAGATCACCTTGTTGTTGTTGGCAAGAAGCTCCACTACTACCACCTACACGAGACCTGCCTCCACCTTCATACATGGAATCTAATGTTCTAGTTTGGCATCTAAAACTTTGCATGTCTTCCCATTGTCTCTGTGACCTTATACTTTCTCGTGTAGCTTATCTGATAGCTGCATATTCATCGAGAAAACCTTCAACCTCATCATCGTCATCATCCCCTCTCAAATTACTCATGAATCCTTCTTTTCTCCTTTTGTAATCTTTTTTCTTTGACTTATTGTCTAACATAAGTTTCATCATATTTTCTCTAACAAATGTTGATACTCTGGCATAAACCTTAACTTCTCCTTGCATGTGGGCAAGATGTTCTTTTAACAGAGTAATTCCACCAATTATCACTCTCCCACAGTATTTACAAACTATATTATTTCTATTTTTTCTAGGTACAAGTGTTCCAAAGTGTCAATCAATATCGTCATTGGGAGCACCTTCTGCTCTACCACTTGGAAACTCTTCTCTTGGTGGCATTGTTTAATCAACCTACAAATAAATTATCCATGATATTAATAATGATTCCATGATCATATATAATATATTCTAACACATCTAATATTAACCTGATAAATTTCATAAACAACTTACTCTAATACGTGTCAAATTAAAATAACGCAATGAAAAAAAAATACACCAATAAAAATAAGGGTTAGAAACATATTACAATTTGTTAAAAATAAGGATTAGAAACAGATTAAAAAACACCAATAATTTATAAATTAAATATTTAAGTTTTTTTAAATTAATATTAATCAGATCAACTCCCCTAATTTAAACTAAAATTTTATTAATTATTTTTGAATAAAATTATCCATGGAATAAAGAGTAGAAACATCTAGACTTTTGAAACAAGATTAAGTTCTAAATTCTTCAGTTTGTTATTTGGTGTATTTTGGTTCAAATGGAATTAAGTTAATTGTGTTACAAAAAATTAAAATAAAAGAGTAGAAACATCTAGATTCTGTTCAATTCTTGTTCATTTCTTCTCTACTCCCCTCTGAGTCTCGATTCTGTTCTGCCTCTCTCCCCAAAATTCAACCTTTTTTTTTCTTCTTCAAAGCACAAAGGAGAATCAATGAGAAGGAGGCTCTTCAAGCTCACTCAGCCACTTCTAGATCTACAGATCTACTCTTCTACACAACATAGCAGTGGACAAGGAAAAGTAGATGCCCAACCTCTGTTATGGCGCGACGACGGCGATGGATCTGGTACAAGGCGGCGGCGGCGGCTACTAAAGCAGCAACTACGGATGCGAACGATGGTGGCGACTCCGAATGCGCGGGGCGACGATGGTAACAGCTCCAGTGGGTGAATCGCAGAGATAGAGAGTGAAGAGGGCAAGAAAGTAGGAACTAGGAATTGATGAATCTCTCAGGTTAAGGTTGATTTGTGACGAAAAAGACAATTTTTTTTATTTTTATACTCAGAAAGAAGAACAGAAACGGGATTGGAGGCTAAAAAATTTCCAGTGCGGTTGTAACGGTGAAATAACGTCCATAATGGCCGTAATGCCGTCTCGTTGTGGTTTTCCTCCGTGATTGCGATTCACGCCGTAATAACGGCCTAATGCAGTTTCGGCCGCCACCGTTACCATTATGTAGCATCCGCAATACCTGTTGAGGACCGTTTTTTGAAACCTTGCTAGTGACAATACAACAAAATTCTTTGCTTGAGATAAGTGAGAATGTCCGGATGAGAAACCGTGGCTCTCCTAGGTTTAAGGGTGTACGGGTTGGGTTGGCTTGGGTTGGGTCGGATTCGACCAAACCCGTTATCCGAACCAATCAACATCAGATGGGTCGGGTTGGTCGGGTTTACGTAATTTTTCTAAGAAACCCGAACCAAACCAACCCCAAAAAAAAGGGTTGGTTCGTGTCGGGTCAAGGGAATTAGGATTTCATGAAGAGAAGGAAAGTGAAATATATCTGTGTGTGCCAAAAACAGAAAAAGGAAATAGATCTGCAAATGTAAAGAGTGACATAAAGTGAGGGTGGAAGAACGGTGCGAGCAGGTTTCTCTGGAGAAGATAACTGCAACGGAATTGCAAGGGCCCGGAGTGTGTGCATAACAAGGCGCGGTGGTGGTTTCGACCAAAGCGGCGCACGACGATTGAAGACGGTTCGCAATGGAGAAGGCACTTGCAGTGAGTCAGTGACTAGAGAAGAAGATGAACGCGATGAGTCGGTGAGCAAAAGAAGAGACGCGCGATGAATTGGTGACCAAGTTGTGAAACGGTGTGCGGTGATGAGGACGTCGCGCAGCGGTCTTAGGCGAAGAAGTCGAGACGCGCCGAACAGTGAAGACTGGAGAGATGGGAGGGTCTGGCCCAGAGGCGTGTGGATATGCTGTGGGAATGAAAGAAAGGAACATAGTCCAAGGTTTGAGTTATTACGCCGCATGTGGATAAGGGACTGAGTTATTAGGCAATGTCTTTATTTTTTTAAATATATATGTACGGGTCGGGTATCGGGTCTACGGGTTTGCAATCACCAAACCCGTTACTCGAACCAAAGATGATTAGGTTTGGATGGGACTGATCGGGTTGAACCCGAATGTCAGGAAAAAATAAACTAATTAGGTTGGGTTGGATTGGGTCATCGGGTTGATTCGGACCCATGAACACCCTTAGCTAGGGTTTGACTTTGCATGATCTTTCTAGGGTTTTGCATGCTTCTTCATGGAGGCACATAACACTATTTGCCCTTGGGGCTTTCTCAAGCCTTCTCCTCCCTCTTCGCCACCTTCTTCTTCCCCACTTTCTCAAGCAAACTCACTCACAATGCTAGGTGCGTCTTCATGACTTACCACATGAATACTGGCACACTAAAATTCTTTTTGAAATTTCAAGGGGTTTAGGTACTCCAATTTCATTGGATGAAGCCACCAGTAATAAGATCTTTGGCCATTTTGCCCATGTCATCGTTGACATTGATTTAACTGATAGATTGCATGATGAAATCTTGGTGGAAAGAGACGAGTTTGTTTTCTTTGTGGGAGTAGAATATAAAAAGTTGCCTCTTTTTGGTACTTCTTGTCAATTCATTGGCCATTCTAAAGATAACTGTAAAAAAGAAGGCTAATCAGGTTAATATGGATCATAAAGGAATATCTAAAGAAAAGATTGTTGTTGTGGTGTAGCCTACACTTGCTCCTGTCTATGTTACAAAGGCTAAAGAAATAGTTACCCTTGAAAAGGAAGGTATTAATGAGACAAATTCCCTTTTTGTGGATTCTGTGCTTGCTCGAAATGAGCCTATTGATGTGGATTATGTTATTCAAGAAATTCCATCTATGGAAATTAATAAAGATTTGAATGTTAAGATTGCCATTGAGAATGATGAAGATACTAATTCAGTTGAAACTATTTATGATGAATCATTACAGCAACAATCTCCTGATCATGTGTCAAATTCGATTTCACAACATTCTCTTCCAATGTTGTTGTTGAAACACCTCCGGTTGAAAAAGGCTAATCAAACACCTTCTAATATGCTAAGCTCTATGGCAAATTCTGTTGTTAATGCAACTATATCAGGAGAGGGAATGGAGACTCCAGTCATCACACCCCACGACCCCAACATCAGAGTGCCAATGATAATGTTGAATATGATATGAGGATTTTTGGCCGATTTTGGAATGAAGATGTTGAAGAGGAACTGGAAAATGAGCATGTATCTGCTAGTGCTAGTAATCCTAATATGCCAAATCAAAACTTTAAAGTGGTCATGTCTAAATCACAAAGAAAGAAGATGAGAAAGAACAAGAGTCTTAATTTGAGAACTGAACAATCTACCTCAATATGTTTGGTCCTCTCATGAAAATCAAGATTAGATGCAATATGAAATGCCGCTTGATTATCACATATTAGCGTCATTTGCATAATTTATTCAAATTGAAGTTCTTTGAGTAACTGTTTTAACCAAATGAGTTCGCAAGTCACTAATGCCATGGCCTTGTATTTAGCTTCTTCACTAGATCTTGCAACCACATTCTGTTTCTTACTTTTCTAGGATATCAGGTTTCCTCCAATGAGTACACAATACCCGGAAGTGGATCATCTATCAATGGGTGAGCCTGCCCAATCGGCATCTGGGTAACCAACTTTCTGAGTATGTCCTCTATCTTCATAAATGAGACCTTTTCCCAGAGAACCTTTAATGTATTTCCGGATCCGCATCGCAACATCCTAATGGTCTTGACAAGGAGAATTTAAGAATTGGCTTACCACATTGACTGCAAAAGAAATGTCTAGACGGGTGATTGTAAGGCAGTTTAATTTCCCAACCAACTCCTATATCTCCCTAGATCTGATAGTGGCTCCGCCTGATCAGGTAGAAGTTTGATGTTCGGATCCATAGGAGTGTCAATTGGTTTGGCATTCAATAACCCTGTCTCTTCAAGAATATCCATAGCATACTTCCTTTGTAAATTCACAAGACCATCCTTAGATTGAGCTGCTGTGATACCCAAGAAATAACTGAGAGAGATATTGTTTCACCTGTAGTATGTCATGCTAATCACTACCAGTTATAACAATATCGTCCACATAAACAATCATATAAATGCATCTTTGGACCGGATGACGATAAAATACAGAGTGGTCAGCTTCGCTACGAATCATACCAAACAGTTGCACTACAGTGTCGAATTTGTTGAACCAAGCCCGAGGAGATTGTTTAAGACCATAAAGAAACCTATGAAGTCAACAAATCATGGTAAAGGACATCCTTTAGCAACAAACCCAGGTGGTTGCTTCATATAGACTTCCTCTTCGAGATTACAATGGAAGAAGGCATTCTTAATGTCAAGTTAATGAAGAGATCTGTGGCAGATGGCAAAATTGGAGAGAAGGAGCTGAACATAGGCCATCTGAGCATAGCCTTTGGCCACAAAACGAGCCTTAAACCAATCAATCTTACCATCAGGGGCTACCTTGACCGTATACAGCCAACGACAACCAACCAAAGACTTCCCAGGAAGTAGATCGACCAATTCCCAAGTACCAAGGCTTTGAAGTGCACATATCTCATCAATCATTGCTTGCCTCCACTCAAGGTGAGTTAAAGCTTCTCCTGGAGATTTAGGATAGAGACAGACGGCAAAGAAGAAAGGCGAGTATAATGTAAAGGAGATAACGATGATAACTCAAAGTAATATAATGAGGAGACAGGTTACGAGTAGAATGTATACCTATACGAAGAGCAATGGGAAGGTCGTGTTCAGGGGGTAGAGTCGGATCCGGTAAAGGAGGTGATGCCGAGGAAGTGTCCATCATGACCTCAAACTATTTGCTGGTGTGTTTTTGTTTTTAATTTTGAATAGATGGGCCTTTAGGGCCCAACCCCCTATTCTTCACTAACCTACAGACATTGAAACAGAAGAGTAACCCTTGAGTGTCCAGCAACACCAGAAACGACGCACCGCGGGAGGGGGAAGGCAACGCTTCACGTGGCTGCCTTTGCTCAGGCGAGGGACGACGGGCTCGTGAAGTTTCGACAGGCTCAATAGGAAGCAGAGGCACGGTGGCTCGCGGCAAACTCGCAAGGATGGGGAAGAGCAGCTTCGAGCGGTGGTGCATCAGTTTGCGGCGTTGTTCGCAGTGGAGAGTCAAGCGACCGTCAAGTCGTGTTGTAAACTCGCTGAATCGCACCTAGACTCGCGATTTTGAGCAAGTCAAATCGAGTTTGACAAAGTCTGCTCAGAAACTGATTCTACCTGTGAGTTAACCATTTTTGCCTACCTAGAAACGTAGACTCGGACGATTCTATTAGTCAACTTGTGAGTTTGACAACCATGAACCCAAGGACTGGGGGGGGGGGGGGGGTGACTCAAATATGCAAGCAAATGAATTACCAGTGTGTGCAACCGAAGGCTACGGGTGTTCCCAAGTCGATTTGTTTCGGATTTGCATGAAGTATGTTGTTTGCCTTAATTATTACCTTATAGTTTTTGTTGGAGTCCCACATTGGATAGTGATATGGCCTGAAGAGTGCTTATAAGAAAGGGGCAACCCTCACCCTATAAACTAGCTTTTGGGGTTGAGTTAGGCCCAAACCCAAATTCTAAGATGGTATCAAAGCCTATCCTAGATCTGTTGGGCCACCCGTAGATGTCAAGTCTTGCAAACTTCACACTCCAGATGTCTAGTTCTGGGTGTGAGGAGGTGTGTCGGAGTCCCATATTAGATAGTGATATGGCCTGAAGAATGCTTATAAGTAAGGGACAACCCTTGTTGGCCGTGGCAACCATACCCAAAAGGGGGGTGAATTGGGTTTTAAATAAAAATGAAAACTTTTTCGATAACTCGAAACCCTTTTTAAAGTATAAACAGAATTTACAGCGGATGAATATTATTTTCAAATTAAATCGTTGTCGCGTGCAAGTAAAAGCGTTTTTGCAAAAGACAAAACAAAAGTAAAAGAGATAAGGAAAGAAGATGAACACCACGATATATCCTGGTTCGGCCACAAACTACCCACGTGGCCTACGTCCAGTCCCCAAGGCAATACGACCAAGGTTTTCAATCAACTCTAGTTTTTAAACAGGATCAACTAGAACCTTTACAATTCAGAGGACCCTTAACACAAATCTCAGGACATACGATCCCTTGTGTAAGAGCCTCAACTAGCTTTTAAACAGGCGTAGCTAGAACCTTTATAATTCAGAGACCCCTTAACACAAATCACAGGACATACAATCCCTTGTGTAAGAGCCTCAAAAATATCCCAAGAGATATACCCTCTCTTGTTTGGTAACCAAAAATGTGGTTTGAGTCAATCCGACTCTTACCAAGATAAAGCACTCTTAATAGTGCAGATAGAAACAAATTGAAGCTCAATACACAACAACACCTATATGGTGTAAAGCTCTCTCAATAAAATGTGATCAAAGTGTAAGAGTAGTGAGAGTAGTAGAAGATGACAATGACAGAGTTTTAGAACATTTTGAAAAATGGGAAATTAGCACTTTGTTATCAGCCTAAGTTTCCTTTATATAGAAGAAGTGATTAGCTCAAGGAAATTAGGTCAAGCCCATTTTAAAGCTCATTTTCTTCGCATGATAATCGATTATTTAACAATCAATAATCGATTATTTTAATCCATTGTAAAAGGTGCTTTAAGGCAGTCGCAACGTAATCGATTACACTAATCGATTATATGTTCTCTGTTTAGAAACCTACGAACTGAAAAGTGATATAATCGATTAGCACTTCTCTGTCTTGTAATCCAAAATATCATAATCGATTCTAAAAAATGATATAATCGATTATTTCAACTTCAAATTCAAATAGTTAACGACTAGAAACATAATTTCTCATTAATACTCATTAAAGCCAATTAAGTTAATAAAAACGTGTTCAACTATAAATAATCGATTACTATAATCGATTATGTCATTTCAAAATCAGCTGATACAAATTCTTTAACAACTCTAAGATTGATTACTCATTAAAGCATGTTTAGAGCCATTAATACTATTGATAATCGATTATCATAATCGATTATGACTCGTTTATGATTTTGAATTTGAAAACTTAATGCCTGAAATTAATACCTCTTTTAAGTTCATTAAAAGCCATTTAAGTTTTATTTTGAAAGCTCATTTATGTCTGTGTGTGACCAATTTTAACTAGTGAGCTTTACTTACCATTTACATCCTTTTCTAGAACAAGCAATACCAGTAAGAAAATTTTCTCTTAACCCATCTTGATTGCTTGCATGTCCTTTTGCCGCTTTTTGCAGTTAGGTCCTTTTCACGCGTTTTGCAGTTAGGTTCTTTAGATGAATTTGCGTGTTGGTCATTGGACTTGAAATTTCCCTTTTGCTCATCATCAAAACAAAATTACCTATCAAGGCATATATCCACAAACTCCCCCTTTTTTATGATGACAAACATCTCATGAGTTGATTTCTAAAAGATAGAGTTAGAGCAATAAAATATATCACAAATTTTAGTTTCGCTCTACTCCCCCTTACTTTATGCAGTTTGAGAAATAATATATATCTCATTTCACAGTTTTGTTTTCACAGTTTTGTTCTACTCCCCCTTAAGCATGCAATCAATAGAGGATTTGCCAATTTAATTTTCTCTACTCCTTAAGCATGCATTTATTAAAATCATATATCAATTTGACTTAGCTTATCTCCCCCTTAAGCATGCACTCATGTAATTCTCCCCCTTTTGTCATTATAAAAAAGCGGGAAAAGCAAAATAATAGTATCATGGCATATATCCACTATCATATTGAACAATTCAAGCATAAGATATAATTACCATGGCATGCAAGCTTAGAATTATCATATTTATCAAGTACGTACGGAAGCAAAAAGTGCCAGGATTAATGACAGTATAGGAGTAATAACCATTTGAAGAGAATTTAAGGATTCATACAAATAATTCTCCCAAAAAAAAATGTGCATTTATTATCAAGGATTCTTCACCTAAAGATTTGTTTTTAATAAATGTGAGAATCTTTTTATATTATGGTATAGTGTAGATCCAATACTCATTGAATACCATACAAATATTTTTAGAGCCAATCAATTTTGGATTTTGATGGTCATAGTTGATTCTGAATTTTATACGCTCCATAATCGATTACCGTTCTTGGTTAATCAATTTTCCCTTCTTTTCTCCATATAATCGATTATTCCAATTGATTATTACGTTTCTGTCTTTTATTGTATACCATACGTTGATTTCCAAGAGATGAATAATGTTTATGTCTAAAAAGATGAAGTGCTAATATGAAAAAGTCAATGACACTTTCATTAAGCTTAAAGACATAACATTCAAAATATCAAATATAGCAAAAAAACAAGAAACATTTGATTCTCCTTAGGTAGCCAAGTATTATCATGCTTCACAAACCCTAATGATGCTAGATATGCTTCATTGATGCTATCATTGGATTGAGGCTCTATTTCTTCTTCACCCTCTAATGGAATGCCATAATAGTTGAGGATCTTTGTAATTAGCATAGGATAGAGAAGATGAGAGGCAGTTTTTGAGTAAGCACAATCTACCATATGTTGAAGAACTGCAGTGGCCCAGTTGATCTTCTTCTCCTTGTTGATGGCCCACATGAGAACTATGTCGTTCTCCGAAATTCTTGTCACATTATTTCCTCTAGGAAGAAGGCATCTAGCAAGAACATAGTGGAACAATTGTTCTTCAGAGTTGAGAGCTTTAAAGGAGATTACTTTGGATGGCTTGGCTTTTGGATTAGTGAATTTCTTTAAAACTCTTTCTCTCTTGAAAGAATTTTTCCATACTAACTTTGGATTTGCAAGAGAGATGTCAGTGCCTTGGTTTGGTAGGCGGGTTAGATTAACCCATATTTCAAGAGGAATATTGATCTCAACACCTTTTACTTTTGAAGAGATGGTTTTTGATGAATATTGAAAGGAGAAATTTTCATAGAATTGCCTTACCAAGGATGGGTAAATCTTCAGTTTACGAGAGCAGAAGGCAGTGAGTTTGAGATTTGATAGAATTTTCAGAAGGTAGAAGGTTGAATCTTTGAGCTCCTTCTTGTTGATGTAGCTAAGAGGGACGATAGGCCTATTCATGCAAATCGCCGAAATTCGCCCTTGTTGAGTCTTGGAGGATAAGAGCATCTTCATCCTTGGAGGAATCTTAATCTCTGATGGAGTCTTTTCAATATTCTTTCTTGAGTTGCAAACCATAGTGAGAGTTGAGGAAAGGAAGCTTTTTCAAATCGACTATTTTGTGTTTTGGTATGAATCCTTCAAGGTGTATTTAAACACTTTCTCAAGGTTGGAAGATTAGTGGATTGATGCTGATTTTACAATCTTCATGATTTGAAATCAGATTTTAGTCAAGATTTGATTTGATCTGAATCTTCCAGATTTTGCAAAGATTTTGTGAGGGATATTTTAAGAAAGTGTAACTTTTGTCTTTCTAATATGTCCAAAAATAGATTTTGAAATTTGATTTTACCATTTTGAATAATCAATTTGTTGGACAAGATCAATGTCTAGAAATTTTGAGATGTAAGAGTGAGATCAAAACATAACACCTTTTATTTGGAAACAAAGCAAGGGAAATACAATAGTTAAGATAGAGCTGTTCTATTTTCCTGGAATCCATTGATTTTTCACCAGCTCAAAACCCATCTTGTATAAGGTATCTTCATCAAGACCAGCATTCTTCCTTATTAGGATTACCTCTTCATTTTCCAATGGAATATTGAAGTGTTTAAGAATTTTGGTAATCATCATTGGATAGGGAAGATAAGAACTTGAAGAGGAAAGTCCAGAGGTTACCATGTGCATCAGAGTGCTAGCAGCCCAATTTATATATTTACCCTTTTCTAAGGCCCACATTAGGGCTATGTCTTCCTCTAAGACCCTTGACTGATCCATGAAGCGAGGTAGAAGCCAATGTACTATTGCATGGTGAATCAGTTTCTTTCTTAGAGTTAGGTGTTTGTCATGAATAGTACCATTGATATTTGTACCTGGAAGTGTAAGGGTACTGCACACCATATCTCTCTGAAATTTTTCTTCCCATAAGGTATTAAGATTTTGGCTGGTGATTATGTCTCCATCTTTAGGAAGACAAGACATAGAAGCCCAAGAGGTGAAGGTCAGGGTGAAGGATACTCCTTTTACTTCGGAAGAGAAGGCTTTTAGAGAGGAGTGGAAGCGGAGATTGCAGTACAAGGCTTTGACCAGTGAGGGATATATTTTATCATTCATTGAGCAGAACTTGAGAAGATCAAGTTTGGAGAGAGTTTGAAACAGTTCAAACTCTTGAAACTTGAATGAGTCCAGATTGATGTAGCTAGGGGAAATGATAGGGCAATAGATGAAGTATGTGGCAAAACGTTTTCTTTGTTTTTCACTTGAGAGGAGATTTGCTGTCTTAGAAGTCAAATAGGAGGTATTTGGAGGAGCTTCATTTGATGTTTTTGATAGACGACTTTGTGAGACATCAAGTGACTGGAGATTGACCCTATGATGTTTTCTTCTGGTTGATTTCAAGAGTCTCATTGTTTGACAAAAATAAAGAGGGGACTTTTTAACGAGGTTTCAATACAGAGGATTAGTATGTTATGAGTGGCTGTCTTAACATCCCTATTTGTAGGAGAGGTAATTAGGTCTAAGTGCAATAGGATTAGCCTACTAGTCAAACTAATCGCGTCATAATCGATTACTATAATCGATTACAACCTCTCTGTTTGAACATGTTTACGCGCACAAAAAGCATAATCGATTACGCTAATCGATTACTGCTTCTCTGTTTGAAAATCAACCTTTGGTGCAACGCATATAATCGATTATTAACTGTGATAATCGATTATTAAGTTTGAATTTTAAAAACTCTATATTAGTGTTCCCTTTGAAAGATTGAATTTTGAATTTAAAATTTGAAATTTGAAATCTTTCTTTTTAGGGAAATGTCATCAAAATTTTTGTTGATTATTTAAATTTCCAAAATTAATTCTCAAAAGATTTTCAAATTAGTCAACATCAATGATTTATTACCACAATCTTAATGATTTTAAATTTTTTTAAAAAATGTGGTATATTAATTCATGGCAAGAAATTAATTTTCCAATAAAATGCAATCATGAATTAATTACTAATTAAATATTAAAATAATTTTCAATCAGATTTTAATTTTATAGACGAATGAAGAAATAGTGATTCTGAATTTCAAAATATATTTTCATAAATTAAACTTTCGAAAATAATCAAAGATAATTTGAATTTTGAATTTAAAATATCAAAAAAAAAAATGAATTATCTTTATTATGATATTCAAAAGATATTAAAGTGATATACTCACTTTTTGATCATTTGCATTTCAAAAAGACTTGATCCTTAAAAAGATTTTCAATCAAGTATTTATTGCCACAAACTTTATTATTTTCAAATTGAAGAGATGTGGTTAATTAATTCATGACTAGAAAATAAATTATCAATAAAGTATGATCATGATTTAAATCACTAATTAATTTTCAAATCAGGTTTTGAAAGATAGTAAAAATAATGATTTTTCAAAATAACTTTGTGTCATAAGATAATTTAATGTCAATTTAAATTTGAATTTGACATCTTGAAAAATATTAGAAAATTAAGTCAAATATCTTTTTCATGAAAAAGCATTAATTAGAAATTTTGAATTTCAAACACTTTTCTTACTGACGTTCATAATCGATTATCATCACGGTGGTAATCGATTACGATGCCTCTGGTTACTTTTCAAGGCAAGACTCTCACCCATAATTGATTCCCCTAATCGATTACTAACATTCTGTCTTTCTTCCCTATTTTCTCGAGGAAACATAATCAATTATGTAATCGAATATTATGTTCGATTTTCAATTTTTCTTAGCAAGGAAGATTTGAAACTTACTCAAATTAATTGTACCATGCTTCAAATAATAATCAATCATTATACAAGCATATACATAGCATTTAGTACATTGTTTCACAATCAAACAATCATGTTCAAATTGAGATTGTCACATGGAATATACTTTGATTTCATATAGACATTTTTAACAACATACCTCCAATTAGCAAATTTTACATTTGAGCAAGTATAGGAGATAGAGGATGAAGTTACCTCACTGCGTGAATTCACAATATCGTTCTTTCTTATCCACTTTCGATTGATCTTGAATGTATCTCTTGCATAATCTATCTTGCTCTTGTTTAAGTTGTTCATCAAGAATTCATTGCTTCTTTTGGTAGTGATTGCACTTTCGACTCTGTGAAGCATTCTTCTTGATGTCAATTCATCATGCGAGCTAGATTGTTTCCCAAGCTTTGATTTTTCCTGCATATTTGAAGAACTAGAGAAACTTCTTGGTACCCATTTCATTTTGGGTCCTTGTGGATTAGTGGATAAGCAATTTTTGCCTTTGGGCACCCAAGTGACTTTATTTCTTATAGAATAATTTTTCTTATAATTGCACATATGAGAAATATGTCCTAATTTTCCACAATAATTACATGTTACATCCTTTTCATTTCTAAAATGAGAATTTTCATTTTCAACTATAGAACATTTGTGATCTTCATATGTATCGTGATTAACAATAGACAAATCATAGTTGACATGAAATTCTTCTTTTTCGAAAGATGATTGTACACATGTGGATTCTTTTGATTTTTGAATTTCATGAAATAAGTCCTCAACTTGATTATCAAGAATCATACAATTTTCATAACATGGTGAGCATTCAAATCTCACAATACTTTCTTCACTAAAACAAGTATATTCATTGTTCACATTTTCCAAATCACTTTCAATAGATGCAATATTTTTCAAGTAATTCAATCTCTTATTTTCTAAACTCATCAATTCATCATACAAATTATTGTATGCATATAACCATTCATCTTTCAAATGATTGAGTTTAGAATCTATTACCTCCAAGTTTCTTTGAGATGCTTGGAGAGTTGTTTCTATTTTCTTGACCATGAGCTCTTTGCTTTTGTGGTCCTTCTTATTGGCATGTTCTTGAGGATTTCTTTCCTCCAATGAGTTTGCCCTTTCCTGTAATTACTTTCAATCTCAAAAGTGTTAGTGACAAGGTAATTATAATCAAGCACATTCAGAATATCCTTGGCACAATCACAATTCTTAATTTTCTCATAAGCATCATCGCACAAACAATTCCTAAGAATTTGCATAGCTTTGAGATTCAAGCAAAAACAATTTTTGTCCAACTCAGTCTGATGTTGTTTGGGTTTGAGAATGAATCCATGGACTCCAATATCCCATAAATCAACATCAATTGACTGCATAAAAATTTCTATTCTCTTTTTCCAATAAATGAAATTCTCACCATCAAAGAATGGTGGTTTGTCAATTTCAAAACCATACATTTTTGGAAAACTTGAAAGGGTTGCCAACAGGATCTTAACTCTAAGCTGTTAAGCTACTAACCAGAGCCGAAGCTCTGATACCACTTGTTGGCCGTGGCAACCATACCCAAGAGGGGGGTGAATTGGGTTTTAAATAAAAATCAAAACTTTTTCGATAACTCGAAACCCTTTTTAAAATATAAACAGAATTTACAGCGGATGAATATTATTTTCAAATTAAATCGTTGTCGCGTGCAAGTAAAAGCGTTTTTGCAAAAGACAAAACAAAAGTAAAAGAGATAAGGAAAGAAGATGAACACCACGATATATCCTGGTTCGGCCACAGACTACCCACGTGGCCTACGTCCAGTCCCCAAGGTAATACGACCAAGGGTTTTCAATCAACTCTAGTTTTTAAACAGGATCAACTAGATCCTTTACAATTCAGAGGACCCTTAACACAAATCTCAGGACATACGATCCCTTGTGTAAGAGCCTCAAACACTAGCTTTTAAACAGGCGTAGCTAGAACCTTTATAATTCAGAGAACCCTTAACACAAATCACAGGACATACAATCCCTTGTGTAAGAGCCTAAAAAATATCCCAAGAGATATACCCTCTCTTGTTTGGTAACCAAAAATGTGGTTTGAGTCAATCCGACTCTTACCAAGATAAAGCACTCTTAATAGTGCAGATAGAAACAAATTGAAGCTCAATACACAACAACACCTATATGGTGTAAAGCTCTCTCAATAAAATGTGATCAAAGTGTAAGAGTAGTGAGAGTAGTAGAAGATGACAATGACAGAGTTTTAGAACATTTTGAAAAATGGGGAAATTAGCACTTTGTTATCAGCCTAAGTTTCCTTTATATAAAAGAAGTGATTAGCTCAAGGAAATTAGGTCAAACCCATTTTAAAGCTCATTTTCTTCGCATGATAATCGATTATTTAACAATCAATAATCGATTATTTTAATCCATTGTAAAAGGTGCTTTAAGGCAGTCGCAACGTAATCGATTACACTAATCGATTATATGTTCTCTGTTTAGAAACCTACGAACTGAAAAATGATATAATCGATTATCATAATCGATTAGCACTTCTCTGTCTTGTAATCCAAAATATCATAATCGATTCTAAAAAATGATATAATCGATTATTTCAACTTCAAATTCAAATACTTAACGGCTAGAAACATAATTTCTCATTAATACTCATTAAAGTCAATTAAGTTAATAAAAATGTGTTCAGCTATAAATAATCGATTACTATAATCGATTATGTCATTTCAAAATCAGCTGATACAAATTCTTTAACAACTCTAAAATTGATTACTCATTAAAGCATGTTTAGAGCCATTAATACTATTGATAATCGATTATCATAATCGATTATGACTCGTTTATGATTTTGAATTTGAAAACCTAATGGCTGAAATTAATACCTCTTTTAAGTTCATTAAAAGCCATTTAAGTTTTATTTTGAAAGCTCATTTATGTGTGTGTGTGACCAATTTTAACTAGAGAGCTTTACGTACCATTTACATCCTTTTCTAGAACAAGTAATACAAGTAATAAAATTTTCCCTTAACCCATCTTGATTGCTTGCATGTCCTTTTGCCGCGTTTTGCAGTTAGGTCCTTTTCACGCGTTTTGCAGTTAGGTTCTTTAGATGAATTTGCGTGTTGTTTATTGGACTTGAAATTTCCCTTTTGCTCATCATCAAAACAAAATTACCTATCAAGGCATATATCCACAACCCTCACCCTATAAGCTAGCTTTTGGGGTCGAGTTTGGCCTAAACCCAAATTCTAAGAGTTTTTTAATGTCAATAGAATAATATTTCATTTTGATAAAATAATAAAAAGTACATAAGAAATACTAAATTAAAAATATAATATAGTAAATTATACACAAGCACACTTGTTTGAATTGTCAATCATTATCGAATAAACAAATTACCTCACTAACTTAATAGCTGGTCTGGTTTTTAGAACTTGATTGAAATCCATTAAACATAGTAATAATTAACTTGGTAAGAGAGCATAGACTGACTAGTTGATCTGTTAATTTCAATTCATTCACCTTTTATATATTGTTATTGTTGTTTAGGTGTAGATATGCTCAAGAATGAAGCAGGCTCCTCCTCGTGCTCGTTGGCAAGATGTTTTGATAAATTTGGCGCTGGAGTGGCTAAAGAAACGATTGGACTTCTATGTGCATTACGAGAGCAGAGTTCAGAAACTAGACAAAGATATTACGAGTCTGCAAGAAGCGAGAGACAGGGTCCAATGTAAGGTTGACGAGGAAGAAACCCGCTATGGGAAACAAATTGATGGTTTTGTCCGAAATTGGTTGGAAGATGTAAATAAGATCTTTCCTGAGTTTGAGGAATTGAATAATGATGAAGATTATGAATATGCCAAGTTTTCCGATGGTTTTCTTCCCAAATGGGGGATAAGGCGTCGTCTATGCATAAATGCTGAAGCTATTTCGAAGAAGGTTACTGAACTACTGCAAAAGGTGCCAAGTCATGATAAATTTTCTCATTGGCATGGCCCACCTTCCGTTGATGCTTTTCTTTTAAACATTCATTATGTAAACTTTGATTCCAGAGAAAAAACTATCAATGATATTATGGAAGCATTGGAAGATTCGAGTGTGAGAATGATTGGAGTTCATGGGTGGAGTGGTGTGGGCAAAACCACTTTAGTTAAAGAAGTTGCTAAGAAAGCTCGGGAAGACAAGTTGTTCGACGTGGTGATTATGGCAAACGTAACAAAAAATCCAGACATAATAAAAATCCAAGGACAAATTGCTGAAATGTTGGGGATGGAATTGGAAGAGAAAAGTGACATTGGAAGAGCTGCTCGCATCAGAAAGAGATTGAAGAGTGAAAAACAGAACACTCTTGTAATCCTAGATGATCTTCTTGCGAAATTGGACTTAAATATGTTGGGGATTCCATTTGCAAATGATGATGATGATGGAAAATCCATTGAGGTTTACAGTACAATGAAAGCTGAAAAAGATGCTTATCGTAATATGAAATCAGAAAAGCTCCCTAGTGCTTACAATGAGATGAAAACAAAAGAAACTCGTAGTCGTTACAAAGGGTGCAAAGTCTTGCTGATTTCTGAGACCAAACAAGTATTAATGAGTCAAATGGATGGAAAGGAAGAATCAATTTTCTCTGTGGAAGTCTTAAAGGAAAGGGAAGCAGAGACGCTGTTCAAAACAATGGCTGGAATAGATGACAATTCTGAATTTATAAAATTAGCAGCTTCAATTGCCAGCAAGTGTGAAGGGTTGCCCATGTCAATAGTTACAACTGCAAGAGCATTGAAAAATCAAAGACTCTTGGTTTGGGAGGATGTTCACCGGAAGCTTGAAAGGCAGAAGTTAACAGGAGCACCTGAATTTTCTACAAACTTGAGTTATGATCTTTTAGAAAATGAGGAGCTCAAGTATACTTTCTTACTTTGTGCTAGCATGGGTCAGGATGCATTAATTATGGACTTGGTGAGATACTGTATTGGTTTGGGTTTTCTTCAAGGAATCTACACAGTATGGGAAGCAAGAGATAGAGTACATGTGTTGGTTGGAAAGCTAAAAGAGTCTGGCTTGTTGTCTGAGAGCTATTCAAGTGATCGTTTCACTATGCCTGATATTGTTCACCATGCGGCTTTGTCAATAGCATCTAAGGTGATTCATTCATTTACAATGACAAAGGGAAAATTAGATGAATGGCCAGATGTGGATGAGCTAGAAAGGTACACTGCTATTTCTTTACAGCATTGTGATATCATTGAGGAATTTCCTGAAAGTATAAATTGTCCAAGACTTAGAGTCTTTCACCTTGACAGTAAGGATCCACATTTAAAAATACCAGACAACTTTTTTGAGGGAATGAAGGAACTCAGAGTGTTGATATTGTCTGGCATTCATCTATCACCCTTACCTCCGTCAATTAGATGCCTAACAAAGCTCAGAATGCTTTGTTTGGAGCAGTGCATGCTAGGTGTAGGTGACCAATTATACATCATAGGAGAGATGAAGAAATTAAGAGTTCTTAGTTTATCAGGGTCTGACATTGAACAAGTGCCTGATGATTTGAAGCAGTTAACGAAGCTACAAATTTTTGACATAAGTAATTGCTCCAAACTTGAAGAAATTCCATCTGGCGTAATATCAAGTTTAATTAGTTTGGAAGAGTTGTATATGAGAAACACCTCGATTAAATGGAAGGTCGAAGGACAAACAAATGAAAGTGTCAACGCTAGTCTTTCCGAGCTCAGGCATCTAAATCAGTTAACAACTATAGACATGCAAATCCCAAATGTTTCCTATTTGCCAAAGAACTTGTTCTTTGACAAGTTATATAGCTACAAGATTGTCGTTGGAGATTTGAGTGCATATTTGGAGACGGGATTTATGATGCCAGAGAAGTATGAAGCATCAAGGTTTTTGGCATTACACTTAAAGGATGGCTTTGACATTCATTCTCAAAAGGGGATCAAGATGCTTTTCGAAAGAGTTGAAAATTTGTTGTTGGAAGATCTCAGTGGTGTAGAACATATTTTTTATGAATTAAATTTGAAAGGATTTTCATATCTGAAAAGTTTGTCCATTGTAAGTAATTCTGACATTCAATCTCTCATCAAGCCAAAGGATAGGGACAAGGATCATCCGGAGAAGGCTTTTCCTAAATTGGAGTCGTTGTTTCTCTATAATCTCAAGAACATGAAAGAAATATGCTCTTGTACACTTTCAGGACCCAGCTCCTTTGGCAAACTGAAAGTCATCAAGATCAAGCTCTGTGGTCAATTGAAGAATCTCTTCTTAATTTCTGTGGCTAGACTTTTAACTGTTCTTGAAGTAATTGAAGTTTCTGAATGTAACTCTTTGAAGGAGATTGTACAAAGCAATACTAATGAAGTTAAGCATCTTGAGCTTCCTCAGTTGCGCTCTTTGAGACTACAGTCTTTATCTAAATTTATTGGATTCTCCATTTCATCAGGAGAGACCGGAGAACTATTTAATGAAAAGGTATGTTTAGAACTATCATGTGGATTTATTTTTCTTTTACTTTTTAAGCTCCATGTCATATTTTATTTGTTAAAAGTTAATTCTACAAAGAAAGGAGGTTGGTAATATAAAAAAATTCTGTTCACTAGCATAGTTTACTTAAGAAAATTTGTTAAGGAATGTCAAGTCAACCAATGCACAAATTATGGGATAAATTTGGACAATCAAATGGATAATTGCCACTGATTTGTTTTCTGTTTAGCTTTCCTTATGTAGAAATGTAATTAGTCATTTATGGTATATATGTAGTAATTTAGGAGATAAATCAGTCATTGTATTGTATATATATGTTCCAATGTAATTAGAAAACAATACAGATAGAAATTCATTTGCTTTTCAAAAATAAATTCTTTAACTTATAGACACTAATTATGTTTATCGGTTCGCAGGTTGTGGTTTCCAAATTAGAGAGAATGGAGTTGTCATCAATCCAAATCAACAGAATATGGAGTGACCAACCTTCCCAAAATCCCTATTTTCAAAATTTGACGCACTTAGACGTGAATGGTTGTGGGAATTTAAAATATTTATTGTCATTTTCTATGGCCAAATGTCTGGTGAAACTTCAAAGCCTTTCTGTAAGTGAATGTGAGAAGATGGAACACATCTTTCCCCAAAGCCAAGATAGTGATGCTAAAATGAAGGTAAGTAGGTTGATGGGATTAGTTTTAATTTTTAGAGTTTTATGTCCTTCATTTTAAAATACAACTAACATCCCCATTATCTTGGATGTTAAAAAATGTTAAATCTCTATGTTTGTTATGAATCCTATGATATTGGAACCTTATTCAGAAACATACATATGATATGCAAAAATATGAAGCACAAGCACCCTACATTTTCTTGTTCAAATACTACAACAACTAAATGTGGACATACCCAAGTCAACACAATAGGAAAAAATCATTGCAAAAGACAACTGAGAAGGAATATTTAATTTAAGGAATATAAAATGTTCAATTTATTAAGATTGTGTTGGGAATGATAACAAATAAAATCACCTAATACAAGGCCAATGGATAATTTATTATCCCAGGGCCAGACTTTTCCCACATTTTGTATAATCGCAACAAGACAACAAAAATATCTTCCACTATGAAAAATAATGGGATTACAAAATAATAATCTCATCAAAATATTGGTGGCTAAACACTCTTTTGATTTTTCTTTCAAGGGTTTTCTCTCACACAAGTAAGGTTTTCTTTCTTTCTCTCAAAACTCGATTCTTTGGTTTTACTCTGGGATAATTAGAAATGAAAGCAGGCAATGGCTTTTATAGCCAAACTTCAAAGCTAAGTGGTGGCCATAATATAAGGAGAGTTTTTCTCCTATTTTCCTCCATTGATTTCCTTAGAAATCTCTCGTACCTTCTTTCTTTCTATTTGCTATTTTTTTTCTTTATCTCTCCTTCTTTTTCTCTCCTCCTAAAGAAGGTAAACCCATCAATCTTCCCCTCCCGATTTAGGTGGAGGGCTCCAGCAGTCCAGCCGCTCTTCTACAAAAACCGTACTTGTCCTTAGGTAAGGACTTGGTCATCATATCTGAGCTATTCTCATCTGTATGGATTTTCTCAAGCTGTAATTGTTTGGATTCCAAAATATCACGTATCCAGTGATATCTCACATCAATGTGCTTCGACCTCCAGTGAAAACTCGAATTCTTGCTCAAGTGGATTGCACTCTGACTGTCACAATGCACGATGTACTTCTGTTGTTCTTGCCCTAACTCATGCAAGAATCGCTTCATCCATAGCATTTCTTTGTAAGCTTCTGTTATTGCAATGAACTCTGCCTCTGTGGTAGACAAAGCAACATACTTTTGTAGCTTCGACTGCCACGATACCGCTCCCCCTGAAAATGTAATCTGGAATCCAGAAGTAGATTTCCTGGAATCAATATCTCCTGCCATATCTGTATCCGTGTGGCCGATCAGTTCAGGTCTTCTACTCCCAAAGCATAAACTCATTTGGAAGTTCATCTGAGATACCTAAAAATCCACTTTACAGCATTCCAATGCTCTTTTCTTGGTTTAGCCAAGAATCTTCTAACAACACCGTGTGTGTTATGTCTGGTCATGTGCACACCATTGCATACATTAAGCTTCCAATAGCTGAGGCATATGGCACCTTGCACATATCCGCCTTTTCAACTTCACATGTAGGACTTTGCTTTGAGCTAAGCATAAAGTGACTAGCAAGTGGAGTAGTAACTAATTTTGCTTTCTCCATGTGAAACCACTCCAATACTTTCTCGATATATTTTTCTTGTGATAACCACAGCTTTCGTTCCTTCCGATCCCGACGAATCCAAGAATATGCTTCGCGGGTCCCAAGTCTTTCATAGCAAATGACTTCGTCATTTTTTCTTCAACTCGTTAATCTTGTCACCATTTTGTCCTACGATCAACATATCGTCAACATACAAAAGTAGTATGATGAACTCAGCATCAAGAAATCTCTTGACAAAGACACAATGATCAGAAGTAGTCCTTCGGTATCCATGCTCAATCATGAAGGAATCAAACTTCTTGTACCATTGACGCGGTGCCTGCTTAAGTCCATATAAACTCTTCTTCAGCTGACATACTAAATCTTCTTTGACTTTGATTTTGAATCCCTCTGGCTGCTCCATGTAAATTTCTTCTTCTAAATCGCCATGAAGAAATGCAGTCTTCACATCTAGCTGCTCCAAATCTAGATTCAAACTTGCAGCCAAACCAAGCACCACCTGAATTGATGACATCTTTACCACATGTGAAAGAATCTCTTCAAAGTCAATACCTTTCTTTTGATTGAAGCCTTTCACGACTAATCTTGCCTTGTATCTGGGTCGTGAGCTATTCTCCTCAGTCTTCAACTTGTACACCCATTTGTTTTTTAGTGCTCTTTTACCTTTCAGTAAATCTACCGACTCAGAGATCTGGTTCTCATGCAAGGATTGCATTTCTTCTTTCATGGCTTTCAACCACTCCCCCTTGTGGTCATCCATTATAGCTTCTTCATAAGACTCTGGTTCTCCCCCATCAGTGAGTAGCACATATTCTGTTACAGGATATTTGGTTTATGGTTTAGGCATCCTGACCGACCTTCTTTACCGGGGATCTTGAATATCTTGTTCTTCTCATAATCTTCGGTCCTATCATCATCAATACCACTGCTTCTATTACCATATGCTACATCTTCAGTTGGATCGTTATCAATTGGAGGTTCATTTTTTGCATCTCCGATATTTTCTATTGCATCTCCCCATAAAGCTCTGGAAGAGGAACTGGATCCAAGTTGATTGGATGTTCTCTAAACTTAACAGGCTTTACACCCTTCTGAATATCTTCAATATTCTGGTCTTCAAAGAAGACAACATCTCTGTTTCTAACAATCTTTTTCTCAGCAGGATCCCATAGCCTGTACCCAAATTCTTCATTTCCATATCCCAAGAAGATGCATTCCTTCGACTTGGAGTCGAGTTTTGATCTCTCATCTTTTGGAATATGAACAAATGCTCTACAACCGAACACCTTCAAATGGTTGTAGGATACATCTTTACCTGTCCAAAACTTGTTTGGAACATCACCATTCAACGGAGTTGAAGGGGATAAGTTGATCAAGTCAACTGCAGTCATCAGAGCTTCACCCCAAAAACTCTTGGGTAACTTGGCATGAGATAACATAGTTCTCACCCTTTCAACAATAGTTCTGTTCATCCTCTCAGTCACTCCATTGTGCTGAGGCATCTTCGGAACAGATCGTTCATGCCGGATTCCATTACTCACACAGTTAGGGGTGTAACGGGTTGGTTTGGTTCGGTTTTAGATGAGAAAAAATTCCGAACCAATAAAAAATGGTTCGATTCGGTTTGGTTCGGTTTTGACATTTCTTTCCTACAAAACCCGAACCAATCAAGAACGGGTTGGTTCGGTTTGGTTCGGTTCGAACCCGAAAATTATGTAATTTCAAAATATATATAAATATTAAAATATATATAAAAAATACAAATAATAAATATTAAACTATTAAAATATATATAAATATTAATATATAATAAATATTAAATATTAAAATATATATGTAAATATTAAAATATAGTAATTGGTTCGGTTCGGTTTGGTTCGGCTCCAAAATCCTTGAACCCGAGAACCGAACCAATCACCATCGGGTTCGGTTCGGTTCGGTTCGGACCCGAACATCAAAAAATTCCGAACCAATTTAATTGGTTTGGTTTGGATTGTCGGGTTCATCAGGTCATTGGTTCGGGTCTTACACCCCTACACACAGTAATGTCTGAAAGCTCCCATAAATTCTCCTCCGTTGTTAGTGCGAACACACTTTAACTTTTTACCAGTTTCTCGCTCAACACTAGCATGAAACTATTTTTAATACTGCAAACACCTGGTCTTTTGTTTTGAGGGCATACGCCCTTCCTGGAGTGGTCATCAATAAAGGTAACAAAATACCTTGCACCTCCATGAGTACTAGTGGTCATTGGACCACAAACATCAGAATGCACCAAATCTAAAACATTTGGTCTTCTATGTGGGGCCTTGTAGCGGAAAGAAGCTCTATGTTGTTTTCCAGCCAAGCAATGTGTACATGGCTTAAGAGACATTTTCGATCCTTTCATACCTGCCAATGTATCTCTTTTGGCTAGAATTTGAAGCCCCTACTCACTCATGTCCGAGTCGTTTATGCCATAGCTCGACTGAGGAGTCTTCTTCAAGAGCATTAACACACCCATTATTGACTTTGGCTTCTATCACATAAAGAGTGCTTACTTTCTTGCCTCTAGCTATCACCAGGGAACTTTGTGTTAGCTTCCATTTCCTATCCCCAAATACACTAGTATAGCCGCCTTCGTCTAGCAGGCCTGTGGATATTAGATTGAGATGTATGTCAGGAACATGTCTCACATCTTTCAATGTTAGGCGACAACCGGTGTTTGTTTCTAGGCAAACATCCCATTTTCCCACAATATTGGATCTATTATCATTCCCCTCCTCACATGACCAAAATCACCGCTTGTATAGGAGGTAAAGAAATCCCTTCTTGAGGTTACATGAAATGATGCACCGGAGTCCACGACCCAACATGTATCTTGTGATGTCAAATTAACATGGCCATCATCACAAACAAAGATTACCTCATCTCCATGAAAAATGGTAGTGGTTACGTTACTTGCATCACCATTCTCTTGTTGCTCTCTTTTGAGCTTCTTGCGTTCTCTCTTCATGTGGCCTTTCTCTTGACAATAGTAACATTCTACGTCTCTTCTTGTCCTCGACCTTCCTCTAAACTTTTCTCTTGACTTGCCCCTTGACTTGCCTCTAGTGTTGAACTTCTTGTTGTTGCTTATTCCACGATACTCTATGACAAGCACCTCGGACTCTGTCGACATTCCTTGTTCCTTTCTTCTTGATTCTTCATCAAACATGCTATCTTTTACTATGTCCAATGTCAGAACACCTTATGGTGCTGAGTTACTCAATGAAACTACAAGTGTTTCCCAATTGTCTGGCAAGGAACTAAGTAGTAACAATACTTGCAATTCATCGTCAAGCACCATCTTCATATTGGTGAGTTGATTCACCAATCCTTGCAAATCGCTCAAGTGTTCGGAAACACTCTGGGTCTCTCTATACTTGAGGTTCACTAATCGTCGAATAGTAGAGGCTTTATTCTGGGCCGTCTTTCTCTCGTACAAGGTTTCTAGTGTCGTCCATAACGTGTACGCAACTGTTTCTTGCGCCACATGATGAAAGACACTCTGATCTATCCATTGTCGAATTTGTCCGACAGTTTTTCTGTTGATCAAATTCCAGTCATCATCAGACTTGTCGTCTGGCTTCGTCCCTTTATTTTGCAAAGGCTGGTATAGATCTTTGCAGTAGAGGATGTCCTCCATTCCGGGCTTTCAAATGGAATAGTTTGAAGAGGTTAACTTAATCATTATTGCGGATGCTGTCGAGGTTGACTCGTCCATTGTGAATAACACAAGTTAAATTGTGTAATAAACCGAAGCTCTAATACCACTTGTTGGGAAAGGTAACAAATAAAATTACTTAATACAAGGCCAACAGATAATTTATTATCCCAGGATCAGACTTTTCCCACACTTTGTATTATCACAATGAGACAACAAAAATATCTTCCACTATGAAAAATAATGAGATTACAAAATAATAATCTCACCAAAATATTGGTGGCTAAACACTCTTGATTTTTCTCTCAAGGATTTTCGCTCACACAAGTGAGGTTTTCTTTCTTTTCGCTCCTTCTTTTCTCTCCTCCTAAAGAAGGGAAACCCATCAGATTGACCATATAAAGTTTATTTAGAAAGATGGACTATCATATTTTACTTGAAGAACTAAAATACCATTGATGAAAGTAATAGTTACTCATTACGGATAAATAACCTAACATTAACAAGTAATTGTTATTTGCAAATTTCTTCATAATTTCATGTATTTTTACACACAAAAAACACTTTATTTTTATATGCTAGCTCCTTTAATTTTAATGTTGCTCCTCTTTGTATTGCTGAACAAGTTTATTTGGAAATGATATGAGTTTGTTTGCTTATAAAAAAACTAGTAATAGCAAATTAGTGATTCACAAAAGTCATCTAAATCATGGATCTAATACTTGCAATCATAAGCCATTTAGTGAAAACAAATAACTATTCATGAAAAGTTATAGTCATTCACAAATTTTTTTTATAATTCCATTAATCTTTATAAAAAGAATATTATTTATTTTCATTAGCCACTTAGTGGGAACAAATGACAACTCAACAAATTTAAAAAAAAAAAAAAAAAGCAGTCAATTTTTAACTTTTAACCACCGAACAAAAAGCAATAGTATTCACAAATTTATTCCTAACATCTTGTATCTAATATATAATTTCATTTTATAGCTGTTTACCACTTAGGCTTTGTTTGTGAGTTTGGAGGAGAAGGAAAGGGAGGAGATCAAAGGGGAAGGAAAGGAGAGGGAGGGGAGGAAAATGAGAGTACTATCCCCCGCCTTGTTTGTGAGTGCATATTGTATGAGGGGAAGGAAATGGAGGATTTATGACATGCTTTTACAATTAAAAAATTAACATAAGTAATATTCTTTAAATAATATTAATGCAAATTAGTAAAGACTGAGAGGGTAAATTAATAATTTAATTATTTTTCCCCCAAAAAATCCCAAATTGGGGTAAACCAAAAGATTGGGATGAGGAGGGGTTGGAGGATTTTCTAAAATCCTTAAAACCTTCCTCTCTAAATTTTTAAACTCACAAACAAAGGAAAAATTCTCATAAACCTTCCATTTTCCTTACTTCCTTTAGTGTGAACGAATGACCGCTCATTAACAAATAGTAGCCATTTAAAAAAAAAATTACGAAGAGTATTTTTGTCTAGTAGGTAAAATCTAGTGGTCCTTATTTAAAAATATATTTTGCATGATTCTTTTTAATAATTTAAACTTTTTACGTCCTTTAAGTCTAAATTCTCTTTCTTATATGTGGTTGTCATTAATTTTCCCGATACTTTATTGAAAACCCCTTAACATAACGGGATAACATTTGTTGTCTCACTCCCTGTGCCACTCGATCCCTCTTATTTTAAATATCCAATAACTTAATAATAGAAGGGACAGGAAGGAAGTGGAACAACAGATGTTATCCCTAAGATAACATATTGACGATCTCTTCTATCATCAAGATTTCATTTTGCAGTCTGTAGCTGTAATTTTTGTGATTACAAGAATTACTGTGACTGATTTAGTTTGAGTTGTAATTCGTAAAGGTCGTAGTTCGGTCCACATTTTTTTCTTCATATTTCTGTAATTGCAAAACATCCATTTTTCTTAACCTAAATTAAAACGTTTAGGTGCAAGTTATTTTTTGTTCTCTCTTTATTGATTTGACTTGATTTACCTTTGACTTTGTTAACTCAATTAACTTATGGCATGATTATTGTGAACCAAATTAAGCAGGGTAGCTTTCCAAATCTGAAGAACATCAAACTGAGTAGCATGAATAGTTTGAGTGAGATCTGGAATTCTGAAGTTTCTTTAGATTCCTTTGGCAAACTGGATACTTTGATCATTGAGGGGTGTCAGAAATTAGTCAATGTTTTTCCTTGTTACATGGTGAAAATATTTCAAAGTCTATGCAACTTGAGGGTTACTAATTGCAAGTCGATGAAAGCGATATTTGACCTAAATGATCAAAATGGGGATGTGATCAACTTGCAAGATATTCATTTAGAAGCACTCCCAATATTGGAGCATGTGTGGAAATGGAACAAAAACAAGCGCAGGTTTCTTAACTTGAAAAATCTGCAAAAGATACGGGTCCATGACTGTGACAGCTTAGAAAATATATTTCCAGTTTCGGTAGCCAAGTTTCTTGAAAATCTTGAATACCTTGTGGTATGGTATTGCTTTAAATTGCGAGAAATTGTTGCCGAAGGAGAAGGTTCAAGCAGGCATGATCCACTTGTTTTTCCTAAACTAACCACCATCCAATTTTTTCTACTGCCAAAACTTAAGAGTTTCTATCGAGGAGCACTTGAATTCAATTTTCCAGTATTGAACGACTTATCTGTTTTATATTGTGACAAGCTGGAACTATTCAGAAAAGAAACCACATATGCGCAAAGAAGGCCCCTCTTTCCTGAAAAGGCAATAGTAAGACTTTCAACTCTTAAGATTTCTTTTTTGTTTCACATATAACTATATAATACTCCCTCCGGTTCTTAATATAAGAAATAAATAGGTACTTTTTTTGGGTCCAAAATATAAGAAATATGTATCAATTTTCATACATATTAAATGCTAATTTTTAATATTACCCTCATTTATAATAGGATTTATATTTACGAGATATATCAACTTTCCATACAAATGAATTTGTTCATTAATTATAAGGGGCATTTTTGGAAATTTATATGAATATTAATTAATTACAATTAGCTCATTTCAATGCATTTCCTTGATCTATGTGTTTTAGGGTTTTGTGTTTCTTATATTAAAGATCAGAGGGAGTAGAAATTAGAAGGGAAGGAAAACTAAAATTTCTCAATGACATGGAAGATGCATTTTCATATATTTTCTTTTGCATAAATTTACTCTCTTTCTCATTCTTCATTTCTTATAGGTTATCAACAATTTGAAGTCCATGCATATTGACTCCATTCATGCAGAGGCGTCGAGAAGCTGCATGGGGAACTGTCGAAGGGACACCTTAGAACAGATTGGTTTAGCAAGATTAACGAATACTGAGATTCTATATTCTTTCCTTCATAGCAGTCCTAATTTGAAAGGCCTATCATTGAATGATTGTTGGTTTGAAGAGTTAGTGCCTCATCAAAGTCCTCTTGAAATTGAAAAATTAGGGGTTGTTCCAAAGCTGAAAAGTCTGACGTTAATAGACTTACCTGATCTTGACAGCATAGGCTTTGAACGAGACCCAGTTCTTCAAAGGATAGAGTCCTTCATTTTGAACGATTGTCCTCGTTTGTTCACTATAGCGCCTTCCTCGGTAAATTTCTCTCACTTGACAAATCTGGAAGTTGTTAATTGTAACGGATTAAATGTTTTAATGGCACCATCAACTGCAAAAAGCCTGGGTCAACTCAGCACCATGAAGGTAATCAAATGTGAATCTCTGGAGGAAATTGTATCAGGGCCAGAAAATAAAGAAGAAATTGACATTGTCTTCAAACAATTGGAAGCTCTAGAACTTATGTCTCTGAAGAACCTCAAAAGTTTCTGCAGCTCTAGAAGTTGTGCTTTCGAGTTCCCGTCGTTGGAGAAATTAGTAGTAAGTGCATGTCCGAAAATGGAAAATTTCTCTGAACGGGTCAAAAGCACACCACTTTTGCGGAAAATATATGCTGTTCACGAAAAAGGGAATAAAAGATGGTACTGGGAAGGTAAATTAGACGCTACGATACAAAAAATGTTCGAGAAAAAGGTATCTACGTACATATGAACTTATTGATTGAAATTTTCATTTTCTGTATTATTGTTTACTTTTTCTTTTTCTTTTTTTTTAGAGTGAAGATCCAAAGTGGTCCCTCAAATTTTTCAAGTAGGACAGTTTGGTCCCTGAAAAAAATAAAGGACAATTTGGTCCCCCAAATTTCAAAATAGGGGACAATTTGGTCCTTACGGAGGGACCAAAACGTCCCCGTTATGAAATTTGAGGGACCAAATTCTCCCCCATTTTGAAATTTGGGGATCAAATTGTCCTTTATTTTTTTTAAGGACCAAATTGTCCTACTTGAAAACTTTGAGGGACCACTTTGGGTCTTTACTCTTTCTTTTAAAAGTCACAAAAGAAGACTTGATTAGAGATTGAAAAGGAAGGGAATTGAATAAAATTAGTTTTTTGCACCGTGCAAGCGGGTATAAATCTCATTAAGTAAAGTTCTTTCAAATTTTATGGTGGTGTAGAAATGTTTATAGAATGAATATTTTTTTAACAATGCATCATTATATTCTCTTAAAAAAAAACAACAATGCATCAGTATGTAATTGCTAAACAATATAAAAATCTTGGTTTAAACAAGTTTTTGGTTTCTGTA
The DNA here is from genome assembly GCA_035048595.1 of Echinosophora koreensis. NCBI lineage: Eukaryota > Viridiplantae > Streptophyta > Magnoliopsida > Fabales > Fabaceae > Echinosophora > Echinosophora koreensis. The sequence continues at coordinate 220,003 of JAPCYP010000125.1, read as the reverse complement.
AAGTTCATCAAGTTTGGTTTTAGTCTCTGTAAAAAAATTTCTTAGATTTCATCCCTATAATCTCAATTTTTTTAAATAGTTCCTACTGTTATCTTTTTTCCATTATCTGATACTTAGGGATACCGAAGTAATCTCATTTTACCATCTGACTTGCTATGAAATTTGACCAGAAAATAGAAACAAAATCCTACAATGGGGGTCCATGGTTAAAATTGTTAAATTCCTTCCTTAACTTTTTTTTTTCGATTCAATTTGGTCCCTTAACTTTTAAAAGGTTCAATTTGGTCCCTTAACTTATTTTTTAGACTCAATTTGGTTCCTTAACTTTTAAAAGGTTCAATTTAATCCCTTAATTTGTGTCTGTTGACCTAAGTTAGTCACCTCGGTCAATGAGTTGGTAATAGTGTTAATTTTTTGAGGACCAAGTTGAAACTCGCTAACAATTTAAAGGATCAGTTTGAATCTCGTTAACAATTTAAAGGACCAATTTGAAACAAGTTAATAATTTAATGGACCAATTTGAAACTCATTTAAAACATAAGAGACCAAATTGAAACTCATTTAACACTGTTATTGATTTTATTAACGGGAGAGGACTAACTTGGGTCAACAGAGGCAAATTAAGGAACTAAATTGAACTTTTAAAAGTTAAGGAAATAAACTGAATCTAAAAAATAAGTTAAAAGACCAAAATAGTATTTTAGCCTAAATAATATAAGCACCGATCTCTATACAAGAAGAACCTCCTCTTGTTAAGCACCCCCTGTGAAATCCTCTCCAACAAGGAGTGCTTGTTAAGTACCAATGCTTCTTAAGGAAGATGCAACAAAAAAACTACCGCTAGAGATGGCCTTAATAGGTAGGTCAAGTTAGGGAGACAATTCAAAAATTAGTTGTGCACTTGTGCCCTTGTACATACATATTCACAAGTTAACCTCCACTTTATTTTTACATAATGTGAAGAGATTTTTCTCAAGGGGCAGTAGAGCCCTGCTTATATGAAACGAGAGAAAAATAAATGACAAATTATGACTTGGATCTGAAATTCAACTTCAATCCATTTTATTACTTGCTCTAGTTTTAGGGCTGGCCTGCACTCATCTATACTTTTTTTCTTTTTAATTGTTTTTGGCATCGACGAAATATGATATGCCTGATGATGAACTTTTTTACAATATTTACAGATTTATTTTGAAGGCATGGATGAGTTGAGTGTTTCCGATTATCTTGAGCTACAACAAGCGTGGGAGGGTAAAGTTGGTCTGCAGAACAATTGGTTTTACAGTCTGGAAACTCTGAAGCTGGAGAACCGTGAGATTCAACCATATGCAATTCCATCTCATGTTCTTCCTTATTTAAAGAGCTTCAAAGAATTGAAAGTACGGGATTGCCACAGCATAAAGGGAATTTTTGATATGAATGAGAATGAGGAAATAACACTCCAATTGAAGAAATTGACTTTAGAAGAGCTAGGGGATCTGACGAGTGTTTGGAAAAGGAATTGTCAAGGAATTCTCAGCTTTCAAAATCTGCAGCAAATCCTAGTTTTTGATTGTCATAATCTGGAAACGCTGTTTCCTGCAGCCATAGCCAAAAATCTGAAGAAACTCGAGAAACTGCAAATTACAAGGTGCGATAAGTTGCAAGCAATTGTTGGAAAGGAAGCAGAAAAAGAGGTGTTTAAGTTCCCTCGATTAACCTCGCTGGATATAACATTGTTACCGCAGCTCACTTGCTTTTACCCTGGAAGTTTCACTCTGGAATGCCCCGAGTTAAAAAATTTATATGTGAAAGGCTGTGATAGGTTGGTGTTATTTCAAATTCAGCAAAGTAGTGCTTCAAATTCAGTTAATAAACAATCCCTTTTCTCGGATCTAAAGGTAAGTAACATGGAGTCTACAGCCCAGTTTCTTTATTATTATTTTTCCCGCTTTTTCCTTCTTTTCTTTCATCTAATGATTTCCACTCATTGCTTTCGTATTTGTTTGCCTTTACTAGGCCATTTCCAACGTGGAGCGATGGATGCTTGATTGGAAACATATTTCGATGATTAGGTCTAGACAATTTACAGAAAACCTCCAATATTTAAATTGGCTTTACCTGTACTTTGATAAGGATGTGGATGAGGAGTCTAGTTTGCCCGTAACAATCCTTAAGAAGGCACCCAATTTAGAAACAATGTTTATACATTGTTGCAGGGGCCTCGAGATATTCCCCACTAATCATGATGGTGAGATGCTTGGACACTTGAAAGCACTGTTCTTGAGAGACGGAGTTGAGCTGCAGCCCCTCGGGTCAGAGGACTCATCATGGCTAAAAACAATCTGTGATAAGCTTCACGAATTGAATGTTGATTCATGTTATTGTTCGACAACATTAGTATCTTCTGCAGTATCTTTCTCCCAACTGAAAAGACTGCAAATAGAAAATTGTGTTGGATTGAAGTATTTGTTCACATCCTCGACAGCAAAAACGCTTGGACACCTTGAGGAGATGTACGTTAAGGGTTGCGAATCAATGACAGAAATAGTTCAAGGGCAGCAAGGTGAAACAGCTTCAGAAGAGATCAAATTTGAGCGGCTAGAGAAGATAGCTCTAGAATCTTTGTCAAACCTGGAATGTTTTTATTCAGGCAATGCCACTTTGAAGTTACCGTCTCCAATAGAAGTATTCATACAGAAATGCCCCAAGATGGAATTTTTCTCTCATGGATTGATACATGCGAAATCTTTTAGAGGAATTCAAGCTTCGTCATCCGAAGACGGTAATATTAAAGAACTGTCCTCCAATCCTGATCTTAATGACTCTGTAAAAAGCCTCTTCCTACCCCTGGTAAGTACTTCTATCTGAATCAATCGATTTGACTTCATTTTTTTTGGCTTGAATTTAATGCCAATCGAAACTTATCTTCATAATGATTAATTGATTACTGCTTTGGATAATATTATGTCGAGTTTAATTTTATATAGGCTAAACCTCTATTTTGGTCACTTATCTTTATTTTAGTTTTCATTTTGGTCCCTTATCTTCTTTTTTTTCCCTATTTTGGTCCCTTATCTTTCAACTGTCAGCCTATTTTGGTCTGACCAAAATGAAAAAAAATAAAAATAAAGATAAGAGACCAAAATAAGGGTTTAGCCTTTTATATATTACAGTGTAAAATTTTTTATGTTGTTACTTTACTAAAAGGACAATTTTTTTTTTTTGATGACACAAAGGATTTTATTTCTTAAGTGGTTGGTATTATAGCCTTTTATATATATTACAGTGTAAAACTTTTTATGTTGTTACTTTACTAAAAGGACAATTTTTTTTTTTGATGACACTAAAAGGATTTTATTTCTTAAGTGGTTGGTATTATTTTAAGGGTCATGCTAATGAGTATCTTTAGGACACTCTTTAAGAAACCAAGAAAAGCTAATTTTTATTGGAAAATCAAGTATTTCACTTTTTTAAATGTTAAATACACCAATTCCCCATTTAATATTTCTTTTCTTGGTTCCTTATCGAGTGCCTTTAGGGCACTCGTTAGCATTTTTCTTATTTTAATATGTGGTAACATATAGTTAAATGATAATATAAAATAAATTCTGTTAATAAATTAAGATAGGTCCTAATACACATTTTACAGTACTTTTTAATTTTCATAATACTTCATTTATGAATCCACAATATTTATTGGTAGTTTATTAATAATTTTAAATATCACTATTATTGATACATTTTTAAAGTTATAATATTGAGAGAAATGCTAGACTCCCGATAATCAAATGTCATTTACAATCTTTTTGGTTGTGCAATGTAACTTCTTCAACTATAATTAAGAGTTGTTTTAAACAAAGTGCTTGTTTGAACTTTGAAGTCGATTGCTTTTGGCACATCTTTGGGCGGACTCATCACTGCTCTCTTTTTTTTTTTTTGCCGTCTGCTGTAAAAATTGCTTCAAATTGTTTCAAATTTAAAATAAAAAAAAAAAAATATGTAATTAAATTTTAATGCATAGTCAAAATAAAACTTTTTTAATATTATCATCATTCAATAATGTGTCACCGCTTTATTAAAAATGTTAAATCTAATCATAATTACCTCAAACCGTACACATAATAATATATAAATGGTTGATGGTGTAAAAAATATTATACTAACAATACATCAAAAGTAATCTAAAACATCATTTAGTACATTGGATGCATATTTAAATTTGTACTCATTCATGTAAAAGAAATTACTTTCATTTACTATATAAAATAAAGATATTGCATTTATTACAATTTAAATATAAGATTTTACTCAAATCACTGACCATCTAATCACTTGAACAAACGACGCCATAATGTTCTATCGTAAATCATATATATAGACAATCGTTGATATCCAAGTCTTTCTTAATGATTTCTCCTATAGTTTTTCTTTGCTTCCCTCTTTCTAATGATTGGGTTAACCTCCATTTGATCTACTTTTTTTTTCCCTAAGGATTCTAATGCTATGTTTGTTTAGGTAGATTTTAGAGAGAAAGAAGTAGAGAAGAAAAAGTGTGAGAGAGAAGCCAAAGTTAGGATGTGTGGGAAGGGGAAGAAAATAAAGAGAAGAGAAAATAGAGAGACGAGACCCACATGAAAAATAATCTCTCCTACCTAGGAGAGATTTTGGAAAGAGAGGAAAAAAAGTTGATTTTACATATCTACCTTTTGGTTTTGGACTACGCAAATATGTCTTTACAAAAAAATTGACTTTTCTTTCTCTTGTATTTCTCTTTTACTTCTTTCAATTCAAGCAACCTAAAAATCTACTTATTTTTTACTTATTCTCCTTCCTCTCTCACTTCTTTCATCCCTACTTCTTTCTTTATCTAGATAAAGCAAAAAGGTCTTCTTTACACATGTCCAAACCACCTGAGGCAAAAAGTGTTATCCGAACTCTACCATCCAACCACTTGAATTCAATTCCAAAATTTCAAACATAGCCAAAATTTCAATTACAAAATTCCACTGAAAATATTTTATTTTCAAAAGAAATACCTAGTTTCTAAAATCTTATCTTTATCTTTTTCTTTTTTGTTTTTTGGGTGAAGATATTTTCCTATTCTTATTAGAACATTTTTTACTAGAATATATGATTCGAAAGCATTTAAAACCCTTATCAGATAATCCATATGGGCTCTGATTTTTCCGGTCTCCAATCTTAACATAATTTTCTATATATAGTCAATTTAATTTCCCTTTTGCCTTCTCATCTTTGTCATTGATTTTGAATCATAGGATGCTTCCGAGGTACTGTCACTCGATAAGGAAGACGTCCGGATGATTGAGCGAGGACAACGTCATGTGGACCTCCAAAAATTGAAATATCTCAAATTGGTGTCCTTTTATGATAAGTCAGATATTTTTCCATATGTTTTCTTTTCAAAGGTGCCACTACCCAGTATTGAAATGCTTGAGGTGCGTGGTAGTAACTTCAAAGAGATATTCCCCTCTCAAAGGCCTGAGATGGATTATACTAAAATCCTTTCACAGCTAAAAGGATTGGTGCTGAATAAACTATCCATGCTTAATTCTATTGGGTTAGAACACTCCTGGATGGCCCCCTTCCCTCAAAATCTGGAATCCTTGACCGTTTTGGCATGCAATTGTTTGACAAACTTGGTACCATCCACTGTGTCTTTCTCCCTTCTGACTGAGCTGATAGTAGAGTATTGTGATGGATTGCAATATTTGTTCACATTGTCAACAGCCAAAAGTTTGGGTGTGCTGGAAAAGATGAAAATTGCCAACTGTAAATCATTAAGGAAAATAATGGAAGATAAACCAGAGGATGATGAACCAGAGGAAGATGAGATTATATTCGGTAAACTCAAGATTTTGTCTCTTAGCTTCTTACCAGGACTTGGAAGCTTTTACACGGGGTGTTCCGCATTGAAATTCCCATCTTTGGAAGAAGTGTCATTTACTCAATGCCGCAACATGAAAATGTTCTGTCGTGGTGATGTTGCTGTACCACAGAACTTGAAGGGGAAAATAGATGGTTGCAGCTGGTCTGGTGATATTAATAATGCAATCAAGCGACAGTTTGGGGAAGGAAGCAGCCTGAGTTAGTATTATGACAGATTCCCATTTACGTGTAAGTTTATAGATATGTTGTGCTAATTCTCATTGACATGCAATATGTGCTGATTAACTAACTTCATTATCTCTATTTGCTCAATTAGCATTGTACTCAAGCTGTGCAGTGCACTAATTGGAAGGTAAACACACCAGAAATATTATATTGGCTCCATTTTGGAACATATGATCATTTACTAGTTTCCTTCAACTGGTATTATATTGATTGAGAAGGCTATTAATTTCATGATCTATAATAAGTGGATCTTTATTCATATCCTTTTTGAAAAATTTGGGAATGTTAAATAAATGTATATTCTACCTGAATTATTTTCATCTTCTCTTATCAACTCACTAATGTTCATAATTTGTTTCAGGAAATTGTTGTCTGGTTAAAAGCTTATTGTCATTGCGTTAAATCATTGCTAGCTCTTGAAAACTAATCGTGCTTATTCAAGCAGCAACGGAGCAGAAAACTTTAGTGAGTTTGTCATTTTTCCTGCATTTATTTGCCATCTTTGATAGAAACTCGTGATAATTGTCGGAACTAGAAATTATAAAATTAGGCCAGCTAAGAAATTATAAAGGCACCAAAGTTTGATAATCACGTCTTCTCTTGCGCGCGTGATAAAATATGTAACGTTGTGAGTGTAACCTCATCAAAGTTTTGGTTGCAGTCGCGCGTACTCATATATATATATATATATATATATATATTGAAAAATGCTAACGAGTCTCCTTAGAGCATCAGCATCGGTGTAATAAAGGAGGTGCTTAAATGTTTAAGCAGCAGTGCTTAAATATTTTTGTCAATGTAGTAGGTGCTTAACTAGCACCTCAAAATTGAGGGGGTGCTTCGTGCGTGTGGATTTTCTTGACCTTTTTTTTTAAATTAAAACATATTGATGAAATGTAAGGATGTGGGGTGATTGGTGGGGTTCATTTAGGAATTTTTTTAGAAGTTGCTGGGTTGAAATGATGAGGTGCTTAAATTATAAAAAGTAAAATGGGTGATGTGTAATAGTGAGACTCATTTAAGAACTCCAAAGTGGGGTGTTGGGATAAGGATGCTCTTAGGGCATTGTTTAAGGAACTAAGAAAAAAAAATTTGTATTGAAAAAATGGTGTATTTAATATATTGAAAAGTGTTATACTTAGTTTTTCAATAAAAACTTCTCTTTTTGTTGATACCTTAACCAATGCTCTTAGGACACTTCTTAGCAAGATCTATATATATTTCTCTTTTTGAAGTTAAACTGTTTTAACTTTTGGCAAGTATCTAATATAATTGTTTTTAATTTTTTTCAAGGTTAAATGGGACTCGAAGTATGCAAAGAGGATAAGTGGATAACATCATGGCAACAATTAATTGACAGACGGTTTTTCTTTTCTATTGGAGTGTGGTGTTCATCAATAAAGGCTATCCATATTTCTACAGGAAATTGTGTATGGTTTTCAAGATACATAAAGATAAGGGTATTTTCTAAATAAAGTTTCCATATTTCGGCAGGAAGTATGTATGAGTTTTAATATGCCGGAAGTGTGTTTCATGAATAAAGCTAGACCTGTATATCTACGGGAGATGTGCATTGTTCTTCATGTTAAGAAAGTGTGTTGTATGAGTAAAATTGAACCCTAGATATACTTCTAGAGGATGGTTTTTCATGAATAAAGTTGAATTGTATTTCTATAGAATGCTGGTACGGTTTTTAAATTCTCCGTGTTTTATGAATAAAGTTGACATGTATTACAGAAGATATGTATGGTTTTAAAACTACAAAAAGAGTGCTTCATCAATCAACTTACTTGTATTTCATTTATGTGTGTGTCGTCATTTTTTGGAAGTTATATATATATATATGTAGTTTTTAAGTTGTAAGAATAATGTTGACTTGTATTTCTTTAGGTATGTATGATTTTTTTTAAAAGGTCATGCTAACCAGTGCCTTTAGGGCATTAATTAAGGAAACCCAAAAGCAAAAGTTCATTAGAAAAGCAAGTTTATCAATTTTTAAAGTATAAAATATATCAAGTCTCAATGTCGAATTTTTATTTTTAGATGCTTAACCAATGCCCTTAGGGTACTGGTTAGCATTCTTCTTTTGTAAAAGCTATATGACCTATTTCTGGCTTGTTATTGTATCGTGACTTCAAATATAATTCTTTATTGAAATGAGATGTTAAATTCAAGTATTCAATACCATCAAAATTGGGTTAATGGTAAGGGACTTGAGTAATTTCCATCAAGTCATAGGTTTAAACATCAATATCACAATTTTACCCAAAGAAAATGTTTAAGTATTTGAAATTAACTAATTAAAGGTGATGTGTGCCTTACCTACTCTAGTTTAAATTCCAGCCAATAATAATAAGATAACTAGCTATAGCACTGTTATAAAGGACCCAAATTTGATTAATAAACAGCGGTTCCTCATGTGCCCATGACCATGAAGTTGGAAGCGCCTTGGTTCCTATCTTACGAGGTCCAATCCAAATAGACCATAACCAATATTTATCAAAGTCTTATACGTCAAAATAGATTTTATATTTATTCAGTCACCCACTTGCTTTAGGAGCTTTTCTATAAATTTTTAAAACTTAATCATTTCATTTAAATTTAACCAATTAAGAAAACTAAATTCAATTCCAAATCATCTAAAACTAAAATCTAAATTTCCAAGTCTCAAATTTTCCCAAATCTAAGAACTCCATCTTAATACGAAACGAAGTCTTCATTTCTTATTCCTGTTCAATTTATCTTTTCTTTTATTTCTTCTTCCTTTTCAACTTATCCGTCCTACTGATTCTAGAGTTGAGATGCTCTCCAACACTGGACATTTTCAATAAGAGAGAGATAGACACAAAAGAAAGATTGGTGTGTTAATTTTTTTATCATTTAAAAAGTTTTAAAATCATTCAAAACACTTGTGCCTATCTCTCTCTTACTAAAACTGTCAGGGAGAGGATCTCAACTCATGGTTCTACCAAATAATATTGCCTTGTGGGAAGTTCTTATAACTTGATGGACTTGGTTGGCAAGAACTGAACTTAGCATTTCTTGAGCTTTTTTTCTAAGCCAACCTTAGTTTGTTCATAAATCATAATATTACCCATGGATGAGATTCACTCATTTTCCAAGAAATAAAAATTAAAAAAAGGAAAAAACTTATGTGCAGTTAAATATGTACTGTTTGTGCTGTTCACCAATTATAACATGCCACGTAAATTAAATTTTTTATTTAAATTCAATTTTAAAATATTCCTATTTTTTCTATTGGTTAGTTGATCCATGTATTAAATTGTGATTGGAGAATAGTAAAAACTGTACATAAGTTTCTTGTATCTAAGTTTTGTCCTTAAAAAAAATAGTGACTTCATGGTCCATTTGTTTCTGTCGTTCTTCCACTCTACTTCTTTTCCTCCTTATTGTTTTTCTTTTATACTCAGTTTAGTAAATGGGGTAAAATCGGGTTATGTTTTCTTGGATGAGCGGAAGAATTCATATGAAGATGGGTTAGGGTTCTTGAATTAAGGGAAATTTGTATCTAAATGATTTAGGATTCAATTTCAGGTGATTTAAAATTGAATTTTTTTATTTTATTTTTTAGCAATGATCTTGATTAAAATTTAAATTTTTTTTAAAAAATAAAGGTGATTGTGCGAAATAAAAATAAATAACGGACTAAATAAATATAAAATATTTGACGTATAAAATGATGAGTAGGATGTTAAGTAAACATTTGTTGCACTCTAATTGGACCATGTAGGATGAGCAAATTTATCATCCTAACTTTGAGCATCTAAGAAATCGGATAGAGATCAACTGTCTCAAAATGGTGTCTTATTTTCTGTCTCACGTACCCAATTAAATTGTGTCATTTAAAAATTAACCATATATTTAATTATAAATATATACTATTTAACTGACATGACATCATCTGAATGGGTGGGACAGAAAATTAGACATCATTTTGAGACATGTGATTTCTATCATCTTAGAGCATGTTTGGGAAAAATTAATTTTTTTCCCAAACAGCTATTTTTACCCTTTTTAGCTGTTTTGTGAATAATTATTTTTATTGGATTTCCAGCTGAAAATAATAAAAAGCTCTTTTAGACACCTTTAAGTTGTTTTTTAACCATCTTGAACATAGGACATTTTGATTTTTTTTTTTTTTTATTATTCTGCAATTCAGTTTTCCCCTACCCGTAAAGACCCTTTGCCTTCTGTACTGCACATCTCTGCCATATTTGTTACTTCTATTAGTTTTCCACTAGTTAGATGTTTCTAGTTTTTAATTTTTATTTTCTTTAATTTATGCTCACTTCTTGTGAGGTGTTCACTTGTACATACCTGCATAGTTGCTGTTTTATTATTAATCCAAATTGTTTTTCTTTTACTTCTTAACTTCTTTTATTAATACCCATATTATTACCTATTGTAAAAAATTATATATTTTCACATGTTTCCATAATCATGGAAAAAAAGTTAGAAATTTTATTCATTTTTTTTATAAATAAATAAAATTTTGATAACAAGATATAAAAACAGTCTAATGTTAAAAGAAAAACAAATATTATAAACAAATTTCTTCATATCTTTTTTCGTAATTTACTATATAAAAGAGATTATTTTTGCATCACCCAAATGAAATAGATTATCTTAGAATCACGTTTCAGCAAACATACCCAAACAAAAACAGATTCTGATTATAATTGATTATCACAATAATCGATTATTTGAAAACAAATTATTAACATAATCTTTTTTTTCCAGCTTTCCCAAACACACTGTAATGTTAAAGTAGTATGAAAATGTCTTTACAATAAAAAAAATTGCAAAAATAGTAAACGCTTGAATAGGCTGGTCTCATATATGTATTGATGGTATTATCAAATCAGATTTATGTTGTTCATGTAAGCATAAACATTATTTTTTTTTCAAAAAGGGAAAAAAATCCATAATATCAAACACAAAATGATTCCTAAGGCTTTGTTTGTGAGTTAGGAGGGAAAAGAAAGATAGGAGATCAAAGAGAAAAGAAAGGGGAGGGAGGGAAAGAGAATAAGAGGATTATCTTTCTCCTAGTTTGGGAGTAAGTTTTATGTGAGGGGAAGGAAATGGAAGGTTTATGACATGTTTTTACAATTTTACCCTTATTTAAAAAAAATTAACATAAGTAATATCCTTTAAATAATATTAATACAAAAAAATAAAAAATAAATATTTCTCCAAAAATACCCCAAATTAGTAATTTAGGTTAGTTTTCCTCCAAAATACCCCAAATTGGGGGAACCAAAAAAAGTGGGAGGAGGAGGAGTTTGGAGGGTTTATTAAAATCCTGAAAATCTTCTCCAATTTTCTGAACTCACAAACAAGGATGTCATTCCAATAAACCTTCCATTTCTGTTATGATCCTAGATGCCCAATTACTCACCTAATTCTAGAAGGATCTATTATGCATTTTGTTAGTTTGTTATAGTTGTTGCTTGGGATAATTAGTGGGTGTGCTTTGGTTTAGTTATCTTATTGTGTGTATGCACCAACTTATATAAACATTGTATGAGCTCATGATTGGCAAGGAATGAAGAAATCAACCTATTCCTTTCTTATCTTTTCTTAGGAGGCTTCTCTGCCCTCGAAGCAGAGTAATCACATTACCCCATTCCTAACATTAATGTTCTTGGTAAAGAAAACATTATATCCATTATCACATAATCGACTTATGCTTAGCAGATTATGTCTTAATCCTTCAACTAAAAGAACGTTAGAGATAGATGGTAGAGGTGATTTCCCACCAATTTTACCTATCCTGATGACCTTTCCTTTTTGATTTCCACCAAAGGTAACATGTCCACCTTCTTTAGGTTGGAGGTCTAGGAACATAGACTTTTCTCCTGTCATGTGTCGTGAGCAGCCACTGTCCAAGTATCATGATAAGTGTTTTTTGTCCTATTAAGGATATCTGCAACAGGAATAATCAAAGCTTTAGGTACCCATATTCTTTTGGGTCCTTTCTTGTTAGTTCTTGAAGTATGTGCCAACTTTTTTTTATGTGAATACACTTAGACGTGATATGCCCAGCTTTTCCACAGTTTTTACAACTACTTTTGTATGTAATGACTTATCATAAAGAGTTGTAGGTTTTTGTCCTAAGACTTTGTTAGATACTTTATGATGTGTCTGGTCAATGAATCATATACCAGTTTTATCAAGAGAAGGTCTCTGACTTCCTAATAACTTAGTCAAGTTATCTCTTCCATTGACAAAACGAGCAAGATCTGAGGTGAGCTCTTCAACCTTCTGTTGAAGTTTGACAGCTTCTTCAGATTGTGGCGTCTCAACTATATATGATCTTAGCTTTAAGCTTTTCACCTTTAAGCTTACTGTTTTCCTGAGACAGTTTGTCACACTCTTGAGTCTTATGTTCATGCTCTTTTAGGAGTTTCACATATTGCCTCTTAAGTGTTTTAAAAGCCTTAGTTAAACAGTTAGATTCCTCAATCAATTCATCTAAGGCATCTTGCAGATCCTTAAAATCAGAAATTACCTCAGAGTCTGAGTCAGAGTTAGCATTTGCCATGAGATATAGATTTGCCTCTTCGCCTTCTGCATCATCGGATGAGCTTCCATCAAGATCTTCCCATGTTGCCATCATCCCTTTCTTTTTCTTTTTATAGAACTTTTTGAAGGGTTGCTTTTGTAACTGAGGACATTCAGATTTGAAGTGTCCTGGCTTCTTACATTCATAGCATACAATAGAAATTTTATCAGAACTATTGTTCTCTTTGAAGTGTTTTTCTTTATTGAACTTCTTGAAATGTTTATCCTTTTTGAAATTCTTCTTTTTCCATAACTTCCTTATTTTCCTAAGCAGTAATGACATTTCATCATCACTGTCTGAGTCTTCTTCAGAGGCGTCTGACTCTTAATCTGATTCTTCAACCTTTAGAGCTTTTGAAGATCCTTTCTCTGCCTTGAGACCAATGGTCTTTCCTTTCTTATTTGAGCTATCTTCATTCAGCTCTTGCTCATGTACTTGTAAAGTTCCAAGAAGATCACTCATTTGAAGAGTTGTGAGATCTTTGGCTTGAGTTATTGCTGTAACCAGAGGTCTCCACTGTTTAGGTAGACTTCTTAGAATTTTGCCAACTTTCTCAGCATTGGTGTAGATTTTTCCCAGTGACTTCAGATTATTTGTGATAGTCTGAAATCTTCCTATCATCTAAGCAATGCTTTCTCCTTCTTCCATAGTAAATAACTCATACTTACATACAAGCATGTTTATCTTTGTTTCTTTCACTTTTGTTGTTCCTTCATGAGTAACTTCTAGAGTATCCCAGATTTCCATAGCAGATCCACATGCATGGACCTTTTCAAATTCTTCCTGACCGAGAGCACACATCAAGGAATACCTTGCTTTATGATTTAGCTCCCACTTAGTCTTTTCTGCAGCAGTCCACTGAGTTTTGGGTTTGTCAGTGTCATCATCATTCTTTAGAATGTAGGGACCATCAATAATAATATCTCATAAATCAGAGTTTGTTGACATGATGAACCATTGAAATCTTTCTTTCCAATAGATGTGGTTTTCACCATCAAAGTAGGGAGGTCTAGCCATAGGTGCTCCTTCTCTAGCGTTGCTTCCGCTTGTGCTAGCTCCAGCCGTCATGATGTCTATTCAACAGGATCTTTCCTCAATACTATTAAGTGCTCAACCTAGAGGTTAATCTCTGATACCAACTAAAATGAACAGATATAAAATACTAGAAGGGGGTTGAATTGTGTTTTAAAAACTTTTTGTAAATGTTGCAGTTTAACCTATAAGACACAAAGATGCGTCTGATAATAAAAAGGAGATTCACTTTCCAACCCAGTTAGCATAGTTAAAGTAAAGCAAACTGAAAAAGATTAAGCTAAGAAAAGGAGACACAAAGATTTATACTGGTTCACCCCAAACCTTGGGCTACGTCCAGTCCTTGGCTTCACCAAGTATTTGCACTATAACTGATCAAGTTACAGAATGTATTATTTTCACACCTAGCCTCTTCAGGCCCAAACAAGTATTGTTTGCACACCTAGCCTCCCCAGGCTCAAACCAGTATTCTTTCAGCAAGCCTCTTCAGGCTCTACAAACAGTAAGAGGTTGAATGAAGCAGCAGTTTCACAGATTACAACTTTGCAGATCTACCAAGTAACACTCACAGAGTAAATAAGTATTTATGGTGGGTGAGATCGCAATAAAGATTTCTCAATAAATATAAATGATTTGAGCAGAGAAGTTTTCTATGAAGAACTTAAGAGAGCTTTGAATGCTAGAGAGTATTGAATGCGTGAGTTAATGAATTCAGGTGTCTCTCTTCAATGGTCTTCCAAGTCTTCTATTTATACTCAAAGGAAATAGGTTCGTTGAGGAGAGTTCTTCAGCTGAGTATTCTTTTGTTCTTCATTCATAAATACCAAAGAGTCGTTCTGGTCTTGCATTTAATGCTTATGATCGTTGGTGAGCTTCAAGACAAGTTGAACGTATAGGTTGGCATAACTTTATCAGTGTTTGTTGCTTTACCTGAAGCAGCTTGTGTGTGTGTATATACACACATGTATATCTATACATATGTGTATTTGTGTGTGTATGTGTGTTTTTTATTGTTTTCCTTTTTTACCATTATGAATGGTATCGAAATATGTAATGTGTCAAGTTATTTGGATTTTGGAAGTACGAATTGTTGTTGTCAATATTGTGGTGCTTTGGTTTGAATTTAATGAACGTATAGAGAAAGGTACAACTTATTCAAGTGTTGCTTATTCAATTTGTTGTATGAAAGGAAAAACTAAATTGTCATGTTTGTCTAGGCCTCCTTCTCTACTTTGGAACTAAATTCATGGATTAGATTCAAGAAGTGACTATTTTCTAGAAAATATATGCTCCTACAACAGTATGTTTGTGTTTACCTCATTAGGAGGTAAGTTAAAATTGGTGTGAATTTTGGGGCAAATTTTAGTATGGTGCCCGATAAATAGGGTGCAGATTTAGACCCCTCAATCCTAGCCGTTGAATTATTATAAAAAGTTGATCAATGGCTAATATTGACTATCGGTAAACTGAAACTTGTAATTTTCCCAGTTTATAACAAAGTCTTTCATTATTTGTATATTTTGTGATCCAGTCCCTTTGGTTATACACGTCTCCCGTCCCATCAACAAAGAATCTGGTTCCTCTCTTGTTAACATCCTTTGCAGCCCCTCTCCATCAAAAACCTAAACATTCAGATGCATCTGATGGTTGAAATTGAAAGCCATAAAAGCACAATGAATGACCACAACCCAACCCTTTTTCCCCACTTTCTGTTTTCCTACTAGCACCCTTCGGATCCGGATTGCCCGCAGTAGCAAATTCACACATTTGCCGCAGTTGTGTAATCTACCATCATTGAATTTGCTTCTATCACACTTCTAACCTTTGATTTGCTTTCTCCAAAAAAATAAGAAAAAGATATAAGTAGAGAGAGATAGATATGAACTACTGCAGGGAATCTATATCAAGCACGCTTCCTCCTTCCGCAGCAACTATTTACCTCGTGAAAGTTAGCATTAACTACCTCTTTCGACTAGTTAAATTCATCTCATTCAATTGTTTGGTCATCATAATGAAATAGAAGGATTGTGAAGTTCTTTAAAAAATTGTTCAAGTAACGTATCTGGTTTAAAGACACAAAGACAAGCCTATGGCTAAGGGGGGGGAGAGAGACTAAGGGAGAACCTTTTCCAAATTTGTATCAATAATATTTTTCTAATTATACCCAACAATGAAGGCCTCAAGGTACTTTAGCTTAGAGGTTAAATCTTGCGGAACTCAAGTCAACTCAGTTTCACCTCTATTAAGAAGGAATCCCAGCTGCTTGATATCAATCCAAATGATCATGGGTGTGGTGGTGTAAGTCATGGTTGACAATATTAATGAGACGACGAGGATTAAAATGAGAAGGGGTTTGGTGGTTGGGGACTATATATTATTGGAGGAGGAAGTTTGGATGAATTATTAGTAAGTGGAGTAGCACTGGAAAAAGAGGGAAGAGATGGTGGTGATGGGTTAAGAGGCTTGTGGATTCAGAAAAGGTAATTGAAGTTTTATAAGAATTGAAGTTAATTGAGGGAAAATGTTTTATTCAGAAAAGGCAAAGTTTTGTAATTGCAAGTTACTCCTATTACCTGTTACTTTTAGTTAGAAACCCACCTTTTTTAACCCACTATAGCAGGTAAAGTCAAGGGATCATGACTCGGCCTCTTACCGAAGGGCACCATACTAAAAGGTAGGGGTGTAAGCGGATCCGATCCGATCTGTGAATCCGGCGGATCCGAACCGATCCGAACCGATTTTGGTGGATTGGTTCGGATCATCGGATCGAATTCGAAAACACCAACCCGAACAAGGTCGGTTCGGGTCTCGGATCCTGCAAATCGAATCCGAACCGAACCGAACCGATCCGAACCCTATAAAATTTTATTTTTTTAATTATTTATATACATATATATATATATATATATAATGTTAATATATTTTATATATATATTTAATACAATTAATTATTAAATATGTATATTTTATTTTTTTTGCTTTTTTTCTATTTTTTTATTAATTTTTGAAGTCTAAAAAATAATAATAAAAAGTTCATGGGTGATCCGATGATCCGAACCGAACCGATCCGATTGTGGTCGGTTCGGTTCGGATCGGGTCCACGATTGAAAAGTGCCCAAATCCGAACCGATCAAATTTGATCGGTTCGGATGATGAAACCCCCCAAATCCGATCCGAACCAACCCGATTACACCCCTACTAAAAGGCTTCGAATTTTGGTAGTGGACCTTCTCAATTTATTCTTGGTGGACAAAATTATCATCGGATAGGAAGTTTGCTGCCTATTGATGACCAAGTTCCTAGATTTGCACAATATATATATATATGATACACAAAATGAAGTCGAAAATCTAACACAATACTTTTTGGCAATTATTTGATATCTAATTATGAATGTTATACAATAATTGTTGTTAATATGTTTTGAGGTATGTAGTATTATTATCTTTGTTGGTTTTTCAACTCATTCTAAGTATTTTTAATTGTTGTTGATAGCATGACTTAATAGTATATTTATAAAAAAAAATACAAATTAAGGAATTCTAATAAATTCTAATAAAAATAGACTCTATTTATTTATTTATTAAAAAAATGGTTAATGAAATAAGGAGTACAAGTTTCTTTCACAGTTTCACACCATTATAATTATTAGATATTTATTCAATTTGTTTTAAGAAAAAATTAACTCATACGTATGTACGGGTGAAAAATATTAATTATACATTACATGCATAACAAATACATATTTTTTGACTTATTTAACAATAATTAAATTCTTATTTCATTTATTCAGAACCCCCATTTTAAACGCCTTAAACTGAGAAATGGAGGTAGAGAGCGCAGAAGGAGAGAAAGTGCATGGACATGTGCCTCCTAAGCCGCCTGACGGGGAAGGGACACGTGGACAACATAGTAAACAGAAGTTATCTTTTCATGATAAACTCCTAGGAGTCCAAGAACCGTTACCACGAAAGGAAGTTGTGGACTTGGTGGGAAAACAACTATTCAAAGTGGACTTGATGGATGGGGATAGGATGAGACCAAGATGCTATATCAATGAGAAAGTGGTTGAAGATTTGAGGAAGTCGTGGAAGGATGCAATAATTGTCAAAACCCTAGGCAAACCTCTGGGGTATGTTGTGATGAGGGATCGTCTAAACAGTATTTGGAAGCTTGCTGGCAGCTTTGAAATGGTAGACATTGATCATGGCTTTTTATGATCAAGTTTGACCTAGAAGCAGATCGTGAGAAGGTTTTAGAAGGTGGCCCATGGATGATCTTTGATCAATGTTTGGCGGTGCAACCATGGAAACCAGATTTCATCTCATCGCAGGTAAAGATTGATAAAACAGTTGTCTGGATCAGATTTCCTAGCCTGGGTATGGAATACTATGACGAGAGTGTGCTACTTGCTTTGGCCTCTGTAGTAGGCACTCCCATCAAGGTGGACATGAAGACGCTAGATGCGGCAAGAGGAAAGTATGCAAGGGTGTGTGTAGAAATCAGATTGGATCAGCCAGTTGTGGGGAGACTGTGGTTCCGGGGCTACTGGTTCAAAGTGGAATATGAAGGCTTACAGTTGCTGTGTTCCCATTGTGGCATGTATGGGCATGTTGGGCGTAATTGCACGAAGAAGAATGGTGAGAAGACTGAAGCTACTGGCATAGCTGTACCAGTAGCCGAGGTGGCTGCATCCGAGCAAGCGGCGGCGGTGGATCAACAAACAAACCCTAACCCTAAGAGGGACTTTAATGAGGGTTGCGAAAATCATGCACCAGAGGAGTTGCATGGGGAGTGGTTAGCTGCGAAAAATCCGAAAAGAAATCCAAAATTTTGGCAACAGAATGGAGGAATCAAGGGAGTAAAAGGAGGTAGACAGTTTGGTAACAAACTGGTGGATATGAACAGATTTAATGCTATGGATAGGGTGGGACCGAGCAAGGATAAAGAGAATGTCCCCTATACTTATGCACCAGGCGAGGGAGCACGTGACACATCCAAGGTTTGGAGAAAAAATAAAAGGGCTAGAAACGAGGGGAAAAAAGTGACAGAAAATCAGGTGCAAGATATGGTCAAACAGTAAGGGCCCACAGGGAGTATTTCCAAAATTGGCAAAGAACATAAAGGAAAAGAAGTGGTTGTAGATAGCCACCCGCCAGGTAATATACACGTGCAAACTGGTGGAGCTTTGTTCAAGTGGCCAGAGTATGGAGTTGACAAGGGCCATGGTATTAAAACTACTATGGACGTGGAAGTCATTGGACCTAACCGATTGAGATTCGTGCATAATCCTAAGCCTCCTGATCCAGGAGAAGCATGTGGGGAGGGTTATGAACTTGAGATGATGATGGACTCTCAAAAAAATAGTTCTCTTGAAGAGAGTGAGGACGGGATGGAGGAGATTGTTGCAGAAACTCCAGCTATGCTACACCAGTAGTTTTTACGTGTGCATGGCTCTATCATATCTCTTTGTTTATGATGAATATAATGAAAGATAATTCTGTCCTTTCTTGGAATGTTCGTGGGTTCGCTAGTAAAAATAGTTACAGGCACATGAGAGAATTGTTGAAAAGTTTTAAACCTGATTTGGTGTTTTTGTATGAAACTCATACTGCTTTTGCTTCCTCAAAAAACTTTTGGGATCGTGAAGGGTATGGGTGTCTGGTGATTGAGGAGGCTCATGGCCATGCTAATGGGGTGTGGGCTTTGTACTCTCAGTCGAGCTAGTGCAAGTTCGATGTGTTAGAACATATGCCTCAAAGTGTCACAGTGAAGGTGTCGTTGGGTAGTAATGCTTAGGCCTGTACTGGTATTTACGCTAGCCCCGTGTACTCGACTAGGTGTCAATTGTGGGAGTATCTTGTTGACTTGAGAAGTCGTGTGGGGATGCCTTGGACTCTTATTGGGGACTTTAATGAAATCCTTGTCCCTATGGAGCAAAGAGGGGGTCTCTTTTCTCAGGCTCGTGCAAGTAGGTTTGGGAGCATGTTGGAAGAATGTGACTTGATGGACCTGGAATTTTTTGGCCCTAAGTTTACTTGGCAAAGGCCTTGTAGAGGTGGTAGATTAGTGTCCAAGAGGTTGGATAGGTGTGTTTGTGATGTTGCTTGGCGTATGCTCTTCCAGGAAGCCTCGGTTGAGCATTTGGTCAAGAGGCAATTTGACCACAATCCTTTGCTTCTCAGATGTTGCCATCAAGTCTCGGCTAGGGAAGGGCGCCCTTTTCGTTTCCAAGCAGCCTGGTGCACACATGATGGGTACCCGAAGATAGTCAGCCAAGCATGGAATAAAAATAGAGATAATGTGGTTAAACAACTTGAGGAGGTGAGGGAAGAATCTATCAAGTTTAATAAGGACCAGTTTGGTAATATATTTGTGAAGAAAAAGCAGCTAGAGGGAAGGCTCAAAGGGATCCAGAGGGCTCTTGAAACTTGTGACTCGATCAGTTTGCTTCTTCTCCAGAAAGACTTGTTACGTGAGTATGAGGATGTTTTGTTTCAAGAAGAGACATTGTGGTTCCAGAAATCCAGGGAGAATTGGATCAGATTGGGTAGCCGGAATATAGCTTTCTTCCATGCTTAGGCAGTCGTTAGGAGGAAAAGGAATCAAGTTCATGGCCTCCATCTTTCTTCTGGATTATGGTGTACAGAGTCGGAAATTTTGACGGCAGAGGCTGTGAAATATTACAAAGACTTGTTTGGAACTAGAGACTCCATTCGGAATGAGCAATTTAGCACTCCGAGGTTGGGGCTCAGTGATGAGGATAGGAGCAGTCTGGTAGCAGAAGTTACTAAAAAGGAGGTTTATAAAGCCCTCATGAGCATGAAATCTTATAAGGCTCCAGGTCCGGATGATTTTTAGCCAATTTTCTTCAAAATGTTTTGGAAAAAAATAGGGGATGATGTTTGGAGGTTTGTGCGGAAGGTGTTGGAGAGTGGAAAATTTGATCCAGGGAGGGACTACTGATACTCTTATTGTTCTAATTCAAAAAGGAGACGTGCCCAACTCCTTTAAGGATTTTAGGCCGATAAGTTTGTGTAATGTCATTTACAAGTTAGTCTCTAAAGTCCTTGTTAACAGGTTACGCCTTATTCTTAGAAGAATTGTGAGCCCGCTTCAAAGTAGCTTCATCCCTGGGAGAAGCACTAAAGACAATGCCATAGTTTTACAAGAGATAGTTCATTTCATGAGAACCAAGAAAAGGAAGGTGGGGGATTTGGTTTTAAAGTTAGACCTTGAGAAAGCCTATGACCGAGTTGATTGGAGGTTCTTAAGGCATACCATGGAAGTGTTTGGCTTCCCAGAGATCATTATTTCCCTCATTATGAATGGTATTTCCTCTTCCTCAATCTCTTTACTCTGGAATGGTAGTAGAACTGATAGCTTTTCTCCCATGAGGGGTCTCCGTCAAGGTGACCCGTTATCCCCTTATTTATTTGTGCTATGTATGGAAAGATTAGGGGAAATGATCATGAAGGAAGTTGGTAATGGTACTTGGGATGCAGTTCAAGTTTCCAAAAATGGTCCTAAGATTTCCCATTTGTTTTTTGCGGATGATGTGTTGTTGTTTGCTAAAGCCAAGGTTTCACAAGCCCGCCTAATTGAGGGAGTGCTGGAAAAATTCTATCTCATGTCTGGACTGAAAGTTAGCTTGCAGAAATCAGTTATTTTTGCCTCCAAAGGCGTGACAAATAGGAAAAAGGAGAAGATAACTTCTGTCACCTCTATCCGGTTTACTACGAAAATTGAGAAGTATCTGGGTTTTCGGATTTTTGATGGGAGAATGACCAAACAGGATTTTCATGATGTCATTAGTAGAGTTGAATCCAAGCTGGCATCTTGGAAAGGAAGGCTCCTTAATAAATCAGGTAGAGTTGTTTTGGTGAACTCACTCATAAATTCCCTTCCTTCTTATGGGATGCAAGTCATGTGGTATCCTCAATCCATTTGTGATTATCTGGATAGAGTGGCGGCTAAATTTATATGGAAAGGATCGAAGGGCAAAGGCATCCACCTTGTGAGTTGGAATAAAATGACCAGGCTTAAAAAGTTTGGTGGTTTGGGCACAAGAATTGCAAGACTACAAAACACTGCTTTGCTTGGTAAAATAGTTTGGGAAATTCTTAATGCCGAAGATACTTTGGGTTAGCATTCTCAAAGACCTTTACATTAAGAATGATGACATATTTAACTCAGTAAATGTTAGGGGCTCTCCTATTTGGAACTCTGTGGTTCGTGCAGTTAAAGCCCTTAGTGATGGGTTTGAGTTGAAAATTGGTAATGGGAACACTAGCTTTTGGTTCAACCCTTGGGTCTCGAAGCATCTGCTGTGTGGTCAAGTCCCTTATGTGGATATTCACGACCTGGATAAAAGGATAAAGGATGTTTGGAATGGCACTGATTGGAACTTGGCTGGGTTCTACACCCCCTATCTCAACAGGTTTATGACAGTATCTCAAAAATTGTCCCTTGGATGAATGATGAGGTTCCGGATGTGTGGATTTGGAGGAACTCGATCACTGGAGTGTACTCAGTTAAGGATGCTTATCAATGGCTTTTGGAGCTTAGAGATGTTCATCCAGTAGAGACTAGATGGAGATGGATATGGAGAATCAAAGTGCCATCGAATATCCAGTTTTTTATATGGCAGATTTGTCACAAGTCCGTCCCCACTAGGAGTATTCTTCAAGCTAGAAGGATTTCTCCTAGCAATATATGCCCGGTTTGTGAAACTGAAGTTGAGACTATTAACCACTGCCTCTTTAGTTGTACTCGTGCTAAGGCAGTTTGGAATAGGTGTTTCTCCCAGGTAGTGGTTCCCATTGCTGATGACACAAACATGAATGACTGGTTGCAGGAGGCCATCCAGGTTCATGGGGTTGGCGTAGCTGTGGTGCTATGGATGGTTTGGTGTGCTAGGAATAAAAAAGTGTTTGAGAGTTCAAACCGGTCAGTGATGGAGATCTGTTATCAAGCTGGTGCTATGTATAACCATTTTATGCGTGCTTTCAATGACAGTAGCAATGTTGGCATAATGAGGGGGGAAAGGATCATCTCGTGGATTCATCCTTTGAATGGTGCAGTTGCGTTGAATGTTGATGGTAGTGTTTTTACTGACTCTGGGGAGGCTGGTTTTGGTGGTCTCATACGTGACTGCATGGGGAATTTTCAGGTTGGCTTTTTTGGAAGTCTTGGCAAGTCCAATATCATGCATGCTGAAGTTGTCGCAATTTACCAGGGCCTGCTTTTGTGTTGGGAGAAAGGTTATAGAAGAGTCACTTGCTACTCATATTCTTCTCACATGGTGGATTTGGTTACGAAGAACATGAGCATCTATCATCAGCTGGGCAACATTGTAGCTGATATTAAGAAGTTGATGGCCAAAGACTGGGATTGCTCTCTTCTGCATATCCTCAGGGAGGGTAATTTCGCAGCTGATTACTTAGCCAAGAAAGGGGTTGCTAGTGAGTCCAATATGGTTGTGTCGCAAGAAGTGCCAACAGATTTGATGCCTATTTTACGTGCCGATGCAATGGGCGTGTCCTACATCAGGCATTAGTGCTGTTCTCTTTGTTTTTTCTTTTTCTTTTTTTCCTCATTTGTAACAAAAAAAATTCTTATTTCATTTTCTTACACATTTTTTTTTTCACAACTCCAAACTTGCTTCCGCAAAAATTTCCTCCAATGTAACTCTTGCTCTTACCCTTTTTCTACGGTTCAAATTGTTTTAGTTCATGGTCCATCAATACAGAAAGTAACTTTTTTTTTTATGAATAATACAGAAAGTATCTCATCCTTCAAACATTTTTATTTTGATTTTAAATATATTTTACACAACCGCATGCAAAGTATTGATTATAGCAATACTTTCATCCTTCTAAAGAATTACTTAAATGCTATGGTTTAAATTTTATTATACCCACCAATAAGGGCCGTCACAGTTGATAGATAGTTTGACTTCTTAAGCATATTATCATGGATTCGATTCCTGTAGTGTGTATGAAAAAACTTCATTAGGAGAGGCAAAATTCACTTCATTGATTTCTATGTCTTGAAAGGAATTAGTCTTCTATTATCAAATGAATGATACATTTGGTGAAAAAAAATATATTATACCTGCTATCAATAATTTCATCCTCATGATTTAGTTTGTTTCTATCCTCTGCAACAATTCGACTCGTCTTTTTTCCCAATATAATAGTGACCCATTTTAGAGTGTGTTTGGGAAAGGTGAAAAAAAAAGATTATGCTGATAATCTGTTTTCAAGTAATCGATTATTGTAGTAATCGATTATAATCAGAATTTGTTTTTGTTTCGGTCTGTTTGCTGAAAAGCGATTTTAAGATAATCTATTTCGTTTGGGTGGTGCAAAAAATCACTTTTACATGAGCATCTTAGGGGAAAGATGAAGCACTCATGACCATCTTTAAAAATAATCCATCAAAACAGTCCATTCTTTGAGATTGTTAGAAAACAGCTTTTTAACAAAATAAAAACTTTTCTACACATTAATCTAAATACTCAAACATAATAATTTTTTATGAAATAGCTTTTTTTTCAAAGAAAACAGCTGAAAACATAACAACCAATTATTCCCAAACTACCTCTTAATGTTTGTTCCTATTGCATCTAAAAGCTCTGGCTTTAAATTTTGACACCCCATAAATTCATTTTCCCACCTCCCTTCACTCTTTAATTTTTCTTTATTTCTAAATACCCTTCCCCCAACCCTTTATTGCCCACCTCGTCGAGTCCTCCCACCTCCCACCTCCCACCTCCCACCTCTCACCACAGCACAATCCAAGGCAAGTACCATCCTTTGGCAACCTACGGTTAGGCATAGATAGTGGTGGAGCACGGTAGCAAACTTAGTTATGTACAAAAAAAAATTTTCCCCTTGATTTTTAGTGTCTCACGGAAATTATAATTTTCATGTGTTAAAAAGTTTATTTTTATTTTTTTGTAGAAGCTCAATTTTTTTATATGATAAAGTTTAATTATGATTGATTAATTATCATTATGATTTTAAAAAAGCTAATTATGAATAACAAATAATTTTAATTAAAAAAATTGATGATACTAAATCTTCTTTTCAATAATAATTAATTAAACCAGAATCATTAAATTTTTACAAAAATTTGTCAAAAAAGAAAAAAAAAATTCCTACCTTTCTGTGAGTGTTAAATATATTTTGAACACACTGAAAGTCTGAAACTATAGTTGATGTGTGTTAAAGTGTTAAAAAAAAAAAAAAGTCAAATGGGTGCCTGAAAAGAAAAAAGTACATCATTTAGTACCTCAAATTTATAAACGCGGGACACATTAGGCCCTCTTTCCATTTTCAATGTCGATTTGCTTGCTTGTGTCCCGTTAACCATCCTGCTCGACTCATTAGTGATCCTGCATAATCTATGACAAATTTTTATAGTGAAAAATGAATAAAAAGTGAAAATTTACAAATTTTGTCATAGGCCATGCAGGACCACTAACAAGTTAGACATGATGGTTAACGAAACAAATAAGCAAGTGAACAGACATTGAAAGTAGAAAAAGGGACTAATGTGTCACGCGTTTGTAAATTGAGGGACTGAGTAGTTAATTTATTTTTTTGGACCAAAATTGGGTTGCCAAAATTTTTTTGGGACTAATTTGAGCATTTAGTTTAAAAAAATTGTTGCCTCACGTCGCGATTCTGCCTGTCTCTGTTTTCGCGGTTTCGCCTCCCTCCGCCAATCTCTGTAACGTCGGTGTTTGTCTCTGCCGATTTCGCCTCCCTCTCCTAGAAAGGGGTAGGGGAATAATTTCGGTGAGAGAGGGATAAGGTGGGAAGGCTGGGAGTTAAGGGAAGGCTTTGTTTGTGAGTTTGGAGGGGAATGAAAGGGAGGGGATCAAAGGGGAAGGAAAGGCGAGGGAGGGGAGGGGAAGGGGAGAGTGTTATCTCTACCTTTGTTTGTGAGCGCATATTGTATGAAGGGAAGTAAATGGAGGGTTTATAACATACTTTTACAATCTTACCCTTATTTTAGAAAATTAACATAAGTAATATTTTTTAAATAATATCAATGCACCCTTAAAAAAAAAAGATTAATCCAAAAAAAAAATTTATTCATTTTCCTCTAAAAATTTAATTATTATTCCCCCAAAAAACCCCAAATTGGGGTAAATAAAAAAAATGAGTTGCTGAGGGGTTTGGGGGTTTTTCTAAAATCCTCAAAAACTTCCCCTCCAAAATTTTAAACTCACAAAAAGGGTTTGTTTGTGAGTTTTAGAGGGGAGGGGAAGGGAGGGCTTTGGAAAAAAGAAGGGGGAAAGGGATGGGAGAAGGGAGGATACTCCCCCACATCTTGCATGAGATTTATTTTTAACAAAAGAATCAAAATCCTCCAAAATCCTCCAATTTGAGGGAACTAAAAAATTGAACTAGAGAAGGATTTTGGAGGGGTATATTCCCTCCCCCCATCCCTTCTTTTTTCTAAAGCCTTCCCTTCCCCTCCCATCCCAAACTCACAAACAAGCCCTTAGAGAAAAATAGAAAGAAAGAAAAATTAAGGGAGGTAGGAGTATGGAACCGATAGGTTCTTAAGGCCCTGTACCTATGGCTTTGTTTGTGAGTTTGGAGGGAAAGGAAAGGGAGGAGATCAAAGGGGAAGGAAAGGAGAGGGAGGGGAAGGGAAGGAGAGTATTATCCATCACCTTGTTTATGAGTACATATTGTATGAGGGAAAATAAATGGAGGGTTTATAACATACTTTTACAATTTTACCTTTATTTTAGAAAATTAACATAAGTAATATTTTTTAAATAATATTAATGCATCTTTCAAAAAAATAATAATAATATTAATGCAAAAAAAAGTTATTCCTTTCCCTCTAAAAATTGGGGTAAACCCCCCCTCCCCCAAAAAAACCCCAAATTGGGGTAAACCAAAAAATTGAGTTGAGGAAGGGTTTTGAGGGTTTTCTAAAATCCTCAAAAACTTCCCCTCCAATTTTTTACACTCACAAACAAGGGAGAGGTTCTCATAAACCTTCATTTTCCTTTACTTTCCCTTCTAAACAAGACTCACAAACAAAGCCTACGCATGTGTCAACCCGAATTTTGTGCAATTGTTCCCACTGTCGTCGTCCTCCTCCGAATAACACCATTTTTGAACAACACTGCTACTCCACCAATACTATATTATAACCCATCAATCCCTTCAGCCATTAACCTGCACCTGCTGCATTTATCTTAAAAAAAATGAAGATTTGACCCTAGTAAGGAGAACTTTGGTGGGTGAAATTTTGGATGATGAGCCACATAACAGAGGTGCAGTTAAAGTCATGGTCTCTAAGCCTGGAAGACTTAGAGGGGCAAATGCAACAAAAGTAGTAAATAGCAAAAGTGAAGTGACCGACGAGACTCAGCATGGTTGGTACATGACTAAATTTCTTAAACATGTTGTAAGTTGTGTATGAAAAAAGTTTTGTTTGGAGTTGCAAAATACATTTCATTGACGCCTTGAAAAAATAAGTTTGGTTATTGGCCAGGATACCATTTATGCACATTCCAAAAAAAAAAAAAATGAGTGGAGAGGCACATACCTTTTATGAATGAGTGGATTTAACAAAATTAAGGCGCTTTTGTGGGGATCAGGATGATTCATTATTCAAGATTGTATCCTAGTGACGCCTGACAAATTTCAATACCTAAAGGGAAGTTCAAGGATATCCACTTGTAGCATGGCAATCAAATTAGATATGTAACAAAGCCTACGATAGGCTTGAATGGGATTTTCTGCACCAAATTTTGGAGGCTTTCAAAGTGGTAGCAGGAAAGGCGAAATGGATGGCAGCAGATTCACTTCTAAAAGCTGAAGCTCTAGCCATGGTGCATGGGACCTCCTTCCAGTGGCCAAACCAAATGATGAAACTGAATCTACAATATTTGAGATATTAACCAATTCATTCATAAGGACGACTTATAATACAGCCCATAAAATGACTGCCACATTAACATAAGCAGTTCTTATCGTTTATTTGCATTCATATCGAAAATGCCAATGTATACCAATCAATTGGTGGTATATCATAACAAATATAGTTTTCTACTATTAAGAATAATCAAGTGTGACAACATTGGGCCAAATTATGATGGCATTTCAAAGACATGTTAGCAGTCTACAAATTACTCAATGCTCACACCAAATTTCCTGAAAAACTCATAATTATTCAACAATATTGAAGCGTGATGAGACACGTTTTTTTCCATCTTCACGATGTTTTGGACTTGCTTGGGGGAGGAAGCAACTGCATTGCACAAACAAGATCCTTGTCAGAGAAAACTTAAAGTCAAGCATAATGCAACAATAAAAAAGACCAAAATATTCCCCTCAAGTTGTCAAGGACATAAATTCTGCCACAGTTTCATGTGTGCTATTGATTAATTTCCTAACCATTGATAACACAGTTCCTTGTACCTCTAGAGAAAAATAACCAAGAACTAATTTTGTCTGTAATTTATTGTCTTTGTTAGTTGTGCATTTGCACGCAGAAGGCATGTGCAGAATGGACATACAATTTTTCAGGGACTTAAAGAAACCCAAGTAAACGGGAAAGCGAACTATAATGTTACTAGCAAGAACCTGATAGCAAGATATTAGAGATGAAACAAATCCAAAGGCTCCAGTAACT
This sequence comes from Echinosophora koreensis, assembly GCA_035048595.1. NCBI lineage: Eukaryota > Viridiplantae > Streptophyta > Magnoliopsida > Fabales > Fabaceae > Echinosophora > Echinosophora koreensis. The sequence goes on along the minus strand of JAPCYP010000125.1, from coordinate 191,595 downwards.
CGGGGAGTGACTTTGTTAGGTGCCAGTTGAAGCAGTCCAACTGCAACCACTGTATCAATGCCTGCTTTGACAAGTGCTATAGTCCTCTCATTTGACTTTTTAAGTTTACCGCGGTATTGCTCATTCTGCACCCACAGGTAATGAATGACTTCACATAAATATAAAAAAAAAAAAAAAAAATAATAATAATAATAATAATAATAATAATAATAATAATAAGAAAAGGCAGACACTCTTCGATAGTGTAAACCAGAAATCGAAACTTTGAAGAACATATACCGAAGCCTGGACAACATACTTCATATTTGTTACTGTTCTTGAGTTCTTTCTCTAACTTGTTCATTGATGCAGAAAGTCTTCCAAGCTCCCCAAGCTGATAAAATGAGTAATACATATCAATACATTAAAAGTCAAGAGTGTTAGCTGCATTGAAGAAAGGTAAGCCACAAACAAACCTCAGCCAAGGCAGTGCAAACTGAGGAACCAAGCCAACAGAAAAGAGATACCCGGCCAATTAGTTCTGTACGTTCTTTATTCTGTATTTGGACAATCAAATTCTTATATACTTCTAGATGGCATTCTCACATGATAATAAAGTGAGCAAACACTGGATGCTTAAGAAACACTGTACTTCTTACCTCATAGATGCCTGTTCTGCCAAGCCACACAAATTGATCAAGAAACAAGAATGTTGAAATTAATGCATCCTTGGACTGAAACAGGCATTAAATCAGATAACAGAAAGAATGAACTAAAGAATGACTAAAACAAAAAGGTGGAATGACTTGGAAAACTCATACCTTTCCCAACAGAATTAGGGAGAGGGGGTCCCCCTGTGGGGTGGGACTTATCAGAGAGTGCAGGCCATTGACAAACTGAATATTATAAGGTGGTAAAGCATTAGAGGTGATGGAAAAAAAGAAACCATAAGAACATTATTTTGCAACATCTTTTCTATGCCTGTTAGGAATCAACAAGAAAACTAAGACAACAAATTCTGAAATATCTCAATATGAATTAAAACTCCACAACCAGCCACTAAACAGTACATTCAACAGCAAAAGAAACACTAACAGAAATGAAAATCTGGACAAAATGCAGGAAAAATAACAAGGACCCCCAAGGCCTTCAGCTTTAGCTAGCAGTCCTTCCCTAAGGCAAAAACCTTCCTCATCCAAATCCTTCTCCCTCTCCTATATTCCCTTCTCTCCATTTCTCTCTCTAATCATGTGAGAATCCTCCTCTCCTCTCACAGCTTGCCACCTGTCCCTTCTGTCAGCCCATCATGCTCCCTCATAATCGAATTCTCACTTGTCCCATTATTTGTGATTCCTTCATTGCCCTCACCATTTTCCAGCTCACCCTCTTGCTATCCTCACTTCATTCCTCTCTTTTTCCTTGTGTAGACTTGTGTCACCCGTGGTCTATCAATGCCAGAATTTCTCTCTGAGAAGGGACATTACTAAGCAGAAATATGTATTTGAGACTTCCCTTCATTTATTATTTTTCAATTTTGTCCTTGACAAACCAAAGAAAAATAAGCATACCATACTATAGATCTCTTCTTCAATCAAATGAATCAAAGGAGATGCACACAAGACAAGAAAATAGCCTAACCTTTAATAGACGGAAAACTTTCCGTGCCAGGCTGGTTGTTTTGTCAACATTCTGGGCAGGACCAGGTTGTCCATTACTCAAGAATTTGGAACCATATTGTATAGCCCTGCATATCTTGTCCCTTGCTTCAGCCTTGTTCAAATACAAAACTAGAAGAGCCAGTTCTGCCCTAGTTGCATCCAAGGTACTCATTTTCTCTACTAATCACAGCTGTATAACAAAATAACAGCATAATTCATTTAAACTAAGATAGGAGAATAGCAGGGGTGGAAAGCAAAAGGTGATATTCTCACACCAAATGGGGACTGAAAATGGCAGAGATTTTTATATCTATGAAATCTTACTTCAGTGGCAGTGTGTTAAGAAGGCTCTTTTGGTGCTATATAGTAAGTTGTTAAACTCAACGACTATACGTGTATGTAACCTTATGCACATAAAAAAGAATAAGCACAAAGATATTCTCATATTATGCTGATCAACTTTCTGGGAATGACACTTCGGAACTTCCATAAAACCTCCACCAAGATCAAGCACCCATGATAAGTATGGCACTGGCAAGCATGCAGTTGATCTTCCACCTTTCCAAGTTGCATTATTTGCCATTCTCTACTTTTTGAGTGTACGATGTATGTGTTTTGACAACTCAACCCTCTCAAAACCATAAATACAGAAAAATAGAAAGGAAACACAATGAATTGCTTGAGAATTTAGTTACTAACATGTGATTTTTTACTTCTCCTTTTTATTTATTTTCTCAACCTTAATTCAAACAACCTAACTTAGTAAAAAGTAAACAATTTTAAATTCTAAATATAACAATAACCAAGTCTTATCCCACTCAACAGGTTGTTAAAATGAATCAATCGACACTATTGGGCTCTATAAAATTTATTTTAAAGATAAACAATTTCAATAAAAATCGTCCTAAAGTGTTATTCATTCTTCCTCCACCCGTTAATCATTATATTTTCTATTTAATCCTTTTTAATCATTAGAGCCTCTATTGATATTTTTCTGACAAGAACAAACCACTTTACGTGAATTTCTGTGTCGACACTGAACTGAGACAATAGACCATATATAAATGTTATGCCCCTTTGCTCGAACACGTCAATATGCTTCTAACTTAACAATCATGCCTTGGACCAATCTAGCTCATGACCCTTCTACTATTTTAGCTCTTCCACAGCTGTGTCTGCTATACCTCACTTGCAACGTTTGAAATTTAACAGGTCCAATCCTGATTTTGTTACCAAATGAGAACTTGCTCAGAATATAAATAGGTTGGCTTGTCTTCTAATCCCTTGACTAACTGTGCCTTTGTTCCCCCGGGATGAGGTGTATGTCAGGACTCAGTTCAAATTGACAATAGTAAGAGGCCTGTTGTGCTCACTTAAATTATTATTATTAATTTTATTTTTATTTTTATTTTTGCCAAATAAACCACTCCAACTTTGTGCAATGTGCAAATAGCCCTTCTCACTTATGCAAAACCAACTCTGACTTGAAAACGGAGGATGATATCTAAACATAAACTATAGTTGAAGGGGTTATTTAGGACTTGGCCCAAAGAATAACCACCACCCAAAGTAAAACTCCACTTCTTTAAGCCAACATTTTGAAGCCAATGAGCAAATCCCAGAAAATCACATCAGCACTCAAGTTTGTATAATAAAAAAATTTAAAAAAAAAAAAAAAATTGCTTTGTACATCTAAAAGAAAAACAGGCTAGCTCTATTCACCCCATCTAAAAACATCTATGGATCAATCTACCCTAACTGGAAAATCTCTAATGAGACAGACAGCAAAAGAACATTTGATAGATTAGTCGGGATAATATATTTCATATGGTCAAAAAAATAAGCTTTATTCAGCTATGCACAAAGTATTTGGAAGAGAAATGAAAAGAAGAGCACCGATGTATGTGGACTACCTCCAAATCTAGTTACATCAATCTCATTCCATTACCTTCTCTTCAAAAATTAATTATTGAAATAGCGGAATCTTATGATAGATTTAAAACAACAACAAGAACATTACATGAATCACAACATCAAAAGTCTCCAATTCCCACTTCCCTTCCATCAATTAGCCTGTAACCAAGCACGCTACAAACAACATAACATTCAAAAAACAAACAAAACCCAAAAAAAAACACTTTTTTGCGTAAACGAAACCATAATCATAATCATTATATATAACGGACCCACTTCCGCACCCTGAATCCAGAGTGACCCAAAATGAAAAATGCAAATCATACTGTGAAAGATTGAAACTTTTTGTGTATGTCATGATAGCTACAAACAAAAAGATGAAGGAAAGGAAGAGAGAGTGGGTACCGAAGGAAGTGGCTGATGTTGACCAGGATCAGTGTTTGTTGTTTCTCAGCGTTTTATATATGAAATGAAATGGACGTGCGGTATTGCTCTTGGTCTCCTTCTCCTTCTCGTTTTCGTTTTCGAGGTTCCCGTAGTTAAAGCCGGACCGACGTAAAACCGGAAAACGTTCCGGTTCAGGTTCCATCGGATGGTATATAATTTTTTCATAAGTTATAACATACAGTATTATAAAAAATATTATAATAATTAAAATTAAAATTAAAAATTAAAAATTGAAAATCGAGCTTACAGTCTCTATAATAACACATTTTTCATACAGTCTTTTATAAAAAAATTAAAATAATAACGCTAAAAAAAATTAAAATAATACTTAAATAATATTAACAAAATAATAATAAAATTAAAAATAATAATAATGAAATTAAAAAATTATCATGAATAACTAAATAATATTATTAAATTTGAGATTAATAGTGACTAACAGTTGTTTAAGAGAGTGATTAATCATAATTTGGTCATTAGTTTTAAAAATAATATAACAATAATTATTAATTAAAAATATTATTAATTATAATATAAAAATATTCATTAAAACTACAAATTACTATTAATCTTAAATTTTTATTCAACTATTAATTAATTACTATTACTATTATTACTATTATATAACTATTAATTAACAATTAAAACTACAAATTTATAATCTAATATTAAAAATGACTCTCTTTGTTCAAAATTAAAATTCTCTCTTATATAACATTAATCATTAAAACTAAAAATTACTATTTATTACTCTCTTTAAACTACAAAATACTAATATTAGCTAAAACTATTATTAATTATAATATAACAATAATCATTATACCTACAAATTATTATTAATTACTCTTTTATATAACAACAATCATTAGTTATACAAATTATGATTAATTACTCTATTTCTCAACCCCGACAGACAACGGGGTAGGGTCGGTAAGAAAAGGTAAAACCCGCCCCCGTCCCACCCCACCTCGTTGGCGTTGCCAACACTAATTTACATTTTGGTATTTTTTTTTTTCAAAAGAATGTTAGTATATTGATTAAAAAAAGAATATTAGTATATATTCTTTTTATACACTTTTTAATATATTATTCTAGGTTACTTCTCATATTGTTTTATTTTTATGTGATATTTTAAAAAAAAGTATATAAAAAATATATATTTAGAAATGTGTCATTAGAATTTTTTATTTTTACAGCATTCTAAATTAATTTAATATTATAAAACGATTATATTATACAGTCTCCTGTGCCACGTTTTTATTAAAATAAAGTTATTCTCGGATTATATAATAATTTCTCCATAAGCAATCTTTTGATTTACCCCCATTTCAAGGATTTTTTTTTTTAACTCAAATTTTGTTTTTTTTTATTCGTGTTTTCATATATAAATTTTTATTTGATGAGTAATGAGGAAGTGTTGGATGATACTCTAACATCGGCAGGAGCTGGCCCATAAAGAACATTGCTTGCTTGCACGCAAGAATGGTCCAATTGCTTCCCCATGTCACCTCTAGCTCAGTCTTAACTAAAGACATATTCACATCATCACCAATCTTTTATTTTTTTAAGAAAAAATTGCGATTCTATCTATAGGTTTGTGAATGAATAAGGGTTAGATATCTTTCAATTTCTTGAATAACATGAAAGAGTCACGTCAGAGAAATAAGAATATAACATTATTTATATAGCTACATGATGTTATAATCAATTTTCGTGGCTACATGAATAATAAAAATTATATTTATCTCACTAACATGATCCATGTCAGATAAGAGAATCTTTATTCAATGAATAATTACGTCAACCTATAAAATATCATTAAATGGGTATAAGGGGTACTCCAAGGCACGGATCTACTCACAAGTGTTTGGGGGCAATTGCCCCCACTAAACAAATTCTTTTTCCATTAATATATTCCATAATTTATTGTTTGCCCCCATAAAAAATAGATGTTGCCTTCATATGTCAAATTATCACCACTCATTTTGTTAGTTGTACCCCACTTATTATGTATTTTGTCATAAGATTATGTATCTTATATGAGACATTAGGTGTAATTGCTTTTCAAATATTAAAATTGCTTCTATTTCTCAATCGTAAATGTAGATTTCACTTTGAAATCAAACCGTGTCATAGTTTATGTATTTTATATCATTTTTTAATGTTTTTACATATTTATAGTATAAAAATATCTTTAAATTATTTTCTTGCCCCTGTTAACCAAAATTCTTGGATCCGCCACTGACCCCAACCCATAACATTTACAAAGAGCATCATGGTCCAGAAAAGCTCCAGACAAAAAATAGTAGCACCTAACAAACTAGCACAACCAGAAAACAAGAAACAATAGACAACCTCCACCGAGTGAGTTCTAAGACCAACAACATAAAGAAGTTGTTCCTACCACTGTAGATGATATTATGCTACTCTGGTCACACCACAGGTCTTATAGGAGTCTTGTTGACAGTCTAAGGTTGTTGACTTGCGCAAGGTCCAATATACTCTTTGGAGTAGGAGTTGTTAGTCATTTCATGGAGGTACCGACTATCACTCACACGATAGTGGCTAAATGGATTATGTGATTGGTGGGTGTCAATTTCCAATTTTGATTCGACAAGAAAGTAGGGATTAAGCACATGGTTTGTCAAGAAATAGTATGACACAATGATGTGTCAACCTCAACGTAACTAAATGGAAGAAATCTCTAAGTCACAATTTAACAAACTTAACGATTGATAAGAAGAGAATTTGATGAAAGATGGAATGACAAGACCAATTTGCCAAATTATCAAATGACTTAGAAATATAGCTAAGTCATAATCTAACAAGCTTGTTGGTATTCCGACGGGTGTAAAAGTTGACAAGGAAATACAAATAGACAAAGCGTCAAGACTATCAAGCATGTTAAGAATTGTGAAGATGGACAAATACCGAGCCTTCTAGGTCGACAAAGATAGAAATGTCAAATTGTCAAGTGCTTCAAATGGTTTAGGTAGACAATCTGAAAGCATGATAAAGTGTCAAGTGTGAAGCGATTATGGATCAGAAGACACATATTAACAACACATGGCGAATAAGAGATAATTGCTCTGCATCGAATGGGTTATATCTGATGGTATAAGCACTAAAACATGGGTTGAACGGTTGAACATGCCATGTAAATAGCTAGGTAGTTATTTTCAGTTGTCCATATATACTATAATCATAAAATGTAGTTAAGGGTTGAATATCTCACACTTAAACAAATTGATGGATTGATACCAAGTATACCTTCCACCATTTTCTTTCATACAAACTTATTTTCAATGCAATTTAATCTTCAAGTCATTTACATTTCCAACATTAGTTCTTCAAATTCCTTTACTTTTCTTGCAATTTACCTTTCATGCAATTTACTCCCCTTTTTTTTTTAAAAGGTGCAATTTACTTCCATGTTCTTTACTTTCCAGCACATTTACTTTGAATGCACTTTAAGTTTTCTGCCCATTTAACTTTCTGCAATTTAAGTTTCTTGCAATTTTACTTACTTGCACGTTATTTTATGCACTTTTACTTACTTGAATCTTTAAATTCATGTACTCTCTTTTGAATTCTTGTTGTAACACCCCATTTTTCGTTAGGTGCATATATATATATGCTTGTTTATTTGGTTAAGCCTTAGGACTTAGTTTATAGTTGTTGTTAAAGGGCTAAGTGGGATTTCTAGGCTTAAAATCCCTTTCTGGTACATGAGCACGACCTTGCTCATGTCCAGCACGCCCGTGCTGAGGCTTGTGTCTTGTGACTGTCTGAGTCACAAGGACGGTCGTGCTCAATATGGAGCACGATCGTGCTCGTGTGGGAGACGCGTCTCGATGACGCTAAGTTGAGCACGACCGTGCTCAAAAGAGAAAACCGCGCCTCGGAGGTGCTGATGCGAGCACCCCCGTGCTCAAGGAGGAGCGCGACTGTGCTCGGGTCTGGAGTTTATATATATGCATGGTAACCGAGGGTTTCGTCGTCTTAAACCCTATTTTGGCCGATTTTGGCCACCCTAGTGCGGCTACAACTTATTTCTTCCCTATTTCCTCTAAACCCATTGCATTGTTAAAGTTTTGGAGACGTTTGGGAAGGATTAGTTCGTCTGTGCTAGTCCTAGAAAGGTAATGGTTCTTCCCTATTTGGTTTCCTTTTCTTGTTCTTAGATTTGGGAACTAATTGGTTAACCCTTTTGTTTGACCACGGCTTGGAAAGCTGACTAAGCCGCTTGAGGGAACGCGTTGGGTTTATCGTTTGGTCTACCGCTTAGCTGTTATCGGGATCTTCATACCAGGTATGGGGAGAATGATAGTGTAAACATTAGGCAATGGGGTAGCGTAAGATGAGAGGTTCTCATAACCCCAGTGTTGTTAACTATTATGGATGTCTAATTGCTATAATTGTTTATTGGTATGCCTGTTATGATGTCTGATTGCTATATTTGTTACATTGTTCATGATGTTGTATGCCAAATTATGATTGTTGGTTAATATGTTAATGCTACGATGAACTGGTTGAGTTGTGCTATTTACGTCATGAACATTGTTGGTTGATAATGTTGTTATGAGTGTTGGCTGAATGTATGATGGTTAATGTTGAACAGTTAATAAAACTCTAGTTGGTTAAAGATAGGGCTCTTAATTAATATGAGAATTAATGGCTTAATTCCCCGAATGTGTTCATAAAATATGGACTTTGTGACACCCTTTTACCCCCCATATTATAAGGCATTTAAATTAAAAACAATTAAAATGAAAACAACGTGCATTCACTGGATAAAATAAAACATTTGTCCATTGGTAGAAAAGTCCCACATGAATCAGTTTATAACGCGGAAAATAAACCAAGTTTAAAAACTAATAAACACATAAACAATAACAACGTCCCAACCCGATGTCACAACAAAGCTGGTATAACCGTTCTGTACATCACGAAAAAACAACTAAACTAACTATCTAACAAAAGAAGGCCCTAACTATGAGCGGTGGCTCCTCAGAGTCACTCCTCTCCGGGCTGCTCGTCATCCTCTGTAAAATGTTGATCAGGCCAAACACAAACAAATAACGGGGAGTAAGATTCATGTAAACATTTACAGCATAGAGATAGGAAATAAGGTAAACAACCAGCATAGCAGCATCATAGGCATACATACATCAACATATATATATATATATAACTCATCACAAATCAACATCATCATAATCAGTATGCTATGCAGTGCAATGCAACACTACTCCACTACTCCAACTATGCATGTGGATCCAAACTAACTCAGGATTACCGACTTTGGAGTTACATATTCGTATTGGCCATAGAAGCACCAACACCGGCAGTTCACCAAACCTTGGGTGAACCCTATGGATAGCCAACGCATCAAACCGTGGATGCCTCATCACGGGGGGCCGCGGTCACCAAACCATCGGGTGACCTACCGTGGATGGCCAGATCACCGTACTCTCGGGTGATCTCCCCTATGTCGAACCTCCCCCATCAACAACTCCAATGCTTATATGCAAATGGCACAACAACAAACAATCTCAACCACCTCCTTGCTCGGGTCATGAAGCTCTCAAGACTTCAACATCAACATCAACGTAACCTTAAACCCAAACCGCGGGGTCAAGGCTCCCTTGGCCAATAAGCACCAAGGTTCAACTCAACATGCTTGGGTCAATAAGCACCCAAGACTTCAACATCAACAGCACCTTAGACCCCAACCGTGGGGTCAAGGACCCCTTGGCCAATAAGCACCAAGGTACAACTTATCAACGTGCGGTCACCCAACGGATACCGACTTAACATCTTATTATCTTAATCATATTAGATAATTATTAACCAGGTTGTCTAATCTTCATCTTTGATTAGCTATGTCAACTTATCATCATTGGGGAAATGGGGTTTGAAACCCCTTAAAGTCCTTTAATTCTGTTTCTGTTCAGGAGGGGTGAGCACGGTCATGCTTAAACCCCACCACGGGCATGCTTAAGTTAAGACGAGTGTGCTGCCGCTTAAGTGGAGCACGGTCGTGCTTCCTATTCAGCATAGTCGTGCTCAGCTGCACGATCGTGCTTCTCTGCTGTACGGCCGTGCTTAATGCGCGGCCATTTTCCAGAATTCAAAATGGGAGCACGGGCGTGCTTCCTGTTCAGCACGGTCGTGCTCAATGCACGACAGTACTGTCTGGGCAGAGTCTCAAGTTAGAATTCGCACCAATTTTAGAATTCATTGAACCATTAATCTTAACTCATTTTTACGCCTAATTTACCAATTAAAACATTAGCCTCAAGGGCTCCAACACAACAATCATAACAAGGTTTGATGAACCGTGCGCTCCTGTGGTGGCGCATCCTAGAGTATGGTGCATCGGCTATTCAAGGGGTTCACCCATGGTTTGGTGAACTGTCGGCGCTGGTGCTTTTTAACCAATGTGGATATGTAACTCCGAAGTTGCCTTCCTGAGATAGTTTGGATCCACATGCATAATGGAGTAGCGGAATAGTGTTGCACAACATAGCATTTGCTGGTTGAAATAGTATGTTGATATGCATTATATTGATGCTTAAATATTACTTGAAGTTGTATGCTATGTATATGATGTATGATCATCTTGCTTCCTATATCCATGCCGATGTGTTTATATGTTTTCTTACTTCCCGTTTTCTCGTTTCTGTTTGGCATGTATCTTTTGTGCAGAAGACGGCGAGCAGCCAATGGAGGAGTTGACTATGAGGAGTGACGACTCTTTAGTTAGGATTTTCCAGTTGATTAGTTTGTTTCAGTTTCAGTTGTATTTCGAGGATTATTTCCGGAACGGTTATACCAGCTCTGCATGTGACATTGGGGTTGGGTTATGTTTTATGTTTAAGTTCACGTTTTATTTCTTTTAAAAACTTATTTCTTTTTCGTGTTTGTTGAATTAGTTCATGTGAGACCTTTCTACACATGGACGTTTTTATTTTAATTAAATGAATATGCATGTTTTATTTCAATATCTCTATCTTTTATTCTTTATATAACATGTGGGGTAGAGGGTGTCACACTTGTCGAATTGTGTTTTCATTTGACAAACCTTTTGAAACTACCCTTAACTAGATTTATGCATAACTGGGAAACCTCGTCTACTTGATTTTTTTCTCTTATTTGTTGTCGGATTTGGTGACTGATCAAAAATCACATAAACAATGATATATTAAAGATATTGTTGACTATGGCTTGTACTATTCCTTGTCATCCAATTTCAAGCTTGTTGGTCTAGTGATAGTGATTGAGGAGGTGACATTCATGATAAAAACTAAAAAGAGCATGAGTGATTTTATATTTTTCATGGATGACACTGCTTTTACTTGGATTTCAAAGAAGCAACTCATCGTGACTCTTTCTAATGTAGAGGTGAATACGTTGCAGGAGTTTGTAGTTTTAGTTAAAGCTTATATTAAACCTGCTTCAAAATAATATCAGGGGTTATCTTGAAGGTTTTAAAGTAAACAAATATATTTTGCAATTTAAAATAATTATTCCAATTTTTACTTTTAACTCGGGCATAATTTTTTAAATATTTAATTAAAGGATATACCAATTAATCACCCATACCGCTTAGAATATTGTTGGAATCGGAGTGCATTTGTAATACATATCTCACATTACGTTCTATTTGTTTCACCAATATCCTGGTGGTGCAAACACCACGATAAAAAATGAATAAGGCGTAAAGGTAACTCGCAGTCGCAAAAGGACAAACTTTTAATGGCACTTTCTAATCCATTTGAGATATGTTAAGTTGAGACTTTTAATCTGCTTGCTTTCCTGGAAAATACGAGATAATGATAATTAAAATGGTATCTCCACAAACAATAAGCTCGAATAAAGTGCTTCATTCTTTATGGTTCGTATGGCTCATAAGCAGTGATCATAATAGAATTATTAAATCCAAAAGCAGTGATCATAAAAATGTAATGCTATAAAAGAAACATGGAGCAATGAAAACGTTTTAATATTCAATGCCTAATAAAATTTTAATCTTACTTTAAAGCATAATTTACATCAGCACGACAGTTCACAAGTTTGTAACAAAAATATGCTTAGGTGATTTACAGAAAAGAAATCATAGACACTAGCATTCACCATACTAAGAAATTTTCAAGACTTTTTATATCAAAAAAGAAAAAGAAATTTTCAAGACGAAATTATAGCCTTTCAGAAAAACTTGCATTTAAGTATTTCTTTGATGTAAAGCAATCTGAACTGAACAACAAAACAGCAATCTGATAGCAAAATAAGTAGATTTTCCTGATTATTAGACATTCCTAAAGAGCCAAACTTAGAAAAGAAAACAAACTTAAAAAAGAAAACAGATGATAGAGGATACAGAAAGATTAAATATTATACAATCTAAACATTGATTACACAGGTTACCAAGCTTTCTCATTCCACAGTTCTTAAGCTACTTGTTTCATATAGACAATGAAACAACATTGATAAAAACAAAAGTAATAAAGAAAAAGCTTCATGATACAAAAGGCAGTTGCAACTTGCATTGTTTACTTTACTCTATTTTCTGCTAAACAAGCTTCTCAATCTCCCTCTTTCCAAACGCTCAAGTAGCTTTTTAGCTCCAGGAATTTCCATTTCTGAAAGCTTCTTCAGGTACCCAATTGCTCCATATGAAATCATCAGCTTCTTACATTTCTTACTTGAAGACAGCGATCCAAGGCATGAAACAGCATATTTCTTTGCAGTGTTCTGTGGGCTTGGATCAAGCAACTGGACCAGATTTGGCACACTTTTATCATCCTTCTTAACTTCTCTTTGATTCTGGGACAGAACCATCAAGCTTGCAATTGCTTGTGCCGCAATCTCTCTAGCACTGTTTGCTTTAGCCTCAAGCATCTTGACAAGAAGAGGGATGCAGCCAGCTTCACCAACCATTTTCTTCATCTCCATTGAGCTGCAAACCCGGCAGATAACGGATGCTGCAGCTTGCTGAGCACCCAAGGATCCTAACTTGAGCACGTGAACCAAACGCGGAAACAAACCTAGAGAAATCAAATTTTCCTCAGAAACTGATCCAACCAAATTCCTCAATGCTCCAACTGCAGACTCTTGAGGAAGTGGACCATCAAGATAAGCTAGAAGACTCCTAAGACCACCTTCTGATATTACAGACCTTCTCAAATTCTCATTGCTTGAAGTGAGATTCTGCAAGCACTCAGCAGCATACTCTTTGGAACCCAATAAAATTCCACAGTTAAGGAGATTGATCATAACCTTCACAATGCCTTCCTCAGCTAGAACCTGTCTTACCTCAGGAACAGTTGATAAATTCTTCAAAGTACAAGCAGCTGCAGCCTGTGACACTGAATCACCAGTTTGACAAAGCTCGACCAATGGACGAACCCCACCGTGTCCTACAATTGCGCGGGTTGTTTCAGCTGACATCGACAACCTCTGAAGAGAGACAGTAGCTTTCTCTTTACCCACAGCACTACCTGATTCAACAAGCCTAATAAGAGGTGGCAGAACTCCTTCGGAAACAAGCCAGTTTTCGCAGCTTCCCGATTCTACAAGAGAGCATATAACAGTAACTGTCTTCTCCCGTATCCTTGTTGATGTTGCTGTAAGCAATTGAACTAAAGCAGCAATGTTGCTCCTACCAAGAACAGCTAAAACATTCTCCTCATCTTCTTTCATAATATCATAGAGCTTGTCTAAAGCTCTATGCTTCGCTTCCAAGTGACCAATCTGAAGGCGCGCGAGTAACTCCCTTACATTGCTGTGTTTTGCAATATCTGATTCTGCCATAGGACCAGACACAGTCAGTGGCAAAGTAGCCTCGCCAAGCACGCCCGTCTTGATCAATAGGCCACAATCCCTTAAATTCAAATCAAGTTTCCCAGTTAATGCATCGAGATCACTTTGCATACGAAGCTTGCCCTCATACTTCTCCTTCACACACAATTCAGCCAATTCAATGGCTTCTCTGAGTGTCTTTGACACAGCCTGCAATTGCTCCTTGCAAAGTGCGTTCTTGGAGAAGCAAGGGTGGCTAGACAAGTCTGATAAACGTGACGGGATCTGTTCCAATTTGGCAATGATCATCTTCCACCTACCAGGGAACCCCTTAACCTCTCTTGCCTTGGCAAGTGCAGCAGGAACAAGTTCCTGTGCGTGCAACAACCAGTCTTCGGTTGAACGAGCATCAACTGCAGCAGCATCTCCACAATCTTCCACCATGATTTCAGAATTTGTAGTAGTAGTCTTGTAGAAATTGATGATCACAGGAGCTGTAGAATAGAAGAAAACCAAGCTCAAAGAAATGACCAAAGATGGCAATTTGTAGAGAAAGGCAATGATAATATTAGCATAGAAAATTAAAAGGTTGTGGAGCAGTAGCAATCATAATATCCGTAAATTATAAATTAAGACACCAAAAGAAAATTTTCAGACACACAATAAAAATAAAAAAAAGAGGAAAACTAGGCCAACATCAATAACTTCGAGAATCTTATGATCAACAAAAAGCTTTGTTTACTGAAAGCATGACTCAACCATCAAGTTTGAAGTACCTAAAGAAGCCCCACGAGTCCTCCTCTTACTTTTGCAAGTGATCATTTAATGCCCTTTGAAAATTCTATACATATATTAAAGGATAAATTATAATGACCTCCCATGAAGTTTAAGTTAATTAAACTTGGTTAAATTTGACATCCCTCTTGTTTCAGAAACTATACTAACTTCTCTCAAGGTTTATGTTTTCATTACACTTACCTTCTGAGATTTATATTTTCATTATACTCACCCATGAAATTTACCGTAACAAATAAGTTCCTTACAATATAAACCTTAGGGGAAGTTAATGTAATTTCTAAAACAAGTAATCTGTGTAATTAAGCCAAACCCAAGATAGATCAATATAATTTCCCCTATATTAAATTTAGATATAAACAAGAAATGATATAAGTTTTAAAAACACGGTTGATGAGAATGGTTGGTGAAGGAATTGGCATTTAACGGCTTGGCAATGTGGTCCAATTAAGAAGCCGTCGGTGGATATTATTATTATATAATATATAATTATTATATATATTGTATAATGTATAATTATACAATTCTAATGTGTTGTCCCTAAGAGTAACAGACCCACTTGTCACCTGGTAAAAATGTAATAAGGGATCCTCTCCTAGGGTATATCGGTCATTAAAAAACAAATCTCCTCCAACTTTACTTTTCAACCATGAACATCAAAGTCGGTATAGAGAGAGTATCAAAGTGAAACGTTGAGTGTTTTGTCAGGTTGATTCCAAAATTCCAATCCATATATCAACGGTCAAGGATTCTAGTTTCTAAGTGAGGCTGAGGAAAAAGTAGAATTCTTAGCTGTGTTTACTGGAATGAGGAAGAGAGAGGCTTTACTTTGAAGGGAAGACACACAAGTCTCTACTCTATCTACAACTTGTATACAACACAAGTATATATCCATAAATAACCACTGATTACTATTATTAAACAGGAAAAAAAAAAACACATTGATGAAAATTCAAAATTATAAAGTTTGAATAATATTTATTATATTAATATACCTTAAACCAGCTTAACTTGCTCAATATTCAAAGAATTTATCCTGTCCAGAGCAATATCACTCTTGTTCTCCACAATTTCTGTAAGCCCAAAAGACAAAAGAGAAAATGTTAAGTTCACAACAATGTTCCAAAAAATAATGAGAGAGGGGGGAAAAGGAAGGAAAAGAACAGAACTTTTGTTTGCTGAAGGAGGAGATTCATCAAAGTAAAGAAGCAACAAAAAAAACAAAATTGAAGGAGCAACCTTTAAGTAACTAAGAAAGCAAGCTTCTCTAGCTTAACCTTCAAACTTCACACTCTTTCTGCCACACACAGACACAAAAACACAAACACAAAAATGCGTATAGAGGGCACCTACCAGCCAAAGACTTTGCTTGTAAAACTATGCTTAACATTCAGTTTTGCAATGCTTCCAAAGTCATCAATCAAGGCACATATGGAGTTTCATCAAAACGACACCCCAGAATCAGAAACAGCTTCTGTTTCTTAATTGAGAAACAGACACCAAACGCTCCAAACTGATGATCAAGTTTGAAGAAGAAGCAGATTTTAAAGTATTATTACAGCTTTACTACACAAGACGACACAAATATCATTATCATTATCAGTATAATACAAACAACATTCACACCCACAATTCAAAAATCAAACTTGACCACATACACGCTCTCTCTCTCACTAAAATGGAAGCAAATGTCAGAGTTATGGGAGAAGAAGAGGTTGTGATGGCTTAAAGGTCGAGCAGGTTCAATAATCGGACGGTTAAAATTGTGGTTAGGACAAGACGTTACCGTTGGGATTTGTTAGAATTTGAAAATGCTAAGGATTTCTTTGTTTTTTTTACGTTATTACCAAGGTGCTGACATGGATCAAAATGCCACGTGTAATGGGGAACAGCTGCTAGTGCTACTTTTCAAAGTGGCTAAAATCCCACGTGGGAAGTAGACAGATTAATATGAAAAGAACTGTGACAGTTCACTGTTCTGTGTTCTGGTTTTGAATTTGTTTTCATTTAACATCGTTGTTGTAGTAAAATTGCGACGATGCCACTGCGGTTGACAATGGGTAGGGTGTAGGTAGGGTATACCCTCTTGGTACCTAAGTATTCATTACCCTTATTTTAACAGTGAAAAAATAATAAATAATAAAAGAAAGTTATAACAATTAAAAAATGATTCAAAGGTCTTTTAAATCTACTAATAAATATTATAAATCAAAATATTTAAATAAATAAAAAATATCAAAAAAGGAATTATAGATATAGTTAAGTTTAGAAAGTTAAGAATCTTTAGATTAATTTTGGTTTTAAAATTTGTTTTATAGTTAAAATTATATATATATATATATATATATTAGTAATATAAATAAAAATAATAATTACGTTACGCATTTAAATTTGTGGGTAATTACCCGTACCCGGACCCTTACCCATTGTACAGGTAATTACCATACCCATTGTGGGTATTTTTTGCCAGTACCCAATGGGTATACAAATTAGGGTTAAATATGTTTTTAGTCCCTCGTTTTTTACAAAAGTTCGATTTTAGTCCCCCATTTGGAAAACATACTTTTTTAGTCCCCCGTTTTCTAAAATATGTCAGAAATGGTCCCTACACCAAACTTCCATTTGAAAAACATAAGGGACTAAAACCGAATTTTTTCAAAAATGAGGGACTAAAAATGTGTGGTTGTAAAAAATGAGGGACTAAAAATGTGTAGTATAGGGACCATTTCTGACATATTTTAGAAAACGGGGGACTAAAAAAGTATGTTTTCCAAACGGGGGACTAAAACCAAACTTTTGTAAAAAATGAGGGACTAAAAACATATTTAACCCTACAAATTATCATCCCTAGATGCCACTGATGTTTGGCGAAGCAAAGCATGTGATGAGCTAAGCCTGAAGGTGATGGTCGAGATATGTGAGTAACTGAGTATGAGTATATATTGTATTGTATTTTAAAAAAAAATGGATTATTACTATCTATTACATTGACCTTGTTAAAATTTATTAGTTTAATTATATCCAGTGTCTCTTATTTTAAAAATTACATATACTTCCTTTTAAAAGATGTTAGTATAAAAAAAAAATTTATTACAAAGGAAACAGAAAAAGCTACACAGAAATTTTTTTTGAGGAAAGTGCTCCCCTATTGTCTTCCTGAATTAGGCTATGTAAAAGAGACCAAGGTCTTTCTACAAATGTTAAGGAGAAGGATCCGGAGTGTCCTTTTTGAGCAAGGGCATCTGCACATGAATTTGCAGATCTCTGAATATGGACTAACATCACTTCTCAATCCTTTTTGCGCAAGAATAAGAGAATTTCATCAAGGATAAACTGAATTGTTGGATTAATCGCAACTCCCTTGAGGATAGTATCAATCGCCACTTTGGAATCTGCTTCCATATTCAAGGTTACCTTACAGTAGAACCCTCTCAGAAATTGCTTACTCTAATCTCCCACCAAACCTCTACACGCCGAGCTGCCATTCCTAAAACCATGTGCTCCATTAACATTGAGCTTTGCCCATCCTTCCGGAGGCTTAGTCCACACTGTTGGAGACAACTGATGACTGAGGTCTCTAAAAGCCAAAGGGTTAGCAAGAGTATTTTCTATGAAATGAACTTGGTTGCAAACTGAATGCCAGAGAGTATCACCTAAGGAAGATTGGTTGGAGATGACAAGAGAGTTTCTGTCACCCCGCAAACAGATCGCCACCCCAAAGACCAGTTTCCAATTCCATTGAAGTAAACCAATGTTTGCCGAAGACAGATTCATTCTACCCAAGCTTCCTGTCCTAAGCTGAAAATTTTGCTCCAGTGAGTAGGATTCAACTACTTTGACCAAAAATCATGAACTTCCTCGCAATCTTTCAGCAGGTGCATTATCGATTCAGGATATAGATTACATTTTGGACGTAGGTCAGAATCTACCATTCCTATTTTCTTCATTTCCTCATTATTAGTAAGGAGTCTTCCATGGCTTAGCTTCTAGAGAACAGATTTCATGCGTCCAGGGCCTTCCTATTTCCATAATTTTTTAAACAAAGGATTGGGAAAAGGATTTCCAGTATGATCAATGAATATGGAACAGCAAGTCAAACAAAAATTTGTAGACTGTTAACAAAACCCAATATTCAGATTGACCAGCTAAAAGCAATATATAAAGCAGAATCAGAATAAGAAAGTATGCAAGCTAAAAACTCAACAAGATGAAACCTGGAAAAATCACAAAACAAGGCTCACAGCTTTCATCCAAATAACGAAGCACAAGGCCACAAGCAATGAGGATCAGGCTTACCCTCCATTTACAGTGAAGTTAACAACCAGGGAAGAAACATATTGGGTTGACTTGGAGGAAAAATTGACTGAACCAAACAAACTTGGCTGAGCTGAATTGGTTCAGGCATTAGACAATACCCGAACCAAACCAACCCAATGATTTGTCGGGTCTAATCTATAAAATTGAAGGGAAAAAAAATCAACATTGTTAATGCCAATTGCCAAACATGAAAAAAAGGGGGAAAATTAGAACCTGCCAAATAAATAATTATTCTAATTTTCTAAAAAGTAAATTAACGGTATAAAGATTCATTCTAAAAAGTAAAGCTAACAGCAATCAAATACGCATTCACAGTGAGCATACAATACATTGGAAAGAGTATGCCGAGAGAAATAATCATTACTGAGAAGAGTGACAGCGTGAGTCAGTGAGTAACTCTCACTTTAACAAAAACAAATGTCTTTACGGGAAGGTTGGTTCAGGCCTAACAGTCCATACCCGTAACCAAACCAGTATATCATTGGGTCTATCAGATTTTACATGATCCGACCCAATGGACCGACCCAACCAAATAACTCTGGATTGGGTTGGGTCAAGTACCACTACCTCTGGCTACCCGAACCATTGTACACGCTTAAAAACTATATCATGCTTTCAAGAAAAAAATAATATACTTAAAACTATATGAGCAACAAAATAATATCTAACAAAATGTCTTTGGACATTGCACATTAATTAAGGTTCTAATCAAACATAACAGTAGATACAATAAAAAAGGTTTGCGTTTTCTGATGCCAACCCATGGACAAAATAAAATAAGCTAGAATGAAATGAAAATGGTCCAACAACAATTTCACACAGTTCAACTCAGCTTCTCCTCAGGATCGCGACCTATCTCGGGTTGGGGGAGACCGGCTGCATGAACATTAAAATATTCAATATAAAAAAAGATCTATATAACACTACCACATTTTTAAAATATAAATCAAAACCACTAGCTTAATTAGATCAAACCTGTCATATCTCCCATTTATCGGGCTTTGAGCCCGTTCATAGTCGGGGCTTCCTCTTGGTTCTGGTCTGGAAGCCGGATTTGATCCATGACCATAATCTGGGCTACCCCTACCTCTACGATATGGACTCGGGGATCTGCCACGACCATATCTCCCATCAGGGGAGTCACGTCCTCTTCTATCAGGACTGTATCCATTCCTTCTGTCATCATCATCTCTTATAGCATACTCCACAGTGATAACACGATCCATAAACTTGCTGCATGACAAATATGAATACAATCTAAGAATTTAAACTAATGAGAAATGAGAAATTAGCATATTTATCCCCTTACCGTCATCCCACTAATTTCTTTATTGAAGGCATTGGAATCTAGAGTATTTCTATGGGATAAAGCCTGAGAGGAAAAACATAACTAGTCAACAATTGAGAAGATAATTATTACCTCAGGTTAGTTGCATCCAAAGCTCTAGTAGCATCCTCCTGGGATTCAAACTGAATAAATGCAAAATTCCTTCTGATCCTTATATTCAATATTTTCCCATACGGATCAAAGTGTCTCTCCATATCCCTTGTCCTTGTGTGAACTGGATCAAAATTAATGACAAACAAAGTCTTGGATGGTTTCGTATTAGTTGAAGATTTCTTTGAATCGCCTGCTCTTCTACTGTCACGTTCTTGCTACAAGATTGTAATATAGTTACAAACTTACAATGTGTCTATGTGAGCATTAAAAACTGAACAAACCACCCAAAACTACCCAAATAATGCAAACTTCCTACCATAAAAAGGCAATAAAAATAAGCAGCAGCTACAATCAGACACTAGTATCAAAATCACACAAAATGAAGTTAAGTTTCCCACAATGATTTTGCAGACTTGAAGCCCAAATGTCATCCTTCAAAATAGGTGCATTACATAGCATAATAATCATATTATTATCACTTGACCACTAATGCAATTTACTACCACAGTGTACCTTAGTCCACTCAACACGTATCCGGCGCCCTTTTCTACCAAATTCTGTTCTATCAAGTCTTCTGATTGCATACTCAGCATCACGTTCATCTTCCATGTATACAAAGGCAAACCCTATGAAACAAGAATGTTAAACATAAAACAGCATGGGAACTATTTCAGTTGAACATTTGAAGGTTCCTTTCATGAAGATGACTTAGAGAGGGAGGCCACATCAACTTTTCAAACGTGAGAGAAAACTTCAACATAAAACAAAACAAAATGGAATTGTCAAGAAGTACCACAACACCTGCCACAGTTGCGAAATCATCAAGGTTTCTATGTTGAAACATGTCGGAAATTGAACACTGAGCAAAAGTCATGAGGAATGAAAAAGCAATGAATGCTGAGGGAATGCAGAATGGCAGGGCTAGGGCAGATCAGATTATTTCGTCTGGAAAAATACAAGAAGGAGAAGCTTGGGCACATGCTAGAAAAGAAATGCACAGAAGCACATCCATCCAAGAAGAGCATAGACATTCCAACTTTCCAAGTAATCCTGCCACAAAGAAATTTTTGAGTGTGGGGGTCCATGTCTTAAACTCTTAATTACAGTTTTCTTTTAAAAGGAAACGAAAATGTACATCCATTTAAAAGTAACTAGTCAGAACAACATCTTGACCCTTTTAAGAACCATTTGAGAACGGAAGTTATAGTTGTCATTTGTCAATTCTTGGATGGTAAAATTAGAAAGAAGCAATGGTGAATTCCAGGATTTTAGGCATGCTCCAATACACATTGAAGAGGAAAAAGCTTAAAATTGGGCAGACAGAAATAAGAGGACTTCATTCTATGCACTCTCTTCTGCAAAATGCATAAAGCATATAAGTAATAGATTTGAAATATTAAACAGATTCTTAATCAGAAAGGATTTTGCCATTTTCTATTCTTTTTCTTTATTCTCTTTTTTTGTGTGTGTAGGTGTTCAAGACCAAACTGACATCAGAAAAGGGTCAATGAGTTCTTTGAAAAATGATTGCTTTCAATGGTTGTACATAACATTTTCCTTTTCTTGAAACAGTATTAAAAGTTAAAACCCCAATGCAACTCAACATAAGAGGACAATTTCATCTCGAGTTCCTTATCCTCAAACAATGCCACAAAGACACCGCCATTCATGTAACCCCGGTGACCAGTCCGTTAATCTGTTTTCTCGGAAAAGCACTTTTCTCCGAAATATCCAATCTGGGCACACAATCAATTCAACTACCACATAACAAGTAAACAAAGAACAACATGTAAATTCAGCACAACAAAGCGAGTTCACAATTACCACAGCCAAAATACCTGTTAGCAGCATAACACTAAAAATTCTCATAGAAAAGCACAAGCCATGGTACAAGGAAAAAAAACCAGTAAAAACTATTTAGCTGAATAGCTATAAAAACAGCACTTTTAAGGCTAAAACGAAAATTGAACCTCAAGGGGAAAAAAAAAACTCCAAATTATTTTTTAAAAAAAAAACCTAAGGTGAAGAATGACATACCAGATTTCATGTCTACTCTTTCAACCTTGCCGTATCTTCTGAAGAGCCTCTCAACATCAGATTGGCGCGCGTCGAAATCAAGGTTTCCACAAAAGATGGGCTTCATTTTTGCAACACAGTTGAAGCTACGAAATCCTTCGCACAAAAACCTGCAATGCAATGCAATAATAGCCGTCAAAATTTTCGAAAACGCAGAAATCAAACAAAACCTAGATGAAATTCGACGGATCGTTGATGATACAAGAAGATCCAAAGCGGATCGGATGCTTCGTAGAAGGGAGATCGCGTATTGGTACCTCGTTGGAGGGTTTGGGAGTGAAACCCTAGCTAAGAGTGATTTTGGGGGAAATGTATACGGAGAAAGAAAGGTAGGAAGAGTAGAGAGAGCAGAGTAATGAGCAATTGAGCATGTGGCTTCGACAAAGTACGAACTAAAACGACACTGGTGGGGCCGTTTGGGTAAATATCTTTTCCTCTGCCCACTTGCGCTAAGGCATGACAATGGATAGGATCCGGATAAGGTATACTATAGTATTCGTTCGTATATCCGTATTTGAAAAAATTATCCTACCCGGATCCGTACCCTCATGAATAACAACTTTAGTACCCTTACCTATACCCTCTGGATACCTAAGTACCCGTATCCAAACCTGTTACCCGTACTTTAACAGTGAAAAAACAAAAAATAACAAAAAAAAGTTATATCAACTAAAAAAATGATTCAAAGTCTTCTAAATCTACTAATAAATATGACAAATCAAAATATTTAAATAAATAAAAACATCCAAAAAGGAATTTTAGATACAACTAGGTTTAGAAAGTTAAGAATCTTTACATTAATTTTGGTTTTAAATTTTGTATTATAGTTAAAATTATATATATTAGTAATATAAATAAATAAATAATTATATATACATATACATATGTCCGTGAGGCGGGTGGTTACCATAGTACCAATACCCGCACCCGTACCCATTCAAATTTGCGGGTAATTACTCGTACCCGGATCCTTACTCATTATGTGAGTAATTGCCCTACCCATTGTGGGTAATTTTTACAGGTACCCAATGGATAGGGTACTAATTATCATCCCTACTTACACTCTTGGTCTTTTAGGCTTTGTTTGGGGGGAGAGGTTTTTGGACCGAAAGAGTCATATCAAGAGGCAAGAGCATTGTTGAGAAAATATTATTTATTTTGAAAAAAATATGTTTTCTTAAAATACAGTTTTGAAATTAATTTGATGTGTTTTATAAATTAACTTCTTTTTTTTTTACTGAATTTTATAAATTTACTTAAGGTATAAAAAATGTATTAAAAAATACATCTTCAGAAAAGCTAACATCTTATTTTAAAAAAGTATAAAATTATTTTCAAATCGGTCATATTTTTCAATTTTATCTGTCTATAACTTACCATCAATAAATAGAATTATTCTATACAAATAATTTCATATCTTTTTTTTTTTTTGTAATTTACTATATAAAAGTGGTTTTTTACATCATCCAAATAAAACATATGTTATTTTAAAATCATTTTTCATTAAACATAATCAAACAAAAACTGATTTTAATTATAATCGGTTATTACAATAATTAATTATTAAAATAATATAATTTTTTAATTATTCCAAACACACACTAAATACTAACTAATATTATTAAGCACCTAGCAATAACTAATTGAAATTGAAATTGTAACGCCCCTTCCCAGGGCACCACAGTTAAGAACGAATTAGGATTATAAGGTCGAAAATAATAGAATAATTATATAAGGTTTAATAAACATTACTGTTTCAAAATTTCTTTTCGTGAAACTAGTCTGTCAAACTTAAAATAAAACATATGTGGTAAAGCATTAAAGCATTTTCTAAAACATAACACATACATAGATTTGCGACTAGAGATGCCTCAGGCACCATCATACAAAAACATAAATTAAATAGTCATAGGTCTATGATACATCAGTTCCAGAAGTTCCAAAGATAACAACATAGTGGAGTTAATATATCTCCATAATAAAAGCATAAGGTAATAACCGGGAAAACAATGACCTAATCAAGACTGGCCAAAGACTAGCAACACTACATACAGGACAGCTAAACCCATCACAAGGTCTAGTCGTAAACTCCATCGTCACGTAACCTTCCACTTAGACAGAAAGCAACAGTCCAATCAAAAAGAGGTGGTCCTCCATGATAGCCACGGATAGTCCAAGTCATTGGTCCTAAACAACAAAAGTCGTTTGGATCATCATAGATAACAAAAGATTTTATCCCGTCATGAATCTTCGCGGTGATATACCATGACACCTCTGATTCCCTTGTCGACATCTTCAACTAAAGAAAACACACGATAAGAAAAGAAGAAACAACGTACCGAGGTGAGATTCCCATTATCATACAACATATGTCGGACATGCAGAGGTCGACAAACATACACATGTATACATATCAGGTACAATAATATCAATAAGACATGTCAAAGATATTCATAATCACAATTAAACATTCGTAGGACAAAGTCAACCTAAATGAGACATCTAGTACTCAGGGAAGACTAAGATACCTACACCATGGTGCTAATAGAACATTTAGAAGGAGTGGTTAGTAGTACATGTTTTACATCTGCCTGTATTTGTCATATTGTGCATCCAATAATTCATAGTCACATGTGGATTAAAACTCATTGCGAAACACTCTACATAACCTGGATCGGCTAGCATCTAGTCGTAGATGTCAATGTATTGCATGGAATGCCACGACAAAAAAAAATCACCAATTGGCCATCCGTGACCTTCCTACCCTGACCATCCACAAGACCATTTAAGATCGTCACGAAGTAATCCTCACCCGCACAAGGCGTAAGCTCAACTTCCTAGGCATAAAAGCCTTACAGGAACATAGTATTAACTATGTGTTGGGAAATAGTGCCGATGCATTTTACTTATCTATCCATCGGATAAATCTCGTGATCCTGCAAGAATCCATTCGATGTGCTTTTCAGATGCTTGATGTACTCTGATCCAAATCACCGACCCTTTACACCGAGCTAAATTTCTCACACAATTATTTCATGTTTGTGTAAAAATATATTAAGGTTTTAATTTTTAAACCCTAAGTGTATTATGGAAATTGGCCCAAGGGTCCAACAATCATTCTCTTTACACCTTTCTACATTGAGCCTTTTGCTTGGCTTATAAGTAAACAAAACACACTCTTTATTCCATTAAGTCTTATGGAGGTATGGTTGATTAAATCATTCATACTTTATGACATATGGTCGTGGTTCACCATGAGTCATAATTAATTAAGTCATTGTCTTTTCTCTAAGTCACTTTGACTTAGGTTTTACGGTTTTATTTTAAAACACAAGTCTTGGAGACTAAATTCCTTTTGTCTAAAGCCAAAACCTTTTTACCAAAACTAAACCATTTTGAAATAGGTTTAAGGTATAGGTACATTAGTACCAAATCATTCAAAATAATCCTTAAGAAAAATACTTGAAAGATTTACAAAACGGTTTTTCCTCTTTTTGCCTAATTTTGGGCCTAAGGCCCAATACTTCAAAAATGTGATTATTTTGTTCAAATCCTTTGATTTACTAAGTTATAATACTTATTTTAAGTTATTAAAACACTATGTTTGTATTTTATATCACTACTTACATAAGACCCTAATTATTGGCGGAAAGCCACTAATTAAATTTGAAAATCGGGTAATTCCTTTCACCAACTCTTTAACCCTAAAGACCATGACTCATTTTGGAGTCTTAGAACACTTAGTTTAGTATTAAAAACATTCCCAACCTTCATTTACTGTCTTGGCCAAATTATACATCATTGGCTCATTTTACAAGTTTAAACTTATGAAAACTCATTTTATTTGTCTAAGAGAACATGATTTAATTCCTCTATGACCTAAACTTAGATCAAAACCATTTTAGAACCATTTTAACAATACCTGGCAGCTTTGGCTACCACAAAAACAATTTCGAAAACCATCATTTTCTTCTTGGTTTCATTAGTCATTAAAGTCCATGATTAAGTATAGAATCACTTAGGTTTTAAAGTTGAAATAGTTCATCCTTTTAACTCTAGCTTGGCCGAAACCCTAGAAATCCAAAAGCGAAGATTTTGCTTCACCATTCATACTCACATTCACATATATGCATCATCATATCATCAGGAACAATATAAACTCATACTTGTACATTTTCAAGCATAAAAATCTCATCTTTAACCAAATGGTCAAAGACTTGGATTTTCTTCCAACCAAGACATTTTCAAGCATGAAATCACATCATCAAACACAACCAAGCACCCAAAATAATATTACAAACATGTTATCAAAACCCTAAAGCATAGAGTTTTTAAGTAAGCATAAAAATAAAGAAACCATCCACATATCCAAGATAAGGTATGATGTGGTTAGTCTCCCCCATTACCTCTTGTAGACACTTAGGAGGCGATGTTGATGAATATGGTGTAGTGAAGATGATGATGACCTTGAAGATCTTTGAAGAAAACCTAATAAGGCTTAAAGATTCAAACTCTGTTTCTTGAAGAACCATGAACCAAAAAAGAGTAATTCATGGTTCTAACCATAGAAATGAAGATGAGAAGAGTAGAGAACACTTACTTTAAAGAAGAAAATGATGAACAAATTTGGTGTTCTTGAGCTCCTTTGAAGGTGATGAACAAAAGTGTTCAAAATGAACAACTTTGTGAAGAAGTGTTTAGATGGTTAAGACAAGTAAGGACATGGTCTTAGAAGTTTGAAAAATAACTATTGGTTAGGCAAGATCAAGCCAAAACCAAAATGGGTAAGTGATGGGCTCCGACAAGTGTACCAGATCGAAGCAAGTAATAATTAAAACGGTAAGAAACCAAATATCGAACATAGGGATTGGGTGACCAATTATATAAATCTAAATCAATAAATATTTTGACCAAGACAAT
The DNA here is from genome assembly GCA_035048595.1 of Echinosophora koreensis. NCBI lineage: Eukaryota > Viridiplantae > Streptophyta > Magnoliopsida > Fabales > Fabaceae > Echinosophora > Echinosophora koreensis. The sequence goes on along the minus strand of JAPCYP010000125.1, from coordinate 164,244 downwards.
AGAGAGAGAAAGATATGATGAGATTAATTGAGATATCAAATCAAATTGAATTAACAAATCAAAACCAAATCTAAACAGAATCGCAACAGATATCGAGAGAGAAAATATGACTAGGGATATCTAAGTCACGATTTCACCTAAACAATCAAGCCTCGTTCTAATTGTGATTAATTATCCATTCCTAATTCAATTCTATGCCAACCAGGAACCCTAAATTATTTTAATGTCTTTTTCAAGCACAAAAGAAAACACCCTCACACACTAATCAACTATACGTATCTATGATGATTAACATGCAAGAATTCAGTAAGTTCTTGGTTACCTATATCGATTGCACAAGTCTCCTACTATATCTCTATCAATAATCAACTTGTGTTCTTAATTCAAACACTAAAGCATGAATCTCCGTTCAGACTCACACACTTTGCTAGTTAATCATGAGCTCTTTTGACTAACACAATGCAAAACAGAATTAAAAGGAAAAGAAATAGAAGAAGAGAATAGAAAGCTTCACAATTATCACTATGTCGTCATGTGCGGCTACGTCTATTCCTTAGAAAAGAGGATTAGTTCCTCATAGCATACATAATCACCAAGAATTCAAGTAGAAACATCCAATAAAACTCAGAAATAAGCCTAAACAAGAAGCAACTCTCAAAAACAAGGATTAGGGCACAAAATTCGGTTTTGAAACAAGCTTTTATACTAATCTCTGAAATCAGGCTCTCGCGGGGCGAAATTTGAAATTAATCCCAGTCCAAACTGCAGTTCCTCGCGGGGCGAGACAGAGAACCCTTAGAATTCTTCACTCTGGCTCGTGGGGCGAACAACAATTCGCGGGGCACCTCAAATTGGTCTTCACTTTCCCCTCTCTGGCTCGTAGGGCGCCCTAAAGAGTCTTGAAAATCTTCAATTTTGCCCCCTGGCTCACGGGGCGAGACACTTCAGTCCAGTATTCCAGCTTGTTTTTTCTTGTGATTTTCCTAACTTCTTCCAGCTTCACTTTTTACCTGAAACTCTAAGTAGCATGTAATGCTTTATTCGACTCAAAAACTTACCAAAATTCCTAAAAATTATAAAAATGACTCAAGACCTTAGTTAAGGACAATTAAAGCTAATTATTTGGGTTAAAACGATATCAAACTCGACCAATTGGCACAAAAATTGCAGCTTTACTGGCTATAAAACTAGTTAAGCCAAAGGATCATCAGTAAGTAGAGAGAGAAGAGAACACATTCAAAGTGTTCTTGAATCATGAAGAATAAAAGTCTTCAAAACGGAAAACTTTGTGAAATAAAATGTGTTTAGATGATGGAGAGCATCAAGGATATGAAGTTAAAACAATTTTGGTTGGTATTTTAGTGCCTTGGCCGAAAATGAAGGAGAAGAGAATAAAGAGATAAATTCTTGCAAAATTTGGACTTTAATTCAAGTGAGTGAGTAAAATGAAGTGAGAACGTGTGTTTGTGGAGTGTTGGGCGTGTAGTGTGGGGAATTAGGGAGAGGAATTTTAATTCAAAATACTAGGTAAGTAGGTGCAAGAGAATGGAGGGTGGATGATGTAAGAGATAGACACAACTATTTTATCCTGGTTCAACCCTTAACAACTAGGACTACGTCCAGTCCTTGGCAGCACCAAGTTTTCTTCCACTATAACTGACTAGGTAACATGACATACAAGTATTATTTACACACCTAGCCTCTCCAGGCTCTAAGACAAGTATTCTTTGCACACCTAACCTCTTCAGGCTCACTCAGATTTTGTTTGAAAGAAAGTGTATTAAATACAACTTTGCAAGTCCTTCACTAACACTCAGAATAGTGAATTAAATATGAAGGGTTTTAAAAATTGCGTAATAACTTAAAATGATTGAAGAATAAAAAATGAAATAATGAAGAGTTAAATGCGCAGAGTAAGGGCTCTTGAGTTAATGTTGTGTTCTATATCTTCATCTTCAATGTCTTCACTATTTATAGATTTCAACCACTTTGAAATGTTAGAGTCATTCATTCAGAATCTTGGCTTCAAGTTGAGCTCCATTAAATACAATAGAGTCGTTCTAGGCAATCATTAATGTTTAGGAACGTTGCTTGTACTCTAACAGCCATTCTGCACACTAAGTAGATATGTTAGCAGCCAAGATATAGTTCAATTAAACCATTAAACAAATGTTTTGTTTTCATCAAAACTTAGGACAAATGTGTATCAGACATTTAGAGACTCAACATACCTTTGTTTCGAGTTTTTGTTACCATTCATAAAACCGCATGTGAAGTGTGTGTGCGTGCACGTGTATTAGAATTGTATTTAGGATAATGATGCTTTATGCGAACTCTTATTCGTAAAACGGTAAACGAATTGTGATTACCCTTGTGTTTTATTTACTGTCACATTTCACCTTATTTTTGGTATAAATTTTTTTTTTTTGACTAAAAAGATGGTATAATTTATCACTTACAATTTTTGAGACACATTAACACTGGTATATATGAAATTCATTTCGTACTAGTTAGCAGTGATGTTGTATATATTTATAATTAATAATTAATATTGATCCTTTGCCAAAAAAAAAAAAATTTAATTAATATTGATCCTGTTTTTTAATGAACTTTGTATGGTCGGTCAAAATACACAATTCATGAGTTTTAATTCGCTCATTCTTAAGCTTTCTTTAAGATAAAGAATAAATAACAAACAATATTCGAAGTTAATCAAATTAGGTGTGACTAAAACATTGAAATCTTCTTTATTAGTAGTATGTAAAATACAAAATATATAATAATTTTTTTGGTAAAATTTACAACACTACAAAATATTCGCTATTTAGTAACCGATTTAGCCATCGATTTTGAAATCGAAAATTTCAAATAAGTTGCTACATATTAGCGACTGTGGTTTGGAGATCTTTTCAAATTGGACTCTAAATTAGTCACAAACTCATTTAGTGATCAATTTGGGAGCTATAGTTACTGAGCTTTTTTTGGTTTCTAAATCGACTTCGATAGTAAATTTTTTGTAGTGTAATAATTTTATAACTCACTTATTCAACAATTTAAGCTATATAGCAAAATTATATAAAAGATATTAAATATTTCTTAACTAACTCACTCATTGACAAAAAGACACTTGTATTTATCACTTTATATCATCGTTTAAATTATAGGAACTACATTTGTTAGTTAGAATAATTTTAAACCTTTCTTATGAATCTTTTTAACAATTTTTCTAATTATTAGATAAGAAAAATATTGAATTCTTGTTACGTTTTTAAAACATTTAATAAAATTATTTTTATTCAATTTTTTTTCATTAAATATTAAAATATATTTTAAAAGGATGTATCAAAACTTGGATCGTGAGTGGGTCTATCGCGTCCTCCTCATTATAGTCCTCCTAAAATCAATAGCATTTCGTCCGAAAACATCCTGTCTTTTTACCTGAGTAGTCTAATGTAATTATCAAATCCTAGATTTTGGATTCTTTCGAACCTGCAGCAAGCTAATGCAAAGAGAGTTGATCAAATTAATCATTAGAGCTGCGAGCCTGGCAAGTAATTATTAACTTTTTAATATTTGAGAAAGTTTTATAAACTTCATGAAATCAAGAGATTTAGTATTGTCCTATTTGAAAGGAGCCAAACCCAGAATTTGATAATTACATTTCACATGTTTGCCATCCTTTTCCTGTTATCCACAAAGTAGCCAGTGATAATAGGAGTCTAGTTATATAGTAATTTAATCACCTACCTAAAAACTAACTTGTTTGATGATTAGTCTTGTCTTGAGTCCCCACATTGGAGCTTCATTAAACAGGCATATTGTACCCTCAAACAATTGATAGATCCAAATTTACCCCCATGTTAGAGCCTACAATGAAAAGGATATAACAGAGTATTGTCCAAATAATGGATGTGGTTCTTTTAACAGATGAAAGGTAATATTATTTCATGATGTTCATATATATATTACATACATGTATAAACACACGTGTCACCATGCTATCCCCTATGCGCTATTCAACCTTATTAGGCTGATCTTCATATATATATTACCCGACTTACATCCCAAACAGTAAAGATAAAATTAACTTGAAAGAAAGTTACATTTGGATTCAAACTTGCATAATTAATTTCATGTCCGGATTCAGATTGTCTCCAGCAGTGATAAAAGGCAAAGGAAAACTATCGCATGCAGTAGCTTATGTGTAGGAGAGAAGCAAAATCTTGCTGGAGAGGCTGGAGAGAATCTGAGCCAAGTTCTATTCTGTATGTACATGCTATGAAAACTTGGCCATCACCACAACATGGAGTTATGCTCTTACGCTTAACCTTCCACTTTTTGTCACGATCCACTAAACTATAGTTTTGAGCATGACGATTTAGATCAAACTAAGCAAAGCACCTTCATAATCATCAGTACATAACCTTTCAATTTTACTTCCTAGTAACGTTATATGGAGAAGCATAGCCACTACATGGGGAGGCACAACCATTATATGGAGAGGCATAACCACTATATGGGGAGCCACAATCATATGATGGAAACCCAGTGAAAGTTGGTGGCACAAGTACAGAAGAAGAGACCTTAAACCTCTTACTCCTTGAACCCTCACTTCCACTTGCACAAATATTATCTGGGCTATCAACCCACCCCATGAGTTGGTCCAAGAACCCTTGATCACCAACACCAACATCCCCTACATCAGACCCATCAGAATCCAACCCAAGTTGCCTGAACCCGGTCCACTCAGAACTACAATCTGAATTAGAAACACTAGAGTTGTTTTCCCATAATGATGCAGGAATATTATGAAGATCATGTTTTTCTACTGGGGGCACAATAATGCTAGGCTGCACCACTTTCTCAATGTTTTTCATATCCACTGCAGGGATTTGGAACTGCTGGTAAGTACTCCTACGGTTGAATATGCTAGCAAAGGTAAAGTGGTCACTCACCCTACTCTTTGAGGACTTGTTATCAATTGCCCTTGCCATTATGCTTTGAAGATTCTTGCTCAACTTGGCTTTCAAGGAAGCAAAGCTTAAACCATGCTTTCCAATATCTGACCCTGGTGGTGATAACCCTTCACTAGAAGGGGCCGAGTCTATGGTTTGGTTTTGGTTCAATGATATTGCAAAGTTGGTTCTTGCATTTTCACCACGAAGTGCTCGAGCTGCTTCATCATAAGCCCTAGCTGCTTCTTCTGGTGTGTCATAGGTTCCAAGCCACAACCTCACGTGCTGAGAGGAGTCTTTGATCTCAGCCACCCATCTTCCTGAAGGCCTTTGCCGAACCCCAATGAACCTTCTGGTGGATGGCTTGTTGGATTTGGACATGGTGGAGGTTGTAGCAGAAGCATATTTTGTAGCTTCAGTCCCTGCCATAACTATAGCTATACAATATTAAGAAAAGGCTCAGAGAAGAGAATGAGATTTAGCTTTGATTAGGTAAACTTTGATTATTATTATTTTTGGTTTGAGTTGAGCTAGTGGAGTAGTATATGATTGGATAGAGAAAATTAACACATTGGTGGTGTAAATGATACTGATCTTGTAGTGTATATATATACATGTAGGGTTTTGGAAGTGAGTGAGTAAACGTAAGCATATAGCTAACTCCATTATTCATTTGTACGCTTCTTCAAGCCTCTAATTTTTAATACTTTGTAGTGTGCATGATTTACTTGCAAGTTGCTCTCCCTGCAGCTTGGACGTAGGGTTTGGCTTGTGAAAATTCCACTACTTGATACTGTAAAAAAATATCACATTTAGAAGTTTGTACTTTGTGATGTTATGGACTGTAAAGTTGTCCAAGAGTTGGTAGATAACGAAATTACTTAAACATGTTATTAGGGATTTGATTTTTGTTGTGTATATGAAAAAATGCAAAATTATTTCATTTTAGTGATCTTGAAAGGGGTTGATTTTCTGCCATAAGTTGGAAATAATCCTATGGTCTATACACCAAAAAAGTTGCAATTTTCTCACATCATTTTTTACTATGATCAGTGATTTATATCAATTTTCTCGCACCCAGACACCATTTTTTGAGACAGGATATTTGTATCCCAGTGATTTATAATCTATGGTTAATTATGTATAAAAGTTAATTAATTAAATAGTAATAAATTAATAATTAATTACTGTTTTATTAATTAATTGATACATATTAATCATGAACTTCATTGTTAATCAATATAAAGTGGTATGGGGAAAAGTATGGGATGAATATTTTTCTTCTAAAGCTAAGGGTTTGTTTGGTTTGCATTTTCATTTCATGTTTTCATTTTCCAAAATCTGTATTGATTTTAGTATTTGTTACATCATTTTCTTTTTCAAATTTTGAAAACACATCTAATATTTCTAAAAAATTTGAAAATGTCAAATAGTTGTTTTCATTGTTTCCGGAAATACATTTTTCTTAACTAGGCTTTCATCCTGTCTTTGTCACAATTGTTTATTATTGGAGTCTTCCATCATCTTGTTAATAATTTAAAATCAATACAATATAACCGAGTCAGCATTTCCTCTTTGGGATTGGTAGGATAACGGGGTCAATATTTGCTAAACTCCAAATTGAACCGTGCTAATCAGAACTTGCCACAAAATCATCCAAACTCAATTATTTACACGATGCCTGCAATTTGGCACGGAAACAGATATATCGGCCAACTTCGAGTAATGCTGCCTTTGTAATTTTTTGTATTTGTAATTTTGCATAACTGTATGATTAGCGAACCGTTTTAATTTAGTTGACCTCGTATACTTTAACATTTTACTTTTCTGCTTAGCTTAGACAAAGCTACTAGAACGCAGTTGAATTTTACATGCATGCTGAAAGTAAACATGTATATGCAAGTAGCATTATTTGGTCCTTGAGAAATTAAGAATAGGCTTAAATTTAATATATACCATACCATTATTACATCTTTTTATATAATACATGAACAAAAAAGCGTCATATATATCATTGTAAGCTTAATATTTTTCAGTTACAGTAAGGACTTTGACAATATTTAAAAAAAATTAATTTGTTTTGGACCTATGTTGCTGCCAGGTTATGTTGCTACTTTTTTTTTTTTGGGTTATGTTGCTACTTGCTACTCTTATTCTGGGCAAATCATCAAAACCAATCCTGGGGTGACTTTTGGTTTGTTGCAGAGTGCCATTTCCATGTCATGTGTTGCCGCAACACCACGATTATACTGCTACTTCAATCACCCCTGACCCCTCTGATTTTACTATGAGTAAAGATAATTGGACACACAATTTGGAAATCTTATATTGACACTATAGAGCTTATATTGGGAGTAATAATCATACATGATGAGAGAGGTGAAAACAATAAATAAGTGAAGAGGAATACTTTTATATGATATTGGACACCATTTTTATGTTCAAATATCATTTGTAAAGGCATGTTATATATATATAGTTACTGTTGATAAGTTACTTTTACTCTTCCTTGCCTTTGCTATGTCAAGGTATCGTATCCGTTGTAAATTTTAACAGCATATCTGAATTATCCAAATGATCCTAAAATTTATCAAAGCTCATATTTCATTAAAGGTTCACTTGCGTAACTTTCAACTTAAAATCTTTGCAAATTTAAGAAAGAAGTTCAATATTCTATCAGGCCATTCATCTCTCTCTGTTTCTCTTGTATAATCTCATAACTTACACATTTGATGTGCTAACCAAATTGGATGGCCAACAAAAGTTTAACCATAGATACAACTATATCAGGAAGCTAATTAAAAGCATTAAGGCAACTAGCTTGAGCTAAGCTGTAGCCGAGCCACTGCAGTTAAAAATAAAATATAGATAGAATCAGACAAAAGAAGGGCGGTCAAAGTTTGTCATCTTGCAACATGAAGAACGGGCTCGCAACGTTTAAATCATAAAACAAAACTCGAACATTAAAAAATCTATTGAGAAAAAAGTTTGTTTGTAGCTTCTAGTGACGTGTTGGAATTTAGCAGTTGGTGATAGAATGATTATTGGGCTCCACTTCTTCGTGCCCCTGTCCATTCTGCTGTTTTCATTTACCCTTAATGCTTTCATCATATTATTATATGATATAATTAGGAATATTAATATGTTGCAATTTGAGTTTAGCGGGTGATATTAAGATGGCTATTTTGTCCTAATGTTAAATACGTGGTCCATTTGAATTATGACTAATCACCTAAATGCGGCCTTGAGATGCCCCTAGTTTGTTCCTGTCAACTTGGGAGAGAGAGATTTGTCCACTAATAAGGTGCATTTTGAGATAATTTTAGGCAGATAGAATGACAGGTGACACGTGCGAATTTCGTGTAATGTTGCAACTGAAACTGATCAATGATAATTAAGAGGGAGAGTTAGCATCAAGTTGTTATGAGATTATTATTATGTTAAGTGCAAAGTGAAGAGAATCCTATGAGTTCAAAAAGGAGTTTGTGTGGAGCTAATTATTACAACATGTTCCCCAAAAGGTTAACTCATTCAGAAATTCCGAAGTCTTGTCCAATTTTCAGTGTAAGGTAGCAAAACTAAGGTTCTTCTAAGCGATGATATCAACAAATGTGTCTCTGTTCATTTTGATTGAAAAATAAAAAATAGTAAGGAATAAAGTTGACTTGAAAACAGCAAATAACAAGCACCATGCATTGAGCCAATATTTCAAAAACAAAATATCATTCCACTCAACAGTATCCATAGTTTCAATCAAATAATAATCTCTCAACCTCACAGCCACAAATTCAAAAACCATTCCCTTATAAAAAAAAACCAAAAAAAAAAATTGAAAAAAAAGAAGGGGGCTAGGTGTTCAAAATGTGAGCATGACATGGGTAGTTTGAGTATGATCCAATGTATTAGCTATGGTCAGATGAATGAAACACTAGATATTAAAGTCATTAGGTTAATCTGAGTGATTCATTCATTCATTTGGTTATTGTAGTTAAAATTTGTAAAATTTGTGGACTGAATCATTCATGATCGATTGGGTTTGTTTGGATTAAAACTAATTAACCCAATACCTAAACTAAATCAAATATAGTCAATTTTTTTTAGTTCTTCAGATTGCTTTGAACCAATAAACACATTTGAAACCTCTGTTAAGATTTTGATCAATTAAGTTTTATTATTTTAGATTAAAAATAACATTGCTACTGGTTTATATTTGGATTTTTTTATTGTTAAATACGATTATGATATAATGAATATCGTTTTGAGGAAATTGGTGACATGAACATTTTTTTTTGATAAGCAAAAGTATATTAAAAACGAGTACAAGAGGTACTCAACCCGTATACAACATAAACAAAATGGTGACATGAACATTGAGAAGATAGAGATAATAAATTGAAAATTGCTTAATGGTACGAACCTTATTTCGAGTGCTGTTACCGGAGGGACAACAATACGTGACAACTTCTAATGTAACGCTACTGTAGCGCTATAGTAGCACTTTTTTTTTTTTTTTTACAAATTTTGAATTTTGACTTTTTAAAAAAATAAAAAAATTTATTTTCTAAAAAAAACCCATTAACCAGATAATGAACTGAATTCACCAGATATTTGTACCTGATTAACCATATATTTGCATATAGTTAACAAAAATTTTATTTCTCAAAAAAATCCATTAACCAGATAACGAACTGAATTCACCAGATATTTGTACCTGATTAACCAGATATTTGCACATACTTAACCAAAAATTTTATTTCTAAAAAAAAACACATTAACCAGATAATGAACTGAAATCACCAGATATTTATACCTGATTAACCAGATATTTGCACATACTTAACCAAAAAATTTATTTCTAAAAATAAAACCCATTAACCAGATAATGAACTGAAACCACCAGATATTTATACCTGATTAACCAGATATTTGTACATACTTGATCAAAAATTTTATTTCTCAAAAAAATCATTAACCAGATAATGAATTGAATTCATCAGATATTTGTACCTAATTAACCAGATATTTGCACACACATAACCAAAATTTTATTTCTCAAAAAACCCATTAACCAGAGAATGAATTGAATTCACCAGATATTTGTACCTGATTAACCAGATATTTGCACATACTTAACCAAAAAACCCATTAACCAGATAATGAATTGAATTCACCAGATATTTGTACCTGATTAACCAGATATTTGCACATACTTAACCAAAAAACCCATTAACCAGATAATGAACTAAATTCACCAGATATTTATACCTGATTAACCAGATATTAAAAAAAAAGGCAAAAAATATATTTTTTTTTTTAAAAAGTCAAAATTTGAAAAAGAAAAAAAGAAAAAAAAAACTACAGTAGCACTACAGTAGCGCGTTACTATTCAACTCTACGGTTGTCACCGTAGGGTTGTCGATTGTGGTTGTTCATTAAACATTTCTGTTTCGTAGAAAGAACGAATACATTTAACTTATCAAAAATGATATTGTGACAACCCATAGTACCGTATGTTTGTCCACTGTAGCACTACAGTAATGCTAGCTTCTCTCTGTTTTTTTTTCAAATTTGACATTTTTAACAAAATATTTTTTTTTATAAAAAAAAAATTGTTCTTTTTTTTAAATATTTAGTTTTCTTGAGAAATAAAATTTTTGGTTAAGTATGTGCAAATATCTGGTTAATCATGGACAAATATTTGGTTAATTCAATTCATTATCTGGTTAATGGGTTTTTTTTGGTTAAGTATGTGCAAATATCTGGTTAATTCAATTCATTATCTGGTTAATGGGTTTTTTTGGTTAAGTATGTGCAAATATCTGGTTAATCAGGTATAAATATCTGGTGAATTCAGTTCATTATTTGGTTTATGAGTTTTTTTGAGAAATAAATTTTTGGTTAAGTATGTGCAAATATCTGGTTAATCGTATACAAATATCTGGTTAATTCAATTCATTATCTGGTTAATAGGTTTTTTGGTTAAGTATGTGCAAATATCTGGTTAATCAGGTACAAATATCTGGTGAATTTAGTTTATTATTTGATTAATGGGTATTTTTAGAAATAAATTTTTTGGTTTAATATATGCAAATATCTGATTAATCAGATACAAATATCTGATTAATTCGATTCATTATCTGGTTAATTGGTTTTTTTAGAAATAGATTATTTTTTTAAAAAGTCAACATTTGTAAAAAAAAAAATAACACTACAATAATATTATAGTAATGTTACAGGATAAAGTTGCCCAGTATGTTTTCAGCCGCTTGTCACAATAACACACGGCTCTTAACTTATAAACGATTTTGTGTTTTGACCAAAAACTTACTTTTTGACTTTTTTCCCCTCTTTTGTGATTGGTTACTTCACCATTGTAATAAATTTTCTAAGGTTAATTTAAAATGAGTTTGATCAACGCAGAATTGAAAATTTCTTATTTCTTCTTTAATTAAGGTTTGTTTCCAAATTCAATTATAATTAACTAACTTTTTAAAATATCAATATATTGTAAAAATTCAAAACTAAGTTTGGAATTAACAAGATACCCACTCAACTATGCCACAAACACATGCTAAGAGCTGGAATTCATAAGGTATTGAGGCATTTTAAATGGAGGAAAACTTTCCAACACACTATTAATTCATTAATAAATCAATAAAGTCGAGATTCTTTTCTTTAAACAAGAAAAGTACAAGTAACCAACACTTGTTGTTTCAAGTGATGAGGAGCTTGGTTCCCCTAAAGTAAGGTCTCAAGTTCGAGTCTTGTGAATGAAAAAATAGATGGTGGGAGAGTTTTACTCTCTTAAATAAATCTTTATAGCTCAGCTAAGCAAAATCTAATATAATTTCCAAATACATGAAGAAGAAAAAAAGTCGAGTAAATACCAAGTAGCGATATAAGTACTATGAAATATGGCCATATGGGTTATGTAAGTCGTACAACTCATATAGCCCAATTGAGTTCCACATGGCCCAATCCAGAAAAAGCTGTTACAGCTTACCACTTCCACTCGAACCTCGATTCTTTGGAATTTGGATATTTCAATTACACATTGTCAAACTCAAAGATCCATAAAGTCAGCAATAATTTCATTTTGCCAACTACGACTCCTAGATCCACCGCCCGATTAATCAGGAAAAGTATTCAACATCCACGGTCCCCCAACAACTGTTGTTCTGTCCCGTGTTTGCACTTTGCATTCATCAATGGCTGATCCAGTGCTTCATCCAGAGACCAACCCTCACCACCAAACCCAACCCCTGAAGGAGATCGCAATCGACTACACCCCAGAATCCTGCTCCCACTGCCCCAACTCCAACACCATCTCCCTCACCTACGACCACCGCGGCGGCTCACGCTGGCGCACCACCACCCGCTTCCGCCACGGCACCTTCTCCTCCCGCATCCAATGCCCAAACGGCAACACCACCGGCCTCAACTTCAACCTCTACCTCTCCTCCCTCGAAGGCGACAAGACACAAGACGAGATAGACTTCGAGTTCTTGGGCAAAGACAGGACCATAGTACAAACAAACTACTACACTGCCGGAACAGGGAACAGAGAGAAGATTCACCATCTGGGTTTTGATGCATCTGACGGGTTTCATGAGTATGTGATCAAGTGGGGTCGTGATTTCGTAGAGTGGGTCATTGATGGGAAGGTGGTGAGGAGGGAAGAAGGTGAAGAAGGGTTACCTCAGAAGGCTATGTTTTTGTATGCTTCTATTTGGGATGCTAGCTATATTGCTAATGGAATGTGGACTGGGAAATATGATGGAAGTGATGCACCTTATGTTTGTCTCTATAAGGACATTCGTGTACCTGTTGCCGCTGCAATTGAGTAATCATCATGTATCTGAATCTTACTTAAGGCTTTGAGTTATTGATGTTGTGTTTCAGAATTGGCTTTCTATGTTCTTGTTTGTCATATGTAAGATCCTTTTTAATTGGCTTCTGCTATTGAGAAGTTTGGTTTTGGGTTGATCTATGATTCTTTCATTATGTTAAGTCAAGCATACCTGAAGGCTGAAACATGAAAGACAATTGCTGAGAATATTGTTTCGAATTGAATATGTACTTCTATTTGAGTCTGATTTAATAGAGAGGAAATTGATTAAGCTAGTATTAGGTATTTTGCTATGTATGTCGCATTTTTCTCTAAAGGGCGGCTCAATGCACGAGGCTCCCATCTAGTGGGGTCTGAGGAGGGCAAATGTAGTTGTTTAGAGGATTTGAACCCCATGACCTCCTAGTCACAAGGCAACAACATTATTGTTGTGCCAAGGCTCACCGTCAGGCCGCATCTTTCTCTATAGGAAAAAAAATTGAGGGTCCTAATAATGAGTGCTCTTTTTGGTTTTGAAAATGTGATATAGGTTATGTTTTAGCTAGAAGCTCTCTAGAAAAAGTTAGTTATCCAGTTTGGTGATTTTCGGAAAATTAGTTTTAAACTTAGTTGGTTTCTATTCATTTTTGGGGTTTCTTATTCTTGAAGATTTGGAAAATGGAATTGATCTGCCTTTTTGTTTGAACTGGATGTAATAGTCTCTTGTGCTCAAATTTAAGCACAGTGAAATGCTGATTTTATTGCTTGTGAGAGTAAAAGTTTACTTAAAACATGAATCTTCTCACACATTGATACAGTGGGAATCAGCAGAACGGAATAATTATACAGAATTCTACATTCGAATTAGAAATATGAAACAGATAATTTCAAGTATCTTACTCTAATGTCATACTTAATGCTTTAATGTTGATCGAGGTTCCACTAGTTTTATTGGTAACATCTACATTTTTATTTCTAGATTTCTTTCCCCTGATGTTGGTCAGGTTCTCAGATTTAAATTTTAGAGGCTGTCTAAGATCTTGCTGGGAGATTTCTTTGTGAAATTATGTACAAGTTCTAATCTCACTTCTCAACTTTACCTTAAAAAAATTTGCGACTGTTTAAGCCTCATGCTATTAGTACATGGGTGGTCACTTCACTAGATGGACAAAGATTTAACTTTGGTTCTTCATTTAATCATATTTCACAAGTCTATGGTGTTCTGTAAGGAAGTTATTAGCTGCAAACCTGATTGTGGATAAAGTTGAAGCTATGGAGGTTAATAGGTTGGTGAAGTTGTACCAGGATTTGGAATTAATATCATGCAATGAGTCTAAGAGGACATACTGAGATTGTCATTGATGCTATACATAAAGCTAGTTTTATGAATTTGGCTCTAGCTTATCATAGTAGATGTTACAACAATAATCATTTCCTTTTTAATGTCATCAACTTTTCATGACAATGAGTTCATCATACAAAGAAAAATATCAGTTAAGAGAACTGAAAAGAAGAAGCAATGAAGCAGACATGGGACAGCCTCCATATATATGATGAAACCATATCCTTATTGCATCTGCAATTTGGTAGTTGCAAGAGTTTATGTATCAGCTCATGCCTTGGGGCATCTACAGGTATCTTTGCTGCTGGTAGCCTTCCTGTTCAATGCTCAGCTCCTTGAAGCTGTAGAAGTTTTTTATGCCATGATCCATGAGGTGCTAACTGTTGTTGTCTCTTTGCTCTTTCATGTGAACAAGCCTCGAGGTTAGAAAATGAAACCTTTCCTGTTGGAACACAAGCACTCACATTCACTCATAGTGCACACACACATAGAAAGAATAGAAAGATTGAGAAAGATGAGAGAAAGAGAGAATTAGAGAAGAATATGTAATCTGAAATTTATTGAACACATACACTACAATTACACACTTGCACACACAATTACGCTTGCACTAAGTCTATTTATGGACTTACATACATCACTACTCTCTATAACTAACTCACTCTTAGTTGTTATACTAACTACCCAACTAACAATAACTAACTAACTACTTATTTGAATTACACTCCAGCATTTCCTTCTTATTAGGTATTGCTTAATTTCTAGTTTCTGCATTGTAGATCAATTGGTTGCTAAAATTGAACCATACTTGGCAAAATGGATTAACTTTTTCCCTCCCAGCATATTAACATAGTAGGGGCTACGTCATTTCCACTATATATATATATATATATATATGTCACCCCAACCAGTTGGGGTTGGGGCCTTGGGGGCTTTAGTGATCCATCCCTTTCGCAGGTTCTATGTATCTTACTCTCACATTAGAGATAAACTCATTTTAGGCGAGCCTTTTCCATACATTTTCACATTAGTTTTGTCTGGTATAATAGTATTCCTACTTTACAAACAAAGTGTGATACAGTTAACGACTCTGATTATATTCTAAAATTCACTGCAGTTCACGCTTATTTCCTTAATAATGATGCTTCAAATTTTGCATGACTTGGATGTGATAAGTATACTTGTGCTCTTTATATGCTGAATAATTTTTTGTTACCTACCATACTTTCAAATTCCATTTTATGCGCCTAAACGATAATAAAACAAATGTTTGAGTGATGCAAAACAACCCCCAAAAATTCTCACTATTGTAAATCTAAATTGGGCCCCGTATCATCATCAATTATCACCATGATTGGGGAACATGTTTCTAAAGTTTGAGTGCATTTTGATTGATTTGAAGTATTAAATATGTAGGAAGTGGATATATATTTTGACTATTGCCATTTTGTTAAATGGCATATAAATAAATTTTTTTTTTAAATTCCCTTCCCTTAATGGGTGATTTGCTAGTTTCTTTTTCTTTCCTTCCTCCTACCTTTCTTTTGTTGAGCAAAGTGCTACTGTTTGTCATTTCTCAGCAATCTGTTTTTCTAGTCGCTGTCATGTGACTCACGAGAGCATTTGTATCATATTGACAAGAACGAAGACTTTGATTTAATCAACACGTGGGGCGATGAAACAGCAATAGAGAAATACTACTTGGATTTATTTATGTCATGCACATTTCATTAGTTTCTAATAATGAATCTGTTAGTAAACATTATCACTGACTTGTAAGTTGTTTTTTGACTCAACTGACTTGTAAGTTGTAAGAAACATATTCATTTTAAGTTAGGACAAAACTTAGGTGTTATTATTCTTTTGATGTTTATGGTGCTATTTTCAACCAAAATAATAATAATTGTTATATATGTCATTGATAAGTGTTATTATACCTCTTTTGTACAAGCACTAAGAGCACCTTTATGGATGTTGGGAGATGGGTGCTTAAATTCTTAAGCACCGTTTTAGCGGATGTAGCTGGTGCTACTCAAGCACCTCAAAAAGGAAGAGTGATTGTACAATCACCTGTTCCTTAAGCTTTTTCTTGTGACTTTTACTTTTTTATTTATTTATTAAAATATATTGATGAAATGTAAGGATGTAAGGTTATTGGTGGGGTCCATTACTTAAATTCTGAAGCACCGTTTTAGCGGATGTAGCTGGTGCTACTCAAGCACCTCAAAAAGGAAGAGTGATTGCACAATCACCCGTTCCTTAAGCTTTTTCTTCTGACTTTTACTTTTTTTATTTATTTATTAAAACATATTGATGAAATGTAAGGATGTAAGGTTATTGGTGGGGTTCATTTAATTTTTTTTTTAAAGGTTGCCGCGTTAAAGAGATGTGGTGCTTAAGTTATAAAAAATAAAAATGGGTGATATGCAATGGTGAGATCCATTTAAGAACTTCAAAGTAGAGTGTTGGAATATGGATGCTCTGAGTGATGAATAGAATAACCTAGGTGGAATTGTAAGCTCCATAATTTGACTTTTGAAAGACTCACGAGTTTCCCCAATCAAAGGCAAAAATCAACATTTATTTTACTTCTATACTCTATATTTGATTTACCCAAGTTTCAATGTTTCATGCTTAACAAATAACAATGCTTACTTTGGCATAATTTCAATAAATCATAGATTTTATATAAATAATAATAATAATAATAATAAAATTACCTAAATGGTAAACTAATTATCCAAATAACATTTTAATTTTCCTACCAAATGAAAGCAGTTTGACAGTTGTTAGATTCTCAACCTTAAAATCCACATCGAATCTATACAGATGTCTCATCCACTGTTTTCAACGGCTAAGATCTTTTGCCGCCAATAAAAAATAATTAACACTCACCTTCAACCGTTTGATATTGGATTACCTCGTTATCAGTGGGTCAACTCATAAAATGGACCCCACAGGAATAGGATTCCAAGGAGCAAGAGAGAGAACGTTCTTCTTCCACAATCCTCTTCTCTCTTCTTTACCATCCATCTTCTTTCACTTTGAGTCCGACCAAAGCCACTTGGATTCCACAAAAATTAAAAAATGAAGTATTTTTTGAAGAGTTCTTATTTGGGTCTCTAATATTTTTCTTTGTTAGTGTTTTCCTATTTATCATCTTCTTTTGTCTCTTGTAACTTGTGGGTTATGTGATATACACACTACACTTTGCTTTCATGTTCTATCTTTGAAGTGGGTGTTATATATGTCCTGGTGCTTCTTGTCCTCTTTGTTCTAGCTTTCTGGGGTATTGGAGATTGGTTTTGTGAAGTGGGAGGTTGGATATGATGGGTTCAGGTACCAATTTGGTGACCACAGTCATTGGTTTTGGATTGAGTGCAACTTTCATTGTATTTGTTTGCACAAGAATAATTTGTGGAAGACTAAGAGGGCGTGTGGGATCACGGATTATATATGAGATTGAAACAAGAAGAAGAACAGATATAGAACAGGTAATAATTTAGCTGTCACTTCCTCTTTCACTTCCACTCTTCAATAAAAAATCATAATAATTAAACTCTTACTTTATTTGGTTATGAACTTATGTTTCATAGTTTAAACTCTTGCTCTATTTCGAAGAAGAAGAAATATGAGATGAAAATATTTTAAAAACCTGCTGTAAAATTTCAATCAGATGAAGAAATAGGTCCTTTGTCTTAATTAGTATGTTTATTGCCCCTTAATTTAATTTTTTCTTGCCAAGATGCAATAATATGTTGGCAACTTCTATTCCTCCTTGTAAGGTATTCTTATTCATAATCAAATATCATATACTTTCAAGTTGGTGATTGTGCTTGACTTTGCCTAATTAGAACTTTTTATTTTTGTGTAAAAGCCTAATAAGGGCTTTTAGTTTATGTCATTGTTTATCTGTTCTGGTTGGATGCTTCTGATTTTGACTTTTTATTGTTTACTGATAGCCAGAACATCATGTCAATGACCCTGAACCTGCTCTTGTTGCTGCAATCCCCACTTTGAAGTTCAACCAAGAGACCTTCACTTCCATTGAATATACACAGTAAAGTCTAGTCTCTTTTAATCTGTAGTTGATAGAAAACATGTTCCTCATATTAATTTTCCTTGACAGCATATATTAACATTTTGCTGCTGACTGATATAGTAAATTTCTTACTACCAACATTGTTCATTAATATTTTCTTTCTTATAATAATATAAAGAAAAAAACATTTTAAATTTCAATATATTGCTGAATAATTAAGTTTGCTTCTACAGGTGTGTGATATGTTTGGCAGATTACAAAGAACAAGAATTATTGCGCATCATGCCAAAATGTGGCCACACTTTTCATCTTGGTTGCATTGATTTGTGGCTGAGAAAACAATCCACATGTCCGGTATGCCGTTTGCCACTACAAAGGGCTTCTGACACAAAACATGTGAGACCTGTGACATTTACTATCAGCCAATCTCTTGGTGAGTCTAATACTTTAGAAAGGAACACAGGTAATGAGGGGCATGTTGAACCTAATGCTAGTGGCAACTCCTTACAAGTACAACCAACTTCCACAGAACCAGAAATAAGGCAGTGATATAAGGCAGCTAAAGGGGTTGTTGTAATGTGTGCCTTATGCTTATGTAAAGGAACGCTTCTAATTTGATTGGATTCAAATTCTTTGTTTATTGTATGGCCTTCATGTTTCCTTTGTGGGGTAAAACAGGGCATGCCTATGGTCATTTCTGCAGCTTATACATGTACATAAGAGTTCTGGTATTTTGAGCATCTAAAATATGATACCTCACTCACATGTGCAACAGTACATTCTTTCCAACTTAGTGTATGTTTGGTTTCATGTTAGGAACCTCCAGAATTGATTCCGCCTCTTGTGAAACGTAATTTTAGTAAAAAATGAGGTATTGTCAAATAAAATTGATTTTGCATTAAAAAACAATTGTGACTAGGAGTTACAAAGAATAACTTTTGAATTGAGTTGAAAAATTTACACTAAGTTTTGCATCAAACTTTGCTTTCAAAATAAAAATATCCAAACATAAATCACTTAACTTAAAATTTAATAATAACCAAATCAATTTTATTCGAAATAACTTTTATCAAACGTTATACACTAAGTCATCCTCATATGAAACATGATATCGGATAATTTTTTTTTTTTTTTAAATCATAACATAGGTACGAATTACATTCTATAAAACTTACACCCTTATATGTGACATGATATCAAAGAATAGTATCGTATTATGCGTGATTGAAATATATTTTTGGGTACATGATATTTGTATGTCTCCTTTTGTAGATTTTGTTGGGCTTTCCATAAGCTTTAAATATAATTTTGTTGCGTACCGAGTTGAGTTTCTTCACCACGGCATCCTTAGTTTTTTTATTTTATTTTTTTCTAAATCAAGTGTTTCCCAACATCATCGAATAATTAATTATTATTCATGGGACGTGGTTTCTGCTGACTAAGCATTATTTTAACACTGTCAGAAATCGAATCCGAGAGCAAACCGAGTCGATCCTCAGAATATCTCAGAGCAGGCCTTACTTGAGTATGCACACGACTACTGTTACCTATGCATGTTAGATTAAACAATGAATTGTCTCTCTTGTAAAATTATTTTTCCATAGCAATTTTTCTTAACAATGCTACTTGACAACAGTAGATCTAAAAAGTCAGGTAAGTGGGATAAATGTGGACAACATATAGATAAGAAAAAGAATAAATTCCCCATATACTTATTATATTAGGAAAATGCTTAAGCATCTTGTCAAAAAAAGAAAAAATTGCTTAAGCATAAGAACCGTGTTAGTACGAAAATTAGTGGGAAGAATTTTGTCTTTTTTTTTTTATGGGAGAAGAATTTTGACTGTTGATTGTGCATTAAAGTTGTGCAATGTATATTTTTTTCTATAATCACGTTTATTCGTTTCGTATTGAAGATTCTCGTACCAAATAACAATTTTCATTATATTAATATGCAAAAAAAATAACATGTTTGAACATGTATTACATATTTTTTTTTTTTTGGACAAAAATGTATTACATATTTTTTTAAAGCTATGAATATATGTCTTGTAACTAATTAAGCAACTGATTCCATTATTTTTTTGATAATAAAACATTCCCTCCCTGGACCAAATAGGCAAACATCGCCTTAAGATGGTCCTAAGTTTTATTGCTGTTATGAAAAATAAGTGCTAAGACGAGAGACAAATATAGGAAAAGATCCAAAACTGATTGGTAATAAGTAGCCCAAAATTCAATGAGAAGCCAAAATCCCTTTTTTTTTTCCTTCGCTTTTTTACAATGAAAATTCTCACGCAATATCACTGACATGCCAAATAAGATGATTGACAAGACACATAATAAGTAAACAAGAAACTAATTTGAGAGATTAACATATTCAACGTTTGTAAATTTAAGAAATCAAATAATTAATTTATCTTTTCTAGAGGAAAAAAAAGGGATTGCTCCGGTACCCTTCTTACCTAGACCACTTTGTTGATGACAAATTTTTTTTTGATAATTTTTATTGATGACAAATATCTACCCTTATTTCAGTTGTGGCTTTGAACCTTCATTTATCAACTCGATTAGCATCATTTATCAGTCTTCTTACTGATACAAACAACAACAAAAAACCGTTGGCATAAAAATTTACATGTTAAAATGAGTGATTCATGCTAAATTGCTAATTGCTATGTCCATTTGCTATTTCCCGAGTTTAGTTTGGTTCTTTGTTTCTCTTTGGTTGAGATCAATTAAATGAGGGAGCAAAGCTCAATCATGGGCTGCCGTCTTCTGTAATGCAAACAAAAAATACATAAGGGCCAACGTTTTTAATTGGAGAAAAGGGTAATTAGGGTTACAACAATTGGTTATTTAGATTTAAATGAATAAAAAAAAATTAATTAGTAAGAACTATATTGCAATAAAAGAAAGTTTGCCACCTGAGTAATAAATCATGATTATTGTTTAAAGTTTAAACACTAATCAGTTTTTTAATGGTCCACATATTATGGGTATCGATACCCTTCAATTTTAATGGGTACCTGAGAAATCCCCAAAAAAAACAACGTTCACAGGACCAAACTGGTTTTGTAATTTTCTTTACGAGTGTGGTTTAAGGGTAATACAGTAATAGCAGAACCATTGTAAACAGGGAGTAAGGAGTGAGTGGTGGTTGTGTTGGTAAAGTGGAGAAGGAAGGTTGGGACAGATAATGGGTGCACACGTGGGAGTCATGTCCCCTTCTACTTCTTCTACCTGCTTCCGTTCACTTCCTCCACCTTCTCTCACCAAGACCAAACTATCACCAAGTAAGTAACAATAATCTTTGTATTCTGTTGTCATGGAATGAATTTTTATTTGTCATTTCCAACGGAATTGCTTCTTTGACTTTGAGAGCTCAATCCAACTTGTTACTTGGGCTTCACATGTTTCCCATCCATGATTATTATGTTGTTGCCTCATGAATTGTGAACTGGTTTAATTTGTGCTGTTGCATGCAATTTCGTGCTTTTTAATGTCTCTACATGTATGAGTTTTTGATACTTTGTGACTAATTGGAGCCATAACGGAGAAAACTCATTGAGTTGCAGTTACCAGCTTTATCTGCTTGGTTTTAGCTCTTAGGGTATGGAGACTAATGAAATCTCAGTTTAATAAATTATAATGGACTATATAGCAGCATTGTGCTATGGCTTGGTGCCGAATTTGTATCCTGTTTGGGTTATTTAATGTCAGAATTATATTGGTGAAAGATTGCAATTTGCAAGGCTTTAGGTTTCTAAGCTTATAGTTCTTTGGTAGTGTGCAGTATGAGCATGAGTCAGGATCCAGTTCGTGAGTGGATTCTTTCTGAAGGGCAAGCTACGAAGATAACCAAAATTAGTCCGGTTGGTGGTGGTTGTATCAATCTTGCTAGTCGCTATGACACCGATGCTGGTTCTTTCTTTGTGAAAACAAACAGGTATGATATAACACATGCAATGATTGAGCTGTCCTTTGGGGTTGAAAATTTCATTTTGAATGTATTGCACGGTTTCAATCATCTCTGAGTAAAAGCTTCATTTCCTTTGTTTCCTATATATGACAAGTTTTATGCTGCTTAAAGTTGAAACTCTATATCAGAAGTATCGGACCGTCCATGTTTGAAGCAGAGGCTCTTGGTTTAGGAGCTATGTATGAAACTGGGACCATCCGTGTGCCTAAGCCATATAAGGTGCGAGATTTAACACTAGTGTTTTGAAAGCTATGGCATGCTGGAGGGAACACAAGCTAACTTGTTGCTAGGAATTGTAGGTTGGACCGCTACCTACTGGTGGTTCATTCATTATTATGGAATTCGTAGAATTTGGTGCATCTAGAGGCAATCAGGTGAGCTACCTAGAAATTACTGCTAATTTGGAAAACTTTTGAAGCTTAATTCTATTTTATTGCTTCCCAGTCTGTTCTAGGAAGGAAGCTTGCTGAAATGCATAAAGCTGGAAAATCTAGTAAAGGCTATGGTTTCGATGTTGATAACACCATTGGCAGGTATAATACTCCTTCATCGTAAAGTTATCATCGTTGTTTCAATTGGCATTCTAATCTTTTATTATGTCTGCTAAGAACCCACGCAAGTCAACTGAGAAACTAAAAGAAACTACTCAGCCTACTAGGTACTAACTGTCTCAACTAATCCTAACTAACTAACTAACTGCCTCTGTCCTAACAGTGTCTCTTTCCATTTTACCTAGATATGTGCTGCTTATTGGGATATATCCACAGAACAGCACATGCCAATGTTTATAAACATTGAAAAACATGGTACTTGTTACTAATTGACTTCTTGTGATGTTATGTATATTATGCTGTAGCACCCCACAAATAAACACCTGGTCATCAGATTGGATTCAATTTTATGGAGAGCATAGATTGGGTTACCAGTTGAAGCTGGCATTAGACCAATATGGTGACAGAACCATTTATGAAAAAGGTAATTGTGATATGGTAATATTGTTCTTCCCATCAATTAATATTTAGCCATACTATAAGATCTGTCAAACTTGTCCTTTTGTTTAAGATTTTTGCTCATTAATTTGGGGTTCTTTGTAATTATTGACATCTTTATTGTAGAACTACTTAGTTTAATGTTCTGAATTTACTAAAATGACTCTGCTATAGGACAGAGACTGGTGAAAAGCATGGGGCCCCTGTTTCACAATGTGGTGATAGAACCATGCTTACTACATGGAGACCTCTGGAGTGGAAACATAAGCTCTGACAAAAATGGAGAGCCTGTCATACTGGACCCAGCATGTTATTGTAAGTCAGCATATGTAAAAATGTGTTGTATGGCAACTGAAGTTTGGAACCAGGTTAATGGTTGAAATTTGAGTCACAAGATACCTGGATTTAACACACACACAATACTAACAAAAAGGAAAAGGAATTTTTTTTTTTTGCAAGTTGTCAGATGGCAGTGATTTTTGATTATACGGACTCACCATTTAATTGTCTGCCAGAATAAAATAGTTACGAAAAAATGCTGAAATTTGAAGAGTAGACTTCAAACTGAGCTGTGAAGTCTCTTGTGAGCTTTCTTAGCCGCTTTTCCACTGTGCTCATGGCTCAAAATTTGAGTAAAATTTGATGTTTTATCAAACACATTTTGCAAGACCTTTATTGAGCTAAGACTGGGAAGTGGGAAGCCCGGCATAATTGAGTTGCAGCCTTAGAAGTATTAGGTTCAAGCTAGGTCCCCTAACTTTAGGTTGAAATGGGGGTGACCCAAAATGTGACACTGCAACAATAACCAGTTTTGAAGGATAATTTGGACTGACAGTTGTAATGCCTGTTGTTGTCTTACTCTATAGATGGACACAATGAGGCAGAATTTGGAATGTCTTGGTGTGCTGGATTTGGAGGATCATTCTATAATTCTTATTTCGAGGTACGTAACACCCCACCCCCTCCTTTCTCCTTCTCCTCCTCATTCCTTTCACTTTTTGCTATTTGCTTCAAATTTAAGTATATAATATAGCATAAAGTTTTTTAAGGAAACTTTTGTCTGAGAGTTGATTGATATAATCTGTCCCCTTTACTCTTAGAATCATGGTTGGGTATGGCATCTGTGACTTCAACTCAAAATCTTGTTGTAGACTTCATAAATTGAACCCAATATTTGATGAATTTTTTAGTCTTTATTTGATTGAGTAAGATCCAAATTGTATGAAACAAAATAAACAATCTTTTGGCTCCAATCAATTTGCATTGTATCAATTAAGATCTATCAAAACAGCAAGATAGTTTTCATGAACACTTTAGAAAACACACATCAACAATGTGACTATTTGTCTGGCTTCTCAGTATTGCTGTTATCTCAGTATTGCTGTTAAAGTAGTTTGTAATGGATTTACTTGCCATGTATCAAAGAAACCCGATCTTGCTATTGGGTTGGCATGTGAAATATCAGGTTCACATATTAATATTCTGATGTTGATAATTAATATATTCTCTCCAGGTGATGCCTAAACAGCCAGGCTTTGAGGAGAGGAGAGACCTTTATATGTTGTATCACTATTTAAATCATTATAATCTCTTTGGTACCGGATACCGATCATCATCGATGTCTATAATTGATGATTATCTGGGATTTTTAAAAGCTTAAGATTGTGTGCATACTCGGCAAGCATATTTGAATAAGGTTCTTTTCCAGTCATTTGACTACCTATATTTCCCTGCTCAGCTTTCTCAATGAAATGAATATGTCATTCATTCCAATGCAAAGTCGATTACTTTTGTATACAAGCGAGAATAGATTTACCTTGTTGCTTCATTTAATTTCCCTTACCTTAACTGAACTATAGTCTTGTGGCACACTTTAATAAAGTAATTTACCATAGAAACAGGGGAAAGATACAGCAAGATGATTTATTGATTTCTTAGTAGGAAGAAGTTGCTTGCTTGTGTGATGCTTGGTTATATTATGGCTGTGTTTGAGGTGCCATTGCACCCACATCAATTGTTGTTGTGGGTGCAAATGTTGCACCCTTGCAAACGGTTATACATGTTGGAATGTTTTTTTTTTTTTTTGTTAAGCATATACATGTTGGAATGTAATTCAAATATATGTGTTGTTTAGTTAGTTTGTTAAAGTGTGATTGGTTTCTTGTAACTAAAGAGATTAGTTAGAAGCTATTAGGTGAGTTAGTGTATGTGCAAGTCTAAAGTGTAAATGTGAATGTGTGTACAATCGTGATTGTGATCAAAATGAATAAAGTGTGTGAAGTGAATAAAGATTTACATTTACAGTCTTTCTTCCTCTCAATATTCTTTCTATT
Source organism: Echinosophora koreensis (assembly GCA_035048595.1). Taxonomy (NCBI): domain Eukaryota; kingdom Viridiplantae; phylum Streptophyta; class Magnoliopsida; order Fabales; family Fabaceae; genus Echinosophora; species Echinosophora koreensis. The sequence continues at coordinate 138,773 of JAPCYP010000125.1, read as the reverse complement.
TCATTTCTCTGTTCTTGTGTGAGTGTGCACTTACAAACAGGCACATAGTTTGCCCAAAAGTAACAAGTTATATGAAAACAAGCAATCATTTCTTACGAGACAAATTTCTTAAGACAAAAGTACAAAAAACCGCCAATTCATAGGATACTTATTTGCTTCCTAAACTCTTTCAAGATATGCCGCAGCTCCAAGTAGCAGCACTCAGAGTAATGCAGTCAACATCAGAGTGGGGACTCTTCAGAACCTTTCAACTACAAAAGTCACCAGAAAAAGATAATAAAGGAGATTAGGAGAATGACCTAAATAATAATAGGGGAATAATAATAATAATAATATATATATAAAAAAAAAAAAAGCAAACGTGAACGTAAGAACAAGTCCCAAAAAACATGAATAAAACTTGCATATTTATACTTGGACTTAAAACTTGATAACCAGATATTTAAATCCTCATCACTGAAACTGCTTTGTTCCTTTTGAAATATAAAAAAATTTCATTAATCTTCCTGTTTCAGCCCCAAAAATGTCATGTTCTATTTCATTTGGTGGTTGTGGAGGAACATGAATTTAGGGAGGAAATTTTTGGCGCATGCCATCGGCTAGAAATGTTGAACAAATGCATTTCATGGCTGTCCGCAGTATAATCTACATGGGAGAGGAATGTGTCTTAATTGATAACTTTTCCATAAGTAGCATTTCAACCTGGCTAAACTCTGCATAAGCCTCCTCATTACCATTGATCTTAAATTCACCAAAGCCAGATATTGTGTATATGCAACACTTTGCAGTTTCCATTGCAGATACAATTGACTTTGCCTGAAAGTTGATTCCTGACCACTAGAAAGTTCCAGGGAAGGAAAGTGTGCAGGAGTACCAACTACTGGGATCCTTCTGATGGTTGCTGCAGAAAGCTGGTTTATAGGTCATCCCTTACTGCTCTGAGAGTGGAAGGCGTTTTCCATGTTCTTTGTCAGTATGGTCTGTGTGATCCTAAATTTAAATCAGATGAATGCCTATTACTATGCTGTAGAATTGCATTAGCTTCTCGTTTCAAAGATTGACCATGCTTCTGATCAGATAGTTCAAAATAGAAATAGGTCATCATTATTAGAATACACCTTCTATATACTAAGATGATAATGCAGAAACAGTGGAAGAATGTCTTCTAGTATGTTGTAACAAATACTAGTGCTGCTGCCAGCGAAAACATAAATGAATTTAACAATATTGAAACAAAGAATCACACTATTTAGTATTTAGCAGCACTATAAAACTTGATAATTTAATGCACTAAAACTGAAACTGCTATAGTAGACTTCGAATAGACATTATAATCAATTTTCAAGTATATTCTTCCTATTTTGAGAGGGTGAGCATTGATACAATGATAAGTTTGTTGTTTTATGACTTGATGGGCACATGTTCTAGACTTCTAGTTGTTGAAACAACCTCTTTACTCTCATGATTTTATATCAAACAGTGCTTGTTCACTTGCAACAAATGCTAGTTACTCAAAAGAACAAACTTCTAGTAAAAGAGTTGCACAAAACATATGCACCATTAAAAAGAACTAACATGTAATTAGCTTGAAACGTTTATCTTGTATTTTCTTTGGAGGAGTTCCACATAAGATAGGCACAAGCACAACCATTATTATTGAAGTATAAGTGTATAGCTAGTAGCTATGGCAGAAATAAAGAAACAATAAACTCAAGTTCAAAGTTACCATTGATTCCTGCTAATAAATTTAACAGCTTCCAAGAACTTGTTATGTAAATCATCAGTCCAGGTAAGCCTTTTCCTTTTCAAGACTAATGATTCATTTTTTTCTCTCCCTTTATCTTGATCAAGAAGTTGTTGCTCTTCCCTTTTTGCACTTTGGAGACTCCGTTTTTTTGTATTCATGAATGGTTGGCATTGTAGACCATTGTGGTCATTCTATTTTCAGTTGGGTAGTTATTAGGTGAAATCCTCTTTTAAAGTGATGAGTATAGAATTTGAACTCTCAACGTTGTATGTGAAGTTCACTTGAAGCCATGCTTTAGAGAAACTCTTGAAAAAATGACACAGATGGATAATATGGTTACAATTGCCTTTCCCTTCTATTTTAAGAAGTCACATTTATGTAAAGTCCTTATGGTACTATTAGTACTCTAATAAAATAGTCATTAAAATCATTTTGCTTACTATGATATGATAAAATGTTACCTTTATACATTTTACAAGTAAGATGCACGTGGTCCTGTTCCGAAGCAATTCATGTATGGAGAAAGTATAAAACTATCAGTTTGTCCCTACTATATATTACTATCGGCAAGGCAAGGGCATATCAGTAGTACTATTCAGCTCAGCTGGTATATGTCCCCATCGATGCATGTGATGAAGAGGAAGAGGGTACTATACATATATATATAACAAACAATCCATCCGGGGCCTGCACATTGATTTGAGTCAACTCTATTTGTTTGTCTACTAAACGACATACTTCCAAGTTCAATGACCCCTCCAACCTGATCCTCACTGTCATTATTTCACTCTCCTAACACATAAAATATAGGCCACAAACAAATTCATCAGAGAAAGAGAACCATGCACGCTTCTACACTTTTTGTCTTTTTCCTCTCCCAAAACCCCATTATTTTTCTAATATTGCACAACCACTAATGATAATCCCCATGTAATTCACCTGCATGAGAGCATCTATATATTTATATTATTACATGAATATTGGGTTATGGAGATCTCCACCTAGAAGCTACCTCTCTCCTTCTTCTCCTTCTCTCTTTCTCACTCTTATATTCCATTCTCTCCTTCTCCTCACTCTCACAGTCTCACTTCACACTCTTCTACTCCATTTCTTCTTTTTCCTCTCTCTATCTCTCACTCTTTATAGTTCACTCTTTATAGTTCATTTTGTCATTGTGATGAGTATGGAGGTGCAACAAAAAAGGTTTAACTCAATGGAGCGCAGGCCTATAATGCTGAAAGACTTCCTGAATGAGAATTCAAATTCATGTTCCTCAACTGGGTTCAAATCATTTTCAAGGAAACCAAATGATGACACCAACAACATGCAAAGCCTCATAGAAATGGAACTCAAATCCAAGACGAAAAACTACTCACCCTTCCAAACGCTCATAAACACCATCACAAGCATCTCTTTCTTCACCGCAGTAAAAAAATCACACTCCCTGAACATCTTACCACGTAGCCTCTCGCGTAAGTTATCATCATCGAGAAGAAGAAACCAAAGCTTTTGCAAAGGTGGTGGTAACACCGTGAAGATCAAGGATATCATACGCTGGAGATCGTTCAGGGACCTTGTTGAAGAACACCATCACCACCAACCCCATCTCTCACCACCGTTGGATTTTCACCACCGTTGCATGGTGGGGTCCGCTACCACAACTACCACTACTACTACAACCACCACGTGCAGTAGCAGTGGCTCTAGCTGGTGTGACAGTGATTTTACTTCAGGGTACTTGTCTTCATGGGAATTAGCACAAAACGACAACGTTGAAACGGGTAAGAAATTTTCATTCTCACCCCTTGTTGTTGTCGGCAAGGAGTTGGTGGAACCGGCGACAGGGACGGCAGAGTACACGACGGTGGTGGTGGGAGCCAAGGTGAGCAATTATTTGGTGCATCGCATCTTACAAAAATATTGTATGTCTGCAGTTAAGGGTCTTATAATGTGTTTAGTCAACGTAGTAGTTGTCCTTTTTGTTTTGAACATTTTGTTATGTTCTTGCTTTCATTTAATCATTTTTTTTTCCCCACAAATTATCATATATCAAGACAAAAGAGGAGTCTGCTAGGAAATAAAGCTGAAGAACAAAGTCTGTAAACAATGTTTAATTTATTTCTCTGTCGGTTGGTACAGAATTGCAAGACTATTTGATTCGGGTTCTAATAATTTATGGTTAAAACAATATTTTCCAGTTTTGTTTATTTTATTATCAATATATTTTAATCATGATTTCTGTTGACATGTCTGCTGCATAAGTATAACATAACCATATACTTTTTTATGAATATATGTATTGCTAATTGTTTTAAAACTCTGTTAACTTTTTGGAAATTTATCTTACTAAATATTAATTGTAAGATTTTAATTGACCTACATTGCCTTTTCTTTTTTGTAATGCAAGTTATACATGTTAATTGGGGCAAGTTGCAGTTGAAGATTACAATTAGTTTACTTCAATGCTTTTTTCAATACAACATCTTTATTGGGATTAATACTTTTACTGATAAAAATAATTATGTAATCTTAACAGGAAGTTTTAACTTGTCAAGAATATGAACAACAGAGCCCAGTTTCGGTTCTTCAGGTTGGAGAAGATGAATTCTCACCCTTTGATCAAAGCCTTGCTAACATTGAAAGTAAGTTCTTCTTTCCTTCAATTACTTCCTAATTCATTACTTTACATATTCTATAGACTAATCTATGTAATTTATATTTCTGCAAAACTCAAATATATAACTTGCTAAAGAAATATCAATTGGGCTTTCCCATGTATTATACACAAATTGTGAAAAATTTATTTATATTCTTTTGGAACATTGCTTTATTGTATTATCATATGAGAATGATACTAACAATCTTTACTTTTGGGCAGGGAGAAAACAAAAGTTCATGCAAACGGTCCAGAGATTCGAGAGTCTTGCAAACTTAGAGCAAAGTCTCTTATTGGATGAGAACTCTGGCTATGATGATGATGACCATGACGACGAAGAAGTTGAAGAACAAGATTGGGTTGAGGAAAGGGCTAGGCAGATGTTACAATGTGTTAAAGCAACGGATTCAGTGCAAAGCTGTAAAGACTATTTGGAATTGGATACACTTTTGTTGGACTTTTTTAGTGAAGAATTGGCTGGAAGGAGAATCCAAACTAGGAATGATGACAGGTTTGAGTTGGAGATATTGAGAAAAGCAGAGGATTGGATAAATGGGTCATTTGCTTATGATATAGAGCTTGTTAATAAGGATACATATATCAAAGACATGGATAGGAGAGGTAGATGGAGTAGGTTTGAGGAGGAGAAAGAAGAATTGACTTTGGAGATTGAGACAGCTATATTGCATAGTTTGGTTGCTGATCTTCTGGACCTGGATGGTTAATGGCTTCTCTTCAAACCAAGTTCATGATGATCTAATGGGCCTTTATGCTAACAAAGGACAAAAGTCACAGAGTTGGTGAATTTTGGATACTCTAAAATGAAGAGGTAATGAGATACTAGCAGGAGTAACATGGGAATTGGTTGTAATAGGTATCTATAGTTAATGACTTTGATTTTGGGGTGTAGCAATGTGAGTGATGGATCTCATCATCTCAAGGCATGACTTATGCCTATTTTTGTTAAGGTACAGGTACTTAGGAAGTCTTTAATTGTTCTACATATGTGTAGAGAAATTAATAAATCAGCATTCCGCACATCTCTTTACCAGTGGTCTCAAATTTTTACAATATTATCTAATTATTTAAATAATCACTGTGATAGTCAAATATATTTATTTTTAATTTAACTTACAATATAATATAAGCTTAATTACTCCCTCCGGTCCACAATGTAAGCAAAAATTTCCAAATTTTTTGGTCCAAAATATAAGCAAATTTCAACTACTTTCTTCTCATTTAATGAAATTATTCTCAAAATACCCTTCATTTAATATAAATTTTGTTTTCCAATGACTCCTTTTATTCTCAATAACACAAGCTTAATAAATAAGAGGAAGGGTAATTTAGGTAACAAACTTAATTTTTTATTCCAAATGACTCTTTTAAATGAGATCAACTAACTATCTTAATATGTGTATCCTATTTAATTTTTGCTTATAATAGAGACAGGAGGGAGTAGCTCATTAAAAAAATGTTCAAAAAATTTTCTCTTGTTGATTTAACATATAAACTTACTTCAAAACAAATCTCACCCGTTAGTAATATCATAATATATAGCCTATTTTGTCCCATCAACTATTAAAACTGTGGCTAATGATGTATATGTATGCAACTCAATTTGAGCACTGATATTCGGACACAGCGGGCGACACCAAAGTACGACACCCGGGGTACTGTAACGCTACAGTATGCTACTGTAGCGCTACAGTAGTTTTCTTTTTTATTACAAATTTTGATTTTTTCTATAAAAAAAATTTAGTTTTTTTAAATACTAACATTTTTTTTTAATCCAAGGCAAATATCTGGTTAATTCAATTCATTATATGGTTAGTGGGTCATATAGAATGGTTGAAGCATTAGAGTTACCGATTAACCACAGAATACACTGAATTAACCAACCATTTTCAAAGGATTAACCACGTGTTTTTTGTTTTAAAAAAAAGTCGAAATTTGTCCAAAAAAAAAAAAGACCCGTTAACCATATAATAAACTGAATTAACCAGAAATTTGCATGTGATTAATCAAATATTTACATGGTTGTGAAAAATGATTGTTGAAACATCAGGATAACCGATTAACCACAGAATACACTGAATTAACCAATCATTTTCAAAGGATTAACCACGTGTTTTTGTTTTAAAAAAAAAGTCGAAATTTGTCCCAAAAAAAAAAAGACCCATTAACCATATAATAAAATGAATTAACCAGAAATTTGCTTGTGATTAATCAAATATTTACATGGTTGTGAAAAATGATTGTAAGCTTCAGGATAACCGATTAACCACAGAATACACTGAATTAACCAACCATTTTCAAAGGATTAACCACGTGTTTTTGTTTTAAAAAAAAAGTCGATATTTGTCCCCAAAAAAAAAAAAGACCCATTAACCATATAATAAAATGAATTAACCAGAAATTTGCATGTGATTAATCAAATATTTACATGGTTGTGAAAAATGATTGTAAGCTTCAGGATAACCGATTAACCACAGAATACACTGAATTAACCAACCATTTTCAAAGGATTAACCACGTGTTTTGGTTTTAAAAAAATTCGAAATTTGTCCCAAAAAAAAACCCATTAACCATATAATAAACTGAATTAACCAGATATTTGTACATAATTAACCAAAAATATTAGTATTCAAAAAAACTAAATTTTTTATTTTTAAACAAAAAAGGCAAAATTTTGGGGGGGGGGAGGGTGCTACAGTAATACTATAGTATGCTGTTGTAGTGCTACAGTGCCTTCGTGTCGCACCCGGGTTTCAATCCCGGGTGTCCGAATAAAATTACTCCTCAATTTTCTCATCCAAAATTTCCATGTTTATTCATTGGGTGCCTGAGGCATATCCTAAGCACTCAAATTGTGACCACATAAGCGAGTCGACAGCCCACCATTTACAACCCAAAGTCTTAATTAATACTCCCTCCTGTTCTTATTATAAGAGGTAAATGACTACTTTTTTTTGGTCCAAAATATAAGAGACATGCATGTATTTTGACAAATATTAAATGTTCATTTCCAATTTTACCCTTATTTATAATAGGGTTTATATTTACGAGACAGTATAACTTTCAATATAAGTAGGTTTGTTTATTAATTATTGCAGGGTTAAATTTATAAATTTATATGAATATTAATTACAAATAACTTATTTCAATATATTTTCTTGGTTTATGTGTTTTAGAGTTTTGCCTCTTATATATAGGACCAGAGGGAGTAACTAATTTCATTAAGCATATATGCCTGACCGCGGTTTGAGTAATCATTAAGCCCGTGAACCACATACAACCAATCCAAAGCCTGCCTCCATTGAATTTTCAACACATTCGTCAATGCGAATTTGAGAGTTGCGACTTTTTTTTATTTTTCCTCACGCTTATATACGAAAACAACTTTTTTTTTTTAGTTTTTTCTTAACGAAATATCCACCACTGTTAGCATGTAGTTAATCTCCATCAGGGAACTTGTTGGGCACACAAGGTGTGTTCTCCTCTCCTAATCAGGTTTTCTCCATACACGAGTCAGGATTCGAACCCATGACCACTTGCTTAAGGTGTCCAGGTCCCTTATCACCTGGACTAATCACATGTTGGTACCTTTTTTTTTTTTTTGATAGGCAAATATTAGTGTTAATGTTAGTATTTTGTTAGTGGTGGGGTTTGAACCTTCAACCTCCTTGTCACTCCCTTTTAATCTAAAGTATTTGATAAAATTAATTAAATTACAAAAAATAAATTTTATGAAAAAAGAGATCTTTAGAAAAGCTGGAAATTTCAAACTTATTTAAAAGATCTGTTTGATTATTTTGAAAGTAATTAGATTTTTTTCATAACTAACTATGAACAAATATTATTAATCTATATAAAAAATAATTACGCTCAATTTTTGTAATTTATTATAATTTATTATGTAAGAGTGAATTTTTACTCAACCTAAATTAAATATATTATCTTAAATTCATTTTTCAATAAACATATTCAAACATAAACTGATTTTATTATAATTGATTATAATAATAATCAATTATTGAAATGATCATTTTTTTCAGCTAATCTAAATACACTCTAAAATATTTTTGTTTTATTTTATTATTAAAAATAAAAAATATACCAAATTTATACAATATATAATATATAATGTTCAATAGTTATTTTTAGTATTAAATAAATTATCACACCCTAAATTATAATAAATGATATTAAAATGAGAGTCTTCTAATCAGTACACTAAGAGCATGATTAAAGAATGAACAAAAGCAAAATTTGTATTAAAAAACTAAGCATAATACTTTTTATTTATTAAATACACTATTTTCTCAAATAAATTTTTCTTTTATTTTTTGATCATGCACTCTCCTTAAACAAAATCCATCAAATATATCACCAGAATTAATTTTTTTATAATCTACACATGAATAGAAGTGTATTTGTTGACATCTCGCAGCCAGTGTCAGCTAAATCAGATAATAAATACTTTTGTATTTATTTGTGAGATTCTACCGTCAAATTCCACCTATTGCTTTTATGTATAAGTAAAGTTGAACGCAAGTTTTCGTCTCTCCAAATATAGTGTGTGCTTTAGTGTGTATTGGAGGGTGATTCAATAGTTACTTAAAATCTATATATAAAATTTCCTATGTTTCCAGCTATATATGTATAATGTATAATATAAGATAAAACTACATAACCCCTCGTAGCTCATAGTCATTTTTAGATGCCCCATTAGATATGTCAGGAGAAATGATATCAACCGGAGTATTTTCTTTACAAGATGTCTATACTTTGCTTGTTTGGGAAATAAATAAATAAAATGTCATAACGTATCTTGTGTGATTACTTAAAAAAGAAGTAATATAAAAATGATCCAAGAAAAGTAACATGCAAATATCGTGCATAGATTTCCTATAGCATATTTGGCAACACCTAGTCACCTATCATAACTCCAGGGTTCAAGAACCAAATGACTCAACTCAAAAAGGAATTAAAAATTGTCAGAAAAGAAAATTCTAAAAAGTAAAAACAAATCGTCATAAGAAGGGTAGTTTGGCCTAAAAAAGAAAAGTAGGTGATTGCTTCACGTAACACCACCTTTCCCCTTTTCTTCTAAATAACCGCCAAAACTGACCCTCACACCCATCATGCCCCATCTTTTTCTCTCCATTTTCTTTACATAACTCCCAAGCACTTATTCTCTCCCATATCCATATTCATCTCTCTCTCTCTCTCTTATTCTCTTTCTCTCTTTGATTTTAAGTGATGGCTTTCAATAATAACCCCAGAAATAGACCACTTATGATCTTAAGTTCAAAAGCCATAGCGGATGCAGCTTCATGGTACTGTGCTTTTGTTCTTGTGGCCCTTATACTACTGAGCATGTTTAGAGATAGCTCTGAGCTTCCAACAAATGATCATGCGAACTTCAGAGACAGACAACTATTGTCTCGGCCGTGCGATGAAATCTATGTGGTTGGAGAAGGCGAGACACTTCACACAATCAGTGACAAGTGTGGTGACCCCTTTATTGTTGAGAATAATCCTCATATTCATGACCCTGATGATGTTTTCCCTGGCCTCGTTATCAAGATTACACCTTCAAGTCATAGCTAGAAAAGTTACATGAATATTTTGGAACTTGAAAGGTATATTTTATAGTTCTAGGTTTGATTCTTGTACATATACATGTATCTTTGCAAAAGCAGGAATGAACTTTTCTTATAATCGCTTTTTTACTTTCTGTCTTATCTGGATTTTTGTATATACTTCTCAATCAACGTGAAATTAGTTTTTAATACTTTTGGAAATATATGATCATTGAAACCTTGTTTTCTATTACTATATGATCAGCAATCTCTTTTTTTTATTTTTTTGTATAAATATGTAGAAGTAAATTAAGTTTGTTGGATTTTCTTCTGAAGTCTTGGCCTATAAATTATTCGTGGTAGAAGGCGATTTGAAGCCCAGAAATATTGCGTTGATGATTTTAGAGAATGAAATTTTATTTTGCACTAGCATTAATATTATAATCCCTTAATTAGTAGTTTCAATTATTAATATGTTACTATTAAGATTTTGTTTGTGGAACTTGTCAGTTGGAGTGTGTTCTTAATTAATAGATTTGTGCCACTACCGGCTACCAGTTGGAAGCACTGTAACGTGAATTTATAAGTGATGGCCTAATGTTGACAACATTAGTAAATAGATCATGCCATTGATGCAAAGGGTGAAGAACAAGTTTCCAAAGCTTTCATTGTCAAGGGACGACTCTCATAGCTATATATGGCCATGGAAGTTTCGAATGATTGTCAATTTAAGAATTTCCTTTTAGCTCTAGAAGATCTTGACTTTGTTTTATACCCAATAATAAATAGGCTTATTTGTTTTATGGCTGAAGGGTGCATATATGGAACTGGCATAGACTTACTGATGTAATTCTATCTTGATGAATTGAACATACTTGATCTTTTTTTTTAATGAATATAAATATACTTGATCTACTTAAATTCTCTTGCTATAACAAGGAGATAAGAACGAGAGGAAGAGTTTTTTATTTATTTATTTATTAAATATATAGGTATAAAATACCCGAGCATAAATAGTTTAATAGCTTAGTTAGAGTATCCACGATGGTAGAACCACAATTTGATTCTTATCTATCATATGGTGGGTCCAAAGATGTCACTTGGAATATAAGAACCCAACCTCCTTTTTATGTACACAAGCTTTGTTCCTCACATTTTCGAGGGGAAAGTAATGGCATTTTTAGAGGGAAGATCGATTTTTTCTAGGAGAGAAGATAGAGATGACTTCTCATAAATTGAAAGAACAAAGATATTCTTATTTTAGTTTTTTTGATTGAGAGTATGTGAGACTAAAATGATGAAAAATTAGGAGATTGAGAGAGGCAAGGGAAATCACAGTTGAGAACACATCATTAACCGGGTGCTTGAAGTTTGAAGGAAGCTAGCTATTAACCGGGTGCTTGAAGTTTGAAGGAAGTCATTAATAGGGTTTAAGAGGATGCTAAATAGCACGATGAGATTTTCGAAAAACAATGTATAAATTTAAAAATAAAACATTGAAGCAATGTATTTTAAAAGCTCCTTGTTTTTTGCCTTTTGCTTTTGTTTTATTAAATGAAGGAAAAGAATTGTGTTTTGCATTGGTCAACATTTAACGAAAATAGTTGTCGTATGAAATAGCATTGCTCTTTTTTATCAACTAATTTTAACCTATTTTATGACGGTGTTATATGGAACTGACGATGTAGGTAATGATATTAACATTATAAACCTAAAGGACCAATTTGATATAAATAAGAATTAGATGATCAACTTGAATAAAACAAATAAGTTAAGACTTAAGAGGATGAAAAAACAAATTTTGTTTAGTTTAAATTATGCATTGGTGTTTGAGGGAAAGGTTGTCTAAAGGAAACATAAGTGAAAACAAATTGAGATTGATTTATCTAATCAATTGTTACTCATGACAATATTATGGCTAAGATTCAAATCCTGACATTTTTTAGGAGGTAATATGTAATCATATCCTACTATAATTTCTTGTTAAAATAATAGTTTGCCTTGACTTTAAAATGAAAAGAATCACTACTTATCTTAAATTTTTTATTAATATAAAATGAAAAAATAAGCATAAATGTAAAGTTAAGTAAGAAACATAAAGAATTAATAAAATAAGTCAAGTATTACTATTTGGTGCATTTCACTTCTAAAATATCACTTATAATACAGTAGGAAACATATTTTTTTTAGTAGTATTAATTATCAATTAATAGATTTAAATTAGACATCTTGAAATTAAAAAAATGGAAAAATAAAAAAATAACCATTACTTAGTAGATATAAAATTATATTAAAAATAAAAATTGGAGGTAGGTATAGGTAATGTCAGATGACTTATTCAAAAAGAGATATGGGTTGTTTACTTGTTTAAATGATAAAAATTAAGGTATAATTGTCCCCAAAATTTGTTTAAAACAAATATAAACCTTAAACTGTACCCAAAAAAAAAATTCCTCAGACAATATCTCAATCACACGCGTAATAAAAAAGGGGGTAATGATATGTGAACACCTAAATGGGAGACCCATTTGAGACACTTGGTTAATCATGTATAAATATTTGGTTAATTCAGTTTATTACATGATTAATTACATACAAATATTTAGTTAATTCATGATGACCCATTAATCATATAAAGAACTGAATTAATCAGATATTTGCATGTGATTAACCAAATATTTACATGGTTATGGTAGATAAGCCCATTAACATGATTAGCCATATAATAAACTTAATTAATCAAATATTAATATATGATTAATCAGGTGTCCCAAATGGGTGTCCCATTTGGGTGTTCACCTATCATTACTCTAAAAAAGAGATGGTTAAAGTAATGTTTTGGTCCCTATACGTGACACTGATTTTCAATTTGGTCCCTATACGTAAAAAGTTATCAATTTGGTCCCTATATGTGACATTGATTTTCAATTTGGTCCTCACCATTAATTGGTCCCTATATAAGAGGGACCAAATTGTAAATTATTATCATATGTAGGGACCAAATTGAAAATAATTGTCACATGTAGGGACCGATTTCAATTTTTTTTGTTAAATTGGTCCCTACATGTGACAATAATTTATAATTTGGTCATCTTATATAGGGACCAATTAGCGGTGAGGACCAAATTAAGAATCAGTATTATGTATAGGGACCAAATTAATAATTTTTTACGTATAGGAATCAAATTAAAAATCAGTATGATGTATAGGGACTAAAAGATTACTTTAACCAAAAGAGATTTACTGATTTACTGATTACGAAAAAATAGTATTCGAGTCTTGGTAACATCAGGATTATGATTTTGATTTTGATTTATCCTCTAAAATCTAAAAACCAAATTCGCAGGTTTGTTTTGTTCAATTGAAAATCCTAAGACACAAACAAACACAAGTGCGGTTCTGCGTCTCTTCCTTCAGATTCATCTATTCATCAAAGGGTTGTGGGGATGGCAGATCAAGGTGAGTTACCAGAGGGAACGGTGCAGAACATTCTGGAACAAGAGTCTCTGAAATGGGTCTTCGTCGGAGGCAAAGGTGGCGTTGGCAAAACCACTTGCAGTTCCATTCTCTCTATCCTTCTCTCCACTGTCAGAACCTCTGTTCTCATCATCTCCACCGACCCTGCTCACAATCTCAGCGACGCTTTTCAACAACGCTTCACCAAAACCCCCACTTTGGTCAATGGCTTCAACAATCTCTATGCCATGGTATGCTACCTACCATTTATATCCTTTTTTTACAAGTTTTTTATTTTTTGATGATTTTGAGCATGCCCATGCTGTCAATTTTCTTGCTTTTTGGTCCAACACCAATTAATTTGATGCTATGTGTGAAGAATATGAGAACCCCATTATGTAGGAATTGGTTTGCCCCCTTTTTCCTCTCCCAGTTATCTTGTTTCAATCTATGTTATGATCCTTTGTAGGAGGTGGATCCGACCGTTGAACACGAGGACATGGGCAGTTCTGATGGGATGGATAATTTGTTCTCTGAGCTGGCTGGTGCAATTCCTGGAATTGATGAGGCCATGAGCTTTGCTGAGATGTTGAAGTAAGGATATACTATACTGACTGTGACTTGAAAGCTTGTTGAACATGTTTTTTCACCTGACTTTTTAAGTGGTTTGAGGCATGTAATGCTTGTGACAGTATAGACTTATTTAATTTCGAGGTATATAAGGATAATAGGAGAGTCCTTCGATATCCCAAGACAAAAAATAGATTTGAGGGTCAAGTTTTCAGGACATTTCAGTGGTTTAAGTAAAAGATGCTTGACAAGTATCCTATTTTGCATATGATACCTGCTCTGCTGGCCTCTTGGTCATCACCTCTGCCAGTGATCTAGTAAATATCCTGATTGAAGTTGTAATTCTTTAGCTGATTCATCCTGATCCTTACGTTACCTAGGGTAGACACGCAAAAGGAAATATCTTAAGATGTTATTAATTTTTAATTTTGTCATTTATGTAATTTTGTGAAGATAGATTATCAAAGATCAGAAAAATATTTTATTAGTTGTTACAGGTTACAGCCTGTTATCTAGAGCCTTCATGTCAATCTTGAGGTTTTGCTCGGGATCAGGATTTATAAGTAAATTCATAGTGTACGTTTGGTTTATAGTTGAGAAATCCCAAAAAAATACTTTTGGACCCAAAAGTACGTTTGCAATGGTAAACCGAACATAGCCGTTGTCCCTTGAGCCTAGCTCCCTTAGTCAGGACCCTCTCCCAAAAAAAAATGGGAAAAAAAATGGGACATCACCTTCCGTCTCCCTTCCTCCCTCCTTGGGCCCCCTAGTGGGGATTACCTAGGCCCTATAGTAGGGTCTAATACACAAAAAATGAAATCATAGCTTTAGATGGGTCAGTTTCATGCTTCTGCACCCATGTCATTGCAGTGACTGGGCTGATGGTGTGGGGGCAATTTTTCTTGGTGGTAGTAGGATGGCAAACAGTTTCTCACTTGGCAACTTGGCATAGAAAATTGATTTCTATAGGAAATTAAATCCTAGGAATCCCAATTTATATCTCATACCAAGTAGGGTAATTAAAAAAATTCCAACCATACGTTTCTGAGAAATCCTTCTGAAGTCCTGTGTAGAAAATGTGGAGTTCTCATAATTGCAATTAGTAAAAATTAAAATAAGAGTATTCTGTAGGCATATGGTTGCTGTTCCCATCACGTGTATGATATCTTCATACTTGATGATGGTCTGACAGGGATAGTATGCAAACATGTAACTTCAAAGGGTGATTATTGATTCTATAAAAAAAGGATGAATCTTATATTCTTATTGCTTTTCAGATGGTTTGTATCTAAGTAAAGGTTATATGTTAATGAATCAGTGTATGGTATGGTAAGCTCAAAATCTAAAGTTGGACATATTATTTGTATTGACACTGAGCTATGTGATGTTGTTTTTCATTCAAGTATTTGATGAAAGAAATTTGCAGAACTCTTGGGTTTGGGTACATGTTTGATTAATCTAGAGAGTCTGTAGTGCTTGCATTTATGGATTTTGAAAGAAATGTCACTTTTCAACTTAATTTTTCCTTCCATTCTTCGTTGTGTTTTGATCTATTATAATTTGTACAGATTGGTGCAGACAATGGATTATTCTGTGATAGTATTTGATACGGCTCCCACTGGCCATACACTCAGACTCTTGCAATTCCCATCAGTTTTAGAGAAGGGTCTTTCAAAAATGATGTCTTTGAAAAGTAAATTTGGTGGTTTGTTTAATCAGGTATGATAGTAAGACTGCCTTTTCTTGCATCCCTTGATATTTTCTTTACTAGTTTGAAGTTGACTAGGTTCAGTTTCAGTATTTAGACTGTATTCAAATTGTTTTTTTAATTGTGATCTATTATATTCCCTCAGAGAGGATTTTCAATGTCCTTTCATAGTTCTCCATTCCCTTATGTAATTCTTTTCCTCATGAATATTTCATTCCATACAAAAAAGGATGTATTGTATTCCGATCCCTGAAGTGTAGTGATCCACTCTAATTAACTACCTTGTCTTTCTGTGCACTGTTTTTCAAGTACTTAGACTGTATTCAAATTTTATTTTATAATAATTTTAACCTATTATATCATAGATGATCTGGACTCTGGAATCAATGCAATGGTGCATTTGTCATTAACATAAAGAAGACTTACTAATATCAAGATCTTGATTTTCCGTTAGATTTTTTTTCCCCTCTTTCAAGTAGAAAGTTCTCTGGCCAGTAGATCCAAGTATCAAAAGAGATCCTCATTTCATTTGGAGATCTTATTGTTTCAGTTTCAATTTCCCATCATAGCTTTCCGTTCCCTGATGTAATTCTTTCCCTCCTGCATTTATTTTATTATGGTACCTTAAGTGTATTGACCCCACTCTAGTTAACTATATTGTCTTTCTGTGCACTGCTTTTCAAGATGGAATGTGTCCTTAGTTTAGAATTAAATCACAAAAGACCTCTTTAGCGTTGTCAAAAAATTACTAATCAGTCTTGGTATCATAGAGGCATTCTCTATATTCAATTAAATGAGCATCATTTGAAGCCTTCTGAATTATTTTCTTTATCACTACAAGCTCTCATCACATTCCTTGTTGGAAAATGGAAACAGACTATCTTCCTCTGGTAGCTATTGTTACTGTCTGCATTTAGTAGTCCAAAATCCAAATACATTCTGTGTGAAAAATAAATAGTTTTGGTTCCCCTGGATATATAACTCTACGATTGCATTATTCTTATGATTTAACTGTTCTACTACAAGCTTCTTTGATGATTAATGTGATGGTATTTGTTTGCTTCATCATGTATGGCGTAACTGGATTTTTTTTTTTTAACTTTCATCACAGATGACTCGCATGTTTGGCATGGGTGATGATTTTGGTGATGATGCAATTGTTGGGAGGCTTGAAGGCATGAAGGATGTGATTGAACAAGTTAACAAGCAATTTAAAGATCCGGTAAGAATTGCACTTAATTTCTTGTTTACCCTTCACTAAACTGGTTTATATATTATTGCAAATCATTAAACTATATCTTTTTTTTATTTTTTGGTAAAATTAAACTGCATTTATGTATATTAATGAAATAGATTGACCTTATAATCATTAGAAACTGTGAACATTAGGATCTAACTGTTGGAGGAAAATTGAACTGACACACATTGCCAAACATTAATCATCCCATGTCTTGTTGACATATTACTGACATAAAACCTGAATGTCTTCTCTAGGATACTTATGAAATGTTACTTTTATTAATTAAACTATAGCTGTTATTTTCAATTGTTAGATATCATTAATCATTGAAAATAAAGAGAATATTTCTAAGAAGGCCATAAAATATTAAGATGAATCGAAAGCATGCTTCAACTTGAGTTTGGATTCTGTCCTTTGAGTACAAACAACTCGAATGTTAGTTTCCTTTTATTTGATCAATTGCTAAGAGATGAAAATTTTACCCTAGAATGTTGGGCAGTAAAGAGCAACCAAGAGCATATACTCAATGTTGTAAAGATGAGGATGTTGTGCTAGATGAGTGGACGTGCACAACAAGATAGGATTAAGAATGAATGTACTAAGAGGGAAAGTAGGGGTAGCACCTATCAATGAAAAAATAGTAGAATCTTGCTTGAGGTGGTTTGGCCGTGTGAGGAGAAGACCATTAGAAGCCTTGATAAAGAGTAGATCTGATGGAGGATAGCCTAATAGTTAAGAGTAGAGGAAACCAAAGAAAAATCATGAGGGAAACCATTAAGAAGGACTTAGAAACAAATGAACTTTATGATGACATGATTTATGACAAAATACAATGTCATTGTTTGATACATGTGGCCGATCCCATTCAGGAGGAAAGGACTTTATGGTTGTTGTTGTTGATCAATGGCTAAGAGAGTGAGATTGCTTCACTGCATAAAAGGGATATTTCCCTATAACTTTGATAAAAAGAAGGGACTGACTCTCCTTCAGTTATTCTTATACATACCCATGTTCAGTCCTTTGTAGTTAATAGCGTGTTATAGCGGTGTAGCGGAGCGGATCAGCCCCTGGCCACTATGGTTCTCGAATAGCATGGCGTTTTCTGCTATTTCCTGGCCAGAATAGCAGGAAATAGCAGCAATAGCGACCGCTACAGGCAAATGTGTTAAGAACTCATTTTTATCCCTCCTCAAATGGGCATCTAACGGTCATATTTGGGGGTATTGTCGGTTTTTCGGACCAAGCTTAAATAATTTTCATCTTTAGCTCCTTCATAATCGATAGTTTTTGACTTTTGTTATTATTGACATGAAGATTATAACTTACGATTATTAATTATGAGTTTGTGTTTGCAATTTTGGGTAGTCTGTTATGTTTTAGCATTTACATGTGTATATCTAATTTTTTAGCTTGTGTATATATACATTGCAATAGCGGCCACTCCGCTCCCGCTATCCTACTATAGTGGTTTCGGGGGTCGGCCGCTATGTGCCGCTATCTGGGATTGATAACTTTTCAGTCTATCATTTCCTACAATTTATTATGTCTTCATGAGCACGCTTTCTCTTTGTTTCAAATTTCCACATTTGCTTAAGAGGCATGGTGTCAGTTTTTTTTACCCTCAAAACAAAGTATTTGATCTTGACATAATGTAGGCAATGATTCGGTGTACTGTCATAGTTCCATTCATTTGATAAATATTGTGATCGATTAAGGTGTATTAGCTACTGTCTTTGAATTATGCCTGTTTATTTATGTGCTTGGTTCTATAGTTTTGTAGTAGTTATCAAAGCCCAGGATAAAATGACTAAATTGTCATTATTTCTTTATTCACAGGATATGACAACCTTCATCTGTGTTTGCATTCCGGAATTCCTTTCACTTTATGAAACTGAGAGATTGGTTCAGGAACTTACGAAGTTTGAGATTGATACACACAATATCATCATTAATCAAGTAATCTTTGATGATGAAGGTAGTGTGCTTGCCATGTCATTGATATATTTATATTTTTTTCTCTTTGGCTTATCTTATAAATATTATCTGCTAATCTGTTTATCCTTGTAGATGTTGAATCCAAGTTACTTAAAGCAAGAATGAAAATGCAACAGAAGTATCTGGACCAGTTTTACATGTTGTATGACGACTTTCACATTACTAAACTGCCATTGCTCCCAGAAGAGGTAAGATTAAGAAGTTGTATTCTTGATAATGATATACAGAGCAGATCCATACATATGTGCTACATACATACAACAAGCAAAGCCTTTTCCAACCATGTGGGGCTGGCTATATTATACTGATACGAACCTTAGGAGAACCACACCACAAAAGCTATCTATTGTAGTTGGAGAGCCCAAGGCCATATAAACCCCACACCGGAATCCCATACTTCCGATGTGGGAGTCAAGTCCCATACCTTGCAATTGGATCCTAACAGATACATATGACGTCACCGTGTTCTATCAATAACCAAATCCTCTGATGTGCTGTTTAGGTCTAAATCCTTGCAAATGGTTTCACCTAGAGTTTTTATTGGCATTCCCTCTCTCTCTCTCTCTAATTATATGTTGCTAATCTTCATTAGATCAACTCTTCTAAGGGAGACTTCTATTGATCTTTTTTTCGTATGTCCAAAGTCCAAACCATTTAATCAGTAATCACAATTGCACCATTTTTTCTTCAATAGAGTACCGCTCCTAATTTCCGTCAAATACATTCATTCCTTATCGTTTCTTGTATGCCTACTCATGCAACTGCTTAATGCATATATAATTACAAAATTTCATGTTTGTGGTGAACTGGTGATGGCAAAATAACCTTGTGATTATTTGTGAAAACATTGAAGCCTTGTGATTGCTTGCTTTTATTTTATCAGTTATTACTCCTTTCTCGTTTGTATCAGCTTTTGATTAGTCAGTGTAAATTGATAGGTTACTGGGGTTGAAGCTCTGAAAGCATTTTCAAGACATTTCACGTCACCATATCAAGCCTTGTGTAGTAAAGACCAAGTAGAACGGTTAGAGCATAGAGTATCATCACTACAGCGCCAGTTAAAAGAGGCTGAAGAAGAATTGGAGAGACTCAAAAGGGAGAAGCACAGGGCTTGATGACATCCATTCATGAATAATGTGCCATTGTAGACCTTTTTTATTCACATTTTTTTAAGCTTATCACATTATAAGGCATCCTTTTCTGTATTGGGCTGCCAATATAAGTCTATTCTCTATTTTGCTTCTATATTTAATTGTTACAACGAGCTTTCTCGTGTAAACCAAAAAAAAAAATGTTGAGGTTAGTAGAATTCGTTTCATGAATATTCTTTACTTGTATCTTTCATATCATGAGTTGGATAATTTCTTATCAATGTTCTTTCCTTGTTTTCTTTTCAACTTTCCAAGTAAAGGTGACATGTTAAGATGTGCATCATGAACAAGCTCTAGTTATTTGTGCATTGCCTTTATTCCAGAACCAGGTGAGGCTTTTTATAAAAGACTTAAAGGCACTGATGCATTGATGCAAGAGGTTTGGTCTTGCACCTGCTTAAATCTCTAGTGGTCGTTCATTGTTGATCACTATTTTGCACAAAGTTAATCTACCCCCTACGCTGTGAATGGTGATTTCAAGATAATGTGATCCTATATTCAAATTCACAAAGTCAACGACTTGCTTAATTAAAGAATTTCTCATAATGCAGGAAAATGTTGGTTAAACTAGTTATTTTTTGCAATTTCACATAATTGCATTAGTGATATTGATGAGTAAGAGAAAAAGAAAAAGAAAAATGAATCGTAATGATAAGAGTTGTGTGTATTAGACCCTTTTTTTTTCTTTCTTCCTTTTGGGTCTAAGGGAGATCCTCACCATTGGAAGGGTTCCATCCCCTGCACTCTTTGCATTGTCCTTCAACTCTTATCATATGAGCTGCGTTAATGGAACACATGAGAAATTTTTGTTAAGTAAATGAGTTATGCAGGTATAGTACTTAAGAAGGAAATACATGTATGCTTATTAAAATCTTGGTGCACGTAAACAAAAAGAGTAAACACAGAAAATGAGTGAAAAGATATTTGATGAAACTCTATTAATTTGAATTGAGCTTGTCTAATGAAGAAATCACAAGTGGATAAAGTTAAAGTGTTTAACAACTTTTAGTATATGTAGAGAGTTAAAATTGGATACGTTTATGAACCTTTTTATACTAAATGTTACACAGTAATAGAACTTTTTTTCACCTGCAATGAGTTAAATAATTGCATGATAGTAGAAAATTAGTAAATTACAGTGTAATATATATAAACCATCACGCAACATAGACATCAACGTTGAGATGGCCGAGTTGGTCTAAGGCGCCAGATTAAGGTTCTGGTCCGAAAGGGCGTGGGTTCAAATCCCACTCTCAACATAATTTTTAAATGACTCTACTTAATTATCTCTTCGAGATTTCTTTCCGAGTTCCCAGTGAAAAATGTTTCTTCATCTATATATGCGGTGCCTCGGGCTTTGAATTTAGTTGCAAATGAAAAAGCCGTGTAACAGTGTAACTTTTTCGAAAAAAAGAATTGAAGTTATTGCCATCGAATATAAGTTGCAATTTATTTTATTGCAAACAATAAAATAAAAAGTAACAGTGAAATGCTATCAGCTCTATATGCGCTTCTTTTTCTTTTTTTTTTTTTCCCTTTGAAATATTTCGTTTAGTAAAAACTAATAAGTATTGTATAATTTCTATAAAATGGTGCATAAACTAGAGAGATGTGAAAAAAATTAGATAAATCATGATGGGTAGAGGTAATTACTTCACCATCTGTTTGTATTGTTTTAAATGAAAGAATTGATAACTAAATATTCTTCGAGGCATGTTACCCAAAAAAAAATAAAAAATATTCATGGAGGCAACATCAATAGCTTGTTTTGTTTAACGGTGGCAAGAATCCATATGGAATAACTTTTTAGACCCCCTCAAAATGAAATAGACTCGAATTGGTTGAGTACTTTGAGTGATTCATAATTTTTTGTAAAAGCCTTGTAATCCTAACGATTATGCCAATCTAGAAAACAATATCAAATCATGAACAGGTCTGTAAACCTTAGTATAGGACAAAATTAGAGATTCATCATCCTGGTTCTCTTGGAGCTGAAATTTGAGTAGAAGCCTAACATTGTTAACTTCTTAGTCAATGCATCAATAAGGAAATAAATCAAATCATGAAAAGCTAGAAGGGCATAACTAAAGATCTATTATCCAGATCCAGGTTCTCTTGGAACAAGAAGTAAAATTTAGTTTGTTAATGTCAGACATGTTTCACATCCTTGCCAAAAACCATAAATAATACTGACTGTGTATTTCAGTGAAAGTACAGACTGTTCAATGCATATGGCATACTAGGCCATGTAAGTTGATTCTCCCATTTGATAGCCAAGGTTTACTCATCGTGGTTCACTAATGACTTCAACAACCGTGTTTATCAAGCAATTATAATTACTTAATCAAGTATATGATCACCTACATACTATCCACCATGCAAGGTTGATATAAAAACCACAACATCTTTCTCTTCCAGTGATGTATTCAGCTGACCACTTAGCTCCCAATCACAATCATTCACAAGGACAAGAACTCCGGGTCTCCTGCAAGACAAACAAACGATGCATTAACGTAGTTCAGCAAAAATGTAATGATAATACTTCACATTACATGCAGATGGCAGCTAATCTTAAATTAATCAGCTTAAGCATAAATTCCTCTCAATTTATCTTGTCCACTGAATAACCTTTTATAGGCATTAATGAGGAACCTGACTAATCAATATCAATGACAATTTCAGATGTATTTATATCATCCAACTTACACAGTATCTCCTTTCAAGAACATTTCAGGCCTCTCCTTAATCAAGTTGGTCCGCACCCAAGAAAGCAAATCTTTCATAGTTAACTGAGATGTATGAAGAGAGTTTTATGAGAATGTCAAGCATAAAAGAACGTTCCATATATAATATATCATGTTACAATAATTTTTGAAGTCATATGCTACCTTGTCTTCTCCATTTTGTTGTTCAACATTGACATTATGAATCTTCTTGGAGTCACAAAGAAGTTCCAATCCCCCTCTGTATAGAAACATGAACATTTCGGCCATTTTAACAAAGCAGACAAAAAACTGAACGCTCTAATCTCAGATTTAAAGTAACTAGAAAAGAACACAACAACAGACATTATGAACATTAAGTAGGGCCAAACAAAAATGCTGAATAGAACCTCAGTTGAGTATAAAAGAACAAATGAATGAAGTAGAAAAACCTATCTGTAAATTATGTAAATAACCTTCAATTTCGTTTTGAAATTTAAATTGAACACAATACCCAACAAATTTAGATTGAAAAATTACCATGCCTATAATTATATAACTCAGTTCAGGTTTTAAATTACTCTTCTGAGTCTACCACTATCACATCCCAAAAGACACAGTACACAGAAAAAACTTTATCCCTAAAGGCAAGGCTTGTAAATATATAAGCTTCTAGATATACATGAAATGGACAACAAAAAGGCAAGTCTTAATACGCCAAGTCTCTTCGGCGTGGTGTTTGCATCAAATAAAAACAAGAAATTGAAAAATCACCAAAAACCAATTCATTCATTGTGAAACAGAACGGGGGAAATCTTATAACTCACCCTATCCTGATGTTAGAATTATACCTTTCCTTGCTTTGAAACAACATAATTTTATTTTCTGTGCCAGGCCAGAGCTACTCTATGGTAGCAGTTCACAACCAGTAGCAAATTTAGCTAGTCATCGACAGACAAAGGATGTGTTATAATGAAGTTCACTTACTTTTTCTTCTTAGTGCAGCTAATACATAATAATAACTACTATCAGTGGGTGAAGATAACCTATTACAAAAGAGAGCAAGACTAATAAGTCTTACACATAAATCACAAACTACAAGAAAATATGCGTGTGTGTGAGAGAGAGATCTCTTGGTATAACTTCGGATACAGATTCTATGAGATGATTAAAACCTCGAGAATAATTTTTTCCTATGTTGCATTGGACTTCCCGTCTGCACTGTTATTCTTGAGTTTTGTTTAGTTTGTTCTTTGTATCTTTCTCTATAGCAGTTTTCTTGTGGAGGATATCAACCTTTGAATTTTTATTCCTCCTTTATAATGAATTTCTATTTCTATAAAATAAATAAATAAATTGTTTCCATGTAGCTTTATTCTATTAACTGGAAATTGGAAAACTGGACAACGAAATATCAAGGGCAAATGTATTAACAGATATGATCCAAATACTATTACTCATAATATATTCAAATACTATATTCTACATGATTCTCTTTTTTATCTGGATTATAAGAAAAAATTTCCAAATAAACCTCTCTGGAAATTAACTAGTTATGTATGAACAAATAGAACTAGTTATGCATGAACAAATATGATCCAAATACTATAACTCACAATAAACAGAATCAGGGAACATTCAATGTAAACCAAGATAAAGGAATCTGGTAATATGAGAGACAAATTAGTAAATATAATGAACAAACATTTGTATGAAACAGACAGTGAATTTTGACGGATACAACATAAACTTACCCGAACTCAAGTGTCAGCTGCATATTCAATATGTTTGTTTCTTCTCAGAAACCCCAAAACCCTTGCTAGAGAGACAAACAAAGCAGAGAGAGAGAGGGTGAGAGGGTGAAGAGAACAAGCTTCGAACTTTCAAAGCCAATCTATATCATACGCAGCATTAACAACAGAATATATACCGCAAACTCCTAACCGCACGATCAAAAGGAGGTTTCTAATCTCAACCGTCTATTATTTAAAAGGTGTACACTCTCTAATCGGACGGTTCATGAACCGGGAGAGTGTACAAATCTACGGTTAGGATTAGATCCTCAATTCATGCATCAAAAAGTGACACCTAATCATCTCTCTCTCTCGGGTTCCCTGTTTTTCTGATTGAAACCCAACTTCAATTCACGAAAATTGTGTTGTGACGAAAGTTTGCATCTTTGACCAACTGGGTCGATTGCAACACCTGCAAATTTTGTGTACGAGGGTTGAATTTGGTGCTTATTCTATTTCTTTTTTTTGCATAATTTGTGGAGTCACTGAAGCTATGGAAGCTTACAAGAGATGGGTCAGGCAGAACAAAGATTATGTGCACTCCTTGGAGTCTTTGGCCAATGTAAGCTTATGTTTTGGATTGATAATTTTAAATATTATTTTTCTAAAAATTCAATATAATCATTCAATTGTTACAAATCCATCAACCAATGTAAAATTTGTGAGTAAAGTCATACTTTCGTGTTTTTAGTATAGTAGTTTGCATCTATAAAGTACTATATATATATATATATATATATATATATATATATATATATATATATATATATGGGGGAAATGATGATGTGAATTTGTTGTTTAAAATTTGTCCATTGTTGTATTATGTGCTATCTTGTGATTCTTCACTGATAATTTTTGGTGTAATTGTTATTCTCTGTTGTGCAAGTCTTTTGGAGGACCTTGTGTTGAGGCATAGTTTGTTATATATTGAGCATTTGTACATTACTTGTTATCTTATTGGGGGATTGAAAATATGGGCAGGGGTTGACATGGCTTCTTCCAGAACGGTTCTCTGAATCAGAAATTGGACCAGAAGCAGGTTTTGTGAAATTTTGGTAACCTTTGGCTACTTCTTTTGAGTTTTAGTAATATAGGACTTTCTTTCACTTCAAGAACAAAATGGCAAGAAAAAACAATGTGACTGCACTGGCACAAATTAGGATCTTCTATTTCCAATCATTTGTTCATGTTGATCTTGAAAATGCTAGCTAGAAAATAGAAATAAGTGTACTTGGCAGAGCCTTGTGCCTTCTTAGATTTCAATTGTTGCAAATTTCGAAAGTCACACACTTTACATTCTTCTAGTTACCTACATTTCTTTAAGATTGAGCTACTTTCTAGTTGTCTTC
This sequence comes from Echinosophora koreensis, assembly GCA_035048595.1. NCBI lineage: Eukaryota > Viridiplantae > Streptophyta > Magnoliopsida > Fabales > Fabaceae > Echinosophora > Echinosophora koreensis. Next base: position 112,818 of record JAPCYP010000125.1, on the reverse strand, counting down.
TTTTTTATTATTTTTCCTCCTATTATGCCTACAATACAGGAATTGCTAGCTTACTGATCAAATCAACAATTTTGTGCAGTGACGACCATTCTGGGAATTATCACAGCTGTCAATGAACATATAATTGATACAGCTCCTACCCGGAATATTACAGGCTCTATTGAGCCTTATTCATTTCCTTATCCACTATGCTTATCTACATTAAAGGATTTGGAAACGTTAGTTGAAGTTGTGGCACAACATTACTATGGTGATGATAAAAAATGGAATTTCCTTGCAATTACTGAAGCTGCCAAGTAAGCATCATAATGTAATTTAGCATATGCTCCTTCCTATTATCCTTTGTCTGTCATTATACTTATATCTGTAGTCATTAATCCATTTTTCTCATTTTGTTGAATCGCTCTAACTCAGGGTTCTGGTTCGATTATCTTTGTTTTGGAAGAGTGGATATAAGATGCTGCTATATGGAGGGGAGACATATCATAATGGGACACATTCAGATAGTTTTACTTCACAACATCGAACAGGCTTAAAGCCTGATGGGCACCACGAGTCTGATTATATGAAAAACAATTGTGCTCCAAACCCATGGAATCCGGAAAGAAGAGCACTGTCTGCTTTAAATAGATTTGGAGAAAAAGCCAGGATGGTGTCAGATCCAATGTGGTTACGTAGGGTTCAACACCAACAAGCAATTATGGAGCCTACCGGTAATCAGTTTTGATGATATTTTTGGCAGTAGAGGTAGTGTAATCGATTATAATGCATGTGAAATTCAACTAATACTTGTTGCCTACTGCATTCTTGCAGTTTCAAGGGTAGAGAGACCAACACTTTCCACCATATTGTCCAAAAGGGGTCTTCATGGGGCTTTGTTTTTGCTTGGAGAAGTTCTATTTATTAGTAGACCACTTATTTATGTTTTATTTATTCGAAAATGTGGTGTTCGGTCATGGACTCCTTGGTTCCTTTCACTGGCGATTGACTGCTTAGCGAACAGTACTCTGTCACTGGTTACAACATCAGTGGCTGGTGGGAAGGAGCAAATGATTCATCTTTCTGCCCCAGAAAAGGATGAGGTTTGGGTTTCTTTAGACTTCTGAAACATACCATATAGACATAACATGGACGGCGCTTAATGGCCTTCTACACTGAATCTTGGCTATTAAAACTGCATTGATAACTGTCTTATTTTCTAGTAATGTTCAACCCATTAAAGAGTTGCTGCTGAAATAGTTTTGCTTCAGGTTAAACGACGGAGGCTGTTATTTGTACTTTACCTAATGAGAGATCCATTTTTCAGCAAGTATACTAGGTACCAATTATTTTACATTTTCTCTCTCATTTTTATTGTTGCTTTCTCTTTTTTTCTCTAAAATTTTGCAGTGTGATTCTTCTAAGTAGGATAAAAAGTGATCCTATAAATTCTCTCTAATTTTTTTAGGAAAAAACTTGAAAGCACCGAGAAAGTTTTGGAACCTGTACCTATCGTAGGATTTCTTACAGGTATGATTGATATTTATTTCCTTCGTTGCCCTATTTCTGCCCTAGTTTCTTGTCATCATTTCATCTTGGTAGACTAATTTCAGCAATCTATTTTTCTAATATATATTGCAGCAAAGATTGTTGATCTTATGATTGGAGCTCAAACACGATACACTTACATGTCAGGATCATGATATAAAATCCTGAAGAAACACTTCACCGCGCTCCCAAATTATCGGAAAATGTTCTTACCGTGCTTCCATGCTATCTCCTGTTCCAGATTTTACAAATGATGAGTTATGAAGTCTGCTACTATTTTAATTGAAAAGAAAGAAACCAGGCAAGCTGGAAAATTTCTTTTGATCAACAATCTGAGAGATGGAAGGTGTGAGGCATTAAGCCAGGTGTGGGACAAATTTTTTGCAAGGATGGCTCAGTATCAATAAATGTCTGTAATTTGGGATGTTTCTTATTTTATTCTACTCCTACACAATGGGGGTGGATGAGATTACATTACATCTGTGGTTCTGAGCATCAACTGGCAAGTTATTCTGTGATTCTTGAGCTCAAAAAAGTGTATTCTGATCAGACTTGTTAAGTATTAACTAATAACCGTTTTCTTCCATCCGCACCATTCTGTGGGCAAATGTATGTTGCATTAACCAACGGGGCCAAACACAATTAGTAAATAGTTGGGTTCCTTCAGCATGTCTTGCCGTGAAAAAGGTTTTGTTGAGATAAACAAAACTTACTTCGATGATCTATACATCTCAAAAGAGATTAGTGTTTAGTTATCAAGTGAGGATATCCTTGGTGTACCAAAAAATATATATGTTGGATTATGCTTTTAACCCCCAAAAAAGGTGAATGAATAACTATCTGAATCCTAGATGTGCCTATGTCAATATTCATTTAGTTTTAGTGTCCCTCAATATCTATGTTACTAAGTTACGTTGTCTTGCAGTTTAGCGTGACTGTAAACTATTCTACACCTTTGTACGTATTACAGTTGCTTGGTATTCATTAGCCATTTAATATTTTCATGTCATGTTCCTCTTGGACGGTTGTACAAAATGTCTCTGTTATTGTTACTCTACTATGAAGTATTCACAAGCATCTTGCATTCCCTCTTTGAATCCCCGTGACATTAATATATAAGCATGTAACAACTTCCAAAATGTATCTCGTAGTATTGCCAGTTAAGGTGTGTGTCTCCTCTTCGTATGTGTCCCTATCTTGCAATATTTTTCTCTCGGTCTCCACTACCTGACTTCCCCTGGGAACTACAAAATCATTAAACAAAAAATAGAAAAAATAAAAAAATATTATGTAAAGTTGGGAATAATTTGGATTTAATTTTATAGCATCAATAAATTAAAATAACAAATTACTACATTCATTTTTAAAATTTTAAGTTAATATTTAAAATAGGATTGGATTAAACCTACATGCTACTATGTATATGATATATGAAATGGCATAAAAAAACTAAGAAATATTTTAAAATGTGTATTTCAAAACAAACAATATTAATATGAATATATTATTGTCTTATTCAAATATAAGCCTTAAATTTATATTAAATAAATGGGTTAAATATGTTTTTAGTCCCCTAAATTTGAATAATGTTTGGTTTTAGCCCCACGTTTGGAAAATATACTTTTTTTAGTCTCCCAATTTCTAAAAGGTGTCAGTTATGGTCCTCAGACATATGTTTTTTGGAATTATCCAAACATGCTTTTTAGTTCTGTTTACCAAAACTGACACATTTTAGAATTTGAGGGACTAAAAAAGTATGTTTTTCAAATAAAGGACTAAAATCGAACATTGCCCAAATTTAAGAGACTAAAATCATATTTAACCCTAAATAAATTTATTTAAGATGATATAAATAAGATTTAATATAAAAGTATGATAAAAATTTCTTGAAGAGGATCTCTTATTGTTGTACAATAGGAAATGATCTTGTTCCTATGAAATATAAGTCGAACCCAACCCAAAAATAAATTGGATCTAATTTCTAAAACACAAATATGTTACAATTAGATTTATCAAAAAAAAAAAAAAATGTTACAATTAGCTTCCAACTATGCTTGATGGACTAATAGAATATGACAATGTTGAAGAACCCAGTTTTAAATCAAATTTGCCCCTTTGTCACGCCCTCCAAGAGAGCGATATAGTTTTCAAATATGATATATATATAAGAGTTTAGATAAACATAAATATTAGCTTATTAACACCTAAAAAACAATTTTTAATTTAGTTTAAGAAGCAAACTTTATGCTTCTTAAAAACTCATAATATACATGATCAGAAAGTTGTTTTTGCTCATTAATAATCAAACTCTTATCTTTCACCTTCCATGCTTTCTCAATCTTATAGATTTTAAAAGTAATTTTTTAAATATATCAAAACATTAAATATTTTAATTTAAATGGAACTTATAATATAAAATATTTTTATATTAATTTTTTTTATATAAAATGGTTAAATAAATTATTTATCAAAACAAGACATCTAAGACAAATGTATGTATCTTATACATTTTATATTAAGAAATGAAGGGATGAGGTTGAATAAATCCTTTTGATTAAAAAAAAAAAAGGTTGAATAAATCCTTCATAATTCATTTGAGAACAAGACACGTATTTAAGAAGAAGAAGAAAAACAGACAAACTAGAATTCAACTTGGCAAAGCAGGGGGGAAAAAAGAATGACAGAAGCTTTCTGCCCCATTCACTTCTCACCAATCACCATTCTCCAACAAGCATCGTGGATCAACCTTATGAGAGGGGGGCCCTTACCTCACAGAAATTAGCAACCCCATTCTCATCCAATGGAATAGTTACTCCCACCATTCAAAATAAATAAAGGATTTTTCAAACCTTTGTAATTTTGTACATGTTAAGAAATCATAAAATAAAAATATTGTATTGGAAAGAGTAGCTTTTTAATTTTCAAGGAATTGAATACACAACTTTCAATACAATATTTTTATTTTTGATTTTTTAACAGGTATAAAATTGTTCAGCTTAGAAAAATCGATAAATAAATACTATCCATATTGGGGGGGAAAAAAAAAAGAATGAAACAATTACGTCATTAGCTAGTAGGCAAAAGTTGGTAAGATAATAAATAAATAAATAAATAAATAAATAAATAAATAATCCTTTAGGAAAAGAAAAATAAAAAGATAAACACTTTGTGGGAAGAGGAAGAGTGGGGTACCCCACACCATAAGGTGCAGGAAACAGGGACCCATAAGCAAAGGTCTCCCATCCAGAAGCTAGTAGAGAAGTGGTAAAAGAAATCAAGTAGGGACCAATTGAGAAAATGGATCTTGATCAATACCCATTTTGCCATTGAAGGGTCCCAACTTAGAGTGTGATAATGGTGGGTCCACACTTCATTTGCCAGGGTCCACCACTATTTTTGTCTTTGTGGTCCACTTTAGGGCCACCCAACACCTAACCCAACCGAGCCAGCAAGCATGGTCATGACTCATGGGCATAGCCCCTGGTGGGGCCCAGAGGGGGAAGTAAAACCAACCGTTAGATTGACAGATAGAGTGGGGTGGGGGGTCTCATGGGTCAGGGTACGGAGCAGCAAGGCATGGTGGGCGTACACGTTGGAGTGATTGAAAGATAAAGTGGGCCTCTTGTACCTGTGTGGGGTGTGTGGCCCATGAGCTCATGGTTTACATCTAAGCCAGCGTGCGCACCACACACTCTGAGAGAGAGAAAGAGGGGCCCAATGATCTTCAACCCTGGCTGCTCCGTGGGGTCTCCCAACCAAAGGAGTGCATTAAAAAAAAAAGTGGAGCTACCCATCAAAAATAAAAAAATAATTCACAAGCATAAAGATATCCTAAAATAATCAGTAAATAAAGTTAAAAGTTACATTGTCACGTGTGAAGATAAAAAAGAAAGGATTAAAGTTGTATGCATTATCAATATAAAAGGTTTTATACCGATATTTACTAATATTTTGACACGTGTGTTTTTATTTTAATAATAAAACTAGAGAAATAATAATAATGTTAAATGTTGATTTGATAATATATTATTGAATGTCGGTATAAAAATCATTTACATCGATAGTGCATAGAAATGAATCTCAAAAGGAAATATTCTTAGGAATATAGTTTACCCCATAATAAATCATTTTATGAATCAACCACCACCTAAAAAAATAACAAATAAGAATGTATTTCCTCATCGTTTAATCCAAAATATATTAAAATTTCAACTCATTGATAATTCAAGAGTAATACATGATTACTTGGTCACTTTTGTAAATAAGTCGCTTGTATTGTATTCATTTCTGCACTACCATGGATAGATGCAAGTATAAAGGAGACAAACAGAGTAAATTATAACTACATTCATTTGACAATTATATATTTCCTAGTTATGTAATCAGATCAATGATTAGAGTTTCCTGCAGCTTTACTTCATGTTTTTTAAAGCGTGTCGAGTGCGGGTAGAGGATGCACCTAGATCCGTAAGTAACTTGGCATATTTGGATATTATAAATCTATTTTAATGAAATTCTGTGTTTTATTTTAAGCAAAAGAAATAGATAGAATTAATTATTTGCAATTGGTATTTTACTATGACGAACACAGTGACTAGCATGTGATTTATGAAATGCACAGGAAGGAGGATATGCCGAGCAGCTATTGAAACTTGTTTCACCTTATTTCTGTCCAGCAACAGCGTGATACAGCCATGATAATCAGGGAAATGGATTTCTTAGGGTCACTTTTTAATTGTAGGAAGATCTCAATCATTAATTAAATTTTATGTATTATAAATATATTAATATAAAAATAAATATATAAAATTCTGACCATAAATTAAGTTGAATTTATGAATGTGTGGATTCCCTGACTATAGGGAAACCGGATTTGATAATGAGAGGTGAATCCTGTATCCATCGCTTCATCTTTTTCTTGGAAATTCTACTTGAAAAATGCTAGCAACACACTTTTGAATTAGGTTACTAATATTTATATCCCTACTCTACTTGCACTGTTCCATCAAAGTATTAGTTATAGAAAGAGGGTTAGAATGGTAGACTACAACTGACATATACGTGTATACATATATACTTTCACTGAGAGGTTCGGCCAGTTACTTCTTTGTGAAAATATCATCAAAAGATACATAGGTTATTTTATTGATTTAATGATTTAATGAATTAGAATTGTAGTATTCTGAATCCAAGTTAAAAAATAAACATGCATATGAATCACTTGTAGCCTCATAAATATTTGAGTGATTTGGTAGTGTTGGGACATTTGACACTTCTGACTTCTCCGAATCTAGAGTGCTACTAATATGAAGAACGTACATGCTTGCAACAAAAGTCTTGCGAAGTCTTTACTACTGCATCAATGTTGCAACAAACTTCAATAATTTTAATCGTTAAGTAACTTTTTGTACATGCATGTGTTAGAAAGAAGAAAAAAAGATAAAATTAGATTTAATCTGAGAACTTCACAATGAATTACAAATATTTTTACCAAATAATCTAGCAAGCACCTTCAAATTAAGTTGCATCAAATTCTATTTTATTCTCAAATATTAATATATTTGGCTTGTAAAAACATTTGATACCTAGGACTATAGTAAATTTGGCCGTATTCTGATCTAGAGTTTTCGTTGTCCGTAAAGGGGTATCTTCAATCTAATTTTTGAATAAGATATTTGAATGATCACCTCCTTTTATCGTGGAATGATTACTCTATTTGTAGAGTTCTTTATTTATACACACTCATTACTTTTTTTCATGCATAACATGCGTAAGTTTCAGCAGCATATGTGGTGATCAGGCTGTTAGAGTAAGTTTCTAATAATAACTCAACTAGTGTCAGTTTCGTTCCCCTCTGTTTATGAACTTGGGTTGTTGCCCATGATAGTTTAAGTTTTGGTTGATTGTAGATTTGCCTCAGAACACAGTACCTCATAGTTACCGAATACTTTAGGAATTATATGTTTAACATTATTAACGACAGAGACAAAGTTCTTGAATACTAGTATTTCTTTTCCCCAATCATCGAGTTTTATGACTTCAATTTTAACAATGAGCTGATCATTATTTCATAAGCTTTTGTTAACTCCTACATATACAGGGACCCATTCGGTTCCTTCTGTTATCCTACATATACAAGGAGTTTTTGTGTTTATTCTTGGAGGATATCTTTCTTTGGGGTTTTTGTTGTATTGAGGCTGTTCTTTTAAGGGTATTTTTATCATTACTTGTAACTATGTATACTTGATGGTTTCTTCTTATGTTACTGGTTTGTCTTTGGGACCTCAGTTTTTTGGTTGGATTAATGTAATGTTCATATTGATTTATTGTTTATGTCAGTATGTTAATTACACTTTATCTTCCTACTTTGGTCTTTTGTTCTATGTAATGAGTTGAGTACCTCTTGTACTCCTTTCTAATACACTTTGGCTTATCAAAAAAAAAAAAAAAACTCCTGTATATAGGGACCAAATGAAGAATCTCTATCACGTATAGGGACTCAATAATTGAGGTTAAAGTATTAATTTGGTCTATATGTGTGACATTAATTCTTCGTTTAGTCCCTATACATAGAAGTTAACAAATCATTAGAGATGATAAGATAATAATGGGAGTGATCAAATGGATGATAATTACATGTATGAGGACATTTTTAATAATTTTTTACATAGAATCTGTGTCACCTATAAGGACCAAATTATTACTTTAACCTAACCTGAGAATTATAACAGCATAGTACTATTTTTTCTTTTTCTTTTTCGATCATTGTCCAATGTCCAGACATGGCTGCCCCTCCCAGACTCAGGTGACGTTTGGAAGAGCTTATTTAAGCTCCTTTTGACTTATCTGATGACATAAGCTCTTATGCAGTGTGTTTGGCAGAGCTTATAAAAGTAACTTATGCCATCCCATAAGGATTTTTTGACTTATTTTCATAAGTCACTGGAACAAGCTTATGGAATTTTAACAAGTGCTTATGACCCCTCCGTGTTTCCCCCCTTCGAATCCTCTCCTGCCCCTTTCTTCATAAGCTCTTATGGCATAAGCTCTCATACGATAAGGTCTTATGTGATAAACTCTTAATTAAGTTGTTTACCCAAACGCGGCCTCATTCTTACTTCACTTGAGACGTAACATGCTGTGATGCTGGTACTAATTATAATATTTTAATTTAATATGTTACCATTAACTTTATTTATAGTCTGATTAAATTATTGACTTAAAAAATGAAATTGGGTCAAACAACTCGTAAATGAATCACTTAGTTTGAACCAATATTATTGACTTCATTCCTTAATAGGTTGAGCAAGAAGTTTAGTTTGGCTAAGTTTGACTCATTGTCTGCTATCCATATAAATTAAGTCTGGTACATGAACAATATTTGGCCGCTAATTATTTGAAGTTCCTCATAAAAACAAATTTAATTGGATCCCTTCGAATCATTCACTATTTAAAGTACACATGCTTATAAGCATTGACTTACGATTTAAAAGTCTTCTCGCCATTAATGTCGTTCTCCATTTTTTTCTTTCCTTTCTTCTTTATTTAGAGTTATGTTATTTGAACACAAATTTTGGACACCGTATATTACATCGTATATATTTATTTCTATTTCTCACTTACTTTTTATCTTCTTTATATACACGTTTCTCGAAAATACATCTAAAAAACAAAGAAAACATCATATGATATCCTATTTTGATGTACATAAATCATTCCTCTTATTTTATCCTTTTTCTTGATCCAAAAGCGGAATAATGTCCTCCTTATTATTCCATATAGTCCTTTCTTTTTTTCTTGCTCATCTTGATCTTCTACGGCATAGGGATGTTTTTGAGGCATCCTTTGCCCCGTCTTACATTTTTCCTTTTATCATCAAGATTTTTCGATTGGACAAAATTTGTTATTTCTTATATGGTTACGGTATTGTTCAAAAAAAAAAAGAAAAAAACATTTGTAATACTACTTAGGAGATAATATATTATTTCATATGTTATGTTTTTATTAAAAAACAACACAACAAATATTCAAAGAAAAATAGCTAAGTTTTGTACCGATTTAATTCTATAAATTATATTTCATATTGTTCTTAGATGAGCCGACTTATATCCTTACCACACGAATGCACTTTTAATTGTCGCGTGTTGCACCAAGAGCATCTAACCATCATACTCACTGCCCAGGCGCAATTGATGAGATAGTCCATATGCTACATCAAGAGGAATATCTGAGATCCACATTGATGTCAGTTGGGTTTGAACTTGGAAGCTCAACGGATGCTTTGTCCGAAAATTACGAATGAGGAGAGGGAATTTCGAATCCAGAGTTAAGAGACATGATAATTGCAGTTACACAAAGATCTTACAAGAGTTAAGCCCGGAAGGACGGCATATCAAGCTATTCTTTCACACATTATATACTAGTTTCGAAGACTACTCAAACCTAGTCGAAACACCTAATTCTTGTACTAACACATATCTTTCGGCTAAATTATACTTTTGGTCTCTAAATTGTTTTTCTATATTCAATTTGGTCCCCAAGTTTTTAAAATGTTCATTTTGGTCCCTAAGTTCCTAAAACTTATTCAATCGAGTCCTTCCATCATGTTGACTAACGGACATTGACGTTGATTCCGTCTGGTCCGTCGGAATTGGGGACCAAATTGAACATTGAAAAACAACTTGGAGACCAAATTGAACATTGAAAAACAATTTGGGAACCATTATTTTGGGGTCAACGTCCATGTTCGTTAGTCAACTTGACAGAAAGACTTGATTGAATAAGTTTTAAGAACTTAGGGACCAAAATAAATATTTTAAAAACTTGATGATCAAATTGAATATTGAAAAACAATTTGAGGACAAAAAATGTAATTTAGCCCATACCCTTGTGTATCGGTTAGGTGTGAATTTTCGTGGTTTAAGGTCAATCTTTTTGTTTGATGTTATTAACCGGTTATTTCTTTATTTTCTTTTCTTTTCTTTTCTTTCTTTGGAAAAAAAAAACATCAATCTTTCGTGCTGCGCTCTGCCTATTAATTAAATATATGATTATTCAAATGCATTCACGCCTTTAAACAAGAGGGTATGGGCAATGCTTTCTTTTTTAAAATATTTGGTGCATGTCCATTCAAAATAAATTTAAAACTAGTCATACTCATATAAAATTATCGTTTGCATGAAAGTTTTTTTTTTTATGAGCACATGAAAGTTTTATTTATTCCCCAAGTTGGTGGGGATATATTATCTCCCAAGTAGCTTTACGATTTTAACTCCATATATTTCTCGTATCCAAACTAATACAATGTTAACTTTCACACCTAAGATCAATAGATCATCCATTACGTATGAGGACTTAATACATACGCGCGCGCGCACACGAGTCTCTACTTCTTGTAACTACAGGGATACATAAATTTAGTTCATATTAAAATTTATTTGTTTTTAATTCATATAAATACTAAAAATAGACTAAAAACACAGTATTTTTTATAAAATAAGATAAGATACTAAATTGAATAAAATTTTATTAGAGACTAATTCAAAAATTCATCATATTTACAAGGATAAAATAATTAATTAAACACACACACACTATATATATATGGGGAAAAATCCCTTTCCTTTTCCCTCAAATAGTTCATACCATCATCATGCACGAATCTTATCAATTTCACTTTCATCCTCTTTTTTTTCTTTCCCCTCTTTTTGAGTTCTCTCTCATCCTCTTCAACCTTCCCCTTCTCCTCTCTTTAAAATTTTTGGTAGTTATCAAACAAGTGAATAACATTGACCAAAACTCTTAACAAAACCCCAATAGATGGGGGACCCATCACGTGCAATAGTCATAGTCTTAATGGGTCCCTCCTGAACAACGATCACCGTAGATTTCTTTCCAAGTAAAAAATCATGGATGGGGCATAACACGGGCCCCACATCCTATTTACCCTCTCTCTATCTCTATGCGACAAAACCTCATTCTCATTCTCAAATCTCAACCTTCCTTCCTTCCTATATATATCATTCATTCACACTTTGCACTCTCTCGTTCTAAGATAACTCATTACATTAACACATCTCTCTTCTCCAATCTCCACCTTGTATTCTTATTCTTCATTCTTCATTCGTTCATGGCTGCGGAACCTTCTCGAAACGTTGATCTCACTCTCGGAGAACCCAAAGAGGAGCCCGAAACGGAGGAAGGGTCTCCGGCGGCGATAAGGGTGATGCCGGTGGCTGTGCACGTGCCGGCGGGGATGTCCATGTCCATGCAAGTGAACAAGGCCTTGGTCCAGGCCCAAGCCCAACAACCGCAACAAAAGAGAGCCTCCTCCAAAGACCGACACACCAAGGTGGAGGGTCGAGGCCGCAGGATCCGCATGCCCGCCACGTGCGCGGCACGGATCTTCCAGCTGACCCGGGAGCTCGGTCACAAATCTGACGGCGAAACCATCCGCTGGCTCCTCGAACACGCCGAGCCGGCCATCATAGCCGCCACCGGGACTGGCACTGTCCCCGCCATCGCCATGTCTGTCAACGGCACCCTCAAAATCCCAACCACCTCCCCTTCTTCCACCGCCAAAGCCGTATCCGACCCGGAATCCGGAGACCCGCCCGAGAAGAAGAAACGTAAACGACCGGCGAACAGCGCTTACGTGGACGTAAATGACGGCGTCGTTTCAGTCTCCGCCGGTTTAACAATTTCCTCTAACCAAAACTCAACAATAACAGCAGCAACGACAATTCCGCAACAAAACGCGATTCCGTTACCGCAAGGTGTGGTCCCCATGTGGGCCATACCATCAAACGCCGTCGTTCCAGCTGCAGGAACGTTCTTCGTAGTTCCTCCCATGGCGGCAGCAGCAGCAGGACCTTCGGATCATCATCAGCCACAATTCTTCACCATAGCTCGTCCAATCTCTGCCTTCGTTTCCTCGATGGTGGTTTCACCTGTTCAGCTCCAACTCCAACTCCAACCAACCTCGACGAACGCGTGCTCTTCATCTCCGTCGTCGAAATCGCCGCCGAGAGCGACCGTTATGGCACCGACCACAACCACCGCGAGCACCGCCACAGCTACGACGCACATGCTGAGGGATTTCTCGTTGGAGATTTACGATAAGCAAGAGCTTCAGTTCATGTCACGTTCCTCAAAGAAATGAGAGATAGGAGAAAGAAGAAGAGAATGGTTTTTCATTTTTCCGCCATTAACGACGTCGTTGGAGGTGACGAACACGTGCGCACGTGAGGTTGATTAAAAAGTGGTGGGGACCACGCACGAAAAGCGGGACCCATTGGTGGTGCTTCTCCGTGGACCGTGCAAGTGAAGTGTAGGTAGTTACCAATACTAATACAGTAATGTAATGTACATATACTTACTTACTACTACTCCTATTACGCTACAACCTTTTATTCGTTGGTGAGGGTGGGGCCCCCTCATCTTTGTGGTCACGGTTATGGTCATGTGTGAGGGTCCGGGACCCAAGGGAGGGTGGCACGGCAATGGGTGGATCCTATGGGACCCTTTTTTGCACCCTTCTCGAGCCGGCCATTTTACAAGGTGGTCGTCTTTTTGAGGGACACGTGTCGAGTGTTGGATCGTTCCCAGTGTGGGGTACCACTTTTTCACTTCGACGACACGTGAGGGTTTTTTCTTTTTTCTGGAGGGCCCCACTTTGCATTGCATTGCGATCTCTTTGCCCTTTATTGGGTTTGGTTGGCTTGGCCGAAGGAAACGTGATGGAAGATAGATTAGAAAGAGATAATGGTGCAGATTCGGGACATCTTTAAATTTTTTTGTTGACTTTATAGACCTTTTTTGGTCACGATGAAAATGAACCCCGTGTATGTGAGCATATCTACATTGTTGGATCTTGTTATGTGTTGCAAATATAAATTGCCCTTTGATGAGGATGAGTGTGATTTTACACCATTCACAATAAATGAACACGTTTAATAATAATGGCATTTGTTTCATTATAATTCACTTTTACATGATAGTTCATTTGACAATGATATATAGTGCAAGAATTGAAGTTTCTCTGGCTTCAAAAAAAGAAAAAAAGAAATGAAGTTCCTCGCGTATTTTTTCTTCCTATGGAGTTATGCGAACATATCTCGCATAAAGAGTGGTGTTTAGTGGAGAAAAGGAGAAAGGAAAAAACACACAAATAAAGTGATGTTTGATGAAGAAAAGGGAGAAAGAAAGTAAAAATGTGACGGTGTTAATTAATATTATGTGAATCATAGGATAAGAAATATTATGGCACTGTTTGGTTTGCCAAATCCGCTAGTGTTTAGCGGATAGCGTATAGCGGATGGAAAAGTAGCCCCGTTTGGTAGTCGTTTTTAAAATTAGCGTATAGCGTTTTTTCACTAGGGTATAGCGTTTTTCCCAGATGCTACTTGAAGTAGCGTTTGAGCTTATAGCGTATAGTGTTTCATTTTTTCTTCAATTTTTATCCCTACCATCTTAATTAAATTCCTCACTTATCATTGGTTATAAAATAAAATACTAATCATTTAACATAATATATAAATAAGAATTAATTTCACTATTTAGATTTATATTTAAGATAAAAAAGTGAAAAATATATTTTTATCTATAAAAAATAAAACTTATATAAAAATAAAATCAATATATAATTTTATTTTTATTATTCCATTTTATTTATTAAAAATAATTAAAACTAAATTAATATTAAAATTAAAAATTAATGATTAAATTTTTTAAACGATAAATAACTTTTTTTTGACGTGATAAACCATAAATAATTTAGAATAAAATAAATTATTATAAGTGATAATTATTTTAAAATAAATAATATAAATAATATATATACATATAATTTAATAAAAAAATACAAACATATCATTTTATGTCATTTTACATTTATCAGCTAAGTCCAACCGCTAGTTTTATCAAACACTTCAAATCCAATCCGCTAGCTAATCCGCTATCCGCTATCCGCTAGCTTATCCGCTACTGCTATCCGCTAGCTTATCCGTTATCCGCTAGTTTTTACCAAACAGAGCCTATGTGTAAGTAACATTCATTTGCTTTCTTAAATGTATGTTTTTTTCTTTTTTTTAAAGTTCCAAGATGGGATGGGATGTATTTCTATTTCCCATAGATGTTGTTACTTCATTTCATAACTTTAAGTTCAATTGTTAATGTGCTCAACCTTTGAAATATTCCTCTCAAATGACACACATTTGTCTTAACGTTGAAACTTGCGGATACACGGTAAATATTGAAAAATGTTGATTTGGGATTAGCATCCTCTTCCATTTGCCGTTGAGAGAAAAAACACACAGATTTTGTCTTTGTCTCTCTAGTGGCAGATGATCAGTCCAACTCCAATCACTTCTAGGAAGCACAGAGAGACAAGGAGGACTTTATCCTAATGAATTTGTTTCGCTAATTTCTGGTATTTAGTGACACATACAAAGGCATAACCAATAAATTCTGTTGACGTATTATGTAACATACGTGTTACGTGTTTATTTTATTTTTCCCCTTAGCAATAGAGAAAGGAACGTAGAATGTTAATAATTGCCAACAAGTACGTACTTCTTACTTTGTTTCCCCTAAAGAGCCAATAGAAGCAATGTTTTAAAATTTCTAATAAGGAACCACTATAATTAACTAAATGTAATTTTATTTTATTTTTATTTTTTTTTATAAATACCCACGGTGACTTTATCAAGAAAACCAAGTTCTTAGAAGTTTAAAGCTTTGATGTAATTAGTTTCGGATAAGTAAGAATTTGGCAAAGAAGTTCATATTTTCTCGGTTTTAATTTCTTTGGAAATCACTATGAGTAATAGTAATTTCGAATATGTTTGTCATAGGAGGAGATGATAGTTCCACAATTTTGTTTTGGTGGCATCTTATTTATTTATTTAATCATTTTTTAGTGGGGAAGATGGTTCCAGAAACATGCTTGTTTAAGAACTAAAAGGCAATTAGAAAAGAAGCAGCAAGTTGCGTCCCCCTGACTCTTCAATCATAACATTTTCATTCTTCTATGGATACCTACCTTAACATTATCAGAATTTTGGTTTGAAGGAAGGCCCTCACATTCTTTTTTTTTTTTCGTACAATTAAATAGAAAAGAACCAAAAGAACTACGGCCTAATATATAATAAGTGTCCATAGCATAAGTTTGTCTTCCTTAGTAGCACCTAGCTTAGTCAATAAATGAGTACAACTGTTTCCTTCGCTCAAAGTATGCTCTATTTAATCTCCAACTCCTTCGCATGTCCCTCATGTTTAATATGACACTAGCATACACATGGAAACGAGTATAAGCAACACTTAGTAGCCTCACATTCCTATTTGACATCGTATCCTAGATCCAAGTTCACCCAAAAAAAATAAAAATAAAAAGAGAATTCAATTTAAGTATTGATTATGCATTAAAAACTTAGTTATCTATCAACTATCAACCCTTTTGTAAGACCCACAAAAGGGGATGGCCTTCCACAATACTTTTGAAAAATATTCATAACGCAGATTTCATTTCTATCAACATTATTGTTTTTTTTTTTTTTTTTAAAGTCATAGTGAAAGAGAATGGCATAATCAAGTAATGATAAGCAAGAATAAGTACCTATCTCCCCCGTATCAGTTTTCGTTTAGAATTATGCTATTCCACTGCGGTGGAGAATCGAAACCACAAGTTAGTATATACAAAGATAATTTGTTAGCTCATTATTACGTCAAAAGTTATAGTTATAGCAAAAATGTAAATTTTTATTGTTTCTCATAGCTGTCTCGAGTTTAAGAGACTATACTCGTTACATGCATATATAAAGTTTGAAGCCAAGCTCATCAAATTTTAAAACTTTAAAGATATATGTTAATTAAATAAAATCAACACAGTTTGGGTTGGAGAACTTTTTTTTTTTTTTTTGTTGTTGACTGAGTTGGAGAACTTCAAAAAAACATTGATAACACTACTACAGAAAAGGGCTTTAACAGCGCTTTTTTTTGGCTTTTAGTAGCGTTTACAAGCGCTATCTATTCACCCGCTACTGAAGGGGTGGAAGAAAAGGTAGTGCTTCAAAAACGCTATCAAAAGTAAGAAATAGATAGCGCTTCTTCAAGGAAGCGCTATCTAAAGTAAGAAATAGATAGCGCTTTTTCAAAAAAGCGCTATCTATTCCTTTTTTTTTTAAAAAAAAAATTACATCGTTGGTCTACATTTCCCATTGAGAATCTACAAATTAGTAATTTGTAACGAGAAGACTGAAAACAGAGAGGGAAATCTAACAACTGAAAGTGGGTATATGAAACAAAAAATCACAATAAATTAATCAAGTGTATCTACATGAAGTTGCTGAAAGTAGGCATGCTATGCAAGAACATCCAGGGAAAAACAGGTAAGAGGAGGACTTCTACACAAAAATATTGTTACGCCCTTCGAAATATATTCTACATTTCAGGAATGCATTTAAAATGCTTAGCCCCACAATGTACATCAACTTGATTCAAGTAGCTTAGCTTACTATCATTTTCAACTAAGTCCCATCTCTCATAAAATGAAAACGTCACTGGTTTTCTGAGTGTTGAAATTTGGATTTCAATGATTCAATGACTGCTGAGAAGTCTTGATCACTAAGGCCATGGGACTTTGTAACTTTATATAACTCATTAGCAGCTGCTGCAATTGGAGTAGGTTGGGAAACAGACTCTGCTAACTCCAAGGCAAGTCTTAGATCCTGTCACCATTAATTTTGTATAAGAACATAATAAGTAGTCACATGTAAGAGTTAAACATGAATTTTCATTCACATACCTTCTACTGATGCTTTGGGGGAATGCAGTTAGGTAAAGTGATTGTATCATGGATGGGCCTTTGGTTGAGTACATTGGAGCACTAATGGCACCCTGTGAAACTACCTGCAAAATTGCCATTTTGTAAAGGCTCTACCGAATGTTTTTTCAGTACTCATGGGAAAGAATATGAATCCTAGCATCAAATAAAGAGAAAGAAGGACAGATCATCAGCAATTAGTTCTCCTAGGAATAGGAATACATTGAATATAAACTAGCAAAACCAGCAAGAAACAGTGTGAACATAAGAAAAGAAAAAATCAGCAAAAGTCGGAGCATCTTATGCCTTAAAAAGAATATGATTTTAAGCAATGGAGCTTCAACTTAGCCCTGGAACCAGAGGCATTCAAGATAGCACACGTGTGGAACTACATTTATTTGCACAATGATTTCTCTTTGACATGTTAATAATTAATATCCATCGTTCATATCCAGTTGATATTATTAATTCTTACATACTAATGAATCCCATCATCAACAGAAGCCAATGATATGCTTCAACTATCAAATTTACTGCAGCCCAAGGTGATAGATGAAACACTTTAATAATAATGAGACGACCAGCAAATTCCTAGTCATGAGGACAGAAAAATTAACCATTCATTGGTCCAAAAAAAAAAAAGAATAAAATTTCTAGTCATAATTCATATAGCACAGAAACAATCTACAGAAAAACATATTTCAACATTTCCACTTTTTAATCATGGAATCCATATCTTAAGAGAGCATGTAGTCATCACAAAATGCTTTGTATAGTAAAATCATGTGTTTCATAAGATATTATATACATACAGAAGCAATGCATCCAATCCAATACATCAAACAGCAAAATCATCAAGCAGCTTGAGTGTAAAATCAAGAACGCAGAACAGAAAGAAATCAAGAACACCAAGAAATTCATGGAACATTATACAAAAAACCAATTAATTCAGAAAATAAGCTACATAAAAAAATACAAGTATACAAAGAAACAGAGGAATCCTAAATTATAGCAAAAACAGAAACCCAAAAAACCTAACAACATTGTTGAAGGATCGTGTTGAAGGAGAATGCGTTTTTCTCTGTGACAAAAAGCAGATCTGAAGCAAAACGAGAGCAATGGTCAGACCTGAAGAATCGAAGGAACAAATTCAATATATAGAAGAAAGAAATAACTCACAGTGTTCAGAAATAAAGAACGACAGCGTTGGCGGTGAACCCTCGTTTCTGACCAGACGATGGCGGCGTACCCATGTTGTCGGACGAATAGCGGTGCGTTGTGGGTTGGTGCTGTCAAGGGTGGTCCCGTGCTGCTGCGCGGAGTCTGGTCAGAGTGAGAGTGTCTGGAAGCGGTGGCAACGGCGGTCTGAGGCTGAGCGACGCGATGGCCGGCCGTTCTGAGCGGAATAGCTTCGTGGTGGTCTAGGCGCGGTGGCGGGAAGGCAGCGAAGGAGCTTCGCGGTGGTCCAGGCGCGGTGGCTAGGTAGGCAGTGGAGGAGCTTCGCGGTGTTCTGTGAATGTTGAGGAAAGTGTGTGTTTCTGAAGGAGAAAAGAAACGAGTAAGGGTTTGGTTGGTGTCAGAAGAAAAGAAACGAGAAATGAGGTTATGGACTCGTAGAAGAGGGACATAGTATTTTTATTTTAGAAAAGAGTAATAGATAGCGCCTTCTCAAGGAAGCGCTATCATAGGTAAAAAATTAGACGGCGCTTTCTTGAGGAAGCGTTGTTTATTCCCTTACCAAAGATAGCGCTTTCTTGAGGAAGCGCTATCTATTTCTACCCATCAACATTTAATAGCGCTTCCTTGGGGAAGCGCTGTCTTAGGATAAAGAATGGATAGCGCTTTTTCTAGGAAGCGCTATTAAAAGCGTTCCGCCTCCTTTTTTGTAGCATTTCTTATTAAAGCGCTATTGAAGGTGCGCTATTAAAGCCATTTTTTGTAGTAGTGTAATGAGAAACAGATTAAGCATTTTTTTAGTTTAAAACTTTTAATGAGCCATATAATAATGGAAATGGAGACTTTCTCATGTGCATTTTTTTTATCATATGATTATATAGAAGAGAGATATAAATACAAATATTATAAAATAAAATTTATAAATCTTAACCGAGTTCACCAGTAAAATGACTAAAATCATTATATCCATATCTCTTTTGTGTCAATTGGTATACTAGTAGAAACGGAAAAGTCTTTAATAGACACAAACCCAACACTTCATTCTTAGGGACATCCAATAATAAAATGATAACACATCAAAATTTAATATATATATATTTTTTAAAAACTCATTTCCCCGCTCTCACCTTACCAGTTCCTCTCTCTTCATTACCTTTCTCACCTTACCAGTTCCTCTCTCTTCCATTATTTCCCACCTCGATAGAGTAACCTGACAAAGCCCAAATCTTTATATTTAATTTGAAAAAAAAATCATTTTTATTCTTCATCTTTATTGGTTCCTCTGTCCTCATTCCTCTCTTATATTCAACCTCCGTTGTTTCCCACCTTCAAACCTAGTAGAGCAACCATACACAACCAACCACCAACCATGGTCCTCATTTTTTCGTATTTGAACATTAAAAACGAAGTAACATCTGCGTCATTCCTTACCTCCAGTCGAGTCCGAAAGATCGGAAACACAACAAATGGATTCACACGACCCATGACCATTTTTTTTATCGTTTTCTTGGACATTTTAGCACCTTTTCAAATGATTTTTGACCGAGGATAATTATTTGATGATTTAAGTTTCGAATGGTGTAATTTTTATATTGAAAAAATATCAAAAACTTTACGAATAAAAAATGCTTCAAATGTGAGTTAGTACTCGAGCTGCTGGTGGTCTTCAATGGTGGATGGTGGTCTTCGATTTTTGCATAATGTGGTCTTTGATGTGGTGGTGCATAGGGCTATAACGATGCTCTTGGATTTTTACTGATGGTGAATGATGGTGGTGGATGAGGATAGAGAGGAACAGTCCAATGATTATGGTGAATTCCGGTACATCTAGATCTAAAAACGAAAAATAAAATTAAGAGAGCTTCAAAATTTTAATTTTGCAACAATATCTCTTTTGACCAAAAGATGAAAACAAAAGTTGAATCGGTTTTTACATAAAAAAAATATTAGTCTATCCAATGTGGAACTTCCATGGATCACTAAATTGAAGTGGTGTCTTTTGGTTGGACTACCCAGTCAGGGTAAAAGTTACCAAATAAATATGAAAAGTACTAGAGAATTCAACTTATAAAAAACAAAACTTAAGTACTACCCAAATTATAAATGAAATGATATGGTATCATTAAACCAATGGGCATCACACTATTGGTCCATATAGAATAGGTACCAAAACCCATATATTTGCCCCGGTTCCAGAGCACTGCCCAAGAAATAAAAACACATGGATCCTACAACAATTTAATCTCTCCTCCCCTACTTTTCTTTCCTTCCAAACAGGTGAAAATGAGCTTTCTCTCCTTCCTTTTCTCCTCCCACTTCTCTTTTTCATAGTTCCATCTAACCAAACGGAGTGTTACAGTTTATGTTGAAAAGGTTTGAGTATAGTTATGAATCTCAGAGAGGGTAAGTGTGTAGTGAACTAATGATAATATAAACTTAAATGATTAGCCTAATAATATTCCTCAAGAAAAAATTATATAATTTCTAAAATAAAGGAAATTGAATGTAATTAAATAAAATATCAGAAAAAAAACACAGTGTAGTTTAAGAAAAGAAAACAATGCTGGACTCAGGCTCCAAAGACTTCACCATATATGATCCACTACTACTAGTGGGGCCTGTTGGCCTAACACATATTGGTGGACCACCGAGCCCACGTTATAAAGGGTAGTCATTGAAAATGAACGGACTCGATCATCTCTAACTCTAACGGAGAAAGTATTGAGATTTTATTGAAGCCACCTTATGACCAGTTAGGGATCTATCCTGGCAAATAGTCTATTATCTGCTGTAGTTGCAGAAGAGCAAGGCCAGATGAAACCTCTTATTCCTCCCTTGGTTCTTTGTGGACAGAAATTTAGACGTTGAAATTTTATTAAATAATAAGTTCTTGCTAATAAGTGCTTTTAGAGTCTTAAATAATGAATCAAAATGGGGTAAGTCTATATTAAAAATAAAATATAGCATTTTTTGAAGTATTACATGCATATTTTTCATTATAAACTTACCTTTTCTAATTCTTAGGACAAATAATTAAAATATTTATTTGAAAGTCTCCTCCATTTTTATCATACAGAGTCCCAAAAATATAATGTGAATTTTTTATTAAAAAATGTCATATAAAGGATATAAATACAAAAACATCAACAGGGGGTCCTCTAAATTTTATGCGGACCCTACTATTAAGACGTCTGTATTTTTTTATATAATATCATTATGTTAAAATTCTACATGAGAAAAATTATTATTATTATTATTATTATTATTATATTACTATTATTTATAAATTAACTAGGGAAGTTAGTCAGAAGTCCTAAAACTACTTGCCCACTGTGCCACCAAGAGCTAGGAACAGTAGAACATACTCTTAAATGTTCTTGGACAGAAACAATTTGGTATGCCTCTCACCCGCAATTGCTTCCAAAGGGTCAGAATACAAATAAATTTGGTGCCCAACTGTGTCATCGGCAAGAAGAGCTGAAATTCAACAAAGAACATAAACGTTTAATGGGGCTATTGGCTTACATATCACCTATGTTGGTCAATTTGAATGGAAGGAAATAAAAAGGTAGTGTACGAGTAACATCTTTATTATAGCATGATTGGTTTTGATTAATTTTGAAAAAGATAATCATTCATATCTCTCAAAAAATTTTTAATTACAAACTGTTCTAATTATAAATAAATGATTATTTATTTAAAAAGAATCTAATCCAAACATGTTCACTAGTCAGGGTTGTTCTAAAGAGAGCCTAAAGTTTGAAATAGGACTTAGGAGTATATAAAATACATAATACATGAAAGGCACACACCAGATAATCCTTTGACTCAAAGAACTACAGTCAAACCAAAAAAGGTGGTCTCCACTTTCACAATGTGCCTGTGAGCTCAACTGTGGCAGGGTGCAGTGACGGTGGTGATAAGAGACCATGAAGGATAATTTGTTAGTGGAACATGCAGGAAAACCTTAACTAATTCATTTTTGGTCAGAGATGCTCACGTTCTGGAACAGTCCTTGCAAAACTTTCTATAGTTATTTTTGGAACAGATAAGATAAAGAGTAACAAATCCTTCAGGAATATAGAGGCAATTTGTTCAATATCTACCAACAAGAACACTTGACTCTGAAGAATAGTCTTACAAGTGGTTTTAAAAAAAAAAAAAATAGCCAATGTGGTAGCAGAGAATATACTTGAAAAATCGCTGCTATCGGTCAAATTATCTCCTTCTCAAAGTCACAGAATCAAGGAAAACTTAGTTGTAACAGACACCTCATACCTCATTAGTTTTGGATTTAACTGAAGTTGTTTAATATTAATACCCCCAAATTTAACATTTTGATTTCTGTCCCAAATATGAAATTTACTCTATTTTAGTCAATTAGGACTGTAAATTGATGATCTCCTAAGCTAATTTTGTCCTCCTTTGATCAAATTTATTTTTCCACAAATTGTGGTGATGAACCCTAAACTCCCAAATTAGTTTTATTGGAAATTGATTGTGTGTTCCATAAATTAAATATTTAATTTCATTAGATTGTATGTTTTGATGATAATTAATTAATTAATTAATTTTTGGAATGATTGGTTGTTGGAAATGCTTGGACTATGCTTCCTTGGGGGAGCAAGATTCACATTTTTGGGAGTTGTCTTCACTTCTTGCAAAGTGTCGGAGGAACTCGAAATGTCATTTCTACTTGGGGGAAGATAATATGATTGGTGTAGTATGAGGTAAATGTGGGTTAGTGTGATTGCTTATGAATCTTTAGGGATTTTTAGTATGTTTGTTTAATATTGAGATTATCTGTGTAATTAGAACCTTAAATTATATTGTGTTTGAATAGTTTTAAATTTAATTTAGCTCAGACTTTGTCGATATCTAATGGACCTGAAGTTGAGACTTCCGTGCTTGGAAGATCTCACCATTGACCGTGCTCAACAGACAATACACTACGAGGGACGAGTTATATTTGCTATGAAGATTCTTCGCTTTTCCCTTTTTGAGTTCTCGACTTATTTCCATGTCCTTTTGATGCGCTTTGGAATGCTTCTTCTTCAGCCACCGTCTCTTCTCCACCTCTTGCTGATGCTCCGAGGGACACTCTTGTGGGCCCACTCAGTTAATCGGTTGCTGATGACCAGGTAGTTCCTGCTCTTGGTGAGTTGGATCATGAGGAGGAAGAGGAGTCTGTAGAGGATGACTGATGACAATGCCGTACAGACTTTTGGCTTTTTGGGAGGATCCCACATCTTGGGATATTTTGAGTACTTTTATTTATTTTGGTTACGTATAGATGTTAGGAAAACTTTTGATATATTTTTTTGTATCAACTTGAAGGATTGCAATTTCTATAACTAATGTATATAGTCTTAAAAGTGGTTTTAAAAAAAGGAAAAATAGAAATAGCCCATGTGGAAGCAGAGAATATACTTGAAAATTCACTGCCATTGGTCAAGTTATCTCCCTCACAAAGTCACAAAATCAAGGAAAGCTTAGCTGTAAAAGATAGATACCTAATACCTCATTAGTTTTGGATTTAACTGAAGTTTAATATTAATACTTATTTTGAGAAATTTCTGCCCTTTTGTGGTCTAGGGCTAGTGGCACTCTTTATACTGGAAAAAAAAATCCGGGACTTACTTTTGGTATCTGTATTTTTGCTCCACATATCTTGTGGGATTTTTTTTTAACTTTTCTTTTTCAAAAATGTCCTTCACTCGCGACAAAATGTACCGTCCGAACGTGCAAAATGGTCTTCCGGAAATTAAATGTGTAAAATGGCATGTCGTATGTTTCTAGAGTTACCAGAATTTTATATCCGCATATGTAAAATTTTACACATCCAGAGTTTAATTTCCGGACGTATAAAATTTTACACATCCGGAATTCAATTTCCGATCATGTAAACAGCCTTTTATAAAATTTTACACATCCGAAATTTAATTTCCAGACATGTAACATGTCCATTATCACGGTGTAAAAAGTCCATTATGCGAAGGGTAATTTAGAGATAACAAATATAAAAAAAGGAATCTAAGGTGTATGGAGAAAAACAAAGTTACGGTGCATATAGTTCGGGCCAAAAATAATTTAAAGCATTAGGTGCGGCCCAAACTCATTGGACGTAAAATCTTTTGGTTAGGTACTGGGTCTACGATCGAGCTTCAGATGCTACTGGTGTTGAATTGATTTGTAAGTTTTTTTTTTTTGGTGAACTCGGGTATCTTCCGACCGGGAGCCAGAGACTAATCCCTCGAGGTACTGAGATCCGTTTAAGGGGTTGACCTCTCCCAACAGATGCTCTTCCATAACATGAGTCAGGAATCGAACCCCTAACCACATGCTTAAGTTTAACAACCCACCATTCCAGTACTTCAATCAAGATGCAACTAATTGTCATGCCCTTACAAGGGATTTAGGCGAGACATTGTTGCTCTCATTGGCAATTGTATATATAGAAGGAAGCAAGCCCAAGATGAAGTTAGGCAGAGGAATGGGATTCTACTGCTATTGCAGCATTGTGTTACTGATGAAGATAACCCTTTCCTGAGAGTGGGGCATATGGTGTGTGAGGAATTTGTTGGAAGGGAATGAGGAGAACCAAAAGGTAGTTTCTGAAATGGAGCTTCTGGGATCCTTTGATGTGCCTGAAATTGCTGCACCTGGTCTTCAAGTGGAAGTTGATCATAAAACTGGACGTGCAAAGCTTGTTAATGTTGCATGAAAGATCTCCATAAGCTAGCTCTACACATACATACATAGGAAAATTCCCCCCAAGATGAACATTCAAGGCAGCGCTCCTTGTGAGTAATTGATATTTTCATGTATCATGTGAGGTTATACAAGTATGTGAATATAAATGTGTAAGGAAAGGATCAATACTATTTGTATGGTTCTGGTGTTTTGGACAGAAAGGTTGGCTAAAGCCTTCACTGGTTATAAAAGGACGGACTGGAAGATCAATTGATTATGGAAATTTTGAAGTGTAATTGAGAGTTTAATTTTTCTACTCCAAAATGATGTGAAGTTGGGACATCATTCTTGATTGGGAGTTTTATCTAGCCTTTTTTTCCCCTTCAAACTTAACCGGCTATTGCTAAGTTAATGGGAGCTCAGAGTAAAATCCATATTTAGCCTATAGTTTTGTGAAATCATGCAATTGATCAAGAAAGAGAAAACTTAAAACAACCTCGAGTAAGGAAGGCAAAATAATTAGAATATAAATAGAATAGGAGGCACATATAATTACTAAAACCAAACAACAGAGCAAAACCTAGAACAGGTTTTCTTTTGGAAGCAATGATGTCATAGCAAACTTAATGGCACTCAAAATTACCAGTGTGTTTCCGATTGTGTTATGTATATATACATGTTCTGCTTTGAGCATGCTAACCATATGGAACATAAGAAAGCGATAATCTGGAAATGAAAAAGAATAACCTAATGACTAAATCAGGTTTAACACCTTTATTACTATACAACGGATGTATTCAACTATCATGCATTTCAAAATTGTTTTAACTTCTATTTTGTAATTTACATTCATCTAGAAAATTGAATGTAATCAAGTAATCAACTCATCATATGGTTAGATTCTCCTGAATGGCAATAAATGATCCAACTATCTTTCCTCCAACATCAGGGAACTCCTCATGGCCAGGAAGGGATCTAACCTTACCTGTACGTTCAACTTCTACTGGGTATTTGAGCAGATGCCCTCTCATCTCTGTAATCTCATTTGCTGAAAATTGTTTCCAGTTAAGTTCAGCCATTGTTCTAACCCTTCTCACACATTCCAGGCTCTCCGGTTGCAAGAAGCACTCTTCAGTTGTACCAGTATGTTCTGCCCAGAGTGACATTCGATAACCATGGATCTACATAGTATAGATTCACAAAGGATACATGTTAAGGGATTACAGAAATGCAGAAATACGTGACTTGTATTCTAGCTATTGTGCAACCTATATTCTTTTGCTTCATTCAGAACCGCATGTGTGGGTGAGTGTGTATGTGTAAGTGAAGTAAAGGTGGAACTTCGTAAATTTGATTTGTTTTTAACTCGGATTTCCATTATGTTTGGAGAATGCTGCCTAAAGCCAAAAAAAAAAGCTTCAATGTCGCGAGGGAAAATTAAAGATTACAATGGTTTCTTAAGCAAATATGAGAAGTCAATAACTTAAAAAAGCTTACCTGCCCATGTGGATAAGACTGTTTTCTTGCCCAGGTTTGATGAGGTTGGTAGGCTCCCATTGCAATCTCAGTGTCCCTTGTTCCTTCCATAGAGCGCTGGTTGATGTTTGCAGACCCCAATATCACGTATTCATCATCAACAATCATGCCTTTTGAATGAACATAAATCATGAAACGTCGGTTATTCCGACTAGTTGCCTGGAAATGTAACACCAACATACAAAATATTTACAGCTGTATTCACTAAATGGAGATTGCATGCCATAAATTACTTGATCAAGATGATTATAATAACTGTCTGAATACTTGTCCTGCTCATAGACAAAGTATTTCAGGAAGTTAAATTAAAGAAAAATGACATTTGGATAGAAAAATATAACCTCTTTTCACCTTCTGATGGCAGGGAGCATTTTACATGTTCTTTCAAAATAAACAAGTTTCTAGAAGGAATTTTTTTCCAACCATAGATGTCTAAATTATAAATGGACTCAGTTTATAACTGGGAAAGGCAGAAGAAGGGAGGGGGAGCGTAGTATTCATACTTGCGGGCTATTTGCTGGGGGAGGAGTTCCAGACACAGCAATATTCTCATACATATTTACAGCCTCCCGATTGCCAAGACAGAAAAAGTTCAAATAATCTTGAGGAGAGAATGCTGCTTCAAGCCCAACTTCAACCAAAGCCTTGTAAATTGTCTCGTACATCATTTGCATTGTTTTATTCTGAAAAGAATTGACAAAAACAAAATTCAGAATAAGAAATGCAAAAACCAAGCACTCAGGTGCCATAACTTTTATTTTGACACAACCAAGGTTTCTGAACAATGAGCCCTACCACTCATTTGAAAGGCAGTTGTGACATCTCATTTCTGGAATAATTTGAGTCCACTTTACTTTTTCAACATACCTCACTATAGTTTGGATTGATGAACAATACCGAAGACTTTATGGTTCTTTAAAAGATTATGATTTTTCTGACATCACCATTACATATTGGTTTATCATATATGTCTACAACAAATCAAATTTTTGGAAGTACAGTGATAATATTCCAGCAGTGAAGTTTGAAAATCTAAGTTATTGTAAAACATGCATTAAGAATAACAGTGACCTCCAGCAAATACGAGTCGAGGGAAATTATAAAAGAGCAGTAACGTGAAAGATGAGATCTTCCGAGTCATTACTAGCAAAACACCATGGAGTTGGTAGTTTTTACAGAAAAATTGATTGTTAAAGGCTCAGTTGTATTTAAAGAATCAATTTCATCAAGAAATCTCGATTTTGTTTTTGTTTTTGCTTCTGAAATGTAACTAATACTATCTATAAAACTATGTAAAATCTTTTTACACGGCTCAACGATAGAGGCGCTAGTGAGAAAAACGGATCTAATGAAAGTCCAACAAAAAGCAGTAGAGGAAGACTGAATAAAACTTTAGATAGGAGAAACCATTAAAAAGATCTTAGTCTAAATGATTTTATTGAAATGTAGGTATTGATAGATGGAGTTGATTGATTCATGTAGCCAGGCCAACCTAGTGGGATAAGGCTTAGGTGTTGGCAAGAATGGGAGGATAGGAGGAAAAAATGGGAAATGATCCAATATATGACTATAATAGAGTAGATTGTGAAATAGTGAAACTTGATGCAAGGGTGAACAAATGCAAATTCCAACCAATTAATAAGTATGATTTCAAACATTTCATAGAAGGAAAGCCGAAACAAAGTGCATCCAAATGAGAAGATTGTTCATAGATCTTGTCATTTAAAAAAGGATTTTAAATTTCAATTAGTGAAATGGAAATTACAAAAATAACGTTATAATCATATTTTTTTCCTGAGTATTGGTACATCCTTGACTAAAACAATGCCAAACCAATGACAAAGGCAAGATTCTTTTATGGTAGAATCTGGAGGCAAAAACCACAACTACAACCTACTTAAAAGTTGCTCCATCATCACATAAGTTTTAGTCATTTCTTTTGTTATGATGAGAAGAGAAATCGACAGGTTAACTGGGTTGAAGCATACCTGCCAAAATAGAATTCTTTGGGTGGCAGCCCCTGTTGGAACACCCTCTGGCCACATTGGAATAACAATGTACACTGCAAATCTCTCATTTGCCCTTATCTTTTCAGCAATCTTTAGCGCGATTTCCATTGGAATCAAATTATTAGCACCTGCAAAAACATGAAAGTTTAACACCAAAAACAGATGTTCAAAATCAATATAATCGACCTCGTTAAATCTTCATCTTCATTCATTAAGTGAAATAGAAAGCCGCTAGTAATGGGCTAGTGATGAGGGGTTTGGGTAGTTTGCAGGAGGTATAGTTTCAAACCTCCATGCCATCATTACAGCCAAAGAAGAACATTCGAAAAGGTACAGTTGATGGAGGCTTGTCATGAATGTATAGAAGACACTAAGCATTTAATAACATCTTTCAAAATCAAATCCCTAAATATTAAATTGTTGTATGCTCAATGAATAACTTTAAAATGAGACCACAAGGATTTATATACCAGTGAGCTTTGTTTGCAGAGAATAAAACAATATGAAATATGATGTATCAGCTATGACATACTCATGTAATTTCTAGAGCCTTTGATACATATAAAACCAATATAGCATTAGCATACAACAGATTTGAAAGTTGTCATGAACCAACTCTCCCGAAAAGCATAAGCTATTAGGTGAAAGCACATGAATGGTTTTATCATATATCTAACAAAAGGAAATGATCTTTTTGCTTTACATAATTTTAGGCCACTCAATTCAATTAGTATATAATATCAATTCTCCATAATGAATTCTGGTTTTGGATGCTTTATCCTTTCAGAAGCTGATATACCATGTTAACTTATGTTCTCCAAAATCTTCATCACAGTAATAGATGGAATTATCGAAGCAACAAGCAAAACTTGTACAGGAAAAGGAATTTCATACCGAGGTCTTTATAATGACTCCAATTGTATGAAGACCCAATGAAATATTGATTCTCAATATAAATGTAATGTTGTGCAGCACGGATGGCCTTCACATATGCTGTATGTATGCTCATGTCAATCAGCACATTCTTCCCACATACTAGGTTCTGTAGAAACACAGCAATGTTTAACCTTCTCATAGTCATACATAAGGTGGCTCAAGTCTAATGAATTGCAATCAAGCATGAAAAAGAAAAGTTGAAAAACTAAAATCTTTCACTCACCTTGCCTGATGCATCTTTGGGATCCTTGGGAAAACCCTTAACAGAACTGGAATCAATTGAACGAAATATCTGCATTCCAAAAGTACACAGAATCAATAGTTTACTATAAGTAGTGTAAAAGAGGAAATTAAATCGCTTCTAGAAATTTTAAATATCTATTCAGCATCAGTTGACTAAATACCTGAACATGCCAAGCTTCGGGATTATCATCACCAACATTAGGAGTATCAGACACGCTAACAATATCTGGAATTCTTTCTAGCCTAAGCAATGCATCATCGAACGAACTTTTCAACTTCTTTATCCCTTGAGGTTTTGCAGCTTTAAACCAGCGTTCCTCAAAGTTGGCCAAAACATCATAAGCTGCTGGACCATCAATTTTAGAATGCAAGTCATGCCATGGCTCCCGTGGACAACCGCCAACATTACCCTGTCATTAAATAATCCACATCATAATAATAAATTGGTCTTCTTGTTTCAAACTGTTTTAAAATTGAAACTTATTGATTCATTAGCTACATGATTCCACAATGATTTAAATTGCTCGATTTGAAAAGCTTAAATAGAAGAACATCCCCATCATAAATTTGATGGAAAGTTTTATATTTTCAAGAAATGATTAATTTTACATATCACTGGCACTGCAAGTCTTGCAGTTCAAAGTGTGCTGCACTGAAAACCCGCATGACATGCACTGATTGAAACAATCTTTTTGATATTACTATAAAAGAATACAGAAATATTTCATGATAAACAATTTTACTTCTTCTAGATCTACTAAAACTTTGAATTGAACTTTTTGTAGCTTAATCTACGTACACTCCCATTCATTTGTTGCTTATTGAATGAGTGATGGAAAAATCTAAAAATCATGAAACCAAATGGAATACGAAAATAAGATATTACCGCGAAAGTAGGGTTGTGATAATCATCCTTATGCAGTGTCTGCAATGTCCTGAAGAGAGGATGGTGGGGAGTATCATATCGCCCGTCACACAAATCAAGTCCACCAACAAATGCTACAATTTTTCTTTTGTTATTTCCAGCATCAGCATCCACAATTACAGTTTTCTGATGGTGTGTATATATTGTTCCAACCTCCTGATAATCAGAAGAAATTTAATGCAAAATTCTGGAAACAAAATTGTAAAAGTATGTGAAAACATATGTAGGGATCTAATGCAAACAAGTAAATATGACAGCTAGTAAAACTGAACCTACTTAACAAATCTGAAATTCATGATAAAAAGTTAGGCAAACTACCAAAAGGGATCAGCCTATCATCAGTAATGTATGCATAAAAAAAATACAGAATTGTCAAAAGGCGAACATCAATTAAAATCTTAATAATGTAAGGAATCAAGGAATACTGAATGAAGTAAAGTAAATTATTTCAATATAAGTCATTGTCAAACCAAACCTTTTGCTTGGCCCAGCTATGTCGTTTTCCAGCACTGCGAGGACAGAGCAGGACTTGCACAGACGAATGCTTGAAAAATCGCCTAGTTTCCTCATCATGAGTTGCCATGACACCATCCTGAATGTAAAGCAGAAATTTTATATAATTAAAACTAAAATAGCAATTTATATCCACACCTAAAAAGAACCTAAAAAAGAATTTGTTCAAGAGTCTTAATCTTACTGGAAATAGATTAAACTTCAAAAAAACTACTAATGCAGGACAAAAGAATGGCTTTGCATCACACACATTATTTATATAACAATTTAGACAAGGGCAAAAACAAGTTAACTATTGTTGGTATGATTTTGCTTAAAAGTGGAGGATTCTGGTTGAAAAAAAAATCACAAGCCAAGAAATGAAATTTCTCAAACCCAAATGTAAACAAGTTTTAATTTGAAGATAGCTCTGATTTATTTAAGGCCATCATCAACCACTGGAAGGACAGAAAATACTTTATGAGGAGGTATTGCACTAGTAACCAAGAAAGCTCCCACTTGCCTTTATTTAAATAAAGTATACAATTGGATCCTGAACAGTTTTTCCTTCTTAAGTTTCTGTTTGCAAAAGCCAATATTACAGTTTGAGAGGTCTGAAAAAGTGAAGGAAAGAGAAGACATAATCTCTGTAATTGAATTTCTGTTATTAACTAACTTAGATATGAAACTCGGTTCTGAAAGTAAATTTGCATTACTTACCGTTCTATAACCAAGAATGCTTCTTGATGTAGGGTCATCCCAAACAAGGAGAAGCACTCTCACTCCTTCCTGTGACTTAGTCCTCAGAAGATCCCCCAGGGTGAGATCTGATGCATGACCAGCATCCCTCAGCAACCTGACTTTGTGCCACACCGACCACCCTGTAATATAAACCAAACGCTGGGCTTGACGTATGGCATCAAAGATGTCATGCCAGCACTGCCCATGAACATAATTCATTCCATGGTCAAGCATCACGTTAGGGAGGCATCCATCAGGAGCATGGGCATCTTGATAAAGAGTAACAGTTCCACCTTTCCTCAACGGAAAATATGTGCCAGGAACGCCAATATAGTCAGGCCCTGCTCCGACTCCTACATGATAAATGGTCAGTTTCTCCATTGGAATGTACTGAATGGATAGACTCAAGACAGCACCTTGCTTACAAGGCTTCCCATTATTATTCAGGACAGGGTAGGTCCCTTCTACTTTTTCCCCAGAGTAAATTTGTTCCACTGGAATTGCCACAATACCAATAAGCTGCGAACCCACAACATCACTGTCCTTAACAACAAAGTGCACTTCAGCAGCATGATGTGCAACGGGAACATAGAAATGTTGCTCCCAAACTGGGTTTTCACTGTTGCTAATCACAAAAGTCCTCCCAATCACAGCATATGATACAGAAATTGATACATAAGGATCACTTGTAATCTTCCGACTCACCGCTCCTTCAACTTTATTGTTCACATTACCAGGTAGTTTGCCAAACATGTCCCCCAAAGTTTTGTGAAACATGTCCATGTTTGGAAGATTTTTGGCTCCGTGAACCCATATATCTAAATTTCCATGTAGGAGCAAGACTCTTAAAGATGACACTTTATTTTGCATTGGAACTATTTGCAAACTCTGACCATGCACCGAGTCATTAAATGAACCGGAATAAGCTGAAAGATTAGAAGGATCCCCCTGATCAGAGTAGGGGGAGGATCCCCAACCTGAGAAGGAGTTACTAGAATAACCATAAAACTCCTCTCTCTTCTCTTCCTTTGGAACTGAATTGGAATGTCTAAATGGTTGCACAGCAGGTGCAGGGGGTGATGCAGGAGCAGTTGGCTGGTTATCAGACAACCGAACATTGCTCATAAGATCATGCAAAGGCGGGTAAGCAGAACTCCGAGAAGGGTCGGAATAATCACTATTCAGTGATGCTCCACCTCCTATGGAGCTCATGCTCTCCTGAGAGTTGGGACCAGGGAAGCTATGGGTACGCGAGTGGAGTCCAGAGGCCGAATAGGCCTCATTTTGTTGGTAATAACTGTAAGGAGATGATGATCCATATTGTAAACCAGGGTGAGGAGGACTATGACCCTCTGGAGGAGGTTGGTAGGGGTAAGAAGGATAAGGGAGGGGAGAAGTATAAGCAGGAGGAGGTTGGTTAAAGTCAAAGGTGGCAGTATAAGGGGCTGAGGAGGGTGATGATGGAGGGTAGGAATAATCAATGGGGCCAGAATGTGGGTGTAAGGAGGATGATTGAGGAGGTGTGGGGTAGGAATAATTGAAGGAATGTTGAGGGTTGAATGGATATGGGTGAGGATGAGTTGCATATGGATCATGACCTGGAGCTGGTGGTGGATACGGAGGAGGAGGAGGGTTGTTGTCAGGGTACATATATGGGTTTGGATAACGGTATGGAGGTGAAGACCCAGAATTGTCCATTAATTATACAACACAGAATTGAATTCTCAGTTCTCACTCAACCTTGATGATGCAAAACTATTCAAGATTTTATTTTTAATGAATTATGCACAAGGGTCATACAAGATATCCAAATGGAATCAATACAAAAGAATTGTACAAACAAGAGATAATTGGGGACTGATCAGATACAAAATTATGGGAAATTTTGAAGATTTATGTGATATCAATTGTGGGTGTGCATTAAAAGGAAGAAATTTAGCTGAAAAGGACGATTTTGATGAGCTAAAGAAGGAAAGTTAAATGGAATCAATACATAAGTGAATTATGGGAAATTTTGAAGATTTATGTGATACCAATTGTGGGTGTGCAATAAAAGGAAGAAATTCAGCTGAAAAGGAAGATTTTGATGAGCTAAAGAAGGAAAGTTTTTACCTCTTTGAAGGTTTATGATTGGGAAGCTTGAATGAAGACGAGAGAAAAAGAACAACAGTAAGATTCAGGGGAGATGGATCTATCTCTCTGTGTGTAACACAGACCATGTCAGCTTTGTCTCATTGAGTCATTGACGACGTGTACAAAGCAAGCACATGCCGAATACCGGCACTGCAGGTTTTGAATGCTTTTTTTCTTTTTGTTTTTTAGTCCAGAAAGCACTCAAATTGTTACCGACGCAGCTGGTTGCCTAGTGACGGATTTGCAGTCCACACGGTTGGTTTGACGTGCGAACCAATACATGACCGGTGAATTTTATGTTAGCCGCTATTTGTGAGAGGGTTTTGAAACCTTTGTTTTTACCTCTCCTTTGATAAATATGATTTTGAATATAGTTGGTTTTATAAAATTGATTTATTTAGAATTGAGTTAGAAGTAAAAAAAATTATATTTGAGTGTTTTTATTTTGAAAGCAAGTTTGATGAAAACTTAGTGTAAATTTTTCAACACAATTCAAAAGCTACTTTTTGTAACTTCTAGTCAAAATCGCTTTAAGGCAAAATCAATTTTACCTGACAGTAATCAAACATATCATTTTTACTAAAATCACGTTTGACAGATGACAGAGTGTGCTTGAATGAGCTTTTGACAAACGTGATTTTGGAAATAACTGATTTTGTAGAATTGATTTTGGTTAAAAATGAGTTGAAAGTGAAGTGATTTATGTTTGGATGTTTTCGTGAAAAAAGTTATTTATTGACTCAACATTACTTGTCATCACAAATTGCATAATCAATTTTCGAATCCAACGTGAAAGCTAAAAATTTCAGCTTCAAGATGAACATGATTTTGAGGCTACAATTACTCTCTGACCATGGGTGCCAAACATCAAAGATATTCGATCAAACCACGTTTGACCATGCCAGAAGCACTTCCGGTACTTCAAACCGTCAAACCAAACACACACATAATCAATTCTAAAGATTCCAACGTGAAACCAAACAAACACTATGTCTAAGTCTCTATTTGTTTTAGATTTCTCATCACTAAATCACATTTCAAAATTATATTAATTAAAAGCTTCTCTCACATAGCTTTTGAAAAAAGGTATTGTGAGCACCTAATTTTGTCCCCCTTTTTATTTTGTTCTAACTTTTTACTTTTATTTTATTTTTCAGGGAAGAATAAATAAATAAATAAATAAATAAATAAATAAATAAATAAAGCAAAGTGAAGTGAAGAAAAGAGAAGAAGAAATAAAGGAGAGTATTGGGCTCAATTCCCTCTAAATCCAAAATAGAAAAAGAAAGAAGAAAAAAAGGACCCAGCCCACCAAAGCAGGCCCTAAAAAAAAAAGGAAAAAAAAAACGAACCGGGTCGCGCCTGACCCGGTTCGGCCCGTTCCCTCACACAGGCAGCAACCCACGCCTCAACGAACCGGGCCACACCCGACCCGGTTCGCGACCCGCACCCTTTCCCTTCTTTTTTTTTCCCTCGCTGGGCCGGGCCGTCACCTGATAGACCGGGTCATGCGACCCGGTTTCCTGACCCGCCCCACTCTCTCTCTTTTTCTCCATTTCGCCCTAGCCGCCCCCTCTCTATAAGAGAACAAAAAAAAATTTCTTCTCCTTCTCCCATGGCTGCCGTCGCAGCCCCTTCCTATCCCCCTTTCTTCACCAATTTTTTATTCTTCTTCTTTCCTATCTTCTGCCATCACCGCTTCTTCCCCTCTGCGACACGAAATCTCCCCACCGCCTTTATCTTCTCAGCCCACTGTAACACCCTCCTTGGGCATTACCTCCTAATCACATACGGAAACAAATTAAAAGGAAAGTTTGCTGGTTACTTTCGGAAAACTTCTCTTATTTTTTTTTCAGAAGTCTGAAAATATACGGTAAACATTTTTTTTTCTTTTTCTTTTGTACGAAGTGTTTTCAAAAAGGAATAGTGCACACGACTCAAACATGATATCATCCATGCTTAATAGCACACAAAAGCTAGGTTCATTTATGACTCATAGTACTTCAACATATAAACTTTCATGAAATAATTTTTCATACTGAAATTTATAAGATCATTACAAAGTTCTTCAAAACCACCTATAACAACTTTCTTAAAATATTCGTCCCAAAGGAAACATCCTAAGCTGGTCGATCTAAAAGACAATTACTGGAAAGAACTCTGTAGTTCTCACCATAAAATTCTCACCAACCTCTTCAAGGATCGGAAGTACTATCCTTAAGTGAGGTCAGGAACTTCTTGACACAACTTGTCCTCGTGTAACAAAGCACCACAGAAAAGGGCCAGGAACACCTGATATATTGTAAGGGTGAGATACCAATATATGGATGTATTATGACGACTACATGCCCAAACACAGAGCAACATATACAGATAAATATACATATTCAACATATAAATTATAACAAATAAATCATACCAATCAATAATTCGTCGTCATTTTTGAAAACATGGCACTTCTATATTTCATCATTCTATCCTAGTCTCCGGAGATCTCCAACACCATGCAATTTTGAAAAACAGTGAGCTGATCAGGCTCATTAGCCATCCAGGCTTAAAATTTTGGCCACACAGGCCCAACTGCCACACAGGCTCATAATCTTGGCCACACATGCCCAACTGCCACACAGGCTAAATTTTTGGCCACACAGGCCCAATCTTTGGCCACACAGGCCCAAATCTGTCACACAGGCTGAAGTTATAAAGTTGGGCACGTCTGCCGAAAAACCAATGCATGTAAAAATCCTTTTATTTTCGCTGCTTTTCTTTGTGCTTCGTTCTTTCCTTGTCGAGGTTCAAGGCTCACGACCACCGTAAATTTTTTATGTTTTGAGGCTTTTATTGTTAACACAGGACATTAAAGTCCGAGTGTCCAATCACAATAGCCCTAGACCCGTGCACTGGCCCAGAACTTTGTGGTAGTAGAAAACAATCTTTAACCCCTTTTTGCTTCGTCTTACACGTTTATCACAACTCACATAGGACACACAGTCCAAGCCACTTTTATCGGGACACATAGTCCATAATTACATATATAGGACACACAGTCCACAACGTGGTTGTGATACGGATCATAGATCCTCGTGCCAGAGTTCTAGTGCTCCGACGTCTCGGTTACTAGGCTCACTTTTCATCTTATTTTTCGTTCAGTGAAGAACAAAATACCAAAACCAAAAATTTCCGTAACTTATCCAAGTTATCGGATATTTCTTTTTGAATAAAATATTTTTGAGTAAAAACTCTTCTTTTGAAATTCTTTTGTTTAAAACTTTAAGTCTTTTAAAAAAATCTATTCTGTTTTCATAAAACCATTTTATTTTAAAATTCTTCTTTTTCCCTAAAACATTTGAAAATCTCCAAATAAACTCTTTTTAATTCCAAAATAAACTTTTGTTTTCTTAAAAACATTTTCAAAGAAATTGATTCTTTTTGCATAAAATCACATGAATTTTTCAATTGGATTTTATTTATAAAAATTGTTTTTATTTTCTAAAATATTCACCAATCATTAAAATTTCTTATCTTCCCCTTGTTGAAAATAAATCTTTACTTGTGATTTTCTTTGTAAATATTTTCTTAAAGTTTTTATCTTCCTTAGTTGAGCTCTAACCAATGGTTAGGCTTCCATGCAACAACTTCAGCACATATACAACAACTTAAGCACATATTTAAGCAACATGCATATTTTTTTATAAGTTATCAATTAAGACACATACAACATCAGGTACATCATCAACATATAGGCAACACTTTAACATATATAAACAACACTCATATGTCTCAAAAATCATTAACACATAACAAATTCATAATCAACTAAAACAGTCACAATAATAACATCATCAACCAATACAAACAAACACACATGACATAGTAGTCATCATAAAATAAGTATCCCTTAGGCTTTCTCCCCTTACCTGATTCGATGGGTACGTAGACAAGATCTTTGTTTCCGGTGCCGCCTAGAGTGAACGTCTTTTGCCCACAATGTGCCTCAAGTCTAAGAATTAAGCGAATGACTTAAATTAAAACAACAAATTCATCCTATCTTTCTAAGTATAGGTTTTGGCCATGGCTAGAAAAAAAATGATGCTAGAGATTTTCCAATCTCTTAATTCTTGGATTTACATTTGATCCAAGGCTTACACAGATATATATGTATATATACTTTAACCCCATATTCTTATATTAACACTTGTTTATAGCCCATTTTATACCAAAATCTTTACTTGATCATGTTAAAAGTTATTATTTTCAAAATCATATTTTTCATACAAAACTTTGAGTGAACTCTTTTATAAAATCATCTTCAGGACAGCAGTGGGTTTAAATTGTGAATGATCATCCAGATGACCTTGAAAATCCTTGAAATTTTAATTGAAGGTATCCAACTTACATATACACATATTGTAGTTGGTCCCATGTCAAAATTCAAAGGCATTAATTTATTAAAAATCTCACACTGCCTCTGTTTGTACAGGATTTTCCAGAAATCCGAGTTCACCAACATACAACTTCATGAAATTGTGTCTCTTTATAACCACATGTAAAAATATCTAATCTTCAACCAAACCTTAGTCATACTTCAGTAGTAACCCCAAAAAATTTATAAAAGTTTTTAACCTTCAAAACCATACTCAAAATCATCATGCAACCCATGATGTTCATAATTTCGCAGACAGAATTTGGTTCTACTTTGAGAGGTGTTTTAATCCAGAAAATCTTATCCAAATACTTACATATTATATATCAAATTGAAGCCCCAGAAGTCTTATTTCCAAATATGTATTTAAATTTTATAAACACGTTTTGTATAAAACGTTATGGGCTTACGAAAAAGTATATGTCATGCTGCCAGATTTATATTTTACATAAGTTCATCCACACCAA
Organism: Echinosophora koreensis; assembly: GCA_035048595.1. Classification (NCBI taxonomy): domain Eukaryota; kingdom Viridiplantae; phylum Streptophyta; class Magnoliopsida; order Fabales; family Fabaceae; genus Echinosophora; species Echinosophora koreensis. Next base: position 73,697 of record JAPCYP010000125.1, on the reverse strand, counting down.
GTTATTATCTTCACTCTAGCATCATCCTCAAGCCATAAAACCAACATTCAAGGGTCTTAGACCCTCAAAAACACACATGTAAACATACAATATAAGGAAAATCATCAAAACACTCCATTTTCTCATGCATTAGGATTTGAACCAAAACACCTATTTTCTACATATAGGGTTTCGGTCACCCTATTGAAAATGTGGTTGGAAGAGTTGTTTCATTTCATGCATGCTAACAACTTGAAAGTAGAGATGAAGATGAGTTTATAAAAATTAGTTTCATGCTAAAAAAAAAGTTTTTCTAAAGATTTTTTCTTGAAATTTTTAGTTGAAACTATAAACATGCAACATAAAAAAAATAAAAGCTTAACATGCAATGTAAAAAAAATGACATGCATGTTAAAAATAAAGATTTGAAGAGATAAAGAGTTATACCCTTGTGTGATGAAGAATGAAGAGGAGGAATCCACAACAAGCTTAGAAAAAGTTGACAGCTTTGAGGTTGTGGTAGTATTTTGAGTGTATCTCACAATCTATTCATCCAAAGACTACGATCTTGGTCTTGTTGGAAAGATAAGAAAGAAAGGAACAACTTTTATGTTTAAGGTTTTGCTTGATTCGAAACAGAACAGGGCGAAAAAGTGCCTTCTTTATGCTGTCCTCGTGTGTTACTGGGGATTTTGAGCAGTTTTGGTAATTTGGGTATATCTCCCAATATACTCATCCGTTTTGATGATATTTGTCTTGTTGGAAAGAGGAGAGGAAGAAGAAAAACTTTCATTCTTAAGGTTTTTCGAGTTTCAGAACATAAGGGGGTCAAAATCTCGGTGTGATTTTGGTGAGTAAATGAGTGTGTGAGTGTGGGGGTGAACTTGTAGAGAGAAATCAAAAAGGAATTAGAGTTTGGAGGAGGGTATTTATAGATGAGTGTGGGGGAGGGGTCTGCTGCACATTAGCTGAGTTGGGAGTGGATTTATTTTTTTGCAGTATAAAATTTATATTTGACCAAATTATGTTTTCTTGTGAATCTATACAAAAATTAATAGCTTGTAAGACAATGATGAGATTCTAAATGTCAAGTCTCATAAAGTCATCTCAAAATCCTTCCAAGTCTGCACCATATCTGATTCCAAATATTTTGGCTCGTCTCGGTGCTATTTATTTCTCGACAGTGAAAATCGTTCGTATTTTTCCTTCGTAAATTTCCACCTGAAAAATTCATATTGAAAGAAATAATTTCTAAAATCATGAAAATGATTAAAAATGGAATTGGAAACAATTAAATTTTTATTTTTCGATTCGAAATTCATTTTCCGGGTCAGTAGAGTTCTACTGACGGTGAAAACACAGACCATGATCGTCTGAGATTTTCTACCGAAAATTCCCAAAATAATTTTCTAAAATAAAATAGGCTATGAAAATATATTTTTGGTTTGTTAAAATAATTTTTCTCAAATTAAAATAATTAAGTACATGATTACACATATAACAGTGATTATAGCAAAGTAGAAAAATCGGGGTGTTACACCCACCATGGCCGTCCCATCACTTCGCTTCTTGTCTCCAGCCAAAGCCTCACTCCCTCGACCCTTGCATGTGCGTTCTGATGGCGCTGTCTTCAATACTCCATTGTGGAGTTGGAGGATTCATCCTCCCTCATTTTTCACCATTGAGATATTATTAAAAAAATTCTATGGTCCAGATTAGGAGAGATTAAAGGAGGGTAAGATGGGCAAATTATTTTACTTCTCTCTCTCACTTCTCTCCTTCTCTTCGACTCCTCTCTCTTCAATGCCACCAACTCCGGCACGACGCCGCCGCGACACTGCCGCCTCCTCTCTGCAGCCGTCGTGACCCTTCACTAGTGCTACTGCTTGAACCGTTTCCTCTCTCTTCATACTCTCAATTTTTCACCTTTTGTAAAGACCAGATCCAGAGTCCAGAGTCCAGCCATGTCACTAACTCCGCCGCGAAGCCGCCGCCGCGACCCTTCACTGGCGCTACTGCTTGAACCTTCGCAGATGACCAAATAATCAAGATGATAGTTTCAAATAACAGAACCAAGGGTGGACGACGAAATCGGAGTGGATGACGACGAAATCGGAGTCGACGGCGGCGGCGGAGGAGAACTCACATGCATCTGCGTTGAATCCTTCAGATTTGTAGCCGACTGCAAGCACAAAATGGAAAACGAGTATGCATCCAAAATTTGAAATTATTATTGTGGGTTGGATTATCATAGGACACATTTATGGGTGTGGTTTCTTGAGATTTCAAGACAAGGTGACGGTGAAGCACAGTAGCGCCATCGACAATAGGAGGAGAAGCAGCACAATTTTTTTTGTTGTTTTTTTTATTTTTTTTATTTTTTTACTGGAATGCCCATTATACCCATGGGAGGATGGATCCTCAACTTTGAGGTTGGAGTATTGTAGAATTCTCCCGTTCTGATCCCAGGTACCAGAAGAAGGTCAAAGGCTGCGACCCGGACACGTGGCGAACGAAGAACGTTTCTCTCCTCTGATAAGGATGACGAACGAAGCCTGAGGATCCCTACACCACCGATCTGGTCCCTTCATTCTCGCTGAAAAGCTTCTGTGTGCATTTAAATCCATCTGCAAAGGTGTCAAGGGCATTAAATCCGTCCTCAACAAGTTGGAGAGGAGCTACTCCAAATCGCCTATAAAAGGCTCGAAGATGAAAGGAAATGCCCGAAAATTTTTTTCCAGAAAAAAGAGTGGAAACCGTGAGTTCTGTTCTGAGATTGTCTGTGCGAAAATTCTGAGTCTTGAGTGTTTCTATTGCTGGTTGAGGTTTGCTTGTAACCTGTATCATCAACAATTACTCATTGGAGTCTTTGTTTGGTAATTCATCTGTATTTGACTCTATTTCTCTAAATTGAAATGTTATAAGTTCATGATAATCTTTAATAGCTAATGTTATGTTGCCTGGATTGATTCATATATCTACAATACTGGTTTGCAATGATTTTGATCTATATGATAGCTGCTTAATGTTAATATGATTTAAGATTGCTGTAACATTCTGTTATATCATCTGGTTACTATGACTGGATATGCCTGTTTCATTTTTTAAAAAAGGAAGAGCTTGAGTTAACCTATTTACACTGAGTGTTGGTAACAAGAATCTGAAGAATGAAGTTTTGATGACAACTGGAAAGCTAACTATTTTGTTTCATGCATTATCAAGGTGATCTTTGGGGCTTGAAAGAAATGTATGATTTTTTTTAGATTAACTGGATGAGTAAAAGGAAGCTGAATTCTTACTTGGTGTCATCATGGCAATAGATGTTTCCTATAGTTATAAATGCTGTTTGTTTTTTTTTATATATATGTCCAATAAGAATCATTGTGTAAGCTGTTATCTTAGGTTTATGATATCTGTTTGTTGTTCACTGAATATATGAATTGGGATACATCATGAGTTTTCAAAGTGTATGTAACTGTATTTGATTTCCCTTTTCTTTTCTTTTTTTATAATAAGAATGTTGATGTTTAATTTTATCCCTTCAATTTGTGTTTCTTTGCTCTGCCCGAATTCTGTCTAATAAGAGTTATAAACTAACACCATCATAATCTTGCAATTTGTTTTTTTAGCTCTTAAGTGAAATGAACGCCTGAATTCTCTGTCCATGATTATATTGTGACTTGTGGATGTTGATTGCCCTGTGTTATTCTTTTTAGTTTGCTATGTCTTAATATGTTCATTCCTTTTTTTTAATCTATCAATTGTCTCTAATTGTTCGTCCATCTCTCTTCCCTCCTCAGTTCAATAAAGTTGTTTCCTAGTCTACCTACTTGATATGTACTAAATAAAAAGTAAAAAAAAAAAAAAGAGTAGCAATTTTCTTTTTGCTTGATCCCTTTCCTTGGTCTTTTTTGTATTGTAGCGTAAAGTTTTTATTTTATTTTATTTTATTATTTCTCTCTTTATCTAGTTTAAATGGGAATAATAATAATGATAAATTGCCTTGTGTCGCATGATTTATTTTAGGTTGCCTTTTGCTTGGGTTGGCACCTTTGGGTAGAATACAATGTCTTTCATTTTGATAATTACCCGGTTAATCCATTTCTTTCCAATTATTTTCAACTTCTTCGCCTTCATTTTAATTGTCACAGCGTCAGAAACTTAAAGAATAAAAAGAAATAATAACCATGCAAATTTTTCTTTTCTTTTGTAATTTTTATTAACTTTCCTTTTTTTTAAATATATATATAATAATAATAATAATAACAATAGGGAATCCATTTAGTGTACACTTGTTGATTCCTTAGTAGTTCGAGATATGTCTAAGTCTTTACAGCTTAACAACTCGAAAGTTTTTTTTTTTTAGAAAACAATTGCCTTTTACGTTAAAAATAGATACCAAATTTATTCATTTTAAATAATTCATTTCTCAAACTAATAAATGTACAAAGGAATTAATTTAGTCGTACGACTTATTGATTCCTTAGCAAAATTCTTTTCTTTAGAAATAAAAATTCTATTTACATAAATTACGGAAGTTATCTCACAGAAAATCAAGAAAAGATCAATTTTGTCGTAATGACTTTTTAACTCATAAGTATGAGCTATTTTAACTGTACAGTTTAATGGTTCTTTAGCTTCATATTAAAAGGGGTTAAATTTAATTTGCACGATCAAAGGGTAACCGTCATAATGACGAATGCTCTAGGGTGCCGTGGGGATAACCACCCATGCCTTCCTTGGACATAATCGACTCCTGAACCCTATTCATCTCTATTTCCAAACAAAGACCAGTTGCTTTTCAAGAAGGGTTTTCCCAACGTTTCCCAACCAAAAAAAAAAAAACTTTGGTGGCGACTCCATTCTTAAGGAAGGAAAAATTTAACTGTTTTTCTTTCCCGTCGCGAAAGCGGTCGCGACAGGTATTTCGGGATATGTATTTCTCATTTTTGTGGTGAGAAAATCTCAATCAAAGAAGCTCTAAGTCTTTTTTATGTGTATGAATAATCATATACTAATATCTTTCGAGATGTAGGGATTATCGAAGTGGACTTTCTCTTTTGTGTCGGAGTTGAGATGGATAAAAGTTTTTTAATTAAAAAGTCGAAAGATTTTATTTTTTATTAATTTAGATGAAGAGGACTTTGTTGCAGAATTTAAATTTTAAAAGTGAACGCATTTGTTTGCAAATTTAATATTTTAAGTCTGCACTTGACATTCAAATGAGGATAAGTCGAGAATATGAACATATTTGACAATCTATGAATAATGCTTATTCTTGTTTGCATAGCAGTATAGTACTGATGTTTTATGAATATAAAATTATTATTGGTCCTGCCGAGATCCGACTTGCCAGAATCTCGCCGTAAACGTCAGACCAAAAGTGAATAATGGGGTGTTTTAGATTATGGCTTGATAAAATACTTATGTTCCGGTCCTACGTATCCCAATGGGAATCAAAGCCAGACGTAGTTCTGAGTTCAACCCTTAATCATATGGTGCTTCAATCTCTTAATCTTGTATCCGATGTACACTAGTGGGCAAAGACCTTTAGATAGTCTCTTGATCGCAACCGGGACCTCTAATACGCTTAAGAGAGAACACCAAGCTTAAGTAAAGTGAAAAGTGAGTCTTCTCTTGGGCTCTTCCTCCTTTTATAGAGGAGTAATCCGATCCTATTTTCTAGGATCTGGTTTATCTTTATCACTTATCTCTTTTAGCCCAACTCCAACCTCCTTATCTGATAAGACTTATCCCTTATCTAAGGTAAGGTTGTTAGTTGAGCTCTAGATAAGTGTATCGTTAAGTTAGTTAGGTTTCCGAGCTCGGCGGTCGAGCTTGACACCTTGGCCAGTACACAAGCCCCCCAAGCTTCGAGCTCCAAAGAGCGAAGAAGTTTTCATGACTGAAGCCGAGCTTGTCTCTTTTGAAAACTATCTCTGTGAATTTAGAGTTCATGGCATAGGTTCTTGCTTTCCTTTTTACCATACTTTCAGTGACCGACACTGAACCTCGGCAAACTTATGAGCTCGGTCAACTCGGTTGGCCGAGCCTGCTTGATGCTTTTTTTCATTCAAACCAATAAAGTAGGTGACCAATCTTTAAACCTTGGTCCATATATATTTCAGCTTGGTAAGTTCAGCGGCCGAGTTTTACACCTCGGCTCATACATAAGCGAGCTTTACACCTCGGCTCATACACAAGCCCCCCAAGCTTTGAGCTCAAAAGAGCGTGAAAGCTTTAATGAAGGAGCCGAGCCAAGACGAGTTAAGAGCGGTCGTTTCAATCTTGTATGGTGACGTCAACTTCTTAGTTCCTGAGATGAAAAGAGACGTTGCTTTTGTTGTTAAGACCGATTTTATTTGTGATGCGTGGCCTCAATGCCCGGCTGCGTTTTCAAAATCTTAATTGTTACAGCGTGTATTCTGATGTCTTCGCCACGTGTCACTCTGCCATTGGTATGCCGAATGTATGCAGACTTGAAGAGACGTTTCTCTTCCCCCACACGGCAACTACCATCATTATTTTCAAAAAGGGGAACATTTCAACTTTTGCTGAAACGACTTGTTGTTACCTATATATTGAGGGATTTCCGAAGTTTAGCCCCTACCTGCTCCCGTATTCAAACTGTTCTTGAAGCTTCTTCTCCTCCAATCCTTTCTCCGAGTATTCTGTAGTTCATTCCCCCTCCATTTTTATTGAGCTCTTCTTCTTCCCCCTTCAACTATGGAGTCTTCTTTTGAGGCATCTCAAAATGCCTCGTCTGAGATTCAAATTATAGAAAGAGGAATTAGCCCTATCGGGGGTTCTCACCATTCTTCAGCTCCTCCTTCGAAAGGTGATGGAGTTAACCCCGGGGCTTCATCTTCCTCTTCTAGTGAGAGTAGCTCCGCTACTCCTGAGACCATTACTACCCCTAAGCGCCGCCAGCGTGCTTCTAGGATGCCCAGGGTTCCCTATCCCGAAATCTCTATCCCTGGGTATTTCTGGGTTAAACCAGATGTTGGGGCCTTTCATTCCAACTTTAGGACCTATGAATCTCTTAGAGCTGTTAGACCCAAGGTTTCTTCATCCCGAGGGATTGTTCATAGCTTGCCTTGCTCAGACATAGAACATGTTTTCCTGCAAGCTCTTCCAGTTGAAACACACTTCACATACGTTTATAAAACCCTCTTTGAGCAAATTGGTATCTCCCTTCCATTCACTAAATTCGAGTGTGACGTTCTCAAAATTATGAACGTTGCTCTAACTCAATTGCATCCCAATAGCTGGGCCTTCTTGAAGGCTTTCCAGATTCTTTGTGGGCAAATAGGGATGGAGGCTACTGCTCCCAAATTCCTTTATTTTTATAAAGTTAGGTTCGGGGACCGAGTTGGTTGGATCTCTCTTAGCGGGGTTAAGAAGAGAGGTATCATCGGCCTCTACAAGAGTTCCTATAAATTCTTCAAGTCGGACTTTTTCAAGGTCCGACCTACTGAGGGGAATGAATCTATGTTTTTTGATTCTGGGGGAAGGCCTAAGTTTCCTTTATATTGGCAACCCCATCCATCCAAATTCTCCAGCTTCGACCTCGGCTGCATGACTGCTCAAGAGCGGGCCGACGTTGAAGTTCTAAAACTTTATCCTCGGTCGTTGCCTTGTGGAAGGCTTTTGAAACTCCTCACTTCTTCCACTCGGCAAGCCGACTTCGAATGTAAGTAGCTTCTTATTGAAAGGCATTTTAAATTACCTTTTTGCTATTATATTCTGACCGATCTCCCTTTTGCAATGATAATGGGAAAATTCAACTACAAATCTTTGTTAAAGAAGTCGACTTAGCAAGATGCCGGTGCCTCGACTCCGACTGCCGATGCTAAAGGGAAGAAGAAGAAAACTGTGGAAATACCTGATCCTGACACCCGTCTCGTTAAGCGGGCTCGAGTCAATATTCAACAAGAAGTACCGAGGAGGAATACCTCACCCTTCTTAGCAATTCGTGAAGATCGTAGTGCTGAAAAGAGGGCTGGCCAAACACCCCATGTGACCGATCTGATCGTGGACACTAAATGGTACAATGGTCACTGTAACCCAGGCTTCAACTCGCTTTGGACCAATGACTTCAACCCTGGCTCCCTTATTGATAGCCAAGTGCTCAAGCCTTCTGATACTCGGCTTTTGTTGGAGCAGGGCCCTGAGGCAAGTATGGAGGCTGCCGCTGCTTATGCTCTTCGGATCTCATCCATCACTCGCTTCTGGAGCAATGAACTTTCTACTAATGCAAAGAAGATGGAGGCGATGAGGGCCAAAGTAGCTCGTGCTCTGCTGGTGAGGGATGAGCTAGCCCAAGCCATTACCAAATGTGAAGAACAGGCTCAGTTAATTGGGCAACTAAAGGCGCAAAAAACCGAGCTTGAGAAAACTAACTCCTTCCTCCAAGCTGAACTGGACAACGAGAAAGCTGAAAAAGCTAAGTTTCAGAAAATAGCCGAGGATTCTGAGGCCGAGAAGGAGGCCAACCTCATGCTTCAAAAATCATTGGATTTCGAGAAGGAGGCCAACCTCAAGCTGCGATCTGATCTTGCTGAAGCTGAGGCTAGCATTATGAAGGAGCATATTAATGGGTTCTTCCGAGCTGTGAAACAGCTCCAACATTTTAACCCTGATGCTAATTACTCCCAAGCTAATGTGGACAAGGACTTTAACAAGGAAGCGGTCTTGGTTCCTTTGTCCGAGCTTGAGGATGAAGAAGAATAAGAAGTGCAAGAGGAGGAGGGAGCTGAGGAACAAGGTGCCGAGGAGGGAGGAGACAATGAAGGTGGAATACCTGATCCATCCTTGGGTGTTCCTTCTCTGGATGAAGATGGCCTCAACTTAGCTCCTACTGAAACTTTTACTCATGGGGATGCCCATGAGTAACTTAGAAAATCTTTTTTCTTTTCTTTTTATAATGTATTTTGCTCCTTGGGCCATGCCCTTTTTTGTGTACTGGGCTTTGCCCCTTTGGTAATGAATAACTTTTGCTTTCAGATTGCAACTTGCTTCTTTATTGATAACTTAGAAATTTTTTCTAAGTTTTTCTCAGCTCGGATGTTTACTTTTAGCTTTCTACTATATATTGACATTAGTAGTTTGCCCAAGTTTTTCATCGGATGAAGCTTGGTTTTTCAACTCTTCACGCATCTTTTCCACTTTGCGCTCGGCCTTTTTGAGCATATGAGCTCGGCCCTTTAAAAGTTTCGCGTTGCTTTTTTAAGTACGGCATTTCGACCTTAATTCGGTCGTTTTTAGCTCAGTTGACCTCTTTAAGCTTATGTTTACCTATTAGGTTTTTATTTACCTTCGTAGGTTTTGTTTCCTTTTTGGCTTTTCGACTTTAGCTTTTTTAGCCACTCAGGCTTTAGCATTTCGATTTTAGCTCGGTCAACCTTTTTAGGTTTTGATTTACCTCTTTGGGTCCGACATTTCCGCCTCAACTCAGCCGATTTCAACTCGGTCTACCCTTTTAGGTTTTGATTTACCTCTTTGGGTCCGGCATTTCGGTCTCAACTCGGCCGATTTCAGCTCGGTCTACCCTTTTAGGTTTTATTTTGCCTCTTTGGGTCCGACATTTCGACCTCAACTCGGTCGATTTCAGCTCGGTCAACCCTTTTAGGCTCGGCATCTTTCACGTGCAAATATAAGTGAATTTTTAGCCCTGTAACAAATAAATGTAACTAAAATGGACTTTATTCATTTATTTACCCAGGCATGCCTCATTAAAACCTTCCTGGCCAAACCTCATGGGAAAAAAGACCAGGGTAGGAAAAAGAGTACACTACCTGCTTTACATCACTTAACTAAAATAAAATTTAAGGTGGGAAGTGTTCCAAGTTCTAGGAACAGCCTTTCTTGACAACTCTCTAGCCTATAAGCACCATTTCTTAGATTTTCAACTACTTTAGGGGTCAGACCAATTTGCTGCGAGCTTGCCCTCTTTGGAGTCCTTTCTTGCATCATTTTGCAATCTTAGCACTAAGTCGCCTTGCACAAACTCTCTTGGCCGCAACCTTGAGTTGTACTTTCGAGTTGCTTTCCGCTTGCATAGCTCGTCCCTGATTTTTGCTTCATCTTGGACTTCTGCTACCATGTCAAGCTCAACTCGGATTTCTTCCTCATTTCTGCTCTGATCATGATGTTGCCTTCTGAACGAAAGATCGCCGAGCTCAACTGGAATCATTGCATCCGTTCCATAAGTTAGCCTGAATGGCGTTTCTCCAATCGATGACTGTGGTGAGCAATGATAAGCCTAAAGGATGCTCGGTAATTCTTCAAACCATGCCCATTTTGATTGGCCCAACCTTTTCTTGAGCTCGTTCAAAATGACTTTGTTAGCTGCTTCTGCCTGGCCATTTGTTTGTGGATGCTCAACCGAGGTTACCTTGTGTTTGATTCCGAGGTTGGAGTAGAATTCTTTAAGCCCTTTGTCAGTGACAATTGCATAAGGAAGGCCATGTTTGCATATGATGTTTTTCCATACAAAACTCTGAACCTCTTTAGCTGTTATGATAGCTAATGGCTCGGCCTCAATCCATTTAGTGAAGTAATCTACCCCTACTAGCAAAAACTTCACTTGGCCTTTGGCAACAAGGAAAGGGCCCAAAATGTCCATCCCCCACATAGTGAAAGGCCAAGGTGATAACATGGAATGGAGCTCTTCACCTGGGACTCGCGCCACATTAGCGAATTTCTGACAAGGGTCACACTTATTAGTCCAGGCAGCACGGTCTGATCTTATGGTTGGCCAATAGAAACCTGCTCGCAGAACCCGAGCTGCAAGGGATCGACCACCGGAATGCATTCCACAGATTACTCTATGCATCTTGTCCATTACGTACTCGGATTGCTCCTTTGTTATGCACTTTAATAAAGGCATGGAAAATCCTCTTCTGTACAGCTCTCCATCTCGGATGGTGTAATGACAAGACTTCAGAGGAATTTTCTTTGCCTCTTTGGGATTGTCAGGCAATTTGTCCAAGGCTAGGAACTCCCAGAATGGTGTCATCCGGCCCCGATCACAGTGCTCGATCATCAATACCTCGGCACTTTTTATGCTCGGTTCAGGGAGATTTTCCTGAATGAAAGTTCTTAGCTGGCCCGCTTTTTTGGTGCTAGCCAACTTAGACAATATATCGGCCCTGGAATTTTCCTCCCGAGGTGTATGCTCAATAGTAAAATTATCAAACTCTGAAATTAAACTATTGACTTTGCACAAATACCTGGTTAATTGAGGATCCTTTGTTTGGTAATCCCCCGAGACTTGTCCGATTACAAGCTGTGAGTCACTTCGGCACTTCTATCCTTTGACTCCAACTTCTTTAGCCAATACCAGCCCGGCAATAAGAGCTTCATATTCTGCTTGATTGTTTGAAGCACTGAACTCGAATTTCAATGATTGCTCCAGGACAAGATCATCTGGACCTTCAAGAATTATTCCGGCTCCGCTTCCTTTTAAGTTTGATGAACCATCCACATACAAGAGCCAAGAAATGGGCTCTTAGTTCGGCTTTGACGAGAGCTCGGCAATGAAGTCGGAGAGGCATTGGGCTTTCATTGGCCCCCTCGGTTCATATTGTAAACCGAACTCTGACAATTCCACAGACCAAGCTATCATTCGTCCAGTCAGATCGGGTTTCCTAAGCACCTGCTTTATTGGATGATCTGTTTTGACTATAACTTGGTGTGACTGGAAATAAGGTCTTAACCTCCGAGCTGCCATGACCAAAGCAAGGGCGAGCTTTTCAATTACTTGGTATCGTGTTTCTGCATCTTTCAGGATTCTACTGACGTAATACACTGGCATCTGTTCCTTTTCTTCCTCCTGGATGATTACTGCACTTATTGCGTAATCATTGACAGATAAATACAAATACAGATCCTTGCCGAGCTGTGGCCGAGTTAGAATCGGAGGAGAGGCTAGAAACAATTTCAGCTCTTCAAAAGCCTTTTCACATTCCTCGGTCCAGATGAACTCCTTTGGTTTTTTCAAGAGTTAGAAAAAAGGTCTAGTCTTTTCTGCTGACTTAGGGAGGAATCGAGATAGGGAAGCTAAACGACCAGTCAGCCTCTATGTCTCTTTCACACTTTGTGGGCTCCGCATTTCTATGACAGCTTTGCATTTATCGGGATTGGCCTCGATTCCTCTGTGTGTTAGCATGTACCCCAGGAATTTTCCTCCTTGTACACCAAAAGAACATTTTTCTGGGTTTAACCTCATGTTGTACTTTCTGAGTTGACCAAAAATTTCTTCCAAGTCGGCGGGGTGTTGCTTTGGGTCATCGGACTTTACTACCATATCATCGACATAAACTTCTAGGTTTTTTCCGATCTTATTGAGAAACACTTTGTCCATGAGCCTTTGATATGTTGCACCAGCATTTTTTAAACCGAAGGGCATTACTCGGTAGCAGTAGTTTGCCCCATCGGTCATAAACGCCGTTTTTTCTTCATCTGGTGGATACACCCTTATCTGGTTGTAACCTGAGTATGCATCCAAGAAAGTGAAGACTCTGTAACCCGATGCTCCATCCACCAATCTGTCAATGTTTGGAAGAGGATAAGAATCCTTCGGACATGCCTTGTTGAGATCGGTGTAGTCAGTGCACATTCTCCACTTGCCATTGGCTTTTTTTACCAACACAACATTGGCTAGCCAAGTAGTGTACTTCACTTCTCTGATGAAATTGGCTTTTATCAGCTTTGCAGTCTCCTCGGCTACAGCCTTTCTTATTTCTTCGCCGAGCTTCCTTTTCATCTGGGCTATGGGCTTGGCCTCAGGACATATAGATAGCCTGTGGCACAGAAAATTGGGGTCTATGCCAGGCATATCCGATGTCTTCCAAGCAAACAGGTCAACATTCTTTCTTAGAACTATTTGAATTTGCTGCTTCAGCGAGGGGTCGAGCTGACTGCCAATGTTTGTGCACTGATCGGCTTGGGCTCCTAATTGAAATTTCTCCAAAGATTCTGTAGGTTCAGCTCTGGACTCATACATTTCCATCGTTGGATCCAATTCGAATATGTCAACTGATCTTGCTGAGCTAACTGAAATGACCGAGCTTACCACATCTGCTTTATGATCCTTAGTATTCTCTGTGCTATCCGACTAGCGGGTTACCTTCAAACTATCTGCGTAACATTGTCTGGCTATCCTCTGGTCATCTCGGACCGCGACTACCTCACCCGAATCAGCTGGAAATTTCATGGTGAGGTGAGGCTTGGAGACAATTGCCCCGAGCTCATTCAGAGTTGGTCTCCCAATGAGGATGTTATATGAAGTGTTGGCATCCACAATAACATACCTGACTGATATGGTCCGGGCGAGCTTGCCCTCACCAAATGTTGTCAAGAGGTCTATATAACCTCGAGTCTTGACCTGCTCTCCGGCGAACCCCACTGTTCTTTTATCAACTTTTCTGGAATTCCAAGCTTTTTAAAGGTTGCCAAGTACAAAATGTCAGCCGAGCTACCCTGATCAACAAGTGCTCGTTTGACCGAGTAGTTGGCTACTTCCACCGTTATTACCATTGGGTCATCTTGATTAGGATCCAATCCTTGGAAGTCATGATCTGAGAAAGTAATGGGAGGTCTCGGTCTTGCAGGTTTTCCAGAAACCGAGTTGACAGATCGGATAGCCTTTACATGACGTCTCCGAGCTGAACTCGTTGTGCCTCCTCCTGCGAAGCCTCCCGAGATGGTATTAATGACTCCTCTGACTCCAACTTCTGCCTCATCATTAGGGGGTCTCTGGTTGTTATCCCGATCTCCGTTCTGATTATTACTACGCTGGTTCTCATCTTGGTTACGATTGTCATAACCCCATCTTCCTCGTTGTCGGCCAGCTCGTCCGCCACCGTTACCATCTCGGCGAACGAACCGATCAAGTCGGCCTGCCTGTACGAATTCTTCAATTTTATCCTGGGCTGTCTTACAGTCTTCAGTGGAGTGGCAATAGTTTTGATGCCAGTTGCACTCCTTACTTCTGTCAGCCTGAGCAGGAGTTTTGGATGGCCTCGGCAATGTAAGCAACTCGGTATTGCACACTTCTTGGAGAATGGCGGCTTTGGATCGGTTCAGTGGGGTGTAAAACTGGTTTCTGGGTTGCTTTTCTGAGAACCCTCTTTCATTGCTTTTGAAAGCCTTAGGTGGATTGGCTCCTCTGTCCCTTTCTTTGTTCGAGATCGTGCTATTGTCTTCAAAACCTCTTTCCCTCTTTTTGGACTTTACCATCTCTTCCGAGTTCATGAATCCTGTGGCTTTTTCCTGCAATTCTTCAAAATCTCTTGGTGGTTTCCGAGGTAAATATTCAAAGAAAGACCCTGGCTTTAAACCATTCATGACGGTATGAAGGCAGAGTTCCGAGCTTATATTGGGGATTAAAACCTGTTGAGCGCTAAAGCGAGCCATATAATCACTGAGTGATTCATTTTTTTTCTGCCTGAAATTCACAAGCGAAACCGAGTGCTTTTTATGCCTTCTGCTAGCTGCAAATTGTGCAGTGAATTTAGTTACTAGCATGTCAAAAGAATCTACTGATCGAGGTAGAAGATTCGTGAGCCAAGTCAAGGCAGGCCCTTGTAGAGTAGTTGGAAAAATCTTGCACATGATGGCTTCCGAATCGGTCACCAAGTATACAGATGAAGCAAAAGATTCCACATGTTCAGTTGGATCGGTGGTGCCATTATATTTATCAATATTAAGAGATTTGAAATGTCCAGGCACTACCACCTCATCAATGTCATCAATGAAGGGCAACCTTGGCCTCCTGCTTCTTATCCTTTCTCTCTGGAGAGTCTCCTCAGTACGAGATCTAGCCCCTGAAACCGCGAGCCTAAGTCTGGTCCTGGAAGGTCGGCTTGTATTGTCACGAGAAGGTGGATATGTGGGGTCTTCCTGGCTGTCCTCGGGTGAAGACTGTTCTTCCTCAGCAAGTGTTGCCGATCTTCCTCTTTTCCGAGCTCCCAGTAGCCTTTGATTCTCCGCACGAATCTCCTCGTTTTCCTGACGCAACTGTTTCAGCTGTGCCATGATCTCTCCCAGCTAAGGATTATCTTCATCAAGGGGAGGGGGTTGGGGGTTGTCATGGTTCTGATTAGAGTTGGATGCCTCATGATCAACGTGATTTGCACTGTGTGCCCCTCCCCTCAATCCATTCCGTGTAGTCACCATTATATCTTCTTATGGAATCGGGGAAAGTTTTTCCTCGGCCCCACGGTGGGCGCCAAATGTTCCTGCCGAGATCCGACTTGCCGAAATCTCGCCGTAAACGTCAGACCAAAACTGAACAATGGGGTGTTTTAGATTATGGCTTGACAGAATACTTATGTTCTGGTCCTACGTATCCCAATGGGAATCAAAGCCAGATGTAGTTCTGAGTTCAACCCTTGATTCCTGTGGTGCTTCAATCTCTTAATCTTGTATCCGATGTACACCAGTGAGCAAGGACCTTTAGATAGTCTCTTGATCACAACCGGGACCTCTAATACGCTTAAGAGTGAACATCAAGCTTAAGTAAAGTGAAAAGTGAGTCTTCTCTTGGGCTCTTCCTCCTTTTATAGAGGAGTAATCCGATCCTATTTTCTAGGATCTGGTTTATCTTTATCACTTATCTCTTTTAGCCCAACTTCAACCTCCTTATCTGATAAGACTTATCCCTTATCTAAGGTAAGGTTGTTAGTTGAGTTTTAGATAAGTGTATCATTAAGTTAGTTAGGTTTCCGAGCTCGGCGGTCGAGCTTGACACCTCGGTCAATACAATTATGATCATTGCAGCAAGCAGGATGAATTAATCAATTACTCTTGGTGAAGCAACAATGCCGTTCAAGCAAGTCTAATCATATTAAGTAGATAATCAAAATTTACAATCTTCTAGGTGCTGAGGCATGGAAACCACGTTACTAGGTTGCTTCTTTTTTACTTTCATTTCCTCCTCTGCTTGTGTTTAAAAGTAATTATACAAATCAAGACTCTGAAAGTTACCATTAGCTCTTTCTAATCTCATATTCCTTCCTCCAAATCAAATGTCCCTAGCAAGGGATCGAAGTTCTATATTCATTGCTACAGCCAATAAACTTTACCTTTGAGTGGATCTTTAAATCATCAGAACTGTTATCAGCAATCCTGATTATGGGAATAGAGCTGCATATATGGGTAGAGGAGTTGTCCCTTAACTGATACTCTAGACCCTCGGGGGATTAGTCCCACGACTATCGACTGTAGGAATACTCTGGGTTCCATCCCGGACCAAAAAAAAAATAAAAAAAGAACTGTTATCACCAAAAAAGAATTAAAAAACCACTAAGTCCTAAAAATATGTGATAATGGATAGAAGCTGGTTGGAGGTTGTTGCATGTGCAAATATCAGATAAGGAAGACCAGTTGAAGACTAGCAAAGTGCTTGGAGCTGTTGAACGTGCCTAAAATTTAGGAATTTGGTTGAGCAAGGTCAACCAAATAAAGTTAGTGGTCTTAGTGGACATTACTCTTAGCCATTTTTGTCTGCCACTTGATACAATTAGTTGCTGGTTTTTATGAGTTAGTGGCTAATGGGAAAGACTTAGTAGCTGAGTTTTGTGCCTATAAATACAAGTTGTACATAACAATTTTGACAAACCCAATCAACCACACAACTTATTCATATTGTCTTTGTACTTTCCTATCCTTTATCACTTTCCTTGATTGCTTTCATGCAACTTTAGTTTTCTAGTTTAACCTTCTACACTAGACGCTCTTTGGAGTATTTTAGGAACACATAGCCGCGAAACAAAGTCGCTTTCTCAGCATAATCGTTTGAACACAAAATGGGATCAACTATGCGAATTAGCTGAGGAATCAACGGATCAGCTGACCCATCGGCTAATTAGCTGAGGAAACGACTAAGCACCAAATTTTCGCACGATAACAAGAACAAAAAAGAAAAACTTGGGATTACTCTACTATTTGTCTGATCTTCATAAAAGCCATAGCCACTCAAAAATAAGCTCTTTTGTATTGCATTGCACAACACTCCCTCAACCCAAATCTCCTTTGTTTTGCAGGATCAACTAAAGATCTACAGTAGCAACCACTAAAGATAACAAGATGTATATACAAATAAAATACCATTTAAGCAGCAAAAAAACATACAGTGTGGAATGAGAAATGACTGGATACAACCCATTAACTTTAGAGAAATGTTTCGGTGACACAATTCCTTATACCTTACACCGTATAGTGCCGCACAGTACGGTATTGTAGCTGCACTGTGCGGCACTGTAGCGTTTTTTTTTTTATTATTATTATTTTTATTTAAGTTTTGGTTTTTTTTAAATGTTATTTTTTGATAAATAAATTTTTTGGTTAAGTATGTGTAATTATCTGGTGAATCATGTACAAATATCTGGTGAATTCAATTCATTATCTGGTGAATGGGTTTTTTTTGAGAAATAAAATTTTTCGTTAAGTGGTGGATCATGTACAAATATCTGGTGAATTCAGTTCATTATCTGGTGAATGGATTTTTTTGAAAAATAAATTTTTTGGTTAAGTATGTGCAAATATCTGGTGAATCATGTACAAATATCTGGTGAATTCAATTCATTATCTGGTGAATGGGTTTTTTTGAGAAATAAAATTTTTCGTTAAGTGGTGAAGCATATACAAATATCTGGTGAATTCAGTTTATTATCTGGTGAATGGATTTTTTTGAGAAATAAATTTTTTGGTTAAGTATGTGCAAATATCTGGTGAATCATGTACAAATATCTGGTGAATGAGTTTTTTTGAGAAATAAAATTTTTCGTTAAGTGGTGAATCATGTACAAATATATGGTGAATTTAGCTTATTACCTGATTAATGGGTTTTTTATAAATAAAATTTTTTTAATAAAAAAAACTAAAAAAAAAAAATCGCTACAGTACTGCATAATACGGTACTATACGGTGTAAACCGTATGATGTAAAACTTTTGTGTCAAGGTATCAGTTCTCTTAACTTTATATTTAGAATGTCTCGGTCAATTTTGTCATCCTTCAAGTTTCAGTTGACCAATCTTTGAGACTTTAGGAATCTTGGCTAAATTGCCATGCATCAGATAGAGAATAGAAGTAGGTTTATGGGGACCAAGTCAAAATTTGCATAATTTCTATTGAAAGTTGAAACTCAGGCATGAGGGTCGTTATTGTCCTGCTATCAATGCCATCTGACTGAAGCCCCTTTGACAATCACTCAATGTCATCCAATAACTCAACCCTATTTTGAAAATCCTACTTTTGATTTATTCATCTACAGCTAGAAAAGTGCACCTAAGTGTAATAGGGCAGGTAGAAGTAATCAAATTGTCCAATCCCATTTTGAAACAATTCTAGTTATTTGGCATGATGCAGATAGGCATTGCCTCAACACAACAGGAATATTTACAGTGGTAGTGTCCTCCTCAACAATGCAGCCACAAGACTCTAATATCCTTGATAATTTTTCTGAAAATACCTGTCAATAAACAAGAAAAATATTAGAACAAGAGAAATACCATAAATAATATTGTATAAAATCTATATGCAGATTGTCTAATAATGTAATATGCACAATTCAATTACTACTGGCAAGTGGCAACATTAGCAATGATGCTGAGATTCTATGTACCTGCGTGAAGTTGCTGGTACAAAATGATGCCATATTGAAAGCCATATAGGGAGGCATTGGAGTCAAAATTTCATTCTTCAAGTTACCAAAATTTGATGCTATAATTATTCTTGATTGAGATTCCAAATCCTCAACTCGACAGAGAAAAGAGAGCATTACTTCAATCAACTCACTATCCAGATCCAATATTATCACTTCCTGCATTAATGAGTTGAATATGTAACAATAAAAATTGGATGCACTGTGAAAGCAAAGATACTAGAAAATTTCAAAGAAAATATATATTGTTTACCTTATGGTCTTTCAAAACAATAATGACCTTTGGATATTTGGCAGTACTAAAACCACTTTCAAATAATGTCTTCAGTGCATCCAACCAAATTGCATGATGGAATGCATGAAATTGGAATTCAACTCTGAAATGCTTTGGATTTAAAGGGCACAGAGAACAGAATGGCAATACATTGGATGTATATTCCAGTTCATGCAGATATGGACATTCAATCTTAACCATTTCTGTCATGTTGTGCAAGCTTCTGATGACCAACCTCTTGAGACTTTGGCTGGAAATTTTCATGTTTAAGAACTTACCCAAATCAACATATTCAAGAAACAATTCCTCAATCTGAATGAATGTGGACAGCTGGTGAAACGGAATACGATGTCCGATACAGCAGATATCCAGCTTCAACTTTCTTAGAGTTTTGGAAGCTCCTAGCAATGCAATGTTATGTGGGAAATTGCCTCTACCTCGAGAATAAGAGAAAGATTGAAAGTTTGGTGAACCAATTTCAACATTTCTAACAAAGCTGCAGGAATTCAAGGAAAGCTCTACAAGCCTAGCAAGACTTGAAACTTGAAGATCAACCAAGTTATCGCAGTCTTCGATCCTCAAAACCTCCACAAAAGGACACCCGGAGAATAAATGCTTGACTAAATCATCATTGAGACTATGAATATTACAAAGGGTCAATACTTGTAGAGCAGGAAGATTGATATCTATGCAAGAATCCAGCAAGAGGGATCCACACAAACACAGTTCATGAAGCATCTTAGAAGAAAGAACATGATGAGGCAAAGGGTAAGGGCAATCAATGAATGATATCATGTGAAGACTTAGACAATCAATTCCATTGTGAATTACACCATGTAACCACTTGTTTACATGACCAAAGTCTTGTTGATCATAGGTGCAGAATGTTAAATCAAATTTTCTTAGTTGTTGCTGATGTTGAAAGAAAAGCTTCAAAGAATTCTCCACAGTCCATGAACAAGTCTTTCTTCCCTGATGTTCTACTCCTAGGCAAATGGAACTCTCTCCTCATTCTATATGTTATAAGACCACATATCTGAGGGTCAAACTCAACGTGATTGAAAACCATGAAGGGTTTGGTGGCCTGCAAGTTTCTCCATGTTTTGGAGAGGACACAAGTTCTTGCACAGTCTTTGTTTGGGAGATAAGAGAGTATGTCATGAATGATGGGTTCTGGCAACTGAGAAATCATGTCCATGTTTCCAAAGATTTTTCTCTCAATCACTAGAGTGGTATGAAATCAGCTAGTAAATATTGTAAAAATAGCAAAGGGTTTATCCGGATTGCTTACCTTTGTTCCATTTTTTTTTGTCAGGGATCCATAACCCTGCTAAAATCTGATCTCACATAAACTCTAGGCTTAAATCTTTGTTCTCATTGCTTTGGCTGCATCATCTGATTTTAGAAGGGACAAATGTTTGGGCAGAGCCACCTAAACATGACAAAAGTAGTTGAGGAATATTTACATCATAGAGCTATATACCTAAATTATAGTTGTTTGTACATGTTCTTATCTTTGAAAATTATGTTAATAGTTGTCTACTGAAAACAAAAATTCTTCTTTGTCAATAAAGTAATATGTTATTGCTACTAGTTCTTTGGAAACAGCTTTGTTTTAAGAAAAAATAGATTGTTTGTTTTGTACAGAGTTATACCGTGGTGTATGCTTTCTAGCTTCCCTGCATATATTTCAGATTAATCATAAAGATAAAGTTTAATTATTCTTTTAGTCCCTAGACATTTGGAAAAATTCAAATGGGTCCCTGAACTTTAAAAGTTTGTAATTAGATCCCTAAATAAAATTTTGTAATTAAGTCCCTCATACATGTCTCATCAAGGTTCCGTTGGCGTTAAGTTTTCTTTAAGTGATCATTAACTCCCGTATTCGTGAGTCCCAGAACTCCATGAGTCCTTATATCTTTTTGGAAAAATTCAAATAGGTCACTATATGTTTTGGGGAACCTTAACGGAATTCTAACAGAGATATATACGATGGATTCAATTACAAATTTCTGTAAGATTAGGGACCAAATTACAAACTTTTAAAATTCAAGGACTCATTTGTATTTTTCCAAAATGTTGCCAAAGGAATAATCAAATCTAAAAATAATAAGCAATGTAGCTTCAAATCCCTTCTGACCAAACTGTAAGGTTGGGAGATAAAGATAGAAACTTAAAAAATCCAAAAAAAGCAAAAAAGAGATCATTTCCACAAATGCTGAATAGTAGATATTATGCAATACATAACTGTGACATCCAAGTTGGATAAAGCCCCTCTAAAGTGAGCAAGTGTGTAAAGTGAGAAAATGATGATGTATTCACCCTTGATTAATTAAATTATATTGAGGTCTCAACCCACTAAAGAGTGTGTTTGGGAAAGCTGGAAAAAAAAGATTATGCTGATAATCAATTTTTGTATAATCGATTATTGTGATAATCGATTATAATCAGAATCTGTTTTTGTTTGGGACTGTTTGCTGAAAAGCGATTTTAAGATAATCTATTTCGTTTGGATGGTGCAAAAAAAATCACTTTTATATAATAAATTACGAAAAAGGGTATGGAATTATTTGTATAATTTAATAATATTTGTTTAGAAGGTAGTTTTATAAGGGTAAACAGGGAAGAGAGTTTTGAGAATGAAAAATAATCAAATCACAATAATCATAAGCTAGAAAAAACTAGATGGCTTAAAACAGCTTTTTTTCCCTAAAAAAAAGCTTTTTTATAAATTTAAGCAAAATGCCAAACATAATAGATTATCTATGAAACAGCTTTTAAGCTAAAAAACAGCTGAAATCAGGGAAAATAATCTTTCCCAAACATGCTCTTTATATGATCAAGGGTGAATACATCCTCACTTTCTCATTTTACACACTTGCTCACTTTAGAGGACCATCCCATCAAGTTGTGGCATCTTTAAATTCTCTTTCTTGGTACAATAGTAACTTGGGGGTTGAAGAAAGTGCATTTATTTGTGTGATTTTTTTAGTACAAATTATTTTTTGTATTTAAATAGAGTAGTATTGTTCTCAATGTGATCAATAAATTCACTAAAGTATCATCAAGAGAGTTCTGTTGTACCCTTCCCTAGATTTCATGAGTATAGCATCTAAACTGAAACTTCTGTAAAATCATAACTAAGGCTTCTCATTTGATGCTTGCAATTTTCATTAGGCATAATAAACATTGTAGTGGCTAAAGATTTAACTGATATGTGATATCATATATTGAACAAAATGTCAATATTATATAGAAGTTTAATAAGCATACGGACAATGCTACTTCCATGATTTTGGTTACTTCTAAGTATCACCTTAAGGACTGTAGATAACAATAGGGCTCCTAACAATGTAACGGGGGCTTCTCCAAATAAGGGAACCTGATACAATTTGCATGCTTTTCATAGATTTTGCTTTCACCACTACAGTGAAGCTCTTCTTCTGCATGGTGTGAGAGAAAATGAGGCTAGTAGGCTTCACTGTGATTTCCACTCCTTTGGGAGATTTGATAGTGGCATTGTAGATGGTTGGAGCAGGACCTACATTGGTCACTCTTCTTCTAAACACTCCAACTGTTTTTTCTGTGTTGCTTTTCACACTTAGTTGCATGCTGGGATAGTTTATAGCATCATAGCCAAGTGCAGGAAGCAAAGATGTGCAATTAACAGGAGATCCAACTAACACTGATAAACTGGAACCATTATAGCCCTCATGGCATAAGAACTGGATATAAGCAAAGTCATCCATGTCATAGACTAAACCAGGGCTCACAGCTCTTGTTGGGTTCACTTGACCAGCACCATAGGCAAATTCTGCTTCCTTGTTAACTCTTTGGCTCATAGATTTAGCTTGACAAAGAGTATAGTCAAGTCAAGTTCAAACCATCTTAAAAGATATGAAGTTATGACTTGAGGCACAGTGCCTTCAGATTTTGCATAGGATGGAACAAATCAACTAAGAAAAGTGGAAATAAGTTTTAATTTTTCACCTGTGGTAATAATGGAAGATCTGATTGCAGCAGGAGTCCAATCTGGGTGAAATGACTTCACATATGCTGCTACTCCACCAACATGAGGGCATGACATGGAAGTCCCAGACATTAGTGTAAATTCTGAAAATTGAGTATCCCCTTTCAAACCAGTGAGAGACCTCCTAAGTGTATAAGATGCCAAGATGTTAATGCCAGGAGCTGTAACATCAGGCTGCATCAAATAGATTGTAGAACACACTCAGTTCATCAAATACTGGCTTTATGATTAACATACAAAATAGGAGAGAGAAAAAAGATCACTAACTATATAATGGATGAAAATTTGAAATTATTGATACCTTGAGAACATGTTGGGATCCTGGACTTGGGCCTCTAGAAGAAAATGAAGCAACAAATGGAGCTGGCTTTTTAACTTCGTGGCTCTTATTTATTACTGCTGATGGTGATCTTAGTTGAACAAGAAATTCATGTAAAATTGATGTAATGAGATAATCCAGTAGAAAAGTTTATTGTAGCAAAGATTCATTTTGAACTTGTTAAAGAAAAATTAGTAAGCAGCAAAATGTGGACCTTAGAGAACAAATAAGAGCATCCTTTACCTTGTAGATTGTATATATTTGGTTATGATTTCACCTATGCTATTATTCACAATGGTGGCAGGGGCCATGAAAATTTGGGCAACATCAAGCAATTGCTCACTTTCAACTATAGTACCAATGCCTCCAATTCCTTTAATAACAGCTTCAGTGCCCCATGTTCCTAATCTACAGTAAACAAGCTTTCCTTTCACCTTCTTTGGGTCTAAGGAATCTTCAAAGCAGAATCTGTCAATGCATTACAGTGTTCTTTGTTAATGTCGAAAAAACTAGCCAGGTATTATTGACAAATAAAAAGAAAATTACTTAGCATTTTCTTTGCTGTCAGAGTTTCGGGCTGCATCAATCCCATTAACCAGGGGGTACTGTTTTTGTTTTGGATTGAAAGTGCTCACTCCTGCCCCCTGCATGGATGTACATGTTTGATATTCCTCACAAAATTTCTTAACAAGCCACAAATGTTTGATTGTTTATTAATTAAATAAAATGACCAGCCAAATAGTTACTGAAATTCAATCTATATCATTACTAACTGCATTATTTGGTCTTGGATATAATGCCACACTAGTTGCATGCATGTGCCAAGTTATTGAAATGGTCTACACTATTGAAATAAAAATGATACTCCTTGGTTTTGTAATATCTGTACCTCTAGAGAAAAATTGGTTTCATTTTATTTGTCACTTTAGAAAAACAAGAAAGTATCAATTGAATGAAAGGGTATTTAGTCAAATGTAGTTATATTTCTCTTAAGTTGAGAGTATTGAAAAGATTTATTAATCCATGTGTGAAAACCTTAAACGACATACATTATGAAATGGAGGGAGTATTAAATGAATAAACATTACTTCATTGGTGAAGATTGTGCCAATAACTTGTAAATGCTTGCAACTTATGACAATGTAGATTCACCATGTATATTGAGCTAGATATGGCAGGGCTATCCTTGAACTCTATCAGTATTACAAAAGGTTCTCATGAAACAATAATCTGAGAAGTTCTTGGTACATTCATAGAATTTTTTCCAATAACAATATTTATTTTGATTATGGAAACCTTGTTTGTGAAATTAAAAATTGATTAATGGTGAATACTATTCTCTTTTTTATTTATGGTAAAATAACTCTAGTTATGCAAAATATGTGATTGCCTAAAGAATGAAACTTACAGAAACATTTTTTCCACTCCCCAACTCTATAGTGCTCTTGAAATCCCTATCAATGCCACTGGCTGCTACTGTTACAATCCATGGTGCAGTATTTGTGACACTGGCCATATTGGGACCATCATTTCCAGCTGAGGCCACAGTGATTATGCCTTTCCTCATGGCATGAAATGCACCAATTGCTATAGAGTCCTTCACATAATTTGCATTCCCTCCACCTATGGAAATGGATATGACATCCACTCCATCATGTATAGCAGCTTCAAATGCAGCAAGTATGTCCATGTCAGCACATCCATTGGTTTCCCAACAGACTTTGTAAATTGCCAACCTGGCTGACGGCACTGCGCCACGAGCAGTCCCTTTGGCCAACCCAAAGAGACTTGCATTTGGGACCAGATTGCCTCCTGCTGTGGATGCAGTATGAGTGCCATGGCCATCCACATCTATGGGAGATAGTATGTCAGATGGACCAGGATTTCCATCAAGCTTGAAGTATTTGGCTCCGATAATCTTGCTTCAAGTTTTCCATAGAGAGTTGTCAAGCAGAAGGAATACATAAAGTTAGTTTAAGGCATGCTAAAACTTTGTGAAGTCTGATTAAAAACATGCTGATCAATAGAATTAGGTATAGAACCTCCTTCATAAATTACAAGTAGTATCTTAGTTTAATTAGTTACTTACACTTATATTTGATTAATATTATTAAAGATATTGAAACAATCAATTATATGTTAACTCCACATCACAGATTGAAAATACAAGGATAGGGATGTTACTTGTTGCAGCCTGAGAAATTAGCATATTTTTCACAAGTTCCCTTCCATTTAGCTGGTGGAGGACCAAATCCATTGTCTTTGAAGCTTTGAAACTCAGGAGTGATCCCTACCTCACCAATATGGAGACACAGTCTTTTGCAATTAAATTATGAAGTGCCATTTATATAATGTCCTAACATCAAGAACAAGGAACTATAAAAAAGAAAATGAAAACAGGAAGAAAGATATTATCAAACCTGTATCCAAAACAGCCACAATTGTGTCACTCTCTGATTTCAATCTTCTCTTAGCAGTCAAAGGTAACCCAATGAAGTCCCATGATCTTGTTGTGTGTAGCTTGCGGTACTGATTTGGAAATACCGAAAGCACTTCATCCATGGCTAAACTTACACAAATGGTAAAAATGACTGTAAATATACAACTTAAACAATTATAAAGGAACTAGAGAAAAATGATCACATACCAGATAACTTATTGGCTTCATCCTCAGACAGTTTAGCAGCAAATGCATTAAAGCTCTTTGTGTAGCTGTATACCATGGATTCTTTGGCTTCATGGTGGCTGCTAAGTAAACACAAATATTAAAACCAAAAAAGGACAGAAACGAAAACAAAATAATGAAAGATATTACTTTAACATTGTTTTGAAAGGATGCATTTAATTTAAGAACAGTGAAGTACACGATTGAGCAAGAGCTACATAGATCATTTTATGTGATTTTATGCTTCAAGAGTGAAGGATAGGGAAGTTTTCTTAGGTTAATGAGGCTACCTTCCTTTAACAGCTGATAAAACATTCAAATGGGTCTCAAGAGCAATGTCTCTACTCACAGGTTGAGCTCTCAGGAAAACAATGTTAAAGTTCTGCATACAAGTCAAATGGTGGTCAAGCTCATATAGAAAACAAAAGCTGACATGTTAGGTGCTAGCTCAAATAGAAAACAAATCAAGCACTTCTAGCTAATATAAGGATTGAAGAAGCAGAAAAAAAATCAATTGCCTTTTTCTCAACACCATAAACAGAAGCACTGCTCAGCAGGATCAGCAGCAATGCAAACCAAAGAAGAGAAGAGGGGTTGGTAACTTTCTGTAAAAACATATGTACTAGTGACAAACTAGGCTTATAAGACATTAACATTAATGGTAAAAAACAGTCTATGGCCTGTCTCAAAGAAGAAGCTTATATATCACCAGAAATCTGAAAATAGAAAGGATAAGAAAGCAGACTTCAACTAGTTTGCTTCTTCCATATAAATAATTAATCAAGTTTTTGGTAGGGGAAACTTGTAAGACAGATCACATAATTTCTGAGTCCATCTTACTACAGTCAATGTCACATATAGCCTAGGATTGCTTCTTCAGGAGAAACTTAACATTCTCATTTTCACTAAAGTTAGTCAATGTCAATTGAAATTAATTTCTCATGGTGTTATCTATGAATTCTTTTATTTTTCTGTAACTTGGATAATTTTATTAGATATTATTTTTTTTATTTTGACATTATTAGATATTATTAAACATAGGGGAGGTCACAAATTAGGCATATATATGATAGATTGATCAGCTGGAGACTCATGTACAAATCTCATGGTTTTTAAGTTGCGGGTTCAAAATCATTAAATGATGAGAAGCACAAGAGTTTTTGAGAAACTTAATCTTAGAAGCTCCAAGACATATATCAATATCACTGTCAAGTGCAGTAGAGATGTTGCTTAAAAACCAAGAAGCCCTGACATTAGGAACTCCCCTATTCCTTGAATTCCAATGCAAGAGAGTGAACTAATTAATAAGCACTTATTACTTATCTTCCATCAGGGCTTAGCTTGAAGTTTAACCTAATGAGACACAAGTTGAGATTAAAATGTGATATTACTGTTTTTACATTTTCTTAGTATCATATGTAACAACAATAATTAAGAAGCTGAGATTGATTTATTAGGAGAGGAGAACCTGGATGTTGTGTTACATACTCATGTACCAACCTTTACTCGTCCTTACATCTCCTATAAACAAATAACTTTAAATTTTTTTATTTTTTTTTATGCGAAATGAATCCTTATTATTTATTTAACCTTTGAACTCAAGCCGAAAACGAAAATAACATCTAACGGCCGTGCAACTCACGGGTTCTTCTTTTTTAATTTTACTATCAGTTTAATTATCACTTATTAACTAAACGTTTTAATAAAAGTGCCAATTCTAGTTTAACATAATATATATATATATGCAACATATAATAAATTTAAGAGTTTAATTTTGATACTATATTAGTGTAAAGTTTTTTCTACTGTCAATCAATCACGTATCATCTATGTGACTTTTACGATAGCTATGATAAGAGTTAAACATTTTTAATGATGTAACAATTTATAATTGGTTGACAGTGGGTGTATACCAGTTAAATCCAAAATTAAGTTGTTTGATTTGTTAACATTTAATTTTGAAAAAAATGTGATAAAATTTATAAATTAGTTAGATCATATATAAAAATTACATATATTAATTTATGTATTAATTATAATATTACTTATCATATGTGATTGAGATCTACTAGAAATGAAAAGATTGGCATATCAGTCTGAGCCAGTAATTTTTTTTTCCCGTCACCAAGCTAATCTTCCTTTAGAAATAGGTTGACCGTTATCGGGCCAATAAAATAAAGGCGCAGCTATCTTATTATTCGGGCCGATAGGCTAGCCCAACGAAGCAGATCCATCTTGATTATTGATAAATGTATTGTTTTCTTGGGGTATATTGAAAAGAAAAAAAGACACCAAAGAAAAAAGAAACGAACAAACAAACAAAAAGAAAAACAAGACTAAGAACCCTTGGCGAGTTCAAAACCAACATATGATATTGAATTATTGATATAACTATAGAATAAACACATACAGCAAAAGGATAATAGGAAAAACAAAGAAAAACTTGTTGTACCATTGGTGACAAATACTAATTTTGGACCTGCCTTCGTAATCTTTTTCATATAGAAGAAATAAATCACTTTGATCGGGATGTGCTTAAGATATGCACCTTTCAAGATAATGACTTTTGCAAGATGTAATTACATGTTTAATTTCGGGATTTCATTAGTTGATTATCATTTACTCGCCACCTTAGATTTGCATCTTGCTTCATGATCTAAATATATCTAATCTCATGATCCCCTCCTAAAATGGAAATCCTTTCAGAGTAGTTGATACTAGCTAGTAGTGCTTGTATGAAGTTTTTTTAAGTGATTAATGCATGAATATTACCTTAGTTAAAGTATAATTAGAGTTTGGTGAGTATTAATTTGAGATTAGTTGAATAATTTGTTGACTTAACAGTTGGTTCCTTTCTCTAATATGTTTTAAGTCACACAATGGCTTTGTATCTTATTAAGGTGTGACAAATTGCTCTCATAATGGGCATAGGTGGTAGTTAGGTAAAATCTTCTTTAAAAGGTGATTTTAGAATTCTATGCTGGAATTTTTATTCCAATAATTAATGTGGGCTAATATCATTTAATAATTATATTAGCTATTTATTATAAAGGAGCAATATTTAATTGATCAATTAATTAAATATAAAGTATGCTCATTAGACTCCTATGATAGGGGATAATGGGAACCCTTTTAGGTTAACACACTATAAGAAGGCCATGGTTCCCAATACACTGTATCGCATCATTCACTCTTTTCTCCCATGTGAAGAGGAAGCTAAGGTCCCATAAAGGAATTCCGGAGATACGATTGAGGAAGATCCATAGAGCCACCTATCACTGTCCGTCCTCACTCATCTTCATCCTTCAGACACTACAAAAAAAGGTTGAAATAGCGATCGAAATTTAGCTACCGAACAAGTCCGTCGCTAATAACGATCGAATTAGCGGCCGATTTGTATGGTCACAAGTTCAGTGGTTTCTAAATCGGTCGCTAAACCACTTAATTACAAAGTCCAAATTTTTTACTTTAATTGTGACCGAAATGGCGACCGATTTAATTTTAACGATAATTTTTGAGTTATTTAGCGACCGATTTTGAATTCGATCGCTAAAACGCGCTGATTGAAATTAGAAGGGAGACACCTAGCGACCGATTATAGCGACCAGTTTTTTTAAATTGAACTGTAACTGGTTTAGCAACCGAAATATTCGGTCGCTGAAAAAATCCCTAAATTATGAGGACACCCCTTTTTCTTCCTCATTTCTCTCTTTTCTTCCCATTCACTTCCATGCTCCTCTCACACTTCCCTACTCCGGCCACCACGCCACGCCACGCTGCGCCGCCACTGCCACCACCAGTGCAGTGCCGCCATCCTCTCCTTCTCCTTCGGTAAGTATTCCTATCCTTCTCTGCCTCTCATTCTCTCATTCTCTCTTTCTCCACACCATGCCGCATCGCCACCACCATCGCCACTGCAGCACCGTCGCGCCTCTGTTGCTCGCCTTGTCGGTCAGTACACATAGCTGCGCGCGCGAGGAAAGTCTTCTTTACCTCTTATCTTTTGGTATGTGTTTTTTTTTTCTGTTAAAATCTTGTGTGATTTGGGGCATGTGGATTGGGGAAATTAGAAATCATTGGGTGTGTTTTTGCTTTTCTTCATCCTCCATTATCAGAAAAACCCTACTTGTGTGAATTTTATGTATCTCATGTTGTTTAAATTCCTTTATACCCTGAGTAGTGAAGAAGGAGCAAGATAAATGAGAGGTATATGCAACAAACTAGTTTGCTTCATAAGTTCAGTGCACTATATTTGATGTTGAACCCCTCAACTATGATGGTAGATTGAAAAGTTGCTGTGTGCTTGGTTTATCACTAAATATATCAAGCAGTGTTTTGAAATGATTGCTACAATGAATCGAGTGTTCTAGTGTATTTGCTTCAAAATGAATTAATAAACTAACTCATAGCTTGTTATTCACACTGGATGGTTTAAAACTGAATGCAATTGTTGATTCTCTGAAACACAATACTCTTTATCTAATGGATAGTAAGTGTAAAAGTTAATAGATTTGCAGCAATTTTAAATTGATGTTGATATTTTAACACCATTGCCTCAGTTAATTTTGTTTTAACACATCATCCTGCATAATTGGTTGTGAGCAAATGGGGTTTGTTTAGGTGTTTCTTCACATTGGTGTCACTCTTCATGTTAATGATCATGAAGGTTACTTAAATAATGTGATGTGAGAGTGTAAAAGCATGAAAATCAATTTCATTAAAGCCCTTTCTTTCTGTTGCTCACCTGTGTGCTCTTCTTTTAAGAGGTAGAAAATAAATGCTTTCTGCTTTCCATGTGTGACTCACCCCAGTGTTTCAATGGCTCTCTGTGTTTTGCCTTTGATAGCCATTCCCTACATCCTGACTAGAAAAAGGTGAACTTTAAATGGAATGAAACATGGGGCATAAGTATTTGAATGATATCATTGTTTTTCGATTTAACTCATCACCATTGTTGTTGTTAACTTTCATTGAATTTCTTATTTCTGCTTTAATTGTTTGACAACCTCTTGATTTTAGTTTGCAATTTGCAAACACTTAAGTTTAAGACTTTTAATGTATCTGATGAAAATGAAGATGCTCTGATAGATTGTGGGTGCAGAATATTGAATTACTCTTTGTTGATATTATATCATGTCGGCCATGTGAAGGCATGTTCCTGAACTTACTCCAATCTTAGAGCGTAAAGAAAGACAATGAGGTAGCAGTTTGCAGTAGAAAATTTTAATATTTACCCTTACAATTTCATTAGAGTTTCTAAGCATTTTTTGTTATATTTATCAAACTTCACTTCAATTGGAGAAAACATTAATATTTACCCTTTATATGGTTTTGAATGTAAAACCATCATATATTATGATGAGCTCAATGGATACTCCTAAATTCATGGAAGTTGCAATACAACAGGTAATGCAAATACAAATACATGTTCTTTTCATCTTTCTGACTTTATATAAATGATTAAAGTCCTTGTTATTTTTCTTTGATTGTTTTATGTGAAAGGCAAAGTTGAAGGGGATGCATTGCCTTCTTGAATGAGTTGCATCACTTTATAGATACAAGTGATTATAATATTTATTTTATACCACACAATATTCAGAAATCTGACATTTTATTCAAGGAACTAGTAGATTGATAGAATTGTGACCTAACAGTTTGCAATTTCAATCTATGTTAAGTTCTAGGTATGTGCAAGATTATTTCACCTTTGAGTGCTTCTGTTCATGCTGGGGGTTGTTTTGATGAAGGAGAAAGCAGGATTCAAGTTTACAACAAGAGTGCAGCCCCTTCCCCTCCACCTTCTCTAATTAGGTGTTTATTGTAGGATACTAATCTATTATATTGTTATGTTATGGCAGAACAATTAGGATTGTGTAAGAATTTTTAGTTTATAGATGTCACTCAATTTTCAATTTTACAGATACATGACACTTTCTTCCTTGTTGATATTTAATTGATTTTTATGGAAGTTCTTGTTTATAAATAACAATATTGTGACAACTTAAAAGAAGTATCTTTCATTTATTTCAAAACATTTGATTTGTTATATGTTTTTTTTAAAGAAATCAGTTGCTAAATTGGTCTCTAGAACAAGTTTTGGGGGCCAATTTAGTGACTAATTTTTTTTTAAATTAGTGACCAATTTAGCGACCGAATTTTCGATTGCTAAAATTGGTTCCATAATAGGTGTTAGAGACCAATTTAGCGACCGATTTTTATAAATTAGTGATCGAAAAGCGACCGAATTTGAAATCAGTCGCTAAATCATTTAGTGACCAGGGGTTTAGCAACCGTCACTGTTCGGTGGCTAACCAATTTAGCTACCGAATTTTAGTAAATAGCGATCGATTTCTTTTGTCGCTAAACACCCTTTTTTTTTGTAGTGAGATTTCTGCTTTGTGATTGATGACAATGGATCTAGGTATTCTTTTGTCCTTAGTAGTCCAACATGTCATAGGTCTTAAGGGAAATCAAGATTATGGTTTTGTTCTTAATGTTATAAGCTTTAATTGTATGCTTCCACTCTAAAGTTTCTTATTATGATTAAAACATGTTAAAAGGAATTAAATAATTATTTTCCAACATTCTAACACTTGATATTATAGATAAAATTTGTCTGGGGTTATAGGCCAATTCCATTGCATGAAGAAAAGCTATCAAGGAAGCAATTAAAAGTAAACTGATAATTGAATTAGGAGGGGGCCATAACCAGTTAAAAATGGAATTTGGTTTTGCAATTGGAAATAAATAAATAAAAAAGGAAGCTTCGCGAGGCTTTCACGCTGCTAAACGTTTTGAGTGTTGGTCTTACATTAAATATGGGAAATATCACGTTGGCAAAGACAAAACTGAACCGTTTTTGAAGAAAACGTGAAAGCAACATTTAATTATGTTGGCATTGGCATCAATATGACAATATTCATATTGATGCCAAACTAATCATGCACATGGTTTTCAAGGGGGTATATATCGAGAACAACTTTGGCAAATAGAGACCCATATAAAAAGCCGAATAGAATCACCATTAGGACACACAACATCGTTTTGAAAAACGCAAAAATACATTGGCGTATCATAGTCAAGGAGAACGAAAAAGGAGAAGAACATAGGCAACATCAGCAAGCTTCAAGGGCGGAAATTACAACGAGGAAGCAAAATATGGAGGCACAAATAGAGAAATTTGTGTTAAGTCTCTAAAATGTCTGTGTGCATTTCACTAAGTTTTGATGAAAACTAAACATTGGTTAATGATTTAATTAACCTACTTTGTGGTTGCTAACCTATCTACTTAGTGTACAGATCAGAAGATTACAAACCTGTCTATCTACCTAAGTACCAACCTGTCCGTATAAGCCAAAAAGTCAACCTGTCTGCTGACTAGGATTATTGACTATGTGCAA
The DNA here is from genome assembly GCA_035048595.1 of Echinosophora koreensis. Classification (NCBI taxonomy): domain Eukaryota; kingdom Viridiplantae; phylum Streptophyta; class Magnoliopsida; order Fabales; family Fabaceae; genus Echinosophora; species Echinosophora koreensis. The sequence goes on along the minus strand of JAPCYP010000125.1, from coordinate 40,358 downwards.
ACTGGTTTACAACCTGTCTCTACTCTACTCTTCAACTTGTCTAAGGTTCTTTGTTAAAGAACTCGAAGTTCAGGAAGTTTTTGCAAGCTGTCCCCTCATGAAGAATACTCTGAGAACTCTCTCACGCTTATCAAAAAACTCAGAAATGCTCTCTCTCAAGCAACCTAGGAAGTCAGAGACAAACTTCCAGTTAAAGAATGTTTCCAACATACTTTATTCCCTAGTACTCTCAGTTATTACACAGAAAGGGAAATGTACTCTGCAAAAGTACAAAAGCACTCTGCACAACTCTAAGTTGGCGTCTACACGATGCATAAAGCTATTATCCCTCATGTTAGAGTATAACCAACGTCTTCATTGCATTAATGGCTGCCCAGAACGACTATATTGCATTTAATGAAGCTCTGCTTGAAGCCATCGTTGCAAGGAATGTCTCTAACGGATATTAAATGTTTGAAGGCTATAAATACAGAAGTCATTGAAGATGAACATCATCAGAGTTTACAAAGCATTAAAGAGCCATTACTCTGTTCATTTATTCACTCTGTATTCTTCAATCATTTGAAGTTATTACGCAGACTTTCCTAAGCTTTACTTTTAAACCACTCTCTAAGTGTTAGTGAAAGATCTGTCTGTCTGTAAGTGTATTTATTACAAACCAAACTCTCAAACAAATCTGAGTGAGCCTGAAGAGGCTAGGTGTGCAAAGAATACTTGTGTTGGAGCCTGAAGAGGCTAGGTGTGCAAAGAATACTTGGAGTCTGTAACCTGATCAGTTATAGTGGATAAATCTTGGTGCTGCTAAGGACTGGACGTAGCTCTTTGTGTTAAAGAGTGAACCAGGATAAATCTCTGTGTTAATCTCTCTTCCCTTAATCTCTTTAGTTGTTTTGATTATATATCATCTGCTTTCTAACTAAGGGGTTAAAACTGTTTTTATCAAGTCTGTTTTTCATCTATACGTGTGTTGTTTTCTGAGAAAACTACAACAGACAGGTGACCTGTCTGTATAACCTTTTTACACCTGTCTGTGCTTAGCTTCTGCATGCAAAAAGTTTTTAACTTTATTTTAATTTCTGATAAACACAATTCAACCCCCCTTCTCGTGTTTATAGTTGTCTATTTCAGTTGGTATCAGAGCTCAGCCTCTGGGTTGAGCATCTAACAGTGTAGAGGTAAAAGATCCTGAAGAATAGACATGACTGCTGGAGCTAGTGGAAGTCACCAGACTGAAGGAGCCTCCTTAACCAGACCTCCATTCTTCAATGGAGAAAACTACAACTATTGGAAAGATAGATTTCAATGGTTCATTCTATCTACAAACTCTGATCTCTGGGATGTCATCACAGATGGTCCTTTCATTCCTAAGAATGATGACAACATTGACAAGCCAAAAGCTCAGTGGACCCCTGCAGAAAAGGCAAAGTGGGAGCTGAATCACAAAGCCAGATACAACATTATTTGTGCTCTCAGTCCTGATGAGTTTGAAAAGGTCTGTGCCTGTGATTCTGCCAAAGAAATATGGGACACCTTAGCTGTCACACATGAAGGAACAGCCAAAGTCAAAGAATCAAAAATTGCCATACTTGTCAGAAAGTATGAACTGTTTCTCATGGAGGAAGGAGAATCTGTTGCTCAAATGATAGGGAGATTCCAAACTATCATCAATGGTCTAAAATCTCTTGGCAAAGTTTACTCTAATGCTGAGAAGGTTGGAAAGATACTTAGGAGCCTGCCTAAGCAGTGGAGACCTCTGGTAACTGCTATCTTTCAAGCCAAAGATCTTACCACCTTGACTATGGATGAACTCCTTGGAACACTTACTGTTCATGAGCAAGAACTTGGAGATGAAGTCTCAACAAAGAAGGGCAAGTCAATTGCTCTGAAGGACGATCAAAAGTCTTCCAAAGCTTCTAAAGCTTTGAAAGCAGACGAGTCATCCAGTGATGCTGACCTGCCTGAACCTGAGGATTCTGAAAGTGATGAAGAACTATCTCTCCTAACCAGAAAGATAAAGCTTCTCTTATAGAAAAAGAAGTTCAGAAAAGATAAGCCATTCAGAAGATTCAACAAGGACATGAACTTCAAAGATTCCACCTCAACAGACAAGAACTCAATTGTCTGCTATGAGTGCAAGAAACCAGGTCACATCAAAGCAGAATGTCCTCAACTCAAGAAAGCCCCATTTAAGAAGTTCTTCAAAAAGAAGAAGAAAGGAATGATGGCTACTTGGGAAGATCTAGAGTCAACATCTTCTGATGAGGAGACAGAGGAAGAAGCAAATCTCTGTCTAATGGCTAACACTGACTCTGATTCAGATAATGAGGTAAATTCTGATTATGAGGAATTACTTGATGCCTACGAAGAATTGTTGGAGGAATCCAACTGTTTATCTAAGGCTTTCAAATCTCTCAAGAGAGATCATGTTAAGCTCCTCAGTGAGCATAAACAGAAATCTCTAGAGTGTGAGAAATTTGCCAAGGAGAACAGTGAGCTAAAGACTGAAAAGTCTAATGAAGCTAAGATCTCTAGTGATACATCACAGTCTGAAGAAGTTGAAAAACTTCAACAGAAAGTGGAAGAGCTCACTTCTGATCTTGCCAAATTTGTTAATGGTAGAGAAAATCTGACCAAGCTACTTGGCTGTCAGAGGCACTCCCTTAACAAAGAAGGTATAGGATATATCCATCAGATACATCATAAAGTATCAACTAAGCACTCTAAAATGTCTACTACATCTACTTCTATTAAATCCATATCTGTCTGTAATTTCTGTGGAAAGACGGGACATGTTATGTCTAAGTGTCTTCATAAGAAAAGAAGGAAGTCTTCACAGACTCCTAGAACTAACAGAAAAGGACCCAGAAAACTATGGGTACCTAAAGATCAAATAATCTCTGTTGCAGATGTCCTCAACAGCACAAAGAAAACACCACTGCTGGTACCTGGACAGTGGCTGCTCGCGACACATGACAGGAGAAAGGTCTATGTTCCTAGACCTCCAACTTAAGAAAGGAGGACATGTGGCATTTGGTGGAAATCAGAAAGGGAAGGTTATAGGAATTGGTACTATTGGTGGTAAACCTCCTCTTCCCTCTATATCAAATGATCTTATGGTTAAAGGATTAAAACACAATTTGCTTAGCATAAGTCAATTATGTGACAGTGGATTTGATGTTTCCTTTACCAAAGATTTCTGTATAGTTAAAGATCTAAGTGGCAAAACCCTCTTTTCAGCTAAAAGGCAACAAAATCTGTATAAGATTGAACTGACTGATCTCTCAGATCAAAGTGTAACCTGTCTGATGTCTAAAGAGGATGAAAGATGGTTGTGGCACAAGAAACTAGGACATGCTAGTATGAAATTAATTTCTAAACTAAAAAGGGATAACCTTGTGAGAGGATTGCCTGATATTAGTTTTAAGAAAGATGTTTTGTGTGATGCATGTCAGAGAGGTAAGCAAATAAAATCAAGTTTCAAATCTAAAAACCAAGTATCAACCTCTAGACCTCTTCAGTTGTTACACATGGATCTGTTTGGACCAGTTAGTGTTGCTAGCTTAGCTGGAAGGAAATATGGATTTGTCATAGTTGATGACTATTCTAGATATACATGGGTACTCTTCTTAACCCACAAGGATGAGTCTTTTAAGGCTTTCTCAGTATTCTGTAAAAGAGTACAAAATTAGCAGGGTTTCTGCATTTCTACTCTTAGAAGTGACCATGGGGGAGAATTTGAAAATGAGCAGTTTAGTCAGTTCTGTGAGGAGAATGGGATCTCTCACAATTTCTCTGCACCTAGAACTCCTCAACAAAATGGAGTGGTTGAGAGAAAGAACAGATCTCTGCAAGAGATGGCTAGATCTATGCTCAATGAGAATAATCTCCCTAAGTGCTTCTGGGCAGAAGCAGTAAACACAGCCTGTTATGTACAAAACAGAATACTCATTAGGCCTTTTCTAAAGAAGACTCCCTATGAACTGTGAAAAGGAAAAAGCCCCAACATTTCTTACTTTCATGCATTTGGATGTGAATGCTTCATCTTAAATACCAAGGATCAACTTGGAAAGTTTGACTCTAAGACAGACAAAGGTATCTTTTTGGGATACTCTGAAATGTCTAAAGCTTTTAGAATTTACAATTCTAGAACATCTGTTATTAAAGAATCTGTTCATGTCAAATTTAATGATAACTTAAAGACTGATAAGGAATTGTCAGATCTAGAAGATGATCTTGCAGGTCTTGATATAAATAAGTCAGAAAATCAACAACCTGACTTAACCAAATCAGAACCTGAAGCAGAACCAGACAGACAAGTGGAGCAGACAAGTCAACAGACAAGTCAAGATCCTCTTGAAAGAGACTGGAAATTCAAAACTCATCATCCTAAGGAGATCATTATTGGACATCCCTCAGAAGGAGTGAGAACCAGATCTACCTTAAAAGAATCAAGCAATGTGGCCTTTATGTCAGAAATAGAGCCAAAACGCATTGAAGAAGCTCTTGATGATGAAAGCTGGTTTCTTGCTATGCAAGAATAACTCAACCAGTTCACCAGAAATGATGTCTGGACACTTGTCTCCAAGCCCAAAAACAAGTCTGTCATTGGAACAAGATGGGTCTTCAGAAACAAGTTAGATGAAGATGGCAAAGTTGTCAGAAACAAGGCAAGGTTAGTAGCTCAAGGCTATAACCAACAAGAAGGTATTGACTATACTGAAACCTTTGCACCTGTAGCTAGAATAGAAGCTATTCGCATACTGATGTCATATGCTGCACAACACCAAAATCACTCTTTTTCAAATGGATGTGAAAAGTGCTTTTCTCAATGGAATAATTGAAGAAGAAGTTTATGTTAAACAACCCCCTGGCTTTGAAGATACTGATAAATCAGATCATGTTTTTAAACTTAAAAAGGCATTATATGGTTTAAAGCAAGCACCTAGGGCATGGTATGATAGACTAAGCTCTTTTCTCATGCATAATGGTTTTACAAGAGGTCAAGTAGATACTACTCTGTTTAAGAAAAGCTCTAAAGAAAACTTCATTATAGTCCAAATATATGTTGATGATATTATTTTTGGAGCAACTAATGAAAAGCTGTGCAAGGATTTTTCAAAGATGATGCAAGCAGAATTTGAGATGAGCATGATGGGATAATTGAAGTTCTTTCTTGGTTTACAAATTAAACAGACAAGTGATGGAATCTACATCCATCAACAAAAGTATATCAAGGAAATGCTCAAGAAATACAAAATGGAAAGTGCTAAACTTATGAAAACTCCCATGGAAACCAATGCAAAACTAAGTAAAGATGATGAAGGTAAAAAGGTAGACCAAACTGTCTACAGATGTATGATTGGATCTTTACTGTACTTAACCTCAAGCAGACCTGATATTCAATTTAGTGTCTGCATGTGTGCTAGATTTCAATCTGACCCAAGAGAATCTCATCTTAAAGCTGTTAAGAGAATATTTAGATATTTGCTTGGTACTACTAATCTTGGTTTGCTGTATTTAAGAACTAAAGAATACAGATTAGTGGGATTCTGTGATGCTGACTTTGCTGGAGACAGAATAGAAAGAAAAAGCACCAGTGGAGGATGTCACTTCATTGGAGCAAATTTAGTCTCTTGGTCAAGCAAAAGGCAGACAACTATTGCTCTATCTACTGCTGAAGCAGAATATATCTCAGCTGCTAGTTGTTGCTCTCAACTCTTATGGGTAAAACATCAACTTGAGGATTACTCTATTTTTGAGCATAACATATCCGTATGGTGTGATAATTCTAGTGCTATCTGCTTAACTAAAAATCCAATTCAGCATTCTAAAGCTAAGCATATAGAAATCAAACATCACTTCATTAGAGATTATGTTCAGAAAGGTATCTTTGATATTAAATTTGTTAAAACTGAAAATCAATGCGCTGATATCTTCACTAAGCCTTTAGCAGAAGAAAGATTTTTATTTATTAGAGATAATTTAAACATGCATTGCATTGTTGAATGAAATGTCTGAGTTTTGAACTGTCTGTGATCCACCTGTCTGACTCTGCTGAGTCACTATGCTGAAACCCAATTGTTTTATGGTTATTATTTATTTATTTATTTAATACCATTTGTTAATCTGAAGCTAATCATGGACACGGCAGTTTTTACCTCGAAACCATGTTTTCATTATGCCTAAGTGGGCGCTACAGTTCCCCACATAAATCGTGCCATTCTTAATTAAAAATGTCTTTTTTCTCTCTCCTGCTTTTACTGCTTTAAAAGGCAATCTTCAGAAAGTTTCAAACTTTATTCTTCTCAAAAGCCCTAAGTCTTTTCGTCTTCGTCTTCCTCTCGTTCAAACCCTTCTCTCTTCCAAAACTCTCATTCTCTCTTCTCTGAAAAATGGCATCTTCAAAGCGTTTGTCTCCAAAAGAGATTGCTGAGAAATATGAAATGAGAATAGCTGACGTTGAGAAGATTCTACCAGGAAAGACTGTTGATCTTCAACAGATGAAGAAATGGGGAATGGATGTCACTGAAGAGTTGGAATACTCTAAGTGGACAGCCTTCTTTGATATCAAGGAGCTGGTCCATCCCAAGCTTGTCAGAGACTTCTGGAGAAATGCTGTGGTTATCACCAATGTGGTTGATGGAACCAAGAGCTTCAAGGCTCAAATGTCAGCTGATGTGACTCTCCAGTTTCCTATCAGCTCTCTGGAATTGGCAACTCGATGCCCAAGGATTGGAACTGCTTTCAGACCTGACTGGGAAGATCAGATAGGAACTGAAAGTGTAAATATTGCCATATATGGAGTTCCCAACCCTGAGAACAAGAAGCCTGTCAGCATGGTGCCCAAGTGCAGGTTCTTGCACAAGCTGCTTCTGGAGTGTGTGATGCCCAGAAAAGGATCACGAGACAATGTGACCAAGTTGGACAGATTCGCTCTGTACCACTTGATTCACAAAATCAAGATAGACATCAATGATCTCATCTACATGTATCTTGAGTCTCTGATCAGAAGGACAAATATGCCTACCTACCCTTATGGAATGCTGCTGACAAGGGTTTTTAGGAACAAGATATTTGTTCCAACTGATGTCCATTTTGTGGACATGGATCTGCCCATAGACAAGAAGGTCTTGTCTATGATGGGGATTGAAGGAATCCCTCTGGAGGATGAAGAATAAGAGAAGAAGAAGAAGAAGAAGAAGAAGAAGAAGAAGAAGAAGAAGAAGAAGAAGAAGAAGAAGAAGAAGAAGAAGAAGAAGAAGAAGAAGAAGAAGAAGAAGCCTGCTGCTGAGCAGAAGCAGAAAGAAAATGCAGAAGAACTTGCTGATTCCACTGGTGAATCAGAGTTTCCAATCTCTGAGAGAATTTGGAAAGCTGCTGGAAAGGTTGCCAGACAGGATCAGAGGCCTGAGGAACCTATAGCTTCTGAAGGATCTGCTGAGACAGTTGAGCCTATCAGATTCAAGCTGAAGAAGCCCTCTCCCAAGAGGAAGACCAGTGAGGCTGGAAAATCTGGTGTGGTTTCTGCACAACCCACCAAGAGGAGAAGACTAGTGAAGACCTTTACCAAGGTCAGACAAGTGGAGTCTGAGCCTAGTAAAGAGGAAGCACCTGCTCAGGGGGAGCAGACATCTCCTCCCTCACCAAATCCTAGGGAGATCAAACCTTTTGATCTGGGAATCATTCCCAGAAAAAGAAGGTCAGGCTACCTTATGCCTGTGGTGGTTGTTGCTGAAAGGGAAGAAGTCCCTGCAGAAGAGCCTGCTGCTGTTGCTACTACAACCTCTGCTGACCTGTCTGCTGGAACACAGACAGTTGGTCATTCTGAAGATGCTTCTCTGTCCCCTCCAAGGAAGAAAGCAAGGCACTTTGAAGATCAGCTCTTCACCTTTCCTTCTGCACCATCCTCTCCCCTTCATCTAGGTATTCCAGATTCTGTTGTTTCTTCCCCCTCTGCTCTCTGTGTCAACCCTTTATCTGTTGCCTTCTCTTTTCATTCACCTGTCTCCTCTCACCCCACTCAAACATCTTTTGATGTAGTGTCTGATGTATGTCAGTACACAGTTGTTCACAGGGACTCAACTCCCAGAGAACAATCTGGCATATCATCTAGACTGTTTGTGAGTGATTTGCAATCTCTGATGACTGCAAGTGTATCTCACTTATCTGTCATCCCTTCTCCTCCACCTCACATTCTGAACCCATGTAGGGAGATTTTCTTTTATCCCCCTATTGTTTTGTTCATTAGAACATTGGAAGGATCTCACTATCCTGCCTCTGTTGTAATGTTACCCTCTAGGTCTAGATACTTTTTTCTTTTAGTCACAGGGTCTAATTCATTCTTTTCTCACATAGACTCTCTCTTACCCCTACCTCCATCTGTCTTAGCCAATCAACCTCTTCCCCCTCCTATTCAAATAAGAGTCACTCGTCTGTCTCTCTGCGAAAGACTCTCATGTGTCTTTCCCTCTCCTGATTTTGACCTAGTCAGAATCACTCCTCTGTTTAAGATAGCTTTTCTTCCTTTATTCTTTTTCAGAACCATTCATCAGCTTTTCTTTCCCCGTGTCTCCTCACCTTTCTCTATACCAAAGGCACCTCCAGTTTTAGCCTTACCCTGGTATCCATCCCTGTCTGCTACTTCAACCAGCTTGTCTATAGAAGTCTCCTCCTCTCAGATGGTGGATTCAGTTAGCTTCAATCTTCTTAAGACTGAGCTAGAAGAAGTCAGAAGACAATTGGATGCAGAGAGGAATGCTAGGCTGCTGCTAGAACAGAAAGTTGATTCCTTGTATCTTCTTTTTAATCAGCCTAGATAAGTAGTTGTAGGAACTGCCGTGTAATTGAAATGCTTATGATGAATACAAATCAATATTACTCTATCTTTCTTCTTTTCTCTTTATTATCTCTTTTTCTCTCCACTGTTATCTGTTTACTCTTTTTGTTGCTGACAAAAGGGGGAGAAAAATAAGATGATTAATGTAAAATATGTTTGGAGAAAATTATGTGATAAGTGTTCTGGAGAATATAACAATTGGTAAAAATTTTAAACTTAAACCTGCTGCATATTCCTCTGATACTCCTTATTGAACACAAATGCATCTGTCTGCACATATAGAAAATATCAACCTGTCTACTGTCTATTATTCTGTACTCTGATATTTTCAAAGGTTCATTAAATCATCTGAATGTTTGTCATCATCAAAAAGGGGGAGATTGTTAAGTCTCTAAAATGTCTGTGTGCAATTCCCTAAGTTTTGATGAAAACTAAACATTGGTTAATGATTTAATTAACCTACTTTGTGGTTGCTAACCTATCTACTTAGTGTACAGATCAGAAGATTACAAAACTCACCTGTCTGTCTACCTAAGTACCAACCTGTCCGTATAAGCCAAAAAGTCAACCTGTCTGCTGACTAGGATTATTGGCTATGTGCAAACTGGTTTACAACCTGTCTCTACTCTACTCTTCAACTTGTCTAAGGTTCTTTGTTAAAGAACTCGAAGTTCAGGAAGCTTTTGCAAGCTGTCCCCTCATGAAGAATACTCTGAGAACTCTCTCACGCTTATCAAGAAACTCAGAAATGCTCTCTCTCAAGCAACCTAGGAAGTCAGAGACAAACTTCCAGTTAAAGAATGTTTCCAACATACTTTATTCCCTAGTACTCTCAGTTATATACAGAAAGGGAAATGTACTCTGCAAAAGTACAAAAGCACTCTGCACAACTCTGAGTTGGCGTCTACACGATGCATAAAGCTATTATCCCTCATGTTAGAGTACAACCAACGTCTTCATTGCATTAATGGCTGCCCAGAACGACTATATTGCATTTAATGAAGCTCTGCTTGAAGCCATCGTTGCAAGGAATGTCTCTAACGGATATTAAATGTTTGAAGGCTATAAATACAGAAGTCATTGAAGATGAACATCATCAGAGTTTACAAAGCATTAAAGAGCCATTACTCTGTTCATTTATTCACTCTGTATTCTTCAATCATTTGAAGTTATTACGCAGACTTTCCTAAGCTTTACTTTTAAACCACTCTCTAAGTGTTAGTGAAAGATCTGTCTGTCTGTAAGTGTATTTATTACAAACCAAACTCTCAAACAAATCTGAGTGAGCCTGAAGAGGCTAGGTGTGCAAAGAATACTTGTGTTGGAGCCTGAAGAGGCTAGGTGTGCAAAGAATACTTGGAGTCTGTAACCTGATCAGTTATAGTGGATAAATCTTGGTGCTGCCAAGGACTGGACGTAGCTCTTTGTGTTAAAGAGTGAACCAGGATAAATCTCTGTGTTAATCTCGCTTCCCTTAATCTCTTTAGTTGTTTTGATTATATATCATCTGCTTTCTAACTAAGGGGTTAAAACTGTTTTTATCAAGTCTGTTTTTCATCTATACGTGTGTTGTTTTCTGAGAAAACTACAACAGACAGGTGACCTGTCTGTGTAACCTTTTTACACCTGTCTGTGCTTAGCTTTTGCATGCAAAAAGTTTTTAACTTTATTTTAATTTATGATAAACACAATTCAACCCCCCTTCTCGTGTTTATAGTTGTCTATTTCAATTTGAAATGAACAGATTAAAACACGAGAAAGGGGATTGAATTGTGTTGTAGTTAACTTTTTTGCAAACAACAAACTTTTCTCCAAATAAAGATTCAGACACAAGGATCCGTCTGATATAAAGACAGTTTGAGAAAGCTCAGCACTATCAACCCGGTTAGCACAATAAATATAAAAGCAAACTTAAATAGAGAATGAAAGAGAGTTGACACAGAGATTTATACTGGTTCACCCCAAACCTTGGGCTACGTCCAGTCCTTGTTTTCACCAAATATTACCACTATAACTGATCAGGTTACAGATAGGTATTGTTTGCATACCTAGCCTCCGCAGGCTCAACTAACATGTATTGTTTGCACGCCTAGCCTCTCCAGGCTCAAACAAGTATTCTTTCAGCAAGCTTCTTCAAGCTCTACAAATGGTAAGAGAAATGAATGAAGCAGCAGCTTCACAAATTACAGCTTTGCAAGTCAGCCGAGTAATACTCAATGAGTGAATAAGTATTTAGGGTAGGACTACAATAAAGACTTCTCAATAAATACAAATGATTGAGTAGAGAAGTGTTCTAAGAACTTTAGAGAGCTTTGAATGCGAAGAGAGTTTTGAATGCTTAAGTGAATAAGTTCAGGTGTGTCTTCAACAATCTTCAAAGTCATCTATTTATACTCATCAATAATAAATCCATTGTGGAGAGTACTTCAGATGAGTAAACTTTTGTTCTTCGTCCATTAATGCCAAAAAGTCGTTTTGAGCTCGCATTTAATGTTTATGATCGTTGAAGAGCTTCAAGACAAGTTGAACATATATGTTGGCATTGCTTTATCAGAGTACAGCTTGATTCAGAGTAGTGTTTGTTGATTTTCAGACTTGGGCAGCGCGACTTTCCTTATTTGTGCAACACGGGTCTGCGACAGAGTAAAGGCTATTTTGCCTTTTGCAACAAAAGGAATTTCAAACATGGATTGATGCTTTGAGCTTCTGAAATTGATTTTCTTGATTAGAAAACACAAGGGAATATTCTTGTCTTTCGAATATAAGTGAAGTGAAGGACTTCTCGTCAAGTTGTAGGGTCAGACGCATTTTCGTAGCTTGTAGATACTGAGTCTTCCTTCAGACGCATTGTGTTGTCATAAAATAGACGCATCTTTAAGACTTGTTTTTTTGCCAAAAAGCTCTTGCTTTATGATCTGCACACTCAATACATATATTAGCATATTTCAAATGGTTCATTTAAAAACATTCTTTGTTTGGATCCATCAAAATTATAGATGTCAAAAACTTAGACTTAACAAAATTTTATGTGTTTCTCAGAGCTTGATTATCCTTTTCTCGTTCTTTCTCATATTACGGGTGACTGATTTTCTTGTTAGGACACCTTTGATGTTTTCTTAATTTTAATACAATCTTGTGTTTTCTTTATTCAATTGAATTTGTCTTGTTGCTTTGATTTTTAAAATGACTGTGCACCTATACCAAGTTAATTAACTAATTTACTCATTGTCATACTATAATTAGTTACCATAACTATATGATAAATCAAATTAAGGGTTGTGAAATACCAAACTCAATTTCTTATGTTGAATCAATTATATATTGAATTAACAAATTTGTTGGATCTTTATATTTTTCTTGATTGCTTGCCTTGCATGATTATCAGGGGTTTCAGATTAAGGAAATGATTATTAATATTGCATGACGAGTATTAATAGCATAAGATCAGTAGGTGATTGACAATTGATAAGAAACAAGTATCATGGAGAAATTGACATAGATGAAACCATGCGCCATATATAGGCTTTCCATAATTGAACATTTCATTTGTGATTTCTTGATTTCTTTAATTTTATTTTCTTTTCTTTTTAATTTATAAAGTTGCTCACACCTTGATAATATTTTTGGACTATCTAGATAACATAAGGATTTAATTAAACTAGTAGTTTTCAAACAATTTTTGTGGGAACGATATCTTGGGGTCTTTTATAACCTCTATATTACTTGTCGATGAGTGCACTTGCTCATAGCGCTTGTGCTTAGCAACACAATGAGCCTTTTTTTTTTTTTAATTTAGGAGGCTCATAGTAGGCCTTACAGTAGAAGGGGAGAGGGGAGAAGAGAATGAGAAAAGGAACGAAGTGCATTGCAAGAGTTTGAACTCGCGCACTCAAAATTCATATCTTGCGGCTAAATGAATCGAGCGGAATCAAGGGGACTAATGGAACCAATTATATTAAGGAGAAAAATTAGGTATAACCTTTTTATTTTATTTTATAAGATAGGTATAACTTTTAATATACTTGTGATACTATTTTTCAATAAAAGTATAAATTTGTAACACTTTATCAATAAAAACAATATCACAGCTTGCCCATTGCTTAGCAAAGGTGGCTCCTACTATATCTAGCCCCCAAAATTTTGAGCATATTCCACATTGTATCTCTTTGCTTATTGCTAGTGAAATAAATTGATTTGGCTTGCCTTAAAAAAAATGCTACATAAGGAATTGTCCAAGTTTTGTCCTTATATTATTATTATTTTTTGTTTCACAGGATATCTCGCATGAAAATATGGAGAGTAATATCTTGAGGTACTTGACGACACTGAATGGTGACATCTTCCAATCAGGTTTTCTCCATATACAAGAGTCAGGAATTAAACTCATGACCACTTACTTAAATTGTCCGAACTCGTTACCATTCAGACCAATCACATGTTGATTTGTCTTTACATTAATTGTAGTAATGGAATTTGGCCCTCTATTTATTAATAAAATAGTAAGTCAGCTATATATTTATAAAGCACCATTAAGGTTTCCAACGAAAATCACACACTAACTAGATGGTTATGCTTTTTATTTATTATTATTATTATTATTATTATTATTATTATTTAAGGAGAACCATGTTTGGATGGGATAAAAAAAACCACTTTTATGTAGTAAATTACAAAAAAGAGTATGTAATTACTAATTATTATTTAGATTAAAAAAATTGATGTTCTTTTAACATTTTTCAAAAGTACTTTTTTCATGTTTATCATCAGTTATTATTATTTTATTTTTTGTTACAGAAAGTTTAGATAAGTTGGGTCTCGGGGGCTCACCAGGACCAGGGGAGTTCTCACGGTTCAACGACCACTTACAGAGGTAGTTACAGATTACCTACCAACGAGGTCCTCACATTGACAGTGGGATTCGAGCTCACGACCTTGTGGGTTATGAGTCTTATCCTTACCAACTGGATCAACCTTCATTGGCATCATCAATTTTTTTATATTATTAAAAATTTAAAAACTTCTACAAATTTTATATTAATAAATATGTATTATTATTATTAGATCATTTCAAAAAATGTAAAATTTTATTAAAGAAAATGCAATTAGTACATGATCAAGGAACAATGAATAGTCAGTAGCACCTATTGGCCATGAAACGTTTTGTAAAAATCGGTAGTCATTGGAACAGTTGGGCTATATGCATGGGAGATAGAATAATCCAGAGAACGAAATAATCATGTACAGTTCTTGAATAGAGATGCATGAAAATAGCTCAAAACAACCTTTTTTTTTTCCTAAAAAAAAAAGGAACGCTTTTTCAAAATTTAGACTAAATACCCAAACATAATGATTTGTATGAAACAGTTATTTAAGTGAAAAACAGTTGAAGTGAAAAAATTATATCATTCATCACAAACAAGCTTAAGTGTAACAAGGGCACGAGACTTGCGTCGTAAGTAATTAAACGTGGATCAAATATTTTAGGATAACTTGTTTAGTTTGACATCCATACTAGAGTAATTGACCCGTGTTATACACGGGGAATATGCTGTTTTTTTAGGGTTTCATCGAAAAATATCTAATTGTTGATTTCACATTTTTAGTTTTAAATTTATTTTTTGGGAATTATACATGACAAATTATTAATTAATGAGGTTAATTATGCATAAATATTTGATAAAAAAAACTGTTATGTAAAATATAAAAGATAAATCCGTATATAAGTTTAGTTATCATATATTTTAAAATCTATTTGATTTATAGACCTTATCTTTTAAAAAAATTGTTTGTTTTTTTATTCTTTTCAATGCAAGTTAATCATTATTAGAAAATATATTTATCTATTATATTTTATCTTCTCTCTTCAAAATCTATTTGATTTATTTATCCTCTTATCTCCATATATGTAAACTATTTCTAGAAAATATATTATATATATATATCATATTATTGATTTTAGTTTCTCTTAAAAATCTATTTGATTTATTTATTATTTTTTCATGTGCAAGTTACCCATTTAAAGAATATTTATTTATTTATCATTTTTTTCTTCTCTCTTTAAAATCTATTGTATCGTTTTTTTCTCTCTTGAAAGTATTTTTGATTTATTTCTCCTATTTTTCCAAGCAAGTTAATCATTTTTAGAAAATTTATTTTTCTATCATATTATTTTTTCTACACTCTTAAATAAATATTTGATTTATTTTTCTCTTTACTTCGTGCAAGTTAACCATTTGTTAGAAAATATATTTTCTTATTTTATATTATTTTAATTTTCTTTTTAAAATCTATTTGATTTGTTTATTCTATTTTCCCGTGCAAGTTAGTAGTTTTTAAAAAATATATTTATCTATCATATTTTTTTCTTTTCTCTTAAAAATCTATTTGATTTATTTCTCATCTTTCCCCGTGCAAGTTAATCATTTTTATAAAAATATATTCTATCATATTATTATATGCATTATCTCTCGAAAAACTATTTGATTTATTTCTCATATTTTCTTGTGCATGTTAACCATTTTTATAAAATATATTTATATATCATATTATTAATTTTATTTTCTCTTGAAAGTTTATTTGATTTATTTCTTCTCTTTCAGATGTAAGTTAACCATTTTTAAAAAATATATTTATCTATCATATTATTTTAAAAAATATTATTAATCGATTCGTGCCCTTAAGTTTTATTATTGGATTTGAAATAAATGACATTTTTCTAAGAGGGTGACAAATGACATAGAATTCAATGATGTTATTCTTTAATATATATATATATATATATATATTATTGAATACGTTTTTTTGTATGAATGATATTTTAATATTTTAATTTTATTCTTATTCTAATTTTCTAATAGAGTATATTTTTTCAATTATTGGAGGAAATTTTTACTATTATTGTTATCTATTTCAATTTTATTTCATATCAATACTTTTATTCACATTCACCTTTTTATTAATAAAGGATTGGACTGTTGTTACAAACATGTTCTCTATCATTATTAAGTAATGTTTGTATCATCATTATGATTTTCGAATTAAGTTTGATATTCCAAATATCCATGATTATATTATTTTTTGTTGTAGTAAATGACAAACATAGTTTTAAGTCTGAAAATATATATTCATACTACATGACTTTCAAACGTTCTTTATTGAGTATAATGTATTGAAAATATAATATATGATTGATTATTATTTCACAACATATTTAATCAATTCTTTAATGATTGATCTCATTGTTAAACATTTTCAAATTGAAAATATTTTTGATCTATTCAAAATATTTAATCAATTATTTTAATGATTGATTTTAATGTCAAACATTTTGAAATTAAAATATTTTTGAGCAATACTTTAAATATTTTATTTCTTATTTTGGTTTAATTTTAATACTTTTCTTTCTTCCAGATTTTAATGAAGGTTCTAATTTGATTTCATTGCAATTGTAATATATTAAAACGAATAATAATGACTAATTAGTATATCAAGAAATGTTGTATAAGATAAACTAAACTATTAAGAATGCGTTTGTTATTACTTATTTTGTTAAAAAAAATTAACTAAATAATCATGTTTTAAAACTTTTAGTGTGTTTGTTTTTGCTTTTGAAAATAATGAAAAATAGAAGAAAAAAAAATATCATTTTTAGGGTCAAAATGAAAAGGAACTTTCATTAGCTTTTGGAAGCAATTTTTTTTTTAATTAACTACTATTAAAAAAGTTATTTTTAAAATTGCAAACAAACATAAATCTACTTTAGTTTTTTTTTAAATCTTTAAAAATAATCACTAAATTATTTTATAACAAAATCATTTATTTTTTAATCGTAAACAAACGGGTTCTAAAAGTCTTGCTATCATTAAAAAATTGATTTAAACCAAAGTCTTGCTATATTTGGAATTTTTTGTTGGATATCTTTCGATATAGGTGAGTAACACTAAAATTATTATATTTATTGTTTGCTTAGGTATAATTATTCTTATAAGTTCACTTTCACTCCTGCAAGGACTTCGCCAAACTATGTTAAATGTAAAATTGTAATTTTCTAAGGGTTTTCCTTTTTAACCAATATGATTTACTTAATTAATTTACGTCACCATAATAAATTCAATCATTCAACTTCAATACAAATCAAAATTAAATTTATTCATAAGACTATAATACTTCGTGCATCGTACCGGCCAAAGTTCTAGTTGAAACATAATATATGATTGATTATTAATTTCAGAATATATTTAATCAATTCTTCTAATAATGATCTCATTAACTGTTTTTAAGCAAACAGATAGTGATTGATGATTGATTTCAAAATATATTTAATCAGTTATTTTAATCTTTGATCTCAATGTCAAACATTTTCATTTCAAAATATTTTTAAGCACGGATTTTAGCGTTTGATTATTTTGGTTCAATTTTAATATGCTCTATGTATCGGGTATTCCCAATTTTTTTGCTTTCAATTGATTTAGTTCAAGCTACATCTAAGACATTTTTTCCCAAATTTTAATATGAAGTTCCAATATGAATATGTAATTATAACATATTAAAATGAATAATAATGACTAATCAACATATCAAGCAATGCTATATAAGATAATCCAAGTCATTAAAAGCTTTTCTATAATTAAAAATTTGATTTAAATCTGAGCCTATACTGCTGACTAATGCTCGTAATGTATTTCAAAATATTGTATAAGATAATCTAGTGATAATTAATAGCAATCATTTATTTTCGAAAGGAAATCGCAATCATATATTATTGATTTTAAAAAAATATTAGCATGTGCGGTACTTATATTTGGGTGCTTGAAAATAGTGGAAGAGTATGAGTTTCTGTTGAATTCTTTTGTTAGTTGCAACCAAAGACTGACTTAACTATTTGATTACTCACATAGTTCCACAAAACTTCTAATGCATCCATATATCACGTATACACTGTTGCATTATGACAAAATGTATTAAAGCTGATTTAATCATGGATGAAGAGAAAGAGAATATAATTATTTCCTTATTTAATTCGATTTTATATACTATTTGTAAAAGATTTGACTCAATCTTACAATTCTTGGAGATGTTGTAGAATCACAAAACAGAAACACATATTACAATGATCGTGGAGAACTATTTTTTTACCCAAAAAAATATATTTAAGAAATGAAAGTGAAACTCAAAACACTTAAACATTGACTCAGAGTTTAGACCAAATGTTCACAATGATTCTTAATGGTATACAATTGTCTCGCAGCTTCCACGGATTTTCATGTTCTAGAACCCTTTCTAAGTTCACTCATAGTTTATTGGGTTTCTTCCCAACTTGAAAAATTAGGCAACACAACCTGTGATGAAAAGATCTCAAAGCAAAATGTCATAAAACCTTGTGGATTACTGCCAAAAAAAAAAAAGTTCATAAACCATACCATTTAAAAAAAGGTTAATCATAAAGTAGAAAAAACTTGCCTTTAATCGAAAGTCTCAAGTAATAGCTACAATAGATGAGAAAAACGAAGAAAAGTGTATATTGTAAGAAAAAAAGATGAATGAAAAATGAATGTAAAAAAAGATAAGAGAAAGGAGTCATAAAAGTCATACCAGAGAAAGAAAGAAGAGTTAAGGGGTCGCGGGAGAAAGAGAAGAAGAGCCAGGAGAACAAACAAAGTGAGAGTAAGCGATGGAAAAATATACCTAACGTTGGAAATTTGATCTTTAATTTGTAGGCAGAAATTAAATGGACAAATATGGATCATTACAAATTTGAAGCCGTTATGGACTCTTAATATTGTATTTTAAATGCAAATCACATATAGTTAAGGAAATTTTTAAACTGGGTTGATTTGATAATTGATATGAATGTGATAATTGATATGAATGTGATAATTTGCAATGAAGGTACCAATCAAAGTCAGATTAGGAATTTAACGTGCATTAATATGCATTCCTTGAATCCCTCTCGTGTTGACACATAAGGCTTGATGATGTGTCATCGTCTAGAGAAGAGAATTCCCTTTGAGCACATTTAACTTTGTAGATATAATAGATAATAGATTTACAAGAATTTGGATTGTCTCCAGCAAAAGACTCTCCAGTCCTCTCCAGCGAAATGATCTGGATCGTCCATTCACATCGTACGATCCAGAAAAATCAACATGTTTTAACATTTTAAAAAATAAATAAAAGTTAAAAAAATAAAAACAAACTCTCATCGTGTACAAGAAGCTCCGTCCCTATTCCTCAGTCCGCCTGCAAGTGATTCGCGACCGCCATGGACGGTCAGACGCCGTCGTTCACGGCAAGCCACGGTGCCGCATCAGGAGATCATCTCCCATGTCCCGTTCTCTCTGCAGTTGACCGTTTCTATCCTTTCTCCGTTGTGCTTCAAGGCCGCCGTCACATGCCCCGTTGCCCCGTCCACACAGCTTTTGAGAAATAGCTGCTACCTCCCCATCGTGACCAAGCTTCGTCATACTTCCCACACAGCTAAAATGCAACAGCTTCTTGCTTAAATCTTTATTATTAAAAGGAAAGTGGTGGCTAGGGTATTTATGTAAAACCACTTGGGCAGTGATGGGGTAAAATTATAAAAGCAGTTATATTAATAAATTAGTATTATTATTTTTGGTTAAGTAGTTTATCTCCAAACAAGTATTTCTTTTTTTTTTAAAAGAAAAATATAATCTATTTCCAGAATTCAGAGTGAAAATTGGCCTCTAGGTGAGTTTATTGTTACTATTATCATGTCTTTTGTGCATCATATGCAAAAAAAAAATTATAAGAAGGGTGGCCTGATCTGCTGAAGGTTTAGACACACACCAAGTTTTCTGTGATTCCAGATAAATTCAAATTTTAGTAAAAAGACTATATCTATTTTCATTTTAAGGCATTTGGTTATAGTTACCTATCTATTAACCATGATAAGATGCTTTCCTGCATATGTCAAAACAGGGGGTGAAAATGTAAGTGTTGTTAGTTCGTAATTGGAACACTTGAATTAATGGAAACTCAACTCTCATGGCAATGCACTATTGTTAACATTGGACCAATGTGCTAGCCTAATAGCTTATTGCTGAGACTTAATATTATCAACTAAAAGGAAGAAGATAAACTTCCATCATCATAAAGTTATAAACACAATGTATTTTGGTTTATTTGTGACTTGCAGGTTACATCCCAGGAAAAGGATCATAAAGTTTAAGTTACCAAATAATCCATGCAACTATCATTTGACCCGAGGAACAGTGTCCCAAAAAATCTGTTGCAAATGCAATTGCATTTGTTTGTTGAAGGGGTTGTGGGTTGATCACCTGCATTTTTCAAAAATGTGCTCACATTGGTGATTATTGGAGGTCTCTTATGTAGTTCTGTTCATCTGCTACGTATTGAGAAAAAAAGAAGAAGATGATTCTTGAAGTCTCTTTGTGCATTTTGTTACTATGGAGTTTTGGTGCTTTACTTATTAGGCTTAATTGCACTTTTGGTCCCCCAAGAATTGGTAATGTGTGATTTTGGTCCCCCACATTTTTTTTGAGCACATTTGGTCCCTCTAGTTTTTCAATTAAGCAAATGTAGTCCTTCCATCCATTTGTGGACTAAATAATATTAATTTATTATTAATTATTAATTATTATTTTTAATTTAATAAATTTAAAAATTCTAAATATGATTTTTAGTGGGAGAAACGTTGAAGACGAAGAAGCAAGTCTAAAACTGAGACATCCCTGTCTTCTATGAATGCCTCGTCCTGCAACGCCACCTTGACAAGTTGGTCCAAATCGGCTTGTCTCAATCCAAAACCTCGTCATCTCAATTCTAAGAGCTCCATAGATTAAAGTCAAGGTAGCAAAGCATCAATACTCTTTTCTTTTCCAACCACTGCAGATTGCAATAAAGAAATAGGATAGCTCATAATAATAATAAAAAGAAGATGCAAAAGACGCTTCTCACTCTCTCCCACAAAGACATTCATTCTCACGCAAACACACCTAGAAAGGAAAAAAATTTTCCCAATAGCACAAACCAACGGTTCTGCCACCATCCCTGTCTGCTGCCAGAACCGATCTCAACGTCTCTCCCTCCTCCTTCTTTGGCAATGCCTGGCGATCTGAAGTAGTAGAGGAAGAAAGGAACCCTAGAGATGGTGATTTGGGGATAGAGGGAGAAGACGATGGAGCATATTTGACACAGATAACCCACTAAAAATCATATTTAGAATTTTTAAATTTATTAAATTAAAAATAAAAATAAAAATAAATAATTAATAATAAATTAATATTATTTAGTCCAAAAATGGATGGAAGGATTACATTTGCTTAATTGAAAAACTAGAGGGACCAAATGTGCTCAAAAAAAATGTGGGGGACCAAAATCACACATTACCAATTCTTGGGGGACCAAAAGTGCAATTAAGCCTACTTATTAGTATGTTTGTTTGTAGCAATTGACTGTTTCTCTATATGTGATAAATAATAGTATGATAGCATTCAATTATACGCTTTAACTAAATAATCTTTCCAATAGCATTTCCGTTCAGTCAGAATCCAATGTTGTATCTTAAAATTTCCACCTTTGTTTTTTAATGATATTTTCCATATTAAAAATGCCTTAATGATAGTCAAAATATTAATTTTTTACTCTTTTCATTACGTCAGTGTTTTCAAATTCAGAAGTCTCGGACACAAAACAACCATGAGATGATTTTTGAAGAAAAAAAAATATAACACAAATACTTATTTCATGCTCTTTTAATTTGTTATTTTCTATATTTAAATGTGAACATTCTTTCAAAAGAGTGTAAATTGTCTTCCTCACACCTCACACATGATATCCCATGCATCACATGGGTACAAGATCTAGACCGCGTTTAGGTAAACAACTTAATTAAGAGCTTATCACATAAGACCTTATCGCATGAGAGCTTATGCCATAAGAGCTTATGAAGAAAAGCGCAGGAGAGAATTCGAAAGGGGAAATCACGGAGGGATCATAAGCACTTGTTAAAATTCCATAACCTTGTTCCAGTGACTTATGAAAATAAGTCAAAAACTCCTTATGGGATGGTATAAGTTACTTTTATAAGCTCTGCCAAACACACTGCATAAGAGCTTATGTTATCAGATAAGTCAAAAGGAGCTTAAATAAGCTCTTCCAAACACCACCCTAGTTTATATTTAATTAGGTGGCATGGGTTTGTGGCAAAAGTTCAGAACGAGAGGGTAGCTGTCCTTACCCATCTGCACTTGAAGAGATGGCAAGGTTGACGGGTGATCCACGGATAGACCCCATTGCAAGTTTCCTTTGTTTGGTTAGCAGAGAAATCGGAAAGAAAGAAAGAAATTTTGTGGGACCCGTCACTTTTGATACTCTCTCTCCGGAAGAGCGAAGAAAAGGAGGGGAAGAATCACTGTGTTTTCTCCCATTCCATTTATACCCTTCCTCCTCCCCAGCACTTGCCCCTCTCTCATCAAGTTGATGATGAATGTTGAAACGCAAGACCCAGTGACCCACACAACATCAACAGGATGGCGGTGGCGACGGCGTATTGAAATTGATGCAAGTCCATTCAAAGATGACCGTCGATGCCGGTGGTGTTAAAGTTTGTTTTACTTTATGTTTAGATTTTAGTTAGGATATGATCAATAATCCTATTGTTAAGGGATAATTTGTTACTTGTACCTATTTCTTAGGCACTTTGACCACGTTCTAGAGGTTGCTACGTGGGCTGATTTTTCTCTGTTTCAGTTGATGTACGGCTATTTAAAAGCCAACTCTTTTATTCAATAAACTATTCATCCTCTCAATTTTTATATTGCATCAAACACACTATTCCTTTACAGTTGGCATCAGAGCCTCTTTACAGGGGGCCTGATCAAGACATGAAAAGCAGCAGTACTTTCAAGCAGATGGCAGAAAGCAGTTTTGTTCAACCAGCTATCCCAAAGTTCGATGGTCACTATGACCATTGGGCAATGCTCATGGAGAACTTCCTTCGGTCCAAAGAATATTGGAGTTTGGTAGAAAATGGGATCCCTGCAGCGGATCGAGGTGCTGTTTTGACTGAGGGGCAAAGGAAAGCCATTGAAGATCAGAAACTCAAGGATTTAAAGGTAAAAAACTACCTTTTTCAAGCAATTGATAGATCTATCTTAGAGACTATCTTAAATAAAGATACGGCCAAGGACATTTGGGACTCAATGAAGCAGAAGCATCAAGGGACAGCAAGGGTTAAACGAGCACAACTGCAAGCACTTCGCAGGGAATTTGAAATCCTTCAAATGAAAGCAGGGGAGTCGGTGAATGAATACTTTGCTCGAACCCTCACCATAGCTAACAAGATGAGGATTCATGGAGAGACTATGGGAGATGTCATTATTATTGAGAAAATTTTGCGATCCATGACTCCACAATTCAACTATGTTGTCTGCTCTATTGAGGAGTCAAATGACATTGACACCCTATCCATTGACCAGCTACAAAGTAGTCTCTTGGTGCATGAGCAACGCATGAGTGTCCCTGTGATAGAAGAGCAAGCATTGAAGGTAACTTCTGAAAATAGAGCAGGGGGATCAAGAGGGCGTGGTCGTGGAGGATTTTGTGGACGAGGAAGAGGAAGGGGCATGTCAAGCTTCGACAAGTCCACTGTGGAGTGTTATCATTGCCATAAACTTGGACATTTTCAATATGAATGCCCAAGCAAGAACAATGAAGCTAATTTTGCAGAATCTCAAGAAGAAATGCTTTTGATGGCATACATGGAGGACAAACAAGCAGACAAGGAAGATGCATGGTTCCTTGACTCAGGGTGTAGCAATCATATGTGTGGCAAGAAGGAACTATTCTCTGATTTGGATAAAATTTTTAGAGAAACTGTGAAGTTGGCAAACAATTCCAGCATGGTTGTGAAAGGAAAAGGCAATGTGAGATTTCTGTTAAATGGAATCTCACAGATAATCACTGGAGTATTTTATGTACCTGAGCTAAAGAACAACTTGTTGAGTATTGGTCAGCTGCAAGAAAAGGGGTTAACAATCTTGTTCCAACATGGAAGATGCAAGATCTATCATAAGGAGAAAGGCTTGATCATGGAAACAACAATGTCCTCAAACAGAATGTTCGTTCTGTCTGTTAAGCCTCAGCCAGGTGTATCAGCTTGTTTCAACACAATCACTGAAGACTCAACTCAATTATGGCACTACAGATATGGACATTTGGGTTTTAAAGGCTTGAAGACTCTTGAGCAAAAAAGGATGGTGAATGGTCTGCCACAACTCAAAGCTCCCTCCAAAATTTGTAAAGACTGTCTAATGGGAAAACAACATAGGGATCCATTTCCAAAAGAGAGCACATGGAGAGCTTCTCAAATCCTGCAGTTGGTGCATGCTGACATATGTGGACCTATTACACCCATCTCAAACAGCAAAAAAAGGTACCTAATCACCTTCATTGATGATTATAGTCGTAAAACTTGGGTATACTTCTTGGTAGAAAAGTTAGAAGCTTTTGATACTTTTAGAAACTTTAAAAATCATGTTGAGAAAGAAACAGATACATTCATAAAATGTCTGCGTACTGACAGAGGTGGTGAATTTATATCACAAGAATTTACTGATTTCTGCAAGGAGAATGGTATAAGTAGACAATTGACAGCTGCGTATACACCACAGCAGAACGGTGTAGCGGAGAGGAAGAACAGAACCATTATGAACATGGTTCGTTGCATGCTTTATGAAAAAAAATTTCAAGGACTTTTTGGCCTGAGGCTGTCAACTGGACTGTTCATGTGCTGAATCGATGTCCAACAATTGCAGTGAGAAATAAAACTCCAGAAGAAGCTTTGAGTGGAGTAAAGCCATCGGTTGAGTACTTTAGAGTTTTTGGATGTGTGTCCCATGTCCACATACCTAACAGTAAAAGAAAAAAGCTAGATAGCAAAAGTATGAGATGTGTTCTACTTGGAGTAAGTGAAGAATCAAAGGCATACAGGCTGTATGATCCAGTTTCTCATAAGATCATTGTGAGTAGAGATGTTGTCTTTGAAGAAGATAGAAGTTGGGACTGGGATAAAAGTCATGAGGAAACCATTACAGTCAACTTAGAGTGGGAAGATGAACAAGATGAAGTTGCCAACGTTGAAAACAATGAAGGAGGCATCAATGAAGAAATAGAAGGAGAAACAGAGAGCTCTAATTCAAATGAGTCAGCCGAAGAGAGCTCACCAGATTCAAATAGAAGAATCAGGCAGCAACCTATTTGGATGAGGGACTATGAAAGTGGAGAAGGATTTTCTGAAGAAGAAAACATGACCAATTTGGCTATGTTTGCAGCTGCTGATCCAATTTCATTTGAAGAAGCTGTGAAGAGTGAAAAATGAAGAAATGCCATGAAATTGGAAATAGAATCTATAGAGAAGAATGGCACTTGGGAGTTGACAGATTTACCAGCCGGAGGAAAGAAAATTGGAGTGAAATGGGTATACAAAACAAAGCTCAATGAGAATGGAGAAATAGACAAGTACAAGGCAAGACTTGTGGCGAAGGGATATGCTCAACAACATGGAGTGGATTACAATGAAGTCTTTGCACCTGTGGCAAGATTGGATTCAATTAGACTCGTTCTTGCACTTGCAGCTCAAAAGGGATGGACTATCTATCAATTGGATGTAAAGTCAGCATTTCTGCATGGTATACTCAATGAAGAAGTGTTTGTTGAACAACCTCGTGGATATGAAATCAAGGGCAATGAGAGTAAGGTGTACAAGCTGAAGAAGGCACTTTATGGATTAAAACAAGCTCCACGAGCATGGTACGGTCGCATAGAGTCATATTTTCTTAAAGAAGGCTTTGAAAGGTGCTCTCATGAACACACACTGTTTGTTAAGACCAGTACAGGAGGTAAAATTCTAATTATAAGCTTGTATGTTGACGATCTTATATTTACTGGCAATGATGAGTCAATGTTTGCTGAATTCAAAAAGTCCATGATGGTTGAGTTTGATATGACTGATTTGGGAAAGATGAGGTACTTTCTTGGTGTTGAAGTAATGCAAAAGACTGATGGCATTTTCATTAGTCAAAAAAGGTATGTGACGGAAGTGTTGGAGAGATTTGGAATGGACAAAAGTAACTCTGTCCATAATCCAATTGTTCCTGGAGAAAAGCTTCAAAAGGATGAGGATGGCATGAAAATTGATAGTACTTACTACAAGCAGATTGTGGGAAGTCTTATGTATTTAACTGCTACACGACCAGATGTTATGTTCGCTGTTAGCCTCATCAGTAGGTACATGGAGCATCCTACTAAGGTACATTTACAGGCAGCAAGGAAGATCTTAAGATACTTGAAAGGGACAATTGACTATGGAGTGTTCTATAAGAAGGGAGGAAATGAGGAACTAGTTGCATACACAGATAGTGACTATGCAGGTGACTTGGATGATAGGAAAAATACTTCGGGGTATGTGTTTTTATTGAGCTCTGGTGCAATATCTTGGTTATCCAAAAAACAGCCAGTAGTATCTTTATCTTCTACAGAAGCAGAATTTATAGCTGCATCCACATGTGCTTGCCAAGCAGTTTGGCTGAGAAGGATTTTGGAGAAGCTTGGACACACTCAAAATGACTCTACAACTGTTTATTGTGACAACAGCTCAACAATTAAGCTTGCTAAGAATCCTGTGATGCATGGACGCAGCAAACACATTGATGTACGCTTCCATTTCCTTCGTGAACTCACAAAAGATGGAACTGTGAAACTAGTTCACTGCAGTACTCAGGAACAAGTTGCAGATGTGATGACAAAGCCTTTGAAACTTGATGCTTTTGTGAAGCTGCGCAACCTATTGGGAGTGTGTTCACCACCAAAAGTAAACTGATTGCTAGTAGCATTCAGTTTAAGGGAGGATGTTAAAGTTTGTTTTACTTTATGTTTAGATTTTAGTTAGGATATGATCAATAATCCTATTGTTAAGGGATAATTTGTTACTTGTACCTATTTCTTAGGCACTTTGACCACGTTCTAGAGGTTGCTACGTGGGCTGATTTTTCTCTGTTTCAGTTGATGTACGGCTATTTAAAAGCCAACTCTTTTATTCAATAAACTATTCATCCTCTCAATTTTTATATTGCATCAAACACACTATTCCTTTACAGGTGGATGGCGGCGGCGTATTGGCTGAGGAACAAGGTCGGAGCTTCTGAGCTTGTACACGATGGAGAGTTTGTTTTGGTTTTTTGTTGGCAAAATAGGTAAATTGGTCCTATAAGTTTATTTTATTTTTTATTTTGGTCCCATAAGTTTTTTTATTTTTCAAATTGGTCCTAAACATTACGTTCTGTTTTCACATTAGTCATTTCCGTCAATTTTGGCCTAGCGCAGTCAATTTTGATCTGACGTGGCTATCACCTTAATCTGACACGTGGCATTTAATCTGACTCTGTAAGGTCGAAATTGACGGAAGGGACTAACTTGGAAACGAAACGTAATGTATATGACCAATTTGAAAAATAAAAAACTTATAGGATCAATATGAAAAATAAAATAAACGTATAGGACTAATATACCTATTTTGCATTTTTTTCTTTTACTTTTATTTATATTTAAAATTGTTAAAACATGCTATTTTTCTGGACCGTCAGATCTGGATGGATGGTCCAGATCATTTTGTTGGAGAGGTCTTTGTAGGAGACAATCTAAACCCTATTTACATTTTTTTTTTTTTGTTGTGTTCTTCTTATACAATGTACTAATATAAGCTGGGAGCCTGTGACTCAAACAAGATTCTCCTTTGAAAAAAGCAGGTGTGATTAGTGCGTGATTTTCGTTTGAAACCTTCATGGTTCTTTATAAATAACGTGATTTAAGTATTTAACTATTCGAATGATTTGTATGGGTGTTCACACTGTTCACATCCTGGGCAACTTCTAATCTTTTTTTATTTTATTTTTTATGATCAAAGGGCAACTTCTAATATTCACCATGTTAAGAAAGGGACTATTAATGCTTCTCACATGAAAACCATTGATTTTTTATTAATAAATAAAATAGATGACCAGAAAATAGCGCAAAAAGAAAAAGCTTTTTACATACTTCTTTTACTTTTTTGAGATGAATATCTAATTCACAAAGTACAGTTGTTACCATTTTTATATTGTTATTATTATACTGATAAATAAACTGAGTAGCGGTCAAAAACAGATGAAGCAGTCCACAACTCTACATCCAGGGCACGTTGGGGGGCACACTGAACACGGCACGTGGATTAGATCATGCTCCATTCAGTCCATTGTGAATTTCTCCCGACAAACGTTAATTAATTAATAATATAAGGAGAATGTCAAATGCCCAAGGTAAGAAAAAGATTATCGATTGGTAATTGAGTGGATTGGATGATGTAAAAATATTAACTCATTCTTTGAGAGTTTCCTCTTATTAAAGTAAGATGACTGAGGATAATAATCTAATCACTTCATCTTATATAAATTCTCTCATTTCTATAACCTCCAAATTGAGAGTTTTGGTAATAGACTCTTTAGGGCGCTTCATCAAAAGCAATTCAAAAGTTGGTGCTGCTAATGCAGCTTGGACCGAACTTTGGGGTTTTCGAAAGGGAATTCTGATGGCTAGAGATCTAGCTCTTCCTTGGGTGATGCTTGAGATGGATTCTAAATGCATTGTTGATATAGTTAACAAGGGTTCAACCTACATTGCTTTTCTTCAATCTCTTCTCCAAGAGATCATTTCTCTCCTCCAGCTTCTTGATCGGAGAACTTTTGTGGATCATGTCTATCCCGAGGCGAATCAATGCGCTGACCTGTTGACTAATAAGGGTCATGCTTCATCCTTATATTGGATTTTTTAGATAGCAGTTTCAATTTGCTTAATTTATTTCTGAAAATGATGTAAGAGGTGGTCCTTCACCTCATGTGGTTTAGTTTGTTTCGTTCCTTTATTTATAAAAAAAAAAAAATTTTCTTCTATCCACTCGTTAAACTTTCAAACAATAAAATGATATGTTTTTACTTTTTCACTTCACTCTTTTTCTTTTTCTTTTTTAGGCTAACTACTCCACATCATCTCCTTCATTGCTTTGTTTTTAGAAGTAATTATAGAATTATTACTTTGTTTTTGTTCTATTTCTTGATTTTAAAGATTTATATATGAAATAGCGGAAAAGAATTTGTTTCCAATATTTCTTATAGGAATCTTTTAAAATAGGAACAAAATAAAAATAAAAAATGAAAACTGGAAACTGAAAATAAATTAAATAAATTTTAAATTTGTAGGAAAATATATTAATTGTTTTTAAACAAACTTACTTTTTCTGAATTTTTTAGCAAATGTTCTAATAAATCTGTTTTTTTTTTTAAGGAATAAATCTGATTAGTATTCTCTCTCAAAAAAAAAAAAAAAAGATTAGTATCAACAAATGAAGAAATAATATAGGTTAAAGTAATATTTTGGTCCCTATACGTGACACTGATTTTCAATTTGGTCCCTATACGTAAAAAGTTATCAATTTGGTTCCTATACGTGACACTGATTTTCAATTTGGTCCTTATACGTAAAAAGTTACCAATTTAGTCCCTATACGTGACACTGATTTTCAATTTGGTCCCTATACGTGACACTGATTATCAATTTGGTCCCTATACGTGACACTGGTTTTCAATTTGGTCTTCACCGCTAATTGGTCCCTATATAAGAGTGACCAAATTGCAAATTATTATCACATGTAGGGATCAAATTGAAAATAATTGTCACATGTAGGGACCGATTTCAATTTTTTTTGTTGAATTGGTCCCTACATGTGACAATAATTTGTCCTCTTATATCGGGACCAATTAGCGGTGATGACCAAATTGAAAACCAGTGTCACGTATAGGGACCAAATTAATAACTTTTTACGTATAGGGACCAAATTGAAAACCAGTGTCACGTATAGGGACCAAATTGATAACTTTTTACCTATAGAGACCAAATTGAAAATCAGTATCACGTATAGGGACCAAAACATTACTTTAACCAATAATATAATACTAACATCATGGAAAAAGCAAACTGTCCAATCACCCTATGATAATAAAAAATTAAAAAAAATGAAAAAACATAAAAAGCATCAACAAATGAATCGAATCAAAGATGCTCCACACACACATCACAGAACTTTAAACATTGCTCCCCGACACTCCCTCCTCGCCACCCTTTCTCTTTCCCCTGTATTTTTATACAGTATTTCTACGGTGAGTATTCGTATACTTCCTCCATCCTCCGTTAATGGCGGACCACGACCTCACCCTCCCCCTTCTCCCCTCCGATCACCTCATCCTAACCGTCGACGAATGCTCCGTTGACTCCATCAATCACGGGAACCCATCGAACCCGTTCGGGTTCGTCGGATGCGAGTCGGAGCTGAGGATTCCGGCGCCGTTGACGGTGGACCCGTTCCGGAACGACACGCCGGAGATAGAAGGGGTGTATGAGTGGGTGAAGACGGTGGTGTGCATGCCACTCGCGGTGGTGCGGCTGGTGCTGTTTGGGCTGTGCCTGGCGGTGGGGTACGTGGCGACGAAATTGGCGCTGCACGGATGGAAGGATAAGGAAAATCCGATGCCTAGGTGGAGGTCGAGGGTCATGTGGATCACTAGAATTTGTGCCAGATTCATCCTCTTCTCTTTTGGGTACTTTTTTTTTTCACTTTTGCTTTACATTTCTCCTCATCACATTGAATGATTGACAAACGTGATTTTAAATGGAATTGATTTTGTATAATTGATTTCAATAGAATTGAGTTTGAAGTAAAGTAATTTATGTTTGAATACATTCGTGTAAAAGTGATTTGAACAATAAATTTGAGGTTAAAAATCACATTTGGGGGCAAAAGCTCCAAATTTTAGCTTCAAGTAATAATTCATTCTAGAGACAAAATCAATTCTAGTTGAGATTTGAGAACACCCAAACATGTCAAAATCAATTTTATGCCTCTCAAATCACTTTAGCATCTCACAAAAGAATCCAAACATGCACTTAGTCCTGAGTTTAATTTTGATGTAGAGTGTCATGTGAATTTCAACATATTTATAATAAGAGTCATTTTTTTAATGACGTGATAATTTATGATGCCTTTTAAAATAATTATGAGTCTTGGTAACCAATGCTCTTAGAATTGTAACATTTAAACTTTGAAAAAATTGAATTCACCTCTTCAGTACATCATTTCTATCTTTGTTTTCTTAATCAATACCTTTAGGGCGTGCCAATAATTATAATAAGAGTCAACATTTTTTTAATGACATGGTGATTTATGATTGATTAACGATATGGACGATGTATACCAATTCATTCCTTTACTTTTTTTAGTTTAATTTTGGTGCATTGTGTAAAGTTTTTCACACGGTCAATCAATTACAAATCATTTATGTTTGATTTTTAAGGTTACTATTATAAGAGTCAAATATTAAATATTTTTAATGATAGTGAAAATTCATGATTGGTTTCTATATTTTTAAGATCTTAGTCGTGTGCATGCATGTATGTGATCTCTGTTTTTTTTCTATCTTTGGATGATAATTGAATGCTTTTTTGGATCAGATTTGGTGATAGTACCTAATCCACTGCTGTTTCTGAAAGTCTCTCTCTCTCTGTTTTTTTATCTGTTAATTGGGATAGTTACTATAGTTGAGTACATTACGTTGAATAATACAAAAGGCATAGTTGTAGACTCTGTGATTTTTAAAAATGCGTAACACATTTTCGCATTCCTTTGGGCATAGGTTAGGTGATAGTAAATAGTATCCTCACTAATTCACCATTTCACTGTTATTTGTTTCTGCCTAAGTATATGTTCATGTTAGCATCAGGCCAAATGCAACCAATGCTCTCACTTTATTTGTTCTTTTGTGGGCTGAATCCCATATCAAAGACTGAACGGTGTAATGATAAATTTTAGTTGTAAAAAAAAGCAGTTAGTTGTTTAGTGACGAAAAGGACAAAACTAAGCTAAGTTATTTCAGTCAATTTATGTTACTTCAGTTAATGAATTTCTTTGTTTTTTTTTTTTCTTCCCATTGTTATATTTATACTACATACTACATTCTTTCTCTTTATCCTCTTCTGTTTTCCTTTAAAAGGGCGGAGGGAGATAAAAACAAAAACAAAGAAAATGCATGCCATCATAAAGCAGGATAGAACTGATCATTTTATTACAAAATCACATGCCCATCCATAATTGTCTTTCATTTAACTAATTATAGAATTTTTGTATACGTCTCCCCTTGATTATGATAATTGCTTTGTTTAGGGTGAAATAAGGACAGATAAAAGGAAATGAAGTATTCTTTATATTTTATCAGAATGAAAATCTGCATTCCATTGTGATGTGATTTTATGTTGAATGGAAGGGAGTAAATGAGGATCAAGTTTGCCATGTATAATTTTGGGGGGACTTTCACAGTCAGGTTTATTAGTGAGATGATATTGGAAACCAAAGGTAAAAGAGGAAAAGATCAAAGGAAAGAAAACAACGACTTTATGTGACGAGTAAAAATCTCGGGTAGATACCCTGTTATGTTGTGTTACTGGAAAGGAGCATATGAAAGTTGGATTATTTTTACTTCTATAAGGTTCATATCAATTTTACTTTATGTATATATGCATGCCCTTAGCTTAACTTGGTTCTGAGCCATGAATTTCTATGTGTTGTTGTCTCCTTCTGCCAATTGCAGCTATCAGTGGATAAAACGGAGGGGAAAGCCTGCACCGAGGGAAATTGCTCCCATAATTGTATCTAATCATGTATCTTATATTGAGCCTATCTTCTATTTCTATGAATTATTTGCTACCATTGTGGCGTCTGAGTCTCATGACTCCATTCCTTTTGTTGGTACCATTATTAGAGCAATGCAGGTAATTTCATTTCATCATTACATTTTATGTGTCCTCAGTTAAAATATAAGAATACACATCATTCAGCCATTATCCTTTTTTTTTCCTTCACTTTTTTTTTTTTATGTTTTCAGGTCATATATGTTGACAGGTTCTCACCATCATCAAGGAAGCAGGCTGTCGAGGAAATAAAGGTAAACCATGTCTATTAGTTTGCTTATTGTTATTTTATCTGTATCTCGAGATTTTCTTTGTTCTTTGATTGTTATATAGTTGTCAATTGATGCTTAAGTTGCCTTCTTTTTGCATTGCCAGTTATGTTTTTGGCAGCACTATCTTTTGGATATTATCTTTGTTCAGGTGTTTCACAGCATCATGTGTCATATGTGCCTCTAATGCCCTATTTTTGCACCAAATCTCTACAAAATCTCTTAACATGGATTTGGTTTAAAACTTAAAATTTAGGAAGAGTGTGTTTAGGTGAGAGCAGTGACGACTTACTCATAGCGATACCTCTACAAGTTTTCTGCATAGTGCATAGTGATACCTCCTTTTTTTATTGGGCTCAAGTGGGAGTTATGAGAGTAATATGCTTTAGGCTGCAGTCTCCAACATATATGCTTGAGATTGTAAATAGGTTATGAGAAGTCTAGTTCCCCATAAACTGGAGGTGAACCTTAGTTGAGTGAGAATTTAACATGTAAAATTAAATTAGCTTCAGATTTTGGAACCTAATAGCAAGATGCAAGAATAATTCGAACTAACAGGACTGAACAATAGGTACATTGGGCATGGATTTGCCTCATATAACTTATCATGTTATCAATTTATAAGCTATTTGATACAGAAATCTGCTTTCAAGGATCTGAATAACAGAAAAGGGCTTCTTGCAATAGATTTCCTCGAGTACTATTATTTCCCGAGGGAACCACGACCAATGGAAGGAACCTTATCTCCTTTCAACTTGGTGCATTTATTCCTGGATACCCAATCCAGCCTGTAATTGTTCGCTATCCTCATGTGCACTTTGATCAATCTTGGTAGGCAATTTGTTTGTGAAGATTTTAGCATTTCATTTCTTTTGGTTGTGCGGATAACTTATCACTCTCATTTTGTGTAACATGCAAATTTGTTTAGGGGTAATGTTTCTTTGGGAAAACTTATGTTCAGGATGTTCACTCAGTTCCACAACTTCTTTGAGGTATACTCTCTGATGGATTGGGTTTTTCTTTAGTTTGGTTAATGGCCTTATGCACCACATTGTATGTATATTTATTATTTTTGAGGTGATTTCGAACTTTCATCTTGAATTGAACAGGTAGAATATCTTCCTGTCATTTCAGCCCTGGATGATAAGGAAACTGCTGTACATTTTCGTGAGAGGGTGAGTCTTCTAATTTTGTTCTGTAGCTTTTGTATATTGTCCCGTGATTCTTGTATTATCCTTCCCTTTTATTTGACGCTTTAAACTCGGTTACTCAGGACTGCACAAGTTCATAACTTTATAATCCTTGGAACCTCTATATGTATGTGCATATATAATTTAACTTTGAACTGAGTTGAGGGAAATTCCTCTCTGGGCACATTGTACACATTTTACCTTAATTTTTTTAATCTCTTTTATCTATTTGTCTTAAGTTATGAATAAATACACTGGGTGAATTTGTTGAGTTTTGTTCCTCCATACTATGTGGGTAAATGCAGACTGGCCGTGCTATTGCAACTGCAATGAATGCTGTCCAAACTGAACATTCTTATGGAGACATAATGCTTTATATAAAAGCACAAGAAGCGAAACAGGTTTGCATTTTTATTTTGGTTAGTTATATCTTCATCCTAGTTACTTAATTGTTTTTTATATTTTGAAACTTCGTTGTTTTCCGTTGTATAAAATGGTCAAATCCAAACTTGCAAATCAAGTGTCAAGTTTGTCTGCATTTATATACAATACCTTACATTCAGAAGTAACATTAATTGTGGTTGAAGATAGCTTATTATTTTTACTCATTACCTGGAATGCTTAACCCAAGGCTTTTCTCATATTTAAACACTTTAATTTTGAGATATCAGTTACTATGTCTATTATATGCTATCCCTACAAACTGAAAAGCATGACATATAAGAAGTAATACGAAAAATCATGTATAAACCATTATGTTATAGGACTCTAGACATCAAAATAACAATAACTTTCTCTTTTTTGGCTTTTATAAATCCAAAATAAGCCTCTAATCACCTATATATGTCCCATCCTAAATTAAAAGTCAACACCAAACCAAAAGTGGAAGAAATCCAAGAACTAAGCCACACGAGGGATATTGAACAACATACCAAACCAATGACAATATTAAATACAAAACTTTAGTAGAAGATAAATGTATCGAGAGGACCAAGACAACCGAGTAAACAATTTAGAGTTGTTTTCTCTTGCTGTTTTCTTCTCCTTGGAGATTGATAATTTTGATCTGCTGTGGTACATGTGAAGCACTGGCCTTGCTGAAGTTGAAATAGCAATCTGGGTTAATCTGAAGATCTCATGTTATGGACCAAATGTATTTTTGTTTGGAACTTTTGAGGAAATCATGCATGGCTATGGGGAAAATCACCTAGGCATTTGAATGCAACAATTTGAACTTCTATTAATTTATCGAGTCCATTATAAAAATGAAATGCCATAATTGGCCTAGGAAGTCCGCAAAGCTACTGCTTTCGGTTGATTGATTATATTATTCTTTTCCAATGAGTCCTTATAGCTTGTGACCAGTTAACAAGAAAAACTGAAAGAACCAATTTTAGTTCTCGTTTGCTCATGTCTATATCATAGGCAAACATTGTTAAAGTTATTAGCTACTCCAACAATATCTCTTGTATACTACTATTCAAGAAAAACGCCTAGCAGTTTCCAACCTGCATATTTTGACCACATTCTTCCATGAAAGTGCTTTTTCTCACCATTTTTTGGGTTTTATCTAATTATTAAACAAGTCAACAACTAAGCCTTTTCCCACTACATGGGGTCGGCTACACGGATCAAATGATACCATAAAATGTTATCTTGCAAATCATGTTTATAAACTAACCATTGACCTCTAAATCCTTCTAAATGGTTTCACCTTTTTGTTTTTGGGTTTTATCTAATTATTAAACAACAAGAAGTCAACAACAACTAAGCCTTTTCCCACTACATGGGGTCGGCTACATGGATCAAATGATACCATAATGTTCTCTCGTAAATCATGTTCACCTCTAAATCCTTTTTAATGGTTTCATCTACAGTTTTTTGCAGTCTCCCTCTACCTCTAGGTGTTAGGCTACCCTCAATCTAATCTACTTTCCTTAATAGGGCTTCTACAAGTCTTCACCCATGTCCATACCACCTAATGCTAGATTCTTCCATCTTTTCTACAATAGGTGCTACCTCAACTTTCTCTTTGATGCACTGATTTCTAATTCTATCTTGTCTAGTACGTCCTCTCATCCAAACAACTAATTATTAAAGCGAGGTTTAAATCACATGAAAATTCTCACAAGTTATTTTCTTTTTCTTTCAATTGCTCAATCCACAACTACTCTTTTATAGTTTCCATGCATCAAACCATTCTCCAACACTATCACACATGTTTAGGTGCTTGCTTTGAGTCTTGTTTAGATTAAATCTGTATATTGGTTTTTGTAACAACCTTATGGAACGAGCATCAGAGACTTGGAGTATCCAAATATTTATGCAAAAATGGTCTTCTTAGGTATCAGGTTGTATTAACTATTGAATATTTTCTCATCTGTTATTTCACGGTGCTGAAATTTTCAAGTCATCCTTACTGTACTATAACCTATATTATATTTTCCCATAGATTTTGTGATTGTTACACTAAACATGTTTCTAGTGCAACTTAGCAATCCAGTTTTGTTACCACTGACCTTTCAGCTTATTGACTTTCGCAGGAGAACCCCTCAAGTTATATGGTTGAAATGGCAAGGGCGGAATCAGTGAGTCCTTTTAAACAAAGGAGCTTGAATTATATGTTGTAATAATTTTAAAATTTAAATATATCATCAACTTTTTTTTTTTTTTTTTTGCTGCCATTATCAAGTCTCCGGTAAATTATTCTTTTCTTCAGCTTGTTTAAGTAGGATTTTTAGGTTATAGTTTTCATCCCGTTTCTCTCTATTATATGCAAATGCCAGCAGTAGGATTTTGTAGGAACTTTCCAAGTATGCTTTCTCTTGTAACACAGTTCTGATATATTGCCAGCAGTTCACATGCTTATCAACTTTTGCCTTGAAGGAATATGTAGTGAAAGGGGAGAGAATATTTTGTAGAGCAGTCTCTTAATAATAAGTGATAATATGGCACATCCTGTCTCTCTTATTGTTTTTTTTTTTTGGTTCATAGGAGGCATACTTAGGCCTTATAGGGAAGGGGGAAATTGGAGGTACCGCGGGATCGAACCCGCAACCTCACTGACACAAAATGTCCCTGAGCTCTACCACTTGAGCTACACTAGCGGGACTGTCTCTCTTATTGATTTGCCAATACAGTATTTCCAATTTAAATTTGACTATCATTGCAAGGGAGGTGGCGAGGTGCTACCCTTACAATCAGAGATTGCCAAATTGGATCTTTTTTCTTTTTCCAGTTATAGTTGGTTTTCTTTTAATTACATTATACTGCTAACAATATTGCAAGGAAGGGTAAAGAGGTTTTGTGTTTCTTTTCAGTTATTCCATATCAGAAGCTTGGAAGCTGTGGACTTTCTGGATAAATTCTTGGCTATGAATCCTGATCCTAGGTACTATTTTCATATTCTTGTAACTGATTGGGAAAACCGTTCTTGCCCAGGTACTTGGGTGATATTTGTATTTAGTGGTAAGCAATTGACTAATGCTTGAGCAAGATGTCTATTTTGGTACATGCATCCCAACTTCCCTCTATTATCTCAGGTGCCCAAAGTATATAGGCATGTGATGCTCTTTCAAACATAATGCGAATCTTGGATGTTTGTGCACGTAATATCATGACAATTGGATATATAATATTGTTGATTGCAATCAAACTTAACTAGGAACTTAATGTGATTAACAATTGTCATACCAACCATGGGAATCCTTATTAACCATAATGTAAGATACTTGTGTACCAAATGCCTCCTCATAGTGTTGCAGAAGCAGCCTATTTGCAGCTAAATAATCCCTGGTCCATGAGTGTTGGTAGCAATTTTATTACACTGAAAATCCTCTCCATCATTGCATTCATACATATTGGGACAAAGATGGTGGTGTCTGGTAATGGTTTTTGTCTTTTTGAATCTATGCTTTTGTGCAAGTTATCCCTTTTTATTTTTTGTATATTTCTTTTTCACTGACAACCATGGCCACCCTGTGTATTATCCTTTTTTTTTATGTGTTTGTTCATTTGTGTTCTGATAGCATTATCCTTTTTATGTGGTTCCTTTATGTTCCGATCTGTGACCTGCATATGGTAGCATTTGGTATACTTCACAAATTTCAAAGTTTACTTGTTATGATGACTGGTACAATTTGTGGTAATACTTCAATATTATCTTGTGGGAATTAATGATAAAGGCCATATCATGCTTGCAGTGGTCGTGTTCAATATCATGGCTTCTTGAGGGTTTTAAGACTCAAGGCTTGCCCTCTATCTGAAAAGGTTAGTCATCAAATAGTTGAAGAATTATCTGATATTTTGGGATCAAAATCCCTCAAGAATTGATATTCTGACACATTTTATGTTAAATTCACTAGTTCAACGTGCATGACACAGTTTATGATAAATTAGCATCAGAACGCTGCAATGTCATTTATAAACTTGCATCATTGAAATAAATTTTCTGTACTCAATTTTTCTTCCCATTCTTTTATGCTCCATTCTTTTAGCTTGACTAGATTCATTCTAACTTTCTTTTGTACCTCCTTTGTCTTTTCTCCGTTTCCAATACCTTCCCCTGCAACTTACGTTCTTTTACTGACTTTTCTGCCTTTAAATTCTCATGTTGATTGTATCTGATTACAGGTATTTGCATTTATTGATGTGGAGAAGAATGGGACAATAACATTCAGACAGGTGACTATGCAATCTACCCTGTTTCTGTTCTATATAGAAGATTAGAAGTAGAGTTACTGGTTTTTGGGCAAAAAGCTATTGACTGCAACTTTGGGTTCAAAATGTCCTTATTGATTAATACACTGACATCTTATCCACATGCTTGTATGTTGCTTCCAGTTCTTGTACGGATCTGCACATGTCATGAAGCAACCAGGTTTCCGTCAAGCCTGTGAAGTAGCCTTTGCCGAGTGTGGTGGTGCAGTAAAGGCCTATATTGTGGAACAAGAAGTATTATGTTCTTTCATTCTCGTATTTACCTTTACTGTATGTTGTACTCTCTCTAACTTGTTCTTTGCTTTTCCTTTTAAAATCAGTTACGAGATTTCATCCAACATGCTATCCCTGGCTGGAAGGAGGATGAGGTAACTTGCATTAATTTAGTAGAACACTTTCTTCTTTCTTCAGTGTTTCAGACACTACCTGTTTGCTTTATTTCCAGTTTTCTGTTTTCAGAGATAATTACAAAACTGTCATCTTGTTTTCATTTGGTTTCCTGCTTTCAGAAATTTGTATAGGAAACACCGAAAACAACTTTTTTCTGTTTTCACTGTTTCTTGTACAAATCTTTGAAAACCGGAAATAGAATGAAAACAATGTGACAGTTTTATAATTATTTTTGAAAACAGGAAATGAAAACAGGAATCTGGAAACAAAGCAAACAGGCCCTAAGATTCCTTTTGCTCTTATTTTAATTTGACTTATGTTAATAACTGGATACTTGTAGGTCCACGAGCTTTTTGAGTTATTTGATAATGATAATGATGGAAGAATCAACAAGGATGATTTTCTTTCATGCCTTAGAAGAAATCCTCTTCTCATAGCTCTTTTTACACCTCACCTGCAGCACAAGGAGTCAGGTGGTAGTGGAGTGCAAGAGATAGTGTGATAAGTGGATTTTCATGGATTTGCAGGCTACATGCTTAAATACTTGGGTTTTTAGGGTGGTGTTCTTTAAGGGGGTACACTGAAAGGAAAGGGGTAGGGATCTGGGGATTATAGGCTTCATAGGTCTTTTATTCTTTTTCCATTTTTTCCCTTTTCCTTATTCTCTTTTTTTACCTTGCCCTGATTAATTGCTCATAAAGCGTAATTATCTGGTCAAGATCTGTGTTTTCCTGCCTTATTTTAACAAGGTCAGTTTTACACAAGTAGAGGGGTGGTTTTGTGATCAAACCAATCCAACATTTCAGTTTTGGTTCAGGGACCATATTGGCATGTAGGGTCAGTGTGGTTCATGTAACTTATGGACCAACGTGTGAATCTTTTGTTCAGTATTATCAGTGTATTTTCAAAGATGTGAACATGACAATGACGAAAGTAATGTAATTGATTTTAAGAATATTGAATCTCATTGGATGAATGGAGTTCTTAGAAGTATTGGATTAAGCTTTCATGTATTTTGTGGTAAACGTGATTGTATGCTACTAAACAACCCACATGGTTTGACTAGTCTTAAGATTCAGCTCCCATGCATTCAAGCCCAATCAGTTTTTGAAATATTCCCCATGGTAGAAATGGCTTCTTCCA